>BTHU01000016.1:68164612-68764612 GCA_036184795.1 Tokudaia tokunoshimensis | reverse complement strand
AACTTAAAGCAACAAAAAAGGATCAGTGATGTGATACTCCTGCCTAAATGTATACTCTACATGTCATCTTGAGGGCACATCATGCAAATCACAAATTGTGGACAATCTACAAAATATTTAGCAGAGTCTTGAAAGACATCATTGTTGTTATTATACAAAGATAAAGAGCTGTAAGAATATGCTTTATGGGGTGTGGTGAGGTGTGGGGGAAGGGGGTACTTCCGTGGGTCAATGCCGAGGCATCCTGTCCCTCTGAGGGAGCAGACACATGACAGTATAGTATAGAATAGAGTTAATTTAGGGCATGGGGAGGGGAGTTAAGAGGGTAGTCAAGGCAGAGAAAGGCAGAGAGAGAGAGAGAGTAGACAAGTAGAGGCCATCCATGAGCATGGGGAGAGAGGGAGGAAGGGAAGGGGGAGAGAGAGGAGCCCAAGAGGGCAAGAGAAAAGCAAGCAGGGAAACAGGAGTAAGAGAGGGAGGAGGCAGCAAGCAGCCCCTTTTAGAGTGGGCCAGGCCTACCTGGCTGTTGCCAGGTAACTGTAGGGGTGGCCTTTAGACAGAACGCTAACAATCATGGTCATGAAAATTTAAAAAACAAAACACTTCTAGAGCTCTTTCAGACAAAAGGACTTAAAAAGTACTGATGACTAAATACAGTGTACGTGTAAATATTATTGAAACCAGAAATAGTCTAGTCACTTAAACCTACGGGAATATCTCATATACTGAAGTAATAAGCAGAATTACATGTGAGTTATACATAAAATGAAGAATTAGAATTCATATAATTGAGATTTTTATATTATTTTGCTATTTATTGTTGGTACTTTATTAGATAATATCAGTAATACTTGTTTAGATCTTTTGTAAATCTGTATCATTAACTATTAATCTCAGTAAAGAAATAAAATATTTATTCTGAGCCAAGCATGAATGACCACACCTCAGAACCAAGATTCAAGTTCTCCTGAACAATGCATTACAATAAAGAAGTTGTTATATGCACTTTTACAGTAGTAGAACAAAAGAAAATTGTGTTGGGTCACTTTCCAAATGGTGGGACATTAGACAGATAGGGTAAACTATGTTTAGTTTAGATGCTATCTGATGGCATTCATGGCTTACCCATTGGCACAAGCTAGTCGTCTATTAATACATGCCAAAAGTTTTACCTTATAGTTGAAAGAATGTTAGATCAGACACAGAGGCAAGCAATGAATGGCTACTAAAGGAACTAAATAGTCTGGTCCTGTAATAATAGTCCAACTTCCCACAGTCACAAAGTGCTAATCAGTTCTCCAGCCTTGTTTGTAGAATCTTTACATGATGTGGTGGCTTTTAATTTTTTTCTGGAAATTCACATTTTGATATAAACTTATAAGTGAACAGCATCAGTACATATAAATCACACATGGTTCTTCTTGAAAAATATACATCATTTATAAGGTTGAACTGTTATCAACACATGTAAATGGGAATCAAATATTTCAGCTTTTGCATCCATTTAATTACTTAGTGTAACTTGCAGGTCCGAGCAAAAGGGTTTTTATAAAATTAATCAGAGCCTCAATTCTTTTGGAGTAACTCCTTATCTCTCAAACACTGTAAACATTCAGTCTTTTATCAATATTTTGGCTTTGGTGACTTAGAGAATCCTTTTCATCATTCTCAGACAGCTCCTATCTCTATGTCTACAAATGTGGCAGGATAAAAATAATTGCATGTTCAGAATGAGCATCCTGGAAACTTTTCCCAACTCTTATCTTGTTTTAAAAAATGAGCTCAACTAAATTGTAAAAACCAGAATTTGATTTGAAAAACAAAATGTCTTTGTGCTGTTTTCTTTGTCTTTCATCTATTAACATTCTTTTTGCTGAAGAAAGCACAGAATATTCATGTTTTCTCCTAGGCACGGTAATAAATAGTTCATGAACAAACCATGCCCCATCCTAGGCACGGTAATAAATAGTTCATGAACAAACCACGCCCCATCCTAGGCACGGTAATAAATAGTTCATGAACAAACCACGCCCCATCCTAGGCACGGTAATAAATAGTTCATGAACAAACCACGCCCCATCCTAGGCACGGTAATAAATAGTTCATGAACAAACCACGCCCCATCCTAGGCACGGTAATAAATAGTTCATGAACAAACCACGCCCCATCCTAGGCACGGTAATAAATAGTTCATGAACAAACCACGCCCCATCCTAGGCACGGTAATAAATAGTTCATGAACAAACCACGCCCCATCCTAGGCACGGTAATAAATAGTTCATGAACAAACCACGCCCCATCCTAGGCACGGTAATAAATAGTTCATGAACAAACCATGCCCCATTTCTCGAGATTTTAGTTTTCAAAATAGTATCTATAAAAAGCTACTCTCAGCCAGCTAGCTATTTGATAAACATTATCAAGTGTCATTCTGCATCATGAAGAGAAAACCTCCCCTTGGAGTTCCAGAGCACTTAGTGCATGATTTTGTTCTTCTTGTCTGGAATAACAATTTACTCTTTAGAGCTAACAAAGTTTTATCTATGACTACACCATTGGTATGGAAAAACACCTCTGGGGTCCTTCTTTAATCACTCATCCACATGGACACTATCTTTTCTTCTTTTCTTTCAATGGTTGAAAAAGCAGTGAATACACTTGAAGGACCAGGAAGAAGATCAGGGTGGAAACTAAACAGAAAGTGGACAACGCACAAAGGAAAGATGCTAGAGTGCTAGAGGTGCTTTCTATTCCCCTTATGTATGACTGTAAACTGAAGGTCATATAAAGCCAAGGAGCATTTGAGGTTGAATCTTAACCCAGTTTCTGATTGACATGTCATTTTTGTTTTTCCTGTAGTTCTTAGTAAGTGCGAGTATTGCTTTCAACCCAGAGAACTGGATATATTTAGTCTTAGTTATGGTTATTATTGCTGTGATTAAACACTGTAACCAACAGCAAATTGAGAAGGAAGGGGCTTATTTGGCTTACACTTTTACATCACTGTCCATGATTAAAGGACGTTAGGAGAGGAACTCAAGTATGGCAGGAACCTGGAAAGAGGAGCTATTGCATTGGCCATGGAATGCTGCTTACTAGCTTGTTCCAAAGGGGGTTACTCAGCCTGCTTTCTTACAAAACTCAGGACCATCAGCTGAGGGAAGTCTTGCCTTTTCCTCATCAATCACTAATGAAGAAAATGCCCTACAGTTCTGCCTTTTCTTAATTGAGATTCTCTGAAGTGGAATCATCTAGCTTTTTTGGAATGTTAGTTATGTCAAATGATGTTTTGCTTGGGCACACAGGTGAAAGGTTGTTTTGCTGGAGCAGATAAGGGAAAAAAAATGTTTTTCTGAAGCAGACCCAGATGAAAGAATGTTTTGATATAGCAAACATGTGAAAGGACCCTTGATGAAGGGGTAAAACTATGACCCCACTGACAGTGAGAGATGAGCACTAAACATTGGTTTTGGTTTGCTCCATCTCACTCTTCTTCGCTAACGACATGCATGTATTGGATCGCCTTACATAACACTGTTGAGCTCAACTTGTGGTGATGCAGCCATTGAGAAAGACTCTCCAAAGAAGTGCTCTTGAGGTTCCTGCAGCAGCTTGCTGAAGTGGCCTCAGGCTGGTTGGCAAGCTTCCTGGTTTCTTCAGGATTGAACTACAGCTGCTGTTTCGTGCCTGGTGTCTGCCTGCCGAAAGGACTGGTCTACAGCTACTGAGTCAGATCTGGTGTCTGCTATAGGACTGAACTGCTGCCAAGGAAGATGGAGCTCACCTCCAAAGAACTGTTGCATAACAGGTCCACGTCCCCTATATCCTAATATCTTTTTCTCTTCCACTACCTCTGTTGGGTGGTGGGCTAGAGAGCTTGAACCCTTGTTAAAAAGTAGGTTTCAAGAAATTCATGTCTACAGTTCCCTCCTCTCAAATTCCTTCCTCAAGATACTTTGACTTGTGCCAAGTTGTCATAAAACTATCCAGTAAGGTCTCTGTAAGAATCAATGAAACGTGTGAGAAATGAGCCATAATAAGGGGTACTGCACAACAGTAGACTGGTGGGATATTGTGATATATGAGAACCTTATAAGCTGAATACTCTTTCAGCCTGGAGTATTCAGTTTTTAGGGCAGACTCTACCTGTTCAGAGATAACAAACAAAACACCCTTAGGATTTACTGAATTACATTTTCCATGTACTTTAAGATTCTTATGTTCCAATGCCTTTAGGTAAGGCATGGAGTTTCTGGTTGGTACAGATCTTGTCATTCTCTGGTACTGTCTACTAGTAAACTTCTGGCTCTCCTCTTACCTCTTACTACTACCTCTCTTAGACCAAGGCGTTCTTTTCACCAAATGATGTTTTGTATGGGACTAAGATATCCTAACTCATCAGAAATTGCTAAAGGTTTTCTCCCTACATCCAAATGCAGGATCTCAGTGCCACCTCTTATCTAGAGTAAGAATTTATGTTTTAGATCTAACAACAACAAACAAAACAAACAAAAGGAACCAAAACTATGGTTGTGCCAGATCTCCTGATATGTGAAACACTTCTAGGCTTCCCCCTCTTCAATAGCTGAAAAATTAGATGAACACAGAAATAAGCACCATAAAGATGATAGGGCAGAGAAGAAACCAAAAAGTGAACAGAAGAAAGATATTAGACATGCCTCCTACTGCCTTTAAGTGATGGTAAACTGTAGGCTATATAAGTTCAGAGCACATCTGAGGTACATATTTTGAATCTACCTTAAATAAAATGCAATATAGTAGCTCTTCCAGGGGATACAGAGCACAGATTCCAAATTGAAAGCATTGCAACTGAATAGCTGTCACTGCACAAGGGGCAGACTGGAGGGGTTGGCTGAGTAGTGACTTGTTTCAGTGGGAACCATTTTTGCTGTTGACATTTCAAATTGCAGGAGCATTTGAATGGGACACTCACAACACAAGGGTGGGACTCAGTCTTCTCCAACTCTCTTTCATTGATGACAAGTGAAAATCACAGTTTAATTGAGCATATTTGTAGAGGAGAATTATTGACTGTAAACGTTTAAACATTTTACCTCCTACCTATTAACTCTCTGAATAAACCCAATTTTCATGGCAAAACATCTCAAACCCAAATGCTAAGGTCTGAATGTTGTGTGAGCACAAACAATTTCTCACTCATCTTCTATCACGGCGAGTATCTCCATCATCAACAGGAATGTAGTAAGGAATGTAATCTTAGATCTAAGATTTAAATTGTAATAGTTTAAAAAAGGTTGCTATCCTTTAAAAGTTAAAATGCATGAGTAGCACTGGTTTTAATTTTTCTTTACTATGTATTTTCTTTAGCCTAACATATAAAATATTCTTTAAACATTACATTTATGTTATATACAAACATATTAAGGTGATACTTGTGCTCTTCATTCTGAGTCTTTAGATCATGGTAGCCATTTTATGTTTAGGACATGTATTCAGACTAACATAACTCCAAGTATTTGTAGCCACACGTTCACTAAACAAAGCAATTCTAAAACATCCTCAGAGCTTCTCCAGGTATCTTGGGGCTTGCAAGTTTATTGGGTTAGTAAAACATCAGTCAAAAATAGTCTAACTATTGTATTCTAATGTTCTGGAGGCAATATATTTGTTAACTGATTGGTATTTTTATTCAAACAGAAAACAATTTGTTCAGAGGAAAGATGGGCAGGGGGGAATTACCAAAAATTAAAAGAATACCTATTTACAAAAGAAAAATAATTTTTAGTTCTTATTACATAATTAGTTTAGTTCACCATGAGTTTACTTCCAAAGAGATGTCCTTTTAATTATTGAAGCAAATATCCTGAGTTGTATTTTCTCCATTCCATGTAAACATAAAAATGTAGTATCTGTACATAAAAAAGAACCCTTTAGTATAACAGAAGGCCTGCTTGATTTACTTTGTAATGCGGCAGTGGGAAAGGGTGTCTTAACAGGCCATGCAGAGGTGTGCCCCCTGCCACACCCAAGCACCAGTCATATGATGTCTCTAGTATAAAATGAAGTTTATTTTGGGCAAGGAAATCAGGGAAGGTGAAAAGGGAGTGGAGGAAAGTGGGAAGGGAGAGAAAGGGGGACAGAGAAGGACAGAAAGAAGGGAAGAAGCCTGGTGGGAATGCTCCAGGAGAGAGAGGGAGGGAGGGATAGACAAAGAGGGAGGAAGAGTGGGAAGGATAGAGAGACAAAAAGAGAAGAGGAGAGAGGAGAGAGGAGAGAGGAGAGAGAGAGAGAGAGAGAGAGAGAGAGAGAGAGAGAGAGAGAGAGAGAGAGAGAGAGAGGGGCAGAGGCCTGGATAGCCTTTTTATAGCAAGCCAAGTATCTGGCTATTGCTAGGTAACTGTTGGGAGCTTAGATTTCATTTCATGACTCCTTGCTGCAAAGTCATCTTGAGCTTCCTTAAACATCTCCCCCACCCTGCTCGTCTTAGGAACAAAACAGTCACCAAAAACTATTGGTGAGCTCAGTGTCACAAAGATGAATCCAAGTTTGGGGATAATATCTGTCAGGTCCATGATAAGCTTGTGAGCTTTGCATACCTGCATTGTGTGTTTCTAACCATGTGCTCTCAGCCTTTACTCACACAGAATGTGTACCTGTTTCTACTAGCTCATATCACCTACAGCTCCAATAGAAACTACTTTTGACAGAGTCCTTTGGATTGTTTTAAGAAGGTCCTTGGTTCTTAAATCTGTGCTTTCATCATGACACACACATACATAATATACATACATATACATATACACATACACATACACACATATATACATATGTATACTCAATAGTATAGTTTTAGACTTTTTGGGTGTATCAGACATGACTGTGCTAACAAAGAAGTCTCTAACTCTTTCTTCCACTGATGCAGTTTTACTTAGCCATTCTCCTTTATTAAATCACCCCCAAAGAGTTTCAAGTCACAGCACTAAAGTTGAGAGTGAGAGACCAAATTTTGGGGATTCAGACTCCATTTTAGACAACCTGGCCTAAGTTTAAACTCAAGTAAACTAACCAGCCAGTACCTAACTCCAGTTTCCAGGTAACCCCCTAACAGGACCTGAGTCTCCAGGTTATTCCCCCAACAAATCCTGCATCTAGCACCAGTTTCCAAGGTAGTCTCCAAATTATCTGCACCTCCAGGTTCCAAGCCCACCCTTGCCTGACAACCACCAATTAGGAGGAAAACAGAAGTTAAGTTTATGGTTTGACTCTCAGAACCAGCCGATTATGCTAAAGACCACAGTAGCACCCTAATTATTTGCTTGCCAGACTAGAAACACCTCTCACTTGTTGTTTCCTATAAAACCTGGTCCTGATGAGTGGTCAAGGCTTTCTGTCCATTGGAACCATCCTGTGGGGGCAGTGGTGAGTCCAGTCTGAGTTCAAGCTTGTAAATAAAGACCCTGGCGTGATTGCATCAGATCTGCTCCTGATTTCCTTGGTACTACAAGAGCAAATGGTCCTCATGAGCACTCATAGAACTGCTTCTAGGAACCTGTTAGCAAAACCATTGTCCGTGATAATAAGATGTAAACACATTTAGTTTACATCAAAGTCTCATTAAAAGACTATTATTACTCTCATCTTCACAAAGTAGGAAACTGAGGTACAGAAATGCTACGTGGCATGTCCTACCACATATAGCTAGTGAGTGATTGGGGCCCAGGTTCCTGAAGCTGAGTTCCATCTGTTCAGTCCACAATCCCCTCTGAGTATAAGAATATCCATATTCTTCCTTCCTGCAGTTTTAATACACCCTTCTAAGAAGGTCAAAATGAACAGAGGACAGACACCATTACTGCATGGAACACACAGGGAATATTTTATTAACTTCCAAATGATGAAAGGGCAGAGTAAGACAATTCAATAGAAATCCATGATTCTCCTCAGAGAGCCCACCCTGGCATTCATGGCGCCCCAGTCGTGGTAGCGCCTGTACTCCCCGGGCCTCAGCAGGTACTGCCGCCCCCGGTAGTTGGGCATCTCATAGAGGACCCAGTAGCCCTCCATCACGTGGAAGGAGTGGAAGTCACTGAAGTGGAAGCGTTCCTGCAGGTGGGAGCAGTCGTCTGTGATCTCCACCATCTGGCCTCTGTAGTCCTCTCGCTCGTAGATCCTGATCCTGTGAGAACTGGACTGTGTGTCCAGGGAACAGCAGACAAGGGGACGTCAGAAAACTTGAGCTGAGCTTGCTAAACCAGCACGTGCTGCCTGGGGGAGGGGCGCTCCCTAGCTTTTCAACCCGGAAGGTGACTAAATTGCTAAAGTTAAATAATGGCTGTCAATTCCATGTAACTCACAGGTTGGTGGAAATACTGCGAAAGTTCTAATCACACAGCCTCTACCTATCCCTTCTTTTTGTTTCAGGCCCTGTTTTCAAACCTGGCGCTCAAGATCGCCTCAAAATTTAGGTCTAAAGGGAGTTGTAGTGGTGTGAGACTGTAGTCTCAGCCCTTAGAAAGTAGGGGCAAGAGGATTTCAAGTGTCAAGAGTTGGGGTGGCAGACTGCAATACACAGGAAGTTTGGGGCTAACCTTTGGTGGGTGCATCCCAAAAATCCATGTAAACAACAGCAACAAAATGCAAATAAATAAACTAAAGAATAAAGTTCAACTCTCAGCTCTAATGTATTCTGGCCAATCACATTTATAAAACCGAAAAGAAAAAGTCAAATATTCTCAAGAGGCCTGTGCAGATCAAGAGAATAAACTTTACAGCAGCAAGGGAAGTTCAAGCTGCCTGTCGTGTCTACTCTGTTATCTTAATCTCCTTTGCTTCCTGCCTTTTCCCAGCAGGCTGTACCATTGTCCTCTTCTACCACTGGAAGTCCTCTGTGGGAAGGATTCTCCTATGCAACACAGTTTGAGGAATGAACAGCTGCTGGTAAAGGTCCATCCTTCATTCATCCAAAGTACTATAGCTTCCAAAAGGACTTGTATATGCAGTCAAGGTTTGATCTTTACAAGGGCTGACACACCAGGACTCACCAAAGGATCTCTCAGCCATTTTCTTTTAAATAGGAAAACTAAAAAGGAGTTCTCATAGCCGTTACAGGTCCATTTTTGGAGCTTTCAAATTTCAAAGGCTTGTGCCATTTTTCCTAATCCTAGAGAACCCCTACAAGGACGGTAGCAGGTACCCTATCCCTCAGTTCAAAGTACTGCTAGATCAGGGACAAGGTGAGATTGAGGGCCAGTGAACCCTAGGAAGAAACTCACGTGGGGGATGAGGTGGCAGGAGCGGATGGAGTCGCTGAAACCCATCCACTGCTGGTAGTCAGGGTAGTCCCCGCGACGCAGAAAGTACTGGCAGCCTGTGAAGTTGGGCTGCTCATAGAGCATCCAGCAGCCACTGTCCACGCGCACAGAGTTGCAGCGGCTGAAGTAGGGCTGCAGGTTGGAGTGGTCGGTGCTGCACTCATAGTGGCGGCCCTGGAAGCCTCGGTCTTCATAGAAGGTGATCTGTAAGGCAAGGCAGGGTTCAGAGGCCTGATGTGGGCTGGACCCCTAGGGAAGGTCCCTTTCCAGGCCCTGGGTGTCCTGGGCTCACCTTCCCCATGGCTGGTGTTGGCAGGTCGGATGGGATGGTTCTGTTGGGTGAGTGGGGCTGGGAGCAGGGTCTATATAGCAGGAGGTCTGCTGCGTTGGCAGGAACAGCACAAAAGGGGCCCGCGGGGGGACACTTTTTTTCTCTCTTTTCTATATAATGACTGTGGGGGAGGTGTGGGTTATTGTATGTTTTCTCTTAGACTCTCCAGAGCTTTCAAATGGATGACAAATCACTGACCTGGTTAAAAAGGTCACTTGATGCAGTTTGGGTCTTTAAATGATGCCTATCTGGGAAATTGAAATGGAGTAGAGATGCTTAACTAGTCAACCATTGTAGTTAAACGGTTTATAATTCCCAAACTTAGAGAATTTGAATAACAGTGCATGATAATGTTGGGATCTGCTGACCCAAGGAGCTTGAGGCTTTTAGGCTGGTGTACTGCTGAAAGAATGGAAGGCAGGGATGGTTGTACCTTCTCCTAATTGTGTTCCAAGTGGCTTGAGAATCAGATCATTAATGGGAGGTAGGCAACAGAGGTGAACTGCCAGGAGTTCCGATGTAATAGGATCTCAACTTTGCTCTGTGGCCCTGGGACCCCACCAGAGTTTTGTGATGCATGAGAATATCATGCAGATACATTTGAAATCCCTGCAGAATGTCTTTCCTGCTGTTTCAGGGGAGCAAGTACTGCTTGCTCTGTGGTTTAGGCTCAGATTTCTAGCACGTCTCTTCTCCCTACTTCACAGTCATCTCCATCATCCCTACCACCCCCCAGGTGCTCCAACCACACTGTGCTATTGTGGCATTCCAGGCTGCAAACAGTGTGGGAACTGCTGTGATCCCTGCGGGGTGTTTAGCAGTCTTGGGCCTCTGCCCGTTTACACCTACAGTATATTCCCTTTCTCTGTTCCTAAGTCATGGCAGCCCTCCATGTTGAGTCACTGCAGAGTGCACACATGGGAAGGGATGCAAAGCCACTGTTCTCTGTGCTTGGTCCATGCTTAGTGTTAGTTTAACATTAACCAGTGCCACTCAGAGTGCTGCTGGAGGAAGCAGTTTCCTCTCAATTAAACAGAGCATTTCATGCATGTGTTTTCTATACAGTCTTACTTGAAAATAATGTTTTTGTTACTAAAATTGCATCTTGAGAAGAAATACACCAAACCCCTTGTGCCACTCCTAATACTCTTCATAATAAAAATACATTATCTATTAATTACAGTATATAATGAAATAATTATCTTATGTGTGTATAAGTTTCCTGGGACAGATAGCAATTTACTTATAAGAGGGAAAACATCTATAGAGAAAGAAGGGTAGTAGATCTAATGACCTTTGGTATGAAAAAGTCTCAAGAAATCATTACAGTATAATAAAGGCAATAAGAATGAGTGAGATACTCCCAGGAAGGGTCTGGGCAGCAAGGGATGGGGAGAGAGTCCAAGACGTAACTCTAGAGTGCTGGCAAAGAGATAAGCCCAGGGAATGTCTGTCAAATTCATGGACCGTTCTGGATGCTGATTTCAGTTCAGATACCTTTGTTAATGGTTTCTAAATAGCTCTCTGTAGCCATTGTTTGGCTATGAATTAAGGGCTTACTGGCTTGCTTATTTTAGAGATCATGATGAGTACACGTGGTTACAGTGCTGTTAAAACTTCCACTCCCCTGCCAGTCTTCCAACTACAGAGCTTTGTGCTAAGCACAATCCTTTTGAAAAAAAATTCTTCTAAGAGACTGAAAGCAAATAGCATATTGAAGGTCAAATGTGAGGGCCTCTTACAAGTTAAGCTGTTGCTCCTTGCTTAGCTACAGCCACAGTCCTTAGCAATTAGAAAAGATGGGGAAGGAAACTTCCTTTCCTGTAGGACTAAAAGAAGACAATTAATATATGTGACATTCAGCAAAGCTCCTAGCAGAAATACAAATATATTATTTTCTTTTCTTCTCCTTAAGGTTTCTAAAGAACTTGGGCCCTTAAGCCTTTAGTCCACCGTGGATTTTGTTTGTTTCTTTGTTGCAGGTGGGGGCAGTGGCAGTGGGCATCAGCCCTTTAGAAGACAATACAGGATGAAATAGGTAGTTGAATTATTGTCAGATAAAGGATGTCCTTCTAGATATGTTCTTGGAAAGTAAATATAAAAACATAGGGAACAAGGATTTCCAAATACCTCATCCTCAAGGCTTGTAAAATACTTTCCTAAAGTGACTTGACAGAACATGTATTTCCAATTAATTGTTCTGTTATTTGAACCCTTGGATATTTTTGTGGAAAATATCTATTTTCCTCCAAAGATACAATAATGAATCTCCCAAAATATTTTAAGGTATTCTGAAAATAAGATATTTAAGGCAACACATTATATTTCTATTCTAAATTACATGTTCTACACCAAAATTCTGTAATTACTTTTGCCTCATTAATAGGCAGCAATAGTTCCTTAATACCAATCACAGTAAAGTATCAATGCTTTTAAGGGAGACCTGGAAATAAATGCAAAGTATTATTAACAGGAATATTAATTTATCTGAGGAAGGAAAGATAACTCTATTGATCACAAAGGGCTTCTGATAAAGGTCTATGATTTGATTTTGTACTTAGTATAAGAATTGTTTTCTTTAATTTATAGCATTTATATCTATGATAGAAAACAGTGTAAGGCAATTCCCTTCAAAGTAAGTTTGACATGGTAGCTATGGAGCGAAGACCATGAAAGACATACAGAATATTTCCTCATCAGTTACATGCTAAAATAGATGCTAAAGTAAAGAACTTCCCAACTTTAAAACAATAGATAAAAAGAAACAGGGTGCATATTATATGATGCATATTTGAGGGCATCTAAATTTAAATTTCATCTGGAATAATACATACATACATTTTCAAACAAATATTTTCTATGTATAAAATGTGAGTTTAAAATGAGTTTTTATTAAAATGTAAGATTATTAGTTTCTATTAAAACTTGATAAACTTTTGAATAACATCTTAAATATCTACTATGAAACAATTCAATGCCACCAAAATAAAACAAAGTTAAAATATAACTCTAATTGGGTTTGGTTGTTTTTATTTGTTACTGGAAAATATTAGTCATTATATCTTCCATTACCAAGTAGTTTGCTATTGTATTCACTAAAATAAATCAATTAGGGCCTAAAGAAATAAAATATAAGCAAACAAATGCTGCACAGAAGTCATGACTCACGTCCTGCTCTCAGTCTCTTCCTGCTGTTCTCATTCAAGTGCTAAGCTTCATCATCCTCCTTTTAGCAAAATACACTAAGAAAATCTAAGACTACCATGCCTGCAGGAAATGTTTGTAAAAGACTTTGTAAATCAATACTAAGTTAAATCAAGCTTCTCAAAACAAACAACAACAGCAATAAACAAAATTCTTGTTTTTTCTCCCTTAAGGAGAATAATGGAAG
Source organism: Tokudaia tokunoshimensis (assembly GCA_036184795.1). NCBI lineage: Eukaryota > Metazoa > Chordata > Mammalia > Rodentia > Muridae > Tokudaia > Tokudaia tokunoshimensis. The sequence continues at coordinate 68,751,597 of BTHU01000016.1, read as the reverse complement.
AACACTGAATAGAGTTGACCCTCATATCTTAAAAACATCAGATTTTCATTTACTACAGAATATCAATATAAAATATCCTCTAGCAAGATGAAATATGTTCCATGATAATTTTTTAAAGGTCACTAAAGTGCTAAAACAATATTTATAATTTATTTTGAAACATTTAGACTTCATTGTATTTTACTAAAATGTGTGGCTGATTGTTAATCTTCATTGTCAATGTGAGATTTGGAATTGCCTGGGAAACTAACCTCCAGGAATGTCTGTGAGATGGTTTCTATAGAATCTAACTAAGATGAGAAAGTGAACTCCAAAATATAAGGAGTAACGTTCCATAGGCTGGGATCCCCCTGCTGAATAAAAACAGAGAGCTCCAACAAATCTTGCTCTCTGCCTTCCATTGGTGGAGATCGGAGGAGATGAGAGACCACTTGTGAGGGGCCCTTCTGCTGTGACTTCCTCCCTCCCTGCCCTATCCCCGACATAAAACCGTGAAGGATATGCCTTCCCGCTCTCTAGTACTCTCCTAACATTTGGTCATAGCAATAAGAAAACTAAATAGTTGATTTAAATGAATTTAAAACTTGATTAGCTGACAGATATTCACACAACCATATTAGTTTCCTTGTCCCTCAGTTAAGGAATCCTGGATATTGTAGTGTCAGGAGTCACCATAGGACAAGCTAGTAACTAGCAGGTGATCTTCCTGAGATGATCTGCTTCCAATTCTAATCTGTGACAGATTCATTCTATAGGAAAGGCCCAAGAGAATTCATTTTAGAAAAGATTCCTGCTAGTAATATGCTTTTCTTGTTATAATTAAACATATCTAACAATCATAAGTATTAGTCCACTCACTTTGAGTAGATCTCTGTCTTGTAGTGATGCTATATAGACAAATAGATGACTTCTTAATTCTTAATGATGCTCTTATAAGAATTCCTAAAATTATATCGGTGATTATTAAACTCTTTATAATGGGACTGCTATTAGATCCTTTATGATAGTCAAAACTGCAATGAGAACTCTGTCAGTCTCCCATGTGTTACCAGTTTATTGTCTCTTAGTAACCAGACTTTCTCCTACTCAGAAAACATACCAAGAGTTGTAAAACAATTAACCAAAGGTCATAAAAAGGGAACTAACAATTTATTATAGGTGATAGGACAGAAGATAAAATATTGGCTAGGTTTATCTATACAAAACTTTACTAATAACTTAGTTATGTTTTTCAACTTTCAATGAACCTGTGGAGCTGAAAGAGGTGATGGATGTTTAGCTAGATAATTACTCCTAATAGATATGCATTTTTACACAAAATTTTCATTTTTCCTTAACATAACAGATGTTGGATGCCTTTTCTTGAGTTGTTAGGGGTGTCCGAGACTCCCCCAAACAACACAGACTATTGTCATCTTTCTTGGTTACCCATGAGAAATTGATTGATAGTAACACCCTGTTGCTGAAGATAGCACATATTTTCTTCACAGGTCGTGGAGAACTCAAGTTGGCACTGACTGGAAAGCTTCCTCTCTGCTGTAAATCTGGCCCAAACAGGTGGCAAGGCAACTCATAGGTACCAGGGAAGAACATATTACTACTATAGGTTAATTGGATATACTATCAAATTGTGCTCTATTTTAGATCAGTGCCACTCTTCAGCCTCAACATAGAGGATCTTTTGTACAATGGATGGTAGTTAACACAGAAACTCATGAATGGTCAAAGTGAAGAGAATAAGAATCTGTGCAGTACTCAGCCATGAATGTAGTATCTATATTAGTGTGTTTACAAAAAGGTAGATAGAAAGATAGACAGATAGGCTGATAGATAGATAGATAGATAGATAGATAGATAGATAGATAGATAGAGAATATGTTCTATGAGGGTGTGGTGAGGTATGGGGGAAGGGAATGTCTCAGCGGGCCCAAGCCAAAGTATCCCTTCCCCCGAGGGACCAGCCACAGGACAGACAGTATAATATAGAATAGAGTTTATTCAGGGCTTGGGGATGGGAGTTAAGAGGCTAGTAGAGGCAGAGAAAGGCAGAGAGAGGGAGAGAGTAGAGAAGGAGAGGCAGGACTTGAGCACGTGGAGAGAGGGGGAAGAGAATGGGGAAGGGAGGTGTAAGGGAAGAGGCCAAGAGGGCTAGAAAGAAACAAGAGAACAAGAGAGGGAGGAGGGGCCAAGCAGTCCCTTTTATAGTGGGCCAGGCCTACCTGGCTATTGCCAGTTAACTGTCGGGTGGAGTTTAGACAGAATGCTAACACATATACTCTCTCCTCATTGACTGTCATGGAAGAGAGGATAGAAAGAGCTAGAGGTTGGGAAGATGAGTGAAACAATGCTTTCTGAACCTGACAGGTTGGCTACACTCATGAACTCATAGTGAAAGGAGATGATAAACCCTATTTGTCTGCATTTAAGAACCCTGCTTGTCTCCATTTAAGAACCCTGTTTGTCTTCATTTAAGGACCAGGCCTGATTTTGGAAGAAAAACAAAAAAGCTATAAGGCACCTGCTCCAGGAATAGAACACAAGTCCCAGAAACTAGGCCATAAAACACCAGTTTCAGGGACAGGCCATAAAATTCAGAATAAGATCATGGATCCCACTCCCAAAGAACAACCTGTGGATAACCATTAAAATGGAAAAATATCTTAGAATAGCTCATTGGCTCTGGGCAGCTCTATTCCATCATATGGTTAAACATTCATTGCAAAAGAATGCTGACCACTGACCACCTGTGACCCCCCCCCCTAGCACTACCAATGAAATAATAGATCACCTAATCCTTCTAGAGAGCTCTCCCCCTGGTTCCCTAGAAGAAGGCCTGCATGCCTTTGTCTGGGGTTGATATTTCAAAGAATGACTGACCCTCACATACTGGTTGTTTCTGTAGAATAAATGCTCTTTGTTTTGCATACCATCTGAGTCTGGGGTCTTCCTTCACACCTGTGTTTTCCTTTACAAAACATGTACTAGAATAAGCCAGTCAGTGTTCTGGTACTGAATGTGGAGGGGCTCATTAGTTCCCATCCCTAGTTATGAAGCTACTGACAGTTGATTGTTGGTGGCTGTAGTAGCTATTCCTGGTTGTCAACTTGACTATATCTGGAATGAACTACAATCAAAAATTGGAAGGCTCACCTATGATCCTAATCTGCAGACTCAGAGATACAAGTTTCTGACCTGGATCTTGGCATGAAGATCTTGAAGCATAGTGGCTATGAATTCTAGAAGACTAAGACAAGGGGATCTCCGAGTTCAAGGTCATCTGGGATTAAAGGGGAGGTGGTATACACCTTTAATTTGGGCCACACCCTCTGCTGGAGACCTATATAAGGACATTGGAAGAAGATTCACTCACTCTTCCTTCCTTGTCGGCTTGCCTCATGGGACTGAGCAACTGCTAGATCCTTGGACTGCCATCCACAGCTGCTACTGATCATTGGTGGGGAGTTGAACTACAGACTATAAGTCATCAACAAATTCCCTAAATATATAGAGACTATTCATACGTTCTGTGACTCTAGATAACCCTGACTAATACAGAAGTTGGTACTAGGAGTGGTTCTAGAGGAGCAGAAGTATAAGAATGAATCTCTCAAAAATCTGGAGTTGCTTGGTTGATCCACTAGCACCTTCAACTACTGAAATCTCTCCAGATTCTCTCTCTCTCTCCTGAGAGCTCAGAGAATATTGAAGACCCATGGTTGAAACTATATTTCAAGTTTTAAAAAGGTAATGCCTTTAATTATCTTGATGGATTAGGTGATTCGGTGGTGTACAATACTTTCTACAAATTGGAGAAAACATTGGAAAATGATTTTGCTGGCTGGTTGCTCTTAGCATCTTGGGAAAAAACAGTGAAGGAAAGGAAGGAGTTGTGTGATAAAATTGAACAGCTCCAGATGCAAGTAAACAATCTAAAATTGTTAAGTGCGCCCTTGAAGAGAATCTTCTCTCTAGCAACCATAGAGCTCAAGTTGCAGCAAATCAAACTGAAGACCTCATTATAAGGTTGGTTGAATTACAGTGAAAATTCAAGTCTCAGCCTCAGAGGATGTCAGCAGTTAAAGTAAGGGCATTAATTGGCAAAGAATGGGATCCTATAAGTTGGGATTCAGATGTGTGAGAAGACCCCGTTGAAACTGAGAATTTTGAATCTTCAGATTTTCAAGGATTTTCCCACCTAAGAAAGTAGTACCCTCAGCCCCACCCCTTGAAATAATGACTTCTCCACATGAGAAAATTAATCCCTCAGAGCAATATAAACCAGCAGTGACTTTTGCTGAAGAAAATGCCAGACAAGACAATACTGATGTTTCTCAAGGCCCACCAATAGTTTCTTCTAGACCTATAACCAGACTCAAGGCAAAACAGGCCCCTAGAGAGGAGGTAGAAAGTGTAGTCCATGAGGAAATACACTATACTACTAAGGAGCTTAATGAGTTTGCTAATTCATTCAAGCAGAGGTCTGAGGAATATGTGTGGGAATGGATTTTAAGGGTGTGGGATAATGGTGGAAGGAACATAAAACTAGAGCAGACTGAGTTTATTGGCATGGGCCCTCTGAGTGTTCTAGGTTTAATATGGAAGTTCACACAGTTAAAAAAGGTGTCAGAAGTTTGTTTGAATGGTTGTCTGAAGTGTTTATCAAAAGATGGCCTACTGAAAAGGAATTGGAGATGCCTGATATCCCTTGGCTTAGTGTTGATGAAGGGATTTTAAGGTTTAGGGAAATTGCAATGCTAGAGTGGATACATTGTGTAAAACCTAATCCTCCACAATGGGAAGGTCCAGAAGATATCCCCTTCACCAATCCTATAAGACACAAACTGGTGAGAGATAGAGATGCTGTTTGGAGCCTCTGGCAAGCCCCTGTAGGTGAATCACAGAAAAGACCATTGGGATTTTGGAGCAAAGCTCTACCATTATCCACAGACAACTACTCTCCTTTTGAAACACAACTCTTGGCCTGCTATTGGACCTTAGTGGAAACTGAACGTTTGACAAGTTCTTATGTGACCTGAATGGCCCATCATGAGCTGGGTGTTGTCAGACCCTCCAAGTCATAAAGTAGGACATGCACATCATTAGTCTATTATCAAATGGAAGTGGTATATACGTGATCAGGCCTGAGCAGGTCCTGAAGGCATGAGCAAGTTACATGAAGTTGCTCAGATGCCTATGGTTTCTACTCCTGTTACAATGCCATCTGCTGCCAAGCATGCACCTATAGCCTCATGGGGTGTTCCCTATGACCGGCTGATTGAAGAAGAGAAGACTAGGACCTGGCTTACTGATGGTTCTGCATGTTATGTAGGCACCACCCAGAAGTGGACAGCTGTAGCATTACAATCCCTTTCTGGGACAACCCTGAAAGATACAGGTGAAGGAAAATCTTCACAGTGGGTAGAACTTCGGGCAGTATTCATGGTATTACAGTTTGTTTGGAAGAAGAAATGGCCAGATGTATGATTGTTCACTGACTCATGGACTGTAGCCAATGGATTGGCTGGATGGTCAGGGACATGGAAAGATCACAATTGGAAAAAAATGGTGAGAAAGACATTTGGAGAAGAAGTATGTGGATAGATCTCTCCAAATGGGCAAAGGATGTGAAGATATTTGTGTCCCATGTAAATGCTCACCAAAAGGTGACTTCAGCTGAGGAGGAGTTCAACAATCAAGTGGATAAGATGACCCGTTCTGTGGACAGTCAACCTCTTTCCTCAGCCAACCCATCATTGCCCAATGGGCACATGAACAAAGTGGCCATGGTGGCCAAGATAAGGTTATGCTTGGGCTCAGCATCACGGACTTCCACTCTCCAAGACTGATTTGGCTACAGCTGCTGCTGAATGCCAGATCTGCCAACAGCAGAAACCAACACTGAGCCCCAGATATGGCACCATTCCTCGAGGTGATCAGCCAGCAACCTGGTGGCAGGTTGACTACATTGGACAACATCCCCCGTGGAAAGGACAATGTTTCATTCTTACTGGAGTGGATACTTATTCTGGTTATGGATTTGCCTTTTCTGCACGTAATGTTTCTGCCAAAACCACCATCCGTGGACTCACAGAATGCTTATCTATCGTCATGGTATTCCATAAAGTATTGCTTCTGACCAAGGAACTCATTTCACAGCCAGAGAAGTGCAACAGTGGGCCCATGATCATGGAATTCACTGGTCTTACCATGTTCTCCATCATCCTGAAGCAGCTGGTCTGCCTGCTAGAAAGATGGAATGGCCTTTTGAAGGCACAGTTACAGCACCAATTAGGTGGCAACAGCATGGAGGCACACTTAACAGACAGAGTTCTTCAGAAAGCAGTATATGCTTTGAATCAGCATTCAATTTATGGTAGTTTCTCCCATAGCCAGGATCCATGGGTCCAGGAATTGAGGGATGGAAAATGGAATAGATCCTCCTATTCCATTATCACTCATTATCACTTCTAGTGACCCTCGAGGAAAATTTTTGCTTCCTGTCCCCACAACTTTAGGTTCTACTGGCCTAGAAGTTTTGGTTCCAGAGGGGGGAGTGCTCCTACCAGGAGCCACAACAAATATTCCATTGAACTGGAAGCTCAGATTTTCCCCTGACCATTTTGTGCTTCTAATGCCCTTAAACCAACAGGCTAAGAAAGGAATAACAGTGTTAGTAGGGGTGATAGATCCAGATTACCATGGGGAAATTGGATTGCCTCTTCACAATGGAGGTAAGCAGGATTATGTCTGGAGTGCAGGAGATCCCTTAGGGTGTCTCTTAGTACTACTATGCTCTGTGATTAAAGTCAATGGAAACTATAACAGCTTAATCCAAGCAGGATGACAAAAGATCCCAAAGAGTCAAGACCTGCTGAGGTGCTTGCCGAAGGTGAAGGAAGTACAGAATGGGTAGCAGAGGAAAGTAGTTACAAATACCAGCTAAGGCCACATAACCAGTTGCAGAAATGAGGATTATAAGTAATATGAATGCTTCTGTCTTATTTTGTTAAGGATATATTTGTCTTTCTTCTAATTTCTTTAACATCAATTGATATTGAGACACTAAAAGAATGATCCCAGGGGACATTGCACTATTGTAAATGTACAAATGCATTTTCGATTGTATGAGGAATAGTTATATCATGTTGGGCATATTCATGACCTTGTTATTGTTTCATGTGAACATGAGATATTATTTGTGTCAAGTTGACAAGGGGTGGATTGTAGTGACTATTCCTGGTTGTCAACTTGACTATATCTGGAATGAACTACAATCAAAAATTGGAAGGCTCACCTATGATCCTAATCTGCAGGCTCAGAGATACAAGTTTCTGACCTGGATCTTGGCATGGAGATCTTGAAGCATAGTGGCTATGAATTCTAGAAGATTGAGACAAGGGGATCTCTGAGTTCAAGGTCATCTGGGATTAAAGGGGAGGTGGCACACACCTTTAATCTGGGCCACACCCTCTGCTGGAGACCTATATAAGGACATTGGAAGAAGACTCACTTACTCTTCCTTCCTTGCCTGCTTGCCTCATGGGACTGAGCAACTGCTAGATCCTTGGACTGCCATCCACAGCTGCTGCTGACCATTGGTGGGGAGTTGGACTACAGACTGTAAGTCATCAACAAATTCCCTAACTGTATAGAGATTACCCATACATTCTGTGACTCTAGAGAACCCTGACTAGTACATTGGCTCAGGAGGGAGACTCAGTTTTTTTCAAGGGCATAGCTATTGTTAGGTAGACCAAGCTCTAATGGATGGTCTAACACCCTGAGTATATAAGCAGCACAAATTTGACTCAGTGGTTTATTAAAAGTAAAAAGAGATGAAAGGGGAATAGGGAGTGGATCTGGGAGGCATAAGGAGAAAGAGCAGAGGGGACAAACATGATCAAAATACATTCTATGCATGTATCAACTTAAATTATTAAATAATTAAAGAATGTATAGTTAATAAAAATAAGTAAATAAATACAAGTGGTCTTGAATGAAACTATTATATATTTTCCCTGTTTCCATCTGTGTTAATACCTAGTCTCTAAAGTCTTTCTCATATACAGTACTCTATTTATTATAAGTCCTTTACCAGATTTATTGAAGTGAAGAGAACTGTACATATTGAATACAGTGTAAGGGTCCAAAAGTTACTAGAGGAAGACTCCCCAGATTCAGATAGTATGCAAAGACAAAGAACATTTACTCTGCAGAAGCACCCAACATGCAGGGGCCAACCATTCTCCAAAATGCTGACCACAGACAAAGGTGCACAAACCTTCTTACAGGGAACTGGAGAAATTCTCTAGAAGGACAGGGTAATCTAAAATTTTATTGGTGGATGCTATGATGTCACAGGTGGTCAGTGGTCTGCATTCTTATGTCATGTGATGAAAATGGGCTGTCGAGCACAGATGGCCAAGATAGATCCCTGTTTTTGTGGTTATCCCCAGGTTGTTCTTTGAGAGGGGGTTTTATGATTTTGTTCTAGATTTTATAGTCTGTTCCTGGAGCTGGTGTCTTACAGCCTTTTATTTTTCAAAATCAGACCTGGACCTTAAATGGAGACAAATGGGGTTTATGTTGTTCTTTCAGTGTTTAGCTTAGTAAGTTAAAAATACATGCAATACCCAAGATATCATAGCTACACTTGAAGAAGTAGACATAGTCAAACATTTCCACATTTCCTTGTGCTCTTTCTCCATATGATGGAGAAAGACTGAACATAGTTTCTGTGACTTAATTAAGTAGGAAGTTTCCTCTCTCTTTTGAGATGGGGGGGGAGTGTCTCTCATTAGCCCAGAAGTCACCACTTAGCCTACTCTAGCCAAAAAGCCCCAGGTATCCCTCAGTCTGCCTCTCCACTGCTGAGAATACAAGTGTGTTGCACCATATTCCTCCTCCTTCTCCTCTTCTTTTTCTGTGGACTATGAGGAACATACTTGCAAGCAAATACCTTATTCCTTTTTCCTATTTTCTAACAGTAGGCATGAGTACATGGTCATAAAAATTATTTGAACAAACTGACAAACTCCTCAGATTGATGACACAGGCTGACTCCATGACAGGCTTCAAGTTGGCAGTTCAGTCAGGAGATTAGGCTTAAAAACCCAGGCTTCAGGCAGAAAGTGCCCTGTCATCAGAAACTGTCCCATCATCTGGCCTGAAGCAAGTCAGCAGTTTCCAGCCAACCCTGATGCTCCGGTAATGGAATGTCTTTAAAGATAGAGTAAGACAAAGCCCATCTTCCCTGGGATTCCTCAGCAACAGTTTTTAGCTACCAGGCCCTGAAAGGGCACTGGAATGCCTAGAGATAATGTAAGACAAAGCGCACCTACCCTAATGTGCTTTAAATCAGGCCTCTGAGTTCACTTGGTTGTCTCTCTATCTTGGTAATGGAAGACCTCTGCGTGCTGGACTTCTGCAGAATAAAACACTCTGCATTTTCATATTATTTGAGCCCAGGATGCCATTCTTTGGCAAATCATAGACCCTTTCAAGATCAGATTAATGGAAACTTTTAAGTTTAATGTCAGATAAATCTAAATACCATCTTTAGATTTAAATTCATTTTACTTTTAAGAAGTTTTTGTGTGGGCATTTTGTGTTTTGGTACATTTTGGTTTGCACATGTTTAGAAGTTTCTTATTTGCATTTTTCTTTTTCTTTTTTTTTTTTTAGAGAGAGAGAGAGGATTTGGGCATGTCAGGAAGTGGAGAGGATCTGGGAGAAGATGGGGGAGGGGAAATGCATAATCAGTATACACTGTATGAATTTTTTTAATTAAATTGTTTTAGAAACCCATTAATTTTCATTTTTCTAGGAGATGTGGAATGAGGGGAGGTGTTGAAGCATCTCTTTGTCTCTGTCTTCTCTGCTCTAAGAAAAAGACTTTCCTTGGGCAAAGCCTTGTTTGCCTAACCAAATTGTTTGTCTAAAGTGAATGTGTACCCACCCTCCTGACCTTTCCTTTCTAGCAGCAGCCTGACTTGAGGGAAGAGCAGAGGAAACAGCAGGAGCTCAAGCTACCAGCTGTGGCTGTTAATACGGAGCTCAGGCTCGGTTTGGGTTAGACTGCTAAATCATGCAGGCTTACTGGACTGCAACTGGACTTCTGAGTCAACAATAGTTTTTTCTCAGAAACAGGAACTGCAGTCTTATTTCTGGAAGAACCATGATAGTCCAGGACGAGTAGCTTCAGCAAGAGATCAGGAAGACTCCTTGATGAAATAAAATTAACAGGAACAGGCCCAAACCTCAAAAGCAATCACTTTGGGTCTGCCAGCATGTTTCATCCACTGAGCATTAACAAAAGTAAATTACTTGAATCAATTCCTAAAATGCAGGCAGGCCTTCAGAGACAGCATTCTCTTTTCATGGTGGTCACAAAGGAGGTTCCTATTATCAGGAGCCAAATTCAAGCCAAACAAAACTAAAAGGCAAGTACATAAGTAGAAAGTTTGGCAAGGTGTTGAAAAGTGTGTCTAGCCCAATTAAACATACAAAGAATATGTTTGTGCTGTTCATAAATCCCTATTCATGTAAGTAAAGTGCTTAAGAGGCACTTCCATCATGTATTCCAAACAATAATAATTGTCTGACAAAAGAATGGAGAATTAAAATTCTATCCCAATATTTTATAGATTTACTGTGAGCCCTCATGCTTCACCATGCGATCATTTTTTCCCCCAAGAGTACAGCCTGCACACATACAGCTCAATGACTTTCTAATGTCTAGAGGAGAAGATGCATATTATTTAGTACTTTAGTCAAAGAGTTCATTAAAGTTTTATACAGTATTAACATATTGAGATTTGAGGATCAGGTTGAACAATTTGGACTACCCTGATTGATACACTCTCTTTCTCTGCCTCATATGCTAATCAACATCTTGTAGCATCATTCCCTTGCCAGCCAATATAGATCGTGTCCTTTCCATCATGCAAAGAGCCTTACAGATTCTGTGCAGTTGCTGTGATCCTTCTGCTTGGTTTAGGACATAGAGCATGCTTTTTGTAAAAGATCTGTTATAAAGCTGTAATGAATGAACACCTCTGTCCAGCTCCCTAGCAGCTGTGAACGCAGGAAAAATCGTGTAGCTACAGTTCAATCTGATTCAACTCAAGTCAATTCAGTTGTCTAATTTAAATGCTCGTTGTGCTTCCATCATACTGTTAATGTGGTGCCACTGTCCATCACAGGTGGACCTATTGTGAATGATGCTGTGATGTGTGTACATTGTCTCATTGATTTTCTAAAGACTCTCACAATTTTTTTATTTCATTTTACCAGTGAAAAAATAATGCTTTTTTTTGCTTCTTATGGTTGTTATGAATGTTAGATAATAAAATAGTTTAACAAATTGTCATCTTTCTTCCATTCTTTTAAATTTATTCTACTGCGTTTAAAAACTATTCAACTAAATTAGCACATAATGAGTACAGAGAACTAACATTCATAATCTCAGTGGGTATTGGCATAAATACAATTACCTGAGGCAGAGCAGGAAAGGGGATGGGGGAAAGGGACAGAGGGAGAAAGACTGGAAGAGAGACGGTGAGAGAGGAGAGAGAGAGAGACTCCTTTTGTGCATAGAGCTGGCAACAGTAATTGTCTTGACCAATCTAAAACTGTGCCTTTCATTTGTTCCTATGGATAGTTCCAAGTGGAACTGAATACTGTGGATGACTAAGACACTTTAATTCAGTCTGGAGCCCTTGTTCATGCATAGTACAATCTACATTTACATGTCAAGCTCTGCCTATAGTATTCTACAGATTCTCTAACCCACAGCTTCAAATTTTAACATTCCTCTCACAAAACATTTCTGAAGGTCTATAAAACTTACTGTCCAGTTTATCAGAGCAAACAATAATGTGCTCTTGGTACTGACATTTTGTTTTCTGGTTGCTATGTTTAACAGGAATATAATATTTCTTCCTCACATCTAGGTGGATCAGGAAACAGAGTGGAGTCAAATGTGAGCACTTAGACATTTCCCTGTTTCTCTATTCAGTCAGTCTTGGCTATAAGGCCATAGGATAATGTTGTCTGTGTTCAGGATAAGTATTCCTTTCTCAGTTAAACATCTCAGAAGAATCTCCACAAGTCCGCTCAGAGCCTGTTTCCTAGGTGAATATGAATCTAGTAAAGCTGGAAATAAAAATGAACCATATCACTGTATGATGTTACTATTATAAAAACAAACCCTAGCAAGTGAAAATAAAACATTACCCCACCCTCAATTTTTTTTAAAGGTAGAATTTCACTGCATAGTCAAAATTAGCCTATTATGTATTGTTTAGCTATGGTTGGCCTTTGAACTCATAATTCTTTTGCCTTGGTCTCTCGAGGACTGAAATTATAGATGTATATCACAGCCACAAACCATATTAAGTATCTTGGCGTGACTCTAACCAAACAAGTGAAAGATCTGTATGACAAGAACTTCAAGTCTCTGAAGAAAGAAATTGAAGAAGACCTCAGAAGATGGAAAAATCTGCCATGCTCATGGATTGTCAGGATTAATATAGTAAAAATGAGCATCTTACCAAAAGTAATACACAGATTCAATGCAATCCCCATCAAAATCCCAACTCAATTCTTCATAGAGTTAGAAAGAGCAATTCAAAAATTCATCTGGAATAACAGAAAACCCAGAATAGCTAAAACTATTCTCAAGAGTAAAAGAACCTCTGGGGGAATCAGTATCCCGGACCTCAAGCTGTACTACAGAGCAATAGTGTTAAAAACCGCATGGTATTGGTACAGTAACAGACATGTAGATCAATGGAACAGAATTGAAGACCCAGAAATGAATCCACACTCCTATGGTCACTTGATCTTTGACAAAGGAGCTAAAACCATCCAGTGGAAAAAAGATAGCCTTTTTAACAAATGGTGCTGGCTCAACTGGAGGTCAACATGCAGAAGAATGCAAATTGACCCATTCTTATCTCCTTGCACTAAGCTCAATTCTAAGTGGATCAAAGATATCCACATAAAACCAGACACACTGAAACTAATAGAAGGGAAACTAGGGAAGAACCTTGAACATATGGGCACAGGGGAGAATTTCCTGAACAGATCTCCAATAGCTTATGCTCTAAGATCAAGAATAGACAAATGGGACCTCATTAAATTATAAAGTTTTTGCAAGGCAAAAGACACTGTCAAAAAGACAAAGCTGCAACCAACTAACTGGGAAATGATCTTTACCAACCTTATATCCGACAGAGGGCTAATATTCAATATATACAAAGAACTCAAGAAGTTAAACTCCAGAGAGGCAAGTAACCCTATTAAAAAATGGGGTACAGAGCTAAACAAAGAGTTCTCACCTGAAGAATATCTAATGGCTGAGAAGCACCTAAAGAGATGTTCATCATCCTTAGTCATTAGGGAAATGCAAATCAAAACAACCCTGAGATTCCATCTCACACCAGTCAGGATGGCTAAGATCAAAAACACAGGAGACAGCAGTTGTTGGCGAGGATGTGGAGAAAGAGGAACACTCCTCCACTGCTGGTGGAATTGCAGGCTGGTACAACCACTCTGGAAAGCAGTCTGGCGGTTCCTCAGAAAACTGGGCATGACACTCCCGTTGGATCCGGCTATACCACTCCTGGGCATATACCCAGAGGCTTTACCTGCATGCAATAAGGACACATGCTCCACTATGTTCATAGCAGCCTTATTTATAATAGCCAGAAGCTGGAAAGAACCCAGATGTCCCTCAATGGAGGAATGGATTCAGAAGATGTGGTATATCTACACAATGGAATACTACTCTGCAATTAAAAACAATGAATTCACGAAATTCCTAGGCAAATGGTCAGATCTTGAAAATATCATCCTTAGTGAGGTAACCCAATCACAAAAGAACACACATGGTATGCAGTCACTGATAAGGAGATATTGACCCAGAATCTCGGAATACCCTAGACACAATCCGCATATCAATAGATTTCTAAGAAGATGGAAGGAGAGACCCCTGGTCCTGGAAAGACTGGATGTAGGGGAACGCCAGGACAGAGTAACGAGAGGGGGTTGAATGGAGAAAAGAGGGAGGGAAGGGGGCTTATAGGACTTTCGGGGAGGGAGGAAACGGGAAAGGGGAAGTGATTTGGAATGTAAATTAAAAAAAAAGAATTTTTATTAAAGAAGAAAGTAGTTATTGTGGCATCAACTAAGTTAATCCATTAATCTCCTATGAAGTACTGAATGGGACAAAAGAGGCCATATGAAAGTTTGACAATTTTTATAGTAATCTGGAGTTCTGGAAGAATTCATGCTGTTAGCAGTATTTGTGATTTAAATAACAATAATTTATCTTCTGAAGATGACTTGGCAAAAGAAGAAATAGTTTATACAAGCCTTATCTTGTATTTTGCCTAAGACATGGAAGACTTCACCAGGAATTGAAGACAAATATGAAATCAATCAACAGTACCGCTCTACCCACAGAGAAGCAATGAGAAATATTCCAAATGAGAAGAGGAATTTGAGCAAAAGAAATTAAATGCGCACACACACACACACACACACACACACTGAGACTGTCCATGCTAACTATAGGTCATGATGAAGTTAAGTTATAGATTTTAGTGTCTTCTTTATGATTTTCACATGTTTTCTGAGAGAAACTACAATGTTTATACTCTTAAAAATATTTAGTTACTGCATGTTAAGATGTATTTCTATGATTTGTGCAAACTCTATTTTATGACTGATGGTTGAAGGAAATATTGTCCTCAGATACACCCATTCCACATAGATTCAGGTCTCCACCAGCGACTGACTGGATTTGGCTCAGCATTTTCTGAGTGATCTTGGATAATTTTTCTGAGACTATGTGACAAAAGAGGGGATCATGTCCTGATGTTGGGTATTTCCTCTCAACATCCCAATGTTCTTAACTGAGTCAGACTTTCTCTGACCAGTCTTTATTTTGGTTCTTCAAAAATGTGTGTGTGTGTGTGTGTGTGTGTACATGTGTGTGTACAAGTATGTTAGACAATATATGTACATTAGTATATTGTCTCATCTTCTCTTTAATAAAATATTGAATCTTCAACTCTCCAGGGAAATAATTTTAAGAATCCTCTCTCAGATTGCAATCAAACCTCCATTCCATTCCCCTGCTACTAACACACTATCTGTTCCATTCTTCCTCTTCCTCTTTTCCCCCTTTCGCCTTCTTTTCTTTTTCTTTTTAATTCTTGCTTCCTTTCCCCAAATAGCAAATTCCACTCAGTCAAGCATCTCAGTGGCCTTTCTTCCCATATCTAATACATGATCAGATTTCAAGTTTTCTAGCAGCGATCTTTACCCTTCATTTAGAAATAGCAGATTCATTGAACAGATATGTTAACAAACAAACAAACTGTCTTCATAGGTATTTTGGGTTTGAAATTATAATAAAAATGAACACAGTATAAGGAACTAGAAAAAATTAAAAATATGACTATAAAGGTGTGCTATTTATTGTCATAGGAATAGAAATGATCTCTGAGAATAGGAAAAAATGTGTTATAATTACTACCAGCTTTAAGACTACCTAGAGATGGCAACTGGAGTGATCCTCAGAGAAATAAAGCCACTGGAACTCAAAAAGTAATAGAAATAAAAGGTAATGAGTAGGCTGGACAACATCTGAACAACCACCATGGGAAAACAGTGGTATTCATAACAAGTATGCGGTTATTACTTAGAGAGAAAAATCAATGTTTGCCTCTTAGATAGAGGGAAGTACATAATGTTAATAGCCTGCATCAAACAATGAGGAAGATGAAACTAAACCCTCCTCCCCCAACACACTCAAATATGGGGTTTGTTTTGTGTTGTCCAACTACCCCTGGGCAGAAGATCTGCCCTGAAGGGTGATTGGAGAAAATTGATTGATTTTTCTTTTGCTAGTAGTATCAGTTTCAAATAGCTTCTTGGTTAATGAAGGGACCATGTTTTTTCCATTTTCCCATCTCAGTTCTAGAAGATGACCTGGCCTAAACCCGTGAAGGCCTTGCATGCTACCCCAGCCTCTGTGAGTTATGTGCATCTGTCCTGTTGTGACTGGAAGACATTGTTTTCATGGAGTCATCCATAACCTCTGGCTATTACAATCTTTCTGCTTCCTCGTCACATAGATTTCCAAGCTCTGTTTGGGGGGCGGGGGTTGGTGGTGGAGGAAATTATCAAACAGACTGAACAAAATATTAAATAAGAAAAAACAATATGGAAAATGGTATTCTGTAATCCCAGTTCTTACTTAACTGACATCATGTGAGTTTTGTATTGCTTTTTACTGAGATACTCTATACCTTAGCAATCTTATTTCTAGGACAGTGATTAAATTTGAATTTAAAAGGAAAAAATAGACAACAGGAGGGCAAAAATTGATGTAGTCTTCAATCCGCAAACTTTAATTCATCATTAACAATGAACAGAAAGACTGCCTTATAGATATGTGATTTTTCCCTCTCTTTGTTCATATACTGTTTTTGTTATTTTTAATTATGTGTGTCTATATGTGGCCATGTGCACCCATGTGCAGGTATTTGAGGAGGCTATGAGATTTTTTTGGAGCTGAAGTTATAGGCAGTTGTGAGCCTCCCAACATGAGTAACAGGAACTAAACTCAGATCTTCTGCAATGGCAGTGTATGCTCTTATCCACTGATTCATCTTCCTGGCTCCATCTTCCTTCTTAGTACTGTTCATCTTAGTGCCTTGAATCTTCACAATTAAATAGCCTCCTCTGTCTATAATCATCCCAGGTGTTACCTGGTTAAGCAGCTGACTGAAGAATTACATGATATCATAGATAGCACTTAAACTCCCAAGGTCATCTCTAATCAGGAGCACCCAACAAATTCAATCCTTGGGGTTGTGAGATTAAAATGTACACCAAAGGCTTAATTTTTCAAATCAGGAGTGACATAGGACCTAGAACTTTTTAAAGAAACAGCAAAACTAAGTCGTTTAGGCAATATTCAGCAAAAAAGCTGTTTAAAATGCAGTGCACCGCTGCCTCTTTCAAGCAGTCTTAGAAAGGTCGTGTTTAGATAGACTGATTATTCCGATCTGGATTTAGTTTAAACTAGTGGTATTAGACTTCCTCTAACATTTGTTTCTTTTACAGCAAAATAAATTAAAATAACATGCCAAATATTTTAAAGCAAAATAAATGGTGGTGGTGGGGGGGATCTATAATGCCATGAGAACTTTTAACAGAAAAATCTAAAGGCAGAATAAATTTAGATGTGAAAATTTTAGTTTACACCATGTTACTTTACACAAGCCCTAAAGTGCCGACAAAAGCTTAAATACTAGACAGGTTTCTTACAGACTGGTAAGAAGAAAAGCTGACAACAAATCGTGGTAAGTACCAGTAAATTCCTTCCATACCAGGAATGTCCACTAAAAATGAAGGATTAAGGAGATATTTTTATGATATAGTAAAATGTCAAAAATCACATGGCTAATAAATTAAACCACTATCCCATGCAATAAATCAACTATACTCAGATTCAGCAAAACTGGTCCTGTAAGAGTCACATCATAGATTTTTTTCTCAATGGAACCTTAGTAATAATAATGATAAAAATCAAATTTCCAGACACTGTTGAAGGCTGGAACAGCTATCAACAATTCTTGTAATCTTAATCCATGAAGCCTTACATGTGGGCGAGTCACATGCTGAGACTGGGCATGAAGAGCAAAATTAAATCAGTGTTCCCATGATTATATCTTGTATTGAGAACTCTTATTAGATGTTCTTTAAAATCCATCGCTTTTCTGGAGTCTAACTTCTTGAGTTCTTTGTATATTTTGGATATTTGCCCTCTATTGGATGTAGGATTGATAAAAAATCTTTTCTCAATCTGTAGGTTGTCTTATTGACAGTGTCCTTTGCTTTACAGAAGTTTTTCAATTTTATGAGGTCCCATTTGTCAATTGTTGATCCTAGAGCCTGAGCCATTGGTGTTCTGTTCAGGAAATTTGCTCCTGTGCCTATGTGTTTGAGGCTTTTTCCCACATTCTTTTCTATTAGATTTAGTACATCTGATTTCATGTGGAGGTCATTGATCCACTTGGGTTTGAGCTTTGTAAAAAACTCAAGGAGATAAAAACAGATCAATTTTTATTTTTCTACATGCAAGCCTCCAATTAGACCAGCACCATTTATTAAAAATATTTTCTTTTTCTACTATATGGTTTTGGATTATTTGTCAAAGATCAAGTGACCATAGGTGTATGGATTTATTTCTGTGTCTTCAATTCTATTCCATTGATCTACTTGTCTGTTTCTGTACCAATATCATATAGTTTTTATCACTATTTCTCTATAGTACAGCTTGAGGTCCAGGATGGTGATTCCCCCAGAAGTTCTTTTATTGTTGAGAATTGCTTTCTCTATCCTGGGTTTTTTGTTATTCCATATGAAGTTGAAAATTGTACTTTCAATCTCTATTAAGAAATGACTTGAAATTTTGATGGGAATTGCATTGAATCTGTAGATTGCTTTTGGTAAGAGCATGGGAAATATACAAAGAACTAAAGAAGTTAGACTGCAAAAAAAAATAAATAAATAAAAATAACCCAATTAAACAATGAGGTACAGAGCTAAACAAAGATTCTCAACTAAGGAATCTTGAATGGCTAGGAAGCACCTAAAGAAATGTTCAACATCCTTAGTTACCAGGGAAATGCAAATCCAACAACCCTGAGATTCCACCTTATACCAATCAGAATGGCTAAGATCAAAACTCAGGTGACAGCAGATGCTAGTAAGGATGTTGAGAAAGAGAACTCCTCCATGCTGGTTAGATTACCTCTGAGCTGGTACAACCATTTGTAAATCAAAACTTTGGCAGTTCCTCAGAAAATTGGAAATAGTTCTAAATGAAGGTCCAGCTATACCACTACTGGGCATATATCCAAAAGATGTTCCAAAATATAACAAGGACACATGCTCCACATGTTCATAGTAGCCTTATTTATAATAGCCAGAAGCTGAGAACAACCCAGATGTCCCTCAATGGAAAAATGAATACAGAAAATGTGGTACATTTATACAATGGAATACTACTCAACTATTAAAAACGATGACTTCACGAATTTTGCAGGCAAATGGATGGAACTAGAAAATATAACCTGAGTGAGGTAACCCAGACCCAAAAGGACATATGTGGTATGCACTCACTGAAAAGTGGATATTAACCCAAAAGCTCCGAATAACCACAGACCATATGAAGTTCAACAAGAAGGAAGGGCAAGGTGTGGATGTTTCAATCCCACTTAGAAGAAGGAACAAAATAATAACAGGATACAGAGGGAGAGAGGGAGGGAGGGAGGGAGGGAAAAGGAGGAGGGAAAAGGGGGGCAGGATCAAGTATGGGAAGAGACAGGAGAAAAGTCCAAATGACCAGGAGAATGAATAAAAATATGTAGCAGTGAGAGGTGGGGAACCGGCGGAATCACTAGAAAGTCCCAGACATCAGGGATGTGAGAGGCACTCATAAGACAGTGGGGATGACATTAGCCAAAATACTTGACAGTAGGGTGGTAGAACCTGAAGAGACCACCTCCAGTAGATAAACATGGCTCACAGTTGAGTGATGGTGCCACCCACTCAACTTAAAATCTTTGTCCCAGAATTGTTCCTGTCTAATAAATGCAGGGACAAAAATGGAGCAGAGGCTGAAGTAAAGGCTATCCAGAGACCACACAACCTAAGGATCTTTTCCATCTGCAGATGCTAAACCCCAATCCTATTGCTGATGCCAAGAAGTGCTTGCAAATAGGAGCCTGGTATGGCTGTCCTCTGAGAGGCTCTGCCAGCATCTGACTAATACAGATGCAGACACTCACAGTCAACCATTGGACTGAACCTGGGACCCCAATGGAAAAGTTAGGAGAAGGACTAAAGAATCTAAAGGGGATTGCAACCCCATAGGAAGAAAAAACAACATCAACTAACTGGACCCCTCAGAACTCCCAGGGACTAAACCACCAACCAAGGAGTATACATGAGTTGGTCCACAACTCCTTCTACATATGAAGCAGAGGACTGCCTTATCTGGCATCAATGGGAGGGGAGGTACTTGGTGCTGTGGAGGCTTGTTGCCCCAGAGAAGAGGGATGCTAGAGAGGTGAGGCTGGAGTGGGTAGGTGGGTGGGTGGAGT
Source organism: Tokudaia tokunoshimensis (assembly GCA_036184795.1). Lineage (NCBI taxonomy): Eukaryota > Metazoa > Chordata > Mammalia > Rodentia > Muridae > Tokudaia > Tokudaia tokunoshimensis. The sequence goes on along the minus strand of BTHU01000016.1, from coordinate 68,731,408 downwards.
ACCCTCTTAGAGGCAAAAGGGAGGGACAATGGGGTGGGGTTTTGCAAAGGGGAGATGAGGAAGGGGACAACATTTGAAATGTAAATAAATAAAACAATTAGTAATGAAAGAAAAAATCTATTGCTAATGAAAACATTCACTAATTAATAATCTTCCTTTTTTTTTTAATGAAATCCCTCCCTATGTCATCTCTGATGGGTAAGAAAAATTATAGAAACAGGAACTTGAAGGGATCAGTTGCTGTGGCCTAGAAACCTGATGCCTGAGGACAGAGCTATCACAGGGTATCTAATGCCAATATATTCTTCCCAAAAAACAGCATAGTTAGGACCCCCTTCCTTGATAATATGCTTGAAAGAAACTTCAAAGCAATGGGTGGAAATGATACATTTTCTGAAGAGCAGTAGAGGATTGCCTAAAAGGAAATAATTATTGAATCTATTTTCGTCCTACAGTATAATGAATAAAATATAGGATGATATGGAAGTAACTCCTGCTTTCTCCATATTCCCAGGGTTATTCCCTGGACAACGATTCTGGGAGAACTGATTTTGAAATCATAGTGTCTAAGCCTCATTTCCCACATTCTGCCTATCCCTCCTTCTCTCCCAACCATTGACCTCACAGGCCAGTAACAGCTGCTTTTGACTGTGTTCATTGATTTTTGAGAAGTGGGTTTTCTCAGACTCGTTATTCTTTCCTGGTTCTTCCTGAGCCATTGGTACATTCAAGAGTGAGCTGACTTAATTTTCTCGAATAAAATACTGGTGTTCCTGATCTATGGGAAAATCTTGGGAATGGAAAAATTTTGATGTAGTAATGCAGTGATGTTTAAGGCATATCTCATTTATTTTAAGAAAACATGGGTTATTAATAATGAGAAAGCCCCTCTGTCATTCTCTTAATCCCCCAAAACTATGCTATCCCCTGCCTGATGCAGTAGACACTCTCTTTTATGTCCAAGCACTGAGTACCTTAAAAGAATCACAACCAGTAGTTAACCCAGGTAACTCCCATTAATAACACGAAGAACAGAAAAATATTGTCAATATAAAAATACATACCTGGTAAACCAGATCTATTTTCTAGGCCTGTTTACTGTGAAATAGAGTAGCTTTAGCTTTTAAAAAATCATCCATGTGACATCCCACCTCTGAAAAGATAAATAAAATCACACATAATATTGATGTGGCTCTTTCCCTGATGTGTGCCCTGGAAAGGTAGTTCTAAAAGTGTTCCAGAAGTTCTGAGTCTTGCTGCTTTAAGCTCATAAAGGAACACAAATTGTGAGCCATGTGAATATACAGCTTGGTTCTTTAAAACTGAGAGTCAAGAGGTATATAGTCAATTCTCCTGAGCTGCCCTCTCTATGCTGAGAAAAGGACCTCTTAGGACAGCAATATATTCTAATCACAGTTTTTCCTCCTCATTTCCAAGATCTTTTCTACTTCACCACCTTTCCAAACTCATGCCTTTCCATCTTTCTCTTAAGAAAGTAAATGGGCATATAAAAATACAAACAAAAATAAAACAATATTAACCAACAAATAAACAAAACACAAGAAAGAACATGAGAAATCCATGTACACGGAGACACAATACAACACACACAAACATACTTACACACACAAAAATATCATATACATAAATAAAACCCACCAAACTCAAAATCAGTAATATAATATACAAACAAAATTCCAGTAAGGTTTTTTTGTTGTTGTTTTGTGGGGTTTTGTTTGTTTGTTTTGCCTAAAAGGAGCAATATGAAGCAAAAAATACAACCTACAAAAAAATCTTTGAGTTTGTTTTGTGTTGACCATCTACTGCTAGGCATGGGACCTGTCCTTAAGTGTTGTTAGTATTCCCTTGCTATCTTTTCTTTGTGAGTAGTTGTTAATTGGAAATATCTTTATGGATAAGGATGTGAGCTTATTTGCTTCCCCCATCTCAGTGTTGGGAGTCTACCTGGTCTGGATCTGTACAGGCCCTATGCATGTTTCCACCATCTCTGTTTGGATATATATGTGTGTCATCCTGTTTCCTTGATGTCAACCATCCTCTCTGGCTCTTGCAATCCTTTTGCCTCCTCTTCTTCTCTGAGAAGGGTGATTTAATGAAGACACCACATTTGGAACTTAGTTTTCTAATACTCTCTACACATTGTCCAGTTGTGAGCCTCTGTATTCATTCCCATTTACTGCAGGAGAACGCTTCTCTTATGATGACTGAGTGAGACTCTGATCTGTAGGTGTAGCAAAATGTCATTGGGAGTAATTTTATTACCATGCTACTTTATCAGAACAGTAGTATTTGATTTCCCCCTAGATCCCTGGCTTAAATAGTTTCAGGTTCTTGGCCACTGGAGCAGTGTCAAGCATGGGTTCCACCTCACCTAGTATGGGCTTAAAATCTAATCAGACAGTGATTGGTTACACTTACAACTTTTGTGATACCATTGCAACAGCACATCATGCAAGCAGGTCATCAATGTAGACCCAAGGGTTCTTAACCCTTTGATTTCTAAGATCCAGTTTTATGCTTTCCTGGCATTTCAATCATGTGGCCCTCCTAGTACAGAGCTGTTGTCCTACACAGGCTTTGTCATTACTTTTTCTGGCATTCCTCAGCTATTCTTGTTCTCCAACCTTCTTATGTTTAGTCTTTGGTTTCAACTCAGACATTTTCTTTTTCTTGAGAAATGACTCTGAAACACCTCTGTCCAGTCAATCCTGTAATTTTCTGCCAAAGACCAATAGATTTATTACAGCACTAATTCTAGGTATTATATACTAACTTTTTGCATGGCTTAATAAATTCTTCTCTATCAAACATATAAATTTCATGAGTCCTTACTATATAAGGGACTAATTTACATAACATTGTGAATATTTATTGAAATAATATGGAAATTACTAATTGACCAAATGATAGACATTTTTGGGATTGGCATACCCTAAATTAAACAGTCCTAGCATTTTGTCTTGGCATATTTTCCTCTAGAAGTTCCTACAAAATCTCAGAAGAATGTCAAATATCAGCATTAACAATTATCAGAGTTGACCCACAGTCATATGTCTCAAAGAAATTAGAAACAAATGAATCTTTTCATAACTCGTTCTTACTCATGTATAACATACATATAATTTTAAAAATATTTACTCATTCATCCATTCTTTCATTTACTCATGTAAGCAAAGCACACCTTCAGAGGTCAGCAGACAGCTATGAGTTGCTGATTCTCTTCTGCCGCATCTAGAATATGGGGATTAAATTGAGCTTATTATGTATGTTCACAAGAATCTTTGAACAATAAGCCATCTTGTCAGTCCTAATTTTAAAAAATAATTGTTTTCTCTTCACCTCAGAGTTGTTTATTTTAAAGAAGTCTAAAGAAGTCTTAGTCTGCTTAGACTCAGGTAACAGATTAATATGAACTGAGTGCCTTATGAGCAATATACATTTATTTTTTTACAGATCCTGATGATCTAAGATAAAGTTATCAGAAGATTTGATGTCTGATAGGAACCTGTTTCCTGGTTGGAAATAGTCATCTGTTTGTTGTCTTCTCCCATAGCAACAGGAGAGAGGTGCTTTCTGAGGTCCCTTTTTATAAAGGCAGTGATTGTGTTTCTGAGAATACAACCTTATAATTTACACACTTGCCCAGCATTCAGGCTATATCAAGAGACCATACTACTTTGAGAGGTCCCAGGAGAGAGAATTATCCATTGTCAAAGTGTCACTTTGTGACACAGCAGAGAACATTCTTGGCAAAAGTTGACAGCACTTTTGTGACACCTGCACGATGAGAGGCATATTTTGCCCATTCTCCTGTAAACTCTGCCTAGAGACTCTAGGACAGTTCTGCTCCTTACTTGAGAGCTTATCCCATCGCTGCTGTCTTTAGTTTTGATCTTGCAAGTTGCTCTTCAGTTCTGAGTTTATGACAAGCTTAGGGAACACCACACAATTGAAAGTCATGAAGAGTTTTGCTTTTGTTTTGTAAGAACAGGGATAAAATCTTTTCAGGTTCTCTTTATTCTCTTATGTTTTTCCTTTGGAATTTCCTAGAAAATCTCAGAAGAATGTCAAATATTAGCATTAACAGGTTAATGCTGTACAGCTATTTAAATTATCAGAGCTGACACATATTTGTAGCTCTCAGAGAAATTAGAAACAAATTAATCCTTTCTAACTTGTTCTTACTCATGTATAACGTACATATAATTTTAAAAATATTTACTCATTCATCCATTCTTTCATTTACTCATGTAAACGAAGCACATCTGTGGAGATCAGCAGACAGTTGAGTTGCTGGTTCTCTTCTGCCACATCTGGAATATGGGGATTAAATTGAGTTCATTATGTATGTTCATAATAACAAGAACCAATAATCAATATTTTATTGTAAAGTAAAATATTAATTCTTTTTTTGCTTTTATAAAGCAATATATTTATTTTATTTTATTTTTTATTAGATATATTCTTTATTTACATTTCAAATGATTTCCCCTTTCCTGGTCCCCCCCCCGAAAGTCCCATAAGCCCTCTCCCCTCCCCTTGTTTCCCAATCAACCCCCTCCTGCTTCCCTGTTCTGGTATTCCCCTACACTGCTTCATCGAGCCTTTCCAGGACCAGGGGCCTCTCCTCCCTTTGATGTCCAACAAGGCCATCCTCTGGTGCCTATGCGTCTAAATCATGTACAGACATGCTACATTATCCTTTTAATGTTTTGCATGCATCATTTGCTGTTTTATTGAAAAGTTTGGTCACTATTCAGGAGATACATTTATTTACATTTTGCTTTTTAGAGTAATTTTCTTTAAGGTTAGGTTACAAGTTTGTGTTACACTATGAAAATGAAGAAAGGAGATCTTTCTTCTTTTATTTCATGTAAGGGTTGTACTTTGGTTATTATCTAAGAGTTGTAATGATTCATAGAAGGCATCAACAAAGTCTTCATGGTTTGGTCTTTTTTGTGAAATTTCTAATTTCCAACTCAATTTCTTTTAGATAGAAGATTTTCCCTTACCCATTTTGGTAAATTATATCTCAGCACTCTGGCCTTCCCATGTTCTAGAACCTTTGGATCTCAGGTCTTACCTTGAGTTCATGCAGATCTTCATTTGTTAATTTTTAATTTTTCAAACATTTTTCTCACTCAAATTTATTTTTGTTCCTTTTGAGAATGTTTGCCTTAAACTAGTTCAGACTTTCTGCAACGCTGAAAGCAGTTCTTAGTCAAGCTCCTCACTGGGTGAAGATGTGATACTTTGGTTGTTGTTGTTGTTGCTGTTGTTGTGATTGTTGTTGCCACATTGTCTACTAATGTGTGCACTTATGGTTGTTTGCACAACTGATTTATAGCCTTCCATTTGCCTTGTTGAACAAGGAGGAGGCTTAGTTGCACCAGAGAGAAGGCTAGCATGGATGGGAAGAGTTCAGAACTTCCCTTCTTTAATCAAAATTATACCTAAGGGTCAAAATATGAAACATAAATGAGTTCTGATCATTGCACATTGCAAGGAAGAATGTGCTGATTGTGAAATATCTCCTGTATATGTGTATGAGTCACAGTAGTGTTTTGACTCACATGACATTCCTCAGAAGCCATTACTCACAGGTTCTGAAATTAATTTGATAAGTTATTTCAATATAAGTTATCATTTCAACGCCCATTGGTTCTAAAATAATCTTCCAAGGTATTTCTGTCATTGCAAGTGACATTTTCTTTAGATGAAGGTTTTATATGTTTTATATGTTTCAGCTCTTTCATTTTTCTTCCTCACTTCATTGTTGAAAACTGTTTGGGGATAGAGGACGTCCTTTGGCTAAGTTCTATGCTAATACATAGAACTTCTGTATTTAGTTAATACAGAAAGACTGCCTCTGGGAAGAAAGGATGAACTTGAACTGAAAATTATCAATGGCTATAGTTAAAACTTGAAAATCTTTAGCTAACAAATAGATTTGGTCTCCATACTTTTCTGTCCTACAGCACTAATCTAGCCAGTTACAAATCTTGATTCTGTTTGTTTGATATTAAATTGGCATTATGATGTGAATATGTTATTGGAGTACTCAGATTCACAACTCAGGTTTCAGAAAGACCTGAAGCATCTTATTGTTCAGAAAACTTTGAATTGATCTATACTAAGCAGGTAAAAGAACAGCTTCTTAAGGAAAGGTGTGTTCAAGGATTCCATGTCCTTGATGTAGAATTATTGAGACAGTTTACTTTGAATTTTAGTCCATTAAAAGTGATTAATAGGCAAAACAGCCCATTTTGCTTGGCATTTTATTGACAAACATCAATGAGAAAGACTAGTGGGATTATGACTCAAGAGCTTTTAATAAAAAGTGTTTATTCATAATCAAGCATTCTTATTAAAACCTGCTTACAAATTCTAACTATGGATTGATAGCCTTGTTAAAATCAATTCATTTCTGCTTCGATAGAAATAGACATCTCTGGGGTAAGAAAGAGTTTTGCTCTTACAGGAATATTCCTTGCAAAGTCCATGAGGAAAGTTTGATGGCCTGATTCTAGTTTACAGAAGGTCAATAGGTCAAGTAATGAGAGGCTACCTGCAGCAATAAATGTGTTCATGTATTTTTAGATTTTGACATTCTCCAGAATATTGAGAACAAATTAACCATTAAAATAACATATTCAAAGTGCTCAATGCACAGGCTCTGTTTTCCTGGCAGTTTGAACGATGGCTTACTTTTGACTCTGCATGTATATTTTACTCACTTAATTCTGAATTGACATCCGCTATAAGCAGGTGGGTTGTTAAAATGAGGCATAGTAAAAACACCTGCGAATATGTTTGAATAAAACACCAACATTTACAGTGATTTAGCATTTATAATTGTGAGTAAAAGACAAACAGATGACTAATCTCTTCAGAGAAAGCATTAAGGATAAATTTTTATTATTTCGGAAATCTACTCATGAGAAAATAATCTGATTTAATAAGGAAAATTCCATTGTTTTTAAAAATGCATTCATACTTGACAAGTTGTAACTATTTATGGGGTGCAATGAGATGTTCTGATATGCAAGCAATACAGAATTTTAAATCAGACTAAATAATGAATCCATCATTTTGCACACTTACCACTTTATAATTACTTCTTCATCTTTCATCCTGTGTTTGAATGATCATTTTGCATCTTCCTAATTTCTGTAAGAAGCTGAAAACAAATAAGAAAATATTTGGTTTTTAAAATGTTGCACTTGCTTATTTTTAGAAAAAAAACCCTGATAACTTCTTAGTTTAACTTTACACATTAGAAAATGCTATATCAAGAAGAAATTGGAACTATAAAATTTTAGCAAAATTAATTGAAAATTTCATTCCAGAAAAATACTTGAAGCTTATCTAACTAGTCTAGTCAAAAATTCACTATGTTTTCCTGTAGCACATGAATAATTACATCACAGACATTATTAGATGAGTTAAGCTGTTCTCCTGTGGGGACATTTATATTTTGACTTTGTTACTTCCATAGCTGTTTAATTTCAACTTATGAAAATAAAAGATGGCATTTTTGTTGTATTTGTTTTAATTTATTTATTTAAAAAATTTAATTAATGTAATTATATTGTTTCCATACTCTCTCTCATCTGTTCTCACCCTTCTCATCTTTACCACTTCCAAATTCATGGTCTCCTCTTCCTTAATCATTGCTGTAACATAAACATTTAAGTGAATAAACATATAAATACAATGTACTGAATCTGTTCAGTGTTGTCTACGTGTATATATGTTCCTAGGACTGACCACTGAATAAGCAATCAGAAAGTTCATCACTGAGGTAGACTAATTTTCCCTCTCTCAGTAGTCATTAATTACTTTAGTCCTTCATCTGGGATGGGCCCTGTGGTGGTTTGAATAGATATGGCCCCCATAGACTCATGTGTTTGAATGCATGTCCATAGGTAATGGCACTATTAGGAGACCTGATCTTGTTGGAGTAGGTGTGGCCTTGTTGGAGGAAGTGTGTCACTGTGGGGGTGGGTTTGAGGTCTTATATGCCTAAGTTATGCCCAGTGTGGTACACAGTCTCCTTCTTCTACCTTTAGATCAAAATGTAGAACTCTTGTATCCTTCTCCAGCACCATGACTGCCTGTGTCTCACCATTTTTTCCACCATGAGGATAAAGATTGAACCTTTAAAACTGTAAGCCAGTCCCAATGAAATATTTTTCTTTATAAGAGTTGCCATGGTCATGGTGTCTCTTCACAACAATGAAACCCTAAGACAGACTCCATAAGATTTCTCCTATCTGCTTTGAAATTGTTGGAATTGTTCGGGTCTTGTTTAGGTAGACATGTTGTTGAGATGGGTACAGTACCCTGTCATGCTGGGAGCTTATCCCCAGTTTGGGCCCTCTCTGATGCAACTGAAGGGGAAGAGCAACAGCAGGGTCAAGACTTGGTTTTTCAAGAGAGTAGGGTTGCTTTCTGTAATAAGTTATGCCTATCTTGACTTTAATTTTAGGCTAGAAGCAGATCTATTGACACTTTTTGCTAGCAGCAGAGAGATTAGGAAAAGGATTAATTACTAGGGCTCACTTTTCTGGTCAGGCAGCCAGAGGCCCTTCCCTGGCTTGGCTGGTTAACCCTTTATGAACCAGAGAGAAAGAAAAGGAAAAGAATTAAAATTCTTTATACAGGCAAATATGCACATACAATTCATACATCCACCCTGTGGCTGGGCCTGACCATCTGCCTCAATTCCATAAGTATTCATTCATGATTACATATATATATATATATATATATATATATATATATATATATATATATACTTACACATATCCATACAGAAAAACAGACATATACATTTGGATGGCTGGATGAATGAAGGGAAAGATGGATAGATGGATGGATGGATGGATGGATGGATGGATGAATGGATGGATGGATGGGCAGAGCTCTCCAAGCCAAAACATCCAACCAACAACTTTATTTCTTTACTCTGGCCTTTTTATACCTTCTTAGACAAAAAGTTCTTTTTTTTTAATTTATTTTTTATATTTTTATTTACATTCAAAATCATTTCCCCTTTCCCGTTTCCTCCCTCCCCAAAAGTCCCATAAGCCCCCTTCCCTCCCTCTTTTCCCCATTCAAACCCCTCTAGCTTCTCTGTCTCGGCATTCCCCTACATCCAGTCTTTCCAGGACCAGGGGTCTCTCCTTCCATCTTCTTGGAAATCTATTGATATGCAAATTGTGTCTAGGGTATTCCGAGATTCTGGGTTAATATCCCCTTATCGGTGACTGCATACTATGTGTGTTCTTTTGTGATTGGATTACCTCACTAAGGATGATATTTTCAAGTTCTGACCATTTGCCTAGGAATTTCGTGAATTCATTGTTCTTAATTGCAGAGTAGTATTCCATTGTGTAAATATACCACATCTTCTGAATCCATTCCTCTGTTGAGGGACATCTGGGTTCTTTCCAGCTTCTGGCTATTAAAAAAGTTCTTTAGAAAATATCTTCATAGATAAAATGTTACATAAAAATGGGAGTTACAGAATGATGTTGGTGACAGGAAAGGTGTATCAGCTGCAAGAAGTAATCCTGAGGTGAAGTCTCCTTGGAACCTTGCCATTGAATTCACCCATTGCAGACCATGCTAAAACAGTGGACTACCTCCAAGAAGGACACCTGCTAGCCTTAGCCTACTTTAGATGACTCCTGACACTGCCATACATAGAAGACACAATTTCACTACTCACAGACTTCTTGACCCCTCTTTTGTGACATGTTTTGAGCCTTAGGTATAGGGGTTATTTTGTATATGTTTCACCTGGGGCTCAGCACCCAATGATCAGCTATACTCTCCATTATATCATTTCTGGCTTTCTGTACTGAACTCTGTCTACTTCAAAAAGAAGCTTCTTTGATGAGGGGTAAGATTTACTCTTATTTATGGGTGTAAGGATGAGTAATTAGAGTGTAGTCAGGAATTATATTAGTTTAGGAAAGTTACAGTGGTAGGTTCTCCTTTAGGATCTATAACCTCATTGGCTTGGTGTAATTGGATAGGTTTCCAGCACCAGGCATGATTTCACTCCTAAGTGAGCCTTGACTCCAAATTGACAATTGTTCATACACAAATTGAAGTGCATGGCTTTTTTGTTGATTCTTTTCACTTAAAAATGTTTTGCTAAGTGCCAGCAAGTTTGAAAATAAAATCACTTCTGAAGATTTCATCTGTTGGCATCTATCATAATATATAATATGGCCCCTGCCAAAATTGACACTTGTCTGATTATAATTGGACTTCTGTTATTAAGAATAATTGCTTATTTGTCCCATTTTATTAAATAAAATAGCCATAGCCAATTTGCTTCACTGTCTATTACAAGGAATAAAAATAAAAACAAAAAGTTACTTCCCTGTCAAGAGTTTTAAAACTTCTGCTTTCAAACTGAATTTCCATGAACTACAATATAATTGGTTGGTCCTAGAAAATCTTGTTTTACTTCAAAGTGGACAAAAGTATCCTTGGCAATTAGTGCACTTCATATTAATACATACTGTCCTTTAAGTCTTTTAGTTTGTATTTTTCAAAATACAAATCTAATAATTTCCTGTTTTTTTTTAAAGCTTCCTTAACTTTTAACTTGGTTTGTTTGTTTGTTTTTGTTTTTTTCAGACAGGGTCTTACAATGTAACTCTGTCTGACTGGAACTTCCAATGTAGACCACACCTGACTCAAACTCAGAGAGATCTCTATGCCTCTGCCTTTTGAAATCTGGGGTTAATGGAGTATCCCACCACAACTGAACTATATTTTATCCTAATTTATTTAATATAAATAATTTCCTTAAAATCAGGAAGTTTTAACTCTTTGTCTACTAAGCAGTTCATTGATTCGCTTGTTTGCTGTGAGACAGGTGTGTATAGTCCAAGGAGTCCTTGAACTCCTTATTTTTCTGCCTTTACCTCCTAAGTGCTGGACCATAGGTACATACCATCACACTTGGTTTTAGTTGTTCAAGCACTCTTCCAGATCTGCTGCATGTTCCAGATTTTCATTATCCTGAAAGTTTCCCTAATTGAAGCATACACATGATCATTTGCATATCATTTACATAGTCTGTTATTAAATACTTGGTGATATAGATCCCAACTAGCAACTGACCACACTACACAGTATATTAAGAAACTTTGCATTGTTGATTTAACATTTGGAGAACAATTTGGAAAGGTAATTTTAAGATGTCACACATATTTTTGGTCATTTTTTAAAGTTTCTAATTAGCAGAAAAAATCTGTATCAAGAACTCATTATTTCAGTCATATTTACCCAACTTGTTCCAATAAAAACTTATATTTTCTTCTCATTTTTATGCTTTGTTAGTCAATTCCTCTCACTTAATTGCCTGTCAATTCAAGTGCTACCTGAAAGATAAGCACTCTTCTCCTGTTTAATTACACTGACATATTGTGAAAATTCTTTATGCTTATTAGTAATTTTAAATTCCAAATATCCATGACTTGGTGATTATTTAGAACTTCCATTTATAATTAAGCAGTTATATTAACTGGAGGTCTGGAGAAACTCACTGGATATTTCAATGCTTGGCTAATTATAATCCTTTATTTCACTTTTCTTTGTATTATTATGTTTAACTCTATATAATTTTCTCACTTTATTTAGTCTATAGGTAAAATTATTCATTATTAATTTGCATCTATAAATAGTTGATGTTTTATGCCAAATAAATCATGATGTATAATATGTACATTTCTGCATTTAGTTCTACAATATCATCAATGAAAACAGGGTAAACTGCATGTGCAATTGAACATGTGCCTAAATGTCCACATAGAGTATGTCTGAGTGCACATAGTTGATATCAGTTCACTATTTCTTAAGACAGATGAAAACTTCAAAAACTTCTGTTCTTTAGAATTCTGTTCTTTGAGAATTTCATGCATGTATCCTGTGTATTTTGAGCTTTTTCCATCCCTCTTCCATCCACCTCTCCTACTTCTTTTTTTTTAAGTGTTTTTTAATTTACATTCAAAATCATTTCCCTTTTCCCGTTTCCTCCCTCCCCGAAAGTCCCATAAGCCCCCTTCCCTCCCTCTTTTACCCATTCAACCCCCTCTCACTTCTCTGTCCTGGCATTCCCCTACATCCAGTCTTTCCAGGACCAGGGGTCTCTCCTTCCATCTTCTTGGAAATCTATTGATATGCGAATTGTGTCTAGGGTATTCCGAGATTCTGGGTTAATATCCCCTTATCAGTGACTGCATACCATGTGTGTTCTTTTGTGATTGGGTTACCTCACTAAGGATGATATTTTCAAGATCTGACCATTTGCCTAGGAATTTCGTGAATTCATTGTTTTTAATTGCAGAGTAGTATTCCATTGTGTAAATATACCACATCTTCTGAATACATTCCTCCATTGAGGGACATCTGGGTTCTTCCCAGCTTCTGGCTATTATAAATAAGGCTGCTATGAACATAGTGGAGCATGTGTCCTTATTGCATGCAGGTAAAGCCTCTGGGTATATGCCCAGGAGTGGTATAGCCGGATCCTCCGGGAGTGTCATGCCCAGTTTTCTGAGGAACCACCAGACTGCTTTCCAGAGTGGTTGTACCAGCTTGCAATCCCACCAGCAGTGGAGGAGTGTTCCTCTTTCTCCACATCCTCGCCAAAAACTGCTGTCTCCTGTGTTTTTGATCTTAGCCATTCTGACTGGTGTGAGATGGAATCTCAGGGTTGTTTTGATTTGCATTTCCCTAATGACTAAGGATGATGAACATCTCTTTAGGTGCTTCTCAGCCATTAGATATTCTTCAGGTGAGAACTCTTTGTTTATCTCTGTACCCCATTTTTTAATAGGGTTACTTGCCTCTCTGGAGTTTAACTTCTTGAGTTCTTTGTATATCTTGGATATTAGCCCTTTGTCAGATGTAGGGTTGGTAAAGATCATTCCCAGTTAGTTGGTTGCCGCTTTGTCTTTTTGACAGTCTCTTTTGCCTTGCAAAAACTTTGTAATTTAATGAGGTCCCATTTGTCAATTCTTGATCTTAGAGCATAAGCTATTGGAGTTCTATTCAGGAAATTCTCCCCTGTGCCCATATGTTCAAGGTTCTTCCCTAGTTTCCTTTCTATTAGTTTCAGTGTGTCTGGTTTTATGTGGGAGTTCTTGATCCACTTGGAATTGAGCTTAGTGCAAGGAGATAAGAATGGGTCAATTTGCATTCTTCTGTATGTTGACCTCCAGTTGAGCCAGCACCATTTGTTGAAAAGGCTATCTTTGTTTCCACTGGATGGTTTTAGCTCCTTTGTCAAAGAACAAGTGACCATAGGAGTGTGGATTCATTTTTGGGTCTTCAATTCTGTTCCATTGATCTACATGCCTGTCACTGTACCAATACCATGCAGTTTTTAACACTATTGCTCTGTAGGACAGCTTGAGGTCCAGGATACTGATTCCCCCAGAGGTTCTTTTACTCTTGAGAATAGTTTTAGCTATCCTGGATTTTCTCTTTATTTTATTTTATTTTTTTTAATTTACATTCCAAATCATTTCCCCTTTCCCGTTTCCTCCCTCCCCGAAAGTCCCATAAGCCCCCTTCCCTCCCTCTTTTTTCCATTCAACCCCCTCTCGTTTCTCTGTCCTGGCGTTCCCCTACATCCAGTCTTTCCAGGACCAGGGGTCTCTCCTTCCATCTTCTTAGAAATCTATTGATATGCGGATTGTGTCTAGGGTATTCCGAGATTCTGGGTCAATATCCCCTTATCAGTGACTGCATACCATGTGTGTTCTTTTGTGATTGGGTTACCTCACTAAGGATGATATTTTCAAGATCTGACCATTTGCCTAGGAATTTCGTGAATTCATTGTTTTTAATTGCAGAGTAGTATTCCATTGTGTAAATATACCACATCTTCTGAATACATTCCTCCATTGAGGGACATCTGGGTTCTTCCCAGCTTCTGGCTATTATAAATAAGGCTGCTATGAACATAGTGGAGCATGTGTCCTTATTGCATGCAGGTAAAGCCTCTGGGTATATGCCCAGGAGTGGTATAGCCGGATCCTCCGGGAGTGTCATGCCCAGTTTTCTGAGGAACCACCAGACTGCTTTCCAGAGTGGTTGTACCAGCTTGCAATCCCACCAGCAGTGGAGGAGTGTTCCTCTTTCTCCACATCCTCGCCAAAAACTGCTGTCTCCTGTGTTTTTGATCTTAGCCATTCTGACTGGTGTGAGATGGAATCTCAGGGTTGTTTTGATTTGCATTTCCCTAATGACTAAGGATGATGAACATCTCTTTAGGTGCTTCTCAGCCATTAGATATTCTTCAGGTGAGAACTCTTTGTTTATCTCTGTACCCCATTTTTTAATAGGGTTACTTGCCTCTCTGGAGTTTAACTTCTTGAGTTCTTTGTATATCTTGGATATTAGCCCTTTGTCAGATGTAGGGTTGGTAAAGATCATTCCCAGTTAGTTGGTTGCCGCTTTGTCTTTTTGACAGTCTCTTTTGCCTTGCAAAAACTTTGTAATTTAATGAGGTCCCATTTGTCAATTCTTGATCTTAGAGCATAAGCTATTGGAGTTCTATTCAGGAAATTCTCCCCTGTGCCCATATGTTCAAGGTTCTTCCCTAGTTTCCTTTCTATTAGTTTCAGTGTGTCTGGTTTTATGTGGGAGTTCTTGATCCACTTGGAATTGAGCTTAGTGCAAGGAGATAAGAATGGGTCAATTTGCATTCTTCTGCATGTTGACCTCCAGTTGAGCCAGCACCATTTGTTGAAAAGGCTATCTTTGTTTCCACTGGATGGTTTTAGCTCCTTTGTCAAAGAACAAGTGACCATAGGAGTGTGGATTCATTTTTGGGTCTTCAATTCTGTTCCATTGATCTACATGCCTGTCACTGTACCAATACCATGCAGTTTTTAACACTATTGCTCTGTAGGACAGCTTGAGGTCCAGGATACTGATTCCCCCAGAGGTTCTTTTACTCTTGAGAATAGTTTTAGCTATCCTGGATTTTCTCTTTATTTTATTTTATTTTTTTTAATTTACATTCCAAATCATTTCCCCTTTCCCGTTTCCTCCCTCCCCGAAAGTCCCATAAGCCCCCTTCCCTCCCTCTTTTTTCCATTCAACCCCCTCTCGTTTCTCTGTCCTGGCGTTCCCCTACATCCAGTCTTTCCAGGACCAGGGGTCTCTCCTTCCATCTTCTTAGAAATCTATTGATATGCGGATTGTGTCTAGGGTATTCCGAGATTCTGGGTCAATATCCCCTTATCAGTGACTGCATACCATGTGTGTTCTTTTGTGATTGGGTTACCTCACTAAGGATGATATTTTCAAGATCTGACCATTTGCCTAGGAATTTCGTGAATTCATTGTTTTTAATTGCAGAGTAGTATTCCATTGTGTAAATATACCACATCTTCTGAATACATTCCTCCATTGAGGGACATCTGGGTTCTTCCCAGCTTCTGGCTATTATAAATAAGGCTGCTATGAACATAGTGGAGCATGTGTCCTTATTGCATGCAGGTAAAGCCTCTGGGTATATGCCCAGGAGTGGTATAGCCGGATCCTCCGGGAGTGTCATGCCCAGTTTTCTGAGGAACCACCAGACTGCTTTCCAGAGTGGTTGTACCAGCTTGCAATCCCACCAGCAGTGGAGGAGTGTTCCTCTTTCTCCACATCCTCGCCAACAACTGCTGTCTCCTGTGTTTTTGATCTTAGCCATTCTGACTGGTGTGAGATGGAATCTCAGGGTTGTTTTGATTTGCATTTCCCTAATGACTAAGGATGATGAACATCTCTTTAGGTGCTTCTCAGCCATTAGATATTCTTCAGGTGAGAACTCTTTGTTTATCTCTGTACCCCATTTTTTAATAGGGTTACTTGCCTCTCTGGAGTTTAACTTCTTGAGTTCTTTGTATATCTTGGATATTAGCCCTTTGTCAGATGTAGGGTTGGTAAAGATCATTCCCAGTTAGTTGGTTGCCGCTTTGTCTTTTTGACAGTCTCTTTTGCCTTGCAAAAACTTTGTAATTTAATGAGGTCCCATTTGTCAATTCTTGATCTTAGAGCATAAGCTATTGGAGTTCTATTCAGGAAATTCTCCCCTGTGCCCATATGTTCAAGGTTCTTCCCTAGTTTCCTTTCTATTAGTTTCAGTGTGTCTGGTTTTATGTGGGGGTTCTTGATCCACTTGGAATTGAGCTTAGTGCAAGGAGATAAGAATGGGTCAATTTGCATTCTTCTGCATGTTGACCTCCAGTTGAGCCAGCACCATTTGTTGAAAAGGCTATCTTTTTTTCCACTGGATGGTTTTAGCTCCTTTGTCAAAGATCAAGTGACCATAGGAGTGTGGATTCATTTCTGGGTCTTCAATTCTGTTCCATTGATCTACATGCCTGTCACTGTACCAATACCATGCAGTTTTTAACACTATTGCTCTGTAGGACAGCTTGAGGTCCAGGATACTGATTCCCCCAGAGGTTCTTTTACTCTTGAGAATAGTTTTAGCTATCCTGGGTTTTCTCTTTATTTTATTTTTTTTTAATTTACATTCCAAATCATTTCCCCTTTCCCGTTTCCTCCCTCCCCGAAAGTCCCATAAGCCCCCTTCCCTCCCTCTTTTCTCCATTCAACCCCCTCTCGTTTCTCTGTCCTGGCATTCCCCTACATCCATTCTTTCCAGTACCAGGGGTCTCTCCTTCCATCTTCTTAGAAATCTATTGATATGCGGATTGTGTCTAGGGTATTCCGAGATTCTGGGTCAATATCCCCTTATCAGTGACTGCATACCATGTGTGTTCTTTTGTAATTGGGTTACCTCACTAAGGATGATATTTTCAAGATCTGACCATTTGCCTAGGAATTTCGTGAATTCATTGTTTTTAATTGCAGAGTAGTATTCCATTGTGTAAATATACCACATCTTCTGAATACATTCCTCCATTGAGGGACATCTGGGTTCTTCCCAGCTTCTGGCTATTATAAATAAGGCTGCTATGAACATAGTGGAGCATGTGTCCTTATTGCATGCAGGTAAAGTCTCTGGGTATATGCCCAGGAGTGGTATAGCCGGATCCTCCGGGAGTGTCATGCCCAGTTTTCTGAGGAACCGCCAGACTGCTTTCCAGAGTGGTTGTACCAGCTTGCAATCCCATCAGCAGTGGAGGAGTGTTCCTCTTTCTCCACATCCTCGCCAACAACTGCTGTCTCCTGTGTTTTTGATCTTAGCCATTCTGACTGGTGTGAGATGGAATCTCCGGGTTGTTTTGATTTGCATTTCCCTAATGACTAAGGATGATGAACATCTCTTTAGGTGCTTCTCAGCCATTAGATATTCTTCAGGTGAGAACTCTTTGTTTATCTCTGTACCCCATTTTTTAATAGGGTTACTTGCCTCTCTGGAGTTTAACTTCTTGAGTTCTTTGTATATCTTGGATATTAGCCCTTTGTCAGATGTAGGGTTGGTAAAGATCATTCCCAGTTAGTTGGTTGCCGCTTTGTCTTTTTGATAGTGTCTTTTGCCTTGCAAAAACTTTGTAATTTAATGAGGTCCCATTTGTCAATTCTTGATCTTAGAGCATAAGCTATTGGAGTTCTATTCAGGAAATTCTCCCCTGTGCCCATATGTTCAAGGTTCTTTCCTAGTTTCCTTTCTATTAGTTTCAGTGTGTCTGGTTTTATGTGGGGGTTCTTGATCCACTTGGAATTGAGCTTAGTGCAAGGAGATAAGAATGGGTCAATTTGCATTCTTCTGCATGTTGACCTCCAGTTGAGCCAGCACCATTTGTTGAAAAGGCTATCTTTTTTTCCACTGGATGGTTTTAGCTCCTTTGTCAAAGAACAAGTGACCATAGGAGTGTGGATTCATTTTTGGGTCTTCAATTCTGTTCCATTGATCTACATGCCTGTCACTGTACCAATACCATGCAGTTTTTAGTACTATTGCTCTGTAGGACAGCTTGAGGTCCAGGATACTGATTCCCCCAGAGGTTCTTTTACTCTTGAGAATAGTTTTAGCTATCCTGGATTTTCTCTTTATTTTATTTTATTTTTTTTAATTTACATTCCAAATCATTTCCCCTTTCCCGTTTCCTCCCTCCCCGAAAGTCCCATAAGCCCCCTTCCCTCCCTCTTTTTTCCATTCAACCCCCTCTCGTTTCTCTGTCCTGGCGTTCCCCTACATCCAGTCTTTCCAGGACCAGGGGTCTCTCCTTCCATCTTCTTAGAAATCTATTGATATGCGGATTGTGTCTAGGGTATTCCGAGATTCTGGGTCAATATCCCCTTATCAGTGACTGCATACCATGTGTGTTCTTTTGTGATTGGGTTACCTCACTAAGGATGATATTTTCAAGATCTGACCATTTGCCTAGGAATTTCGTGAATTCATTGTTTTTAATTGCAGAGTAGTATTCCATTGTGTAAATATACCACATCTTCTGAATACATTCCTCCATTGAGGGACATCTGGGTTCTTCCCAGCTTCTGGCTATTATAAATAAGGCTGCTATGAACATAGTGGAGCATGTGTCCTTATTGCATGCAGGTAAAGCCTCTGGGTATATGCCAAGGAGTGGTATAGCCGGATCCTCCGGGAGTGTCATGCCCAGTTTTCTGAGGAACCGCCAGACTGCTTTCCAGTTTGCAAGCATTTGGAAAAGTGAAGCCAGTACTGCATCAATAAATATCCTTCCTTTTGAGAATTAACTTGTCTTAAAAAGCTAATTCATGCTTTAATGTTCAAGTAAACACACTGACATGGAGAAATTTAACCATATAGTGTAATCACGGGCCTCTTATTTTGTGTAGTGATTTTTTTTAAAGTGCATTTAAGACAGTACAGAACTAGGATTTATTACCTTTCTTCTCAAAATTGATCAAAGGTCACAACTAAAAAAAAATGAAACAATAAGAGCAGACAAGTATTCAAAATTAATGTGAATGAGGCTATAGACTTAGATAGGGCTATAGACTTAGATGGGGTCATTTAAAGGAGGCATTTATGTGACAGGCCATAAAAGAAATGATTAAAACGATATTTATTTTGTGAATTCAGATTTAATTAAAGACTCAACATCATGCAGGTTTAGGTAAAATTAAACATAATGGTGATCAGTCAGAGGTGATTCAAACTTCTTGAGTCAGGAGAGAAATTATAGAGGTACAGATCATGGTGGAGAATTTTCAAAGAAGACACTAATTCTAAAGTTAATCGGGCCGTGTTTATTACAATGAAGATAATGACTTCTTGAATGGTTTTCTCATTAGGAAAAATACAGACCATGAACATAGCAGCACATTAGGGTTCCTTATAGTGAATTTGATTTTCATTGACAGGACCTATGACATCCTTGTAGCTGATGGGGTCAGAGTTAACAGGCACAGCACTGAATAGGAAAGCGATGAAAAGGGGACAGCAACATAGATGCTAATGTCGATGAGGAAAGCTCAAGAGCCCCCCTAGAACTACAGGCAACTAAGGAATGCTGAGAGTGGCAGAAATAGTCTTCTTCAGGGAAGAGTACATAATCAGTTGTAAATACCAAATGTTGAGTCCTGAAAAGGTATTCATACAGATAATACTACATGGACTGTGCAGATTATATGTATATATGTATATATACATATATATTTATGTATGGATATACACATGCACATATATAAATTAATATATAATAATAAATCAATTGATATATGTTATATATTATACATATGTGTTATATAATATATATTAATAAAAAAGAGAACATGAGTTTGAAGGAGAGCTAAAAAAGGTATATGGAGGGATGTGGATGGAGGAAAAATAAAGGGAAAATGATGTAATTTTATAATAATCTCAAAAATATTTTTTGAAAAAAGAAATACTAACAAGACTAGAATAATCCCAACAACAGAAGACAAATACTTTAAAATCTCACTTATATGTTGGTTCTAAACAGTTTGAGCTGAGAGAAGTAGAGAATAGATCAGTGTTTATGAGAGACTGGGAATGAGAATTAACAAATATAAATTATAGGTACATAAGAAGAGTTAAGTTATTATATTTTCTTGCACCATAGATTGGCTATAGTTGACAAAAAGTGTATTTAAAAATAGTTAGAGGGGGAAATTTTGATAACTTCAGCACAGAGAACTGATAAATGAAGTCATGAACATGAAAATTGTCTTGATTTAATTATAAAATGTATGCATGTATCAAATATAGTAGGATGTTCCTTTTGTTCCTTCAATTTGAAATTAAAAGCAAAATTAAACATTTCAAACTGTAATAAATCACAAAATCTGAAGGTAAATTGTACTCTGTGAAGTTAACCAGGCCTGAAAAGACAAATGCCACAGGTTCACACTAATATGTGGGTCCTAGCTTGAAATCTTACGTTTTGTGTATTTGACTTGATGTACATTTAAAGGCCAGGGAATCTGGAAGGGTTACATGTGATGCATTTAGGGAAGGAATATAGGACAATACAGGTGAAATGAAAGTAGAGATGGATAATACTGGGGTGAGAAGGATGTAAGCAGGTTGTGAGGTGATGGGGATGGGAAAAGTGTTAGCCAAGATGAAGTCTGCATGAAGAAGCATATAAGAACCTATGATCTTGCTACCAAGTAGAACACACATGGTAAGAAAGAATGGAAGGAGGAAGTGGTACCATACAGGTTGATAATTTTCTTCCCAAAAGCCATATCTAGAGTGTGTAATAAAAATCCTGGTACCAGTTAATGGAAAATTCACTTTGAGTTATTGAACAGGGGGATCTAAAAGACTCCAAAAACTCTTGGAATTGCCCTTGGTTGGCTTTCAGAACTACAAGATACTTTTGCTCAAAACACGTAATTTGGACACAAGACATGGAGACATTGAACTAGAACTGGCCTGGAAGCTTCTTCCTTGAAGACTAACCTTCATATTATATGAAGGTTGTATGCAAGCTACCAAAGGAGAAAGACAGTCAATAACCCTACCTATCTGTAAAGCCAATAAACCACTGGCCAGCCCAGAAAAATGTTCTCAGTTTTCTAATAGAGGCACTATTACCTTTGGAGTATCCAATAGCTGTCTAGTTGGGTAGGAGACCTGATCAATAGGAGAGAATTCATATTTAGTACTGTAAATCTAGCCAACTACCCATGACTGAAGAAGGTATAGACCCCAGAAGAGAACCTAGGACAGGCATTTTCCTGAAGCAACATAATTTCTGATTGCATCAAAATGTTTATTTTTATGACCCAAAATGTGTTGCTCTCACCTCTTATAAAAGAAGCTTATTTTTGCAGCTATTAGAGAGATCATCAGTTGGCCAAAATGCAAAGAATAATTGCCCATGGGATGCCTGAACACAAGTGGTACATCTACACTACAACTCCAACACCTAAGGCCCAGGAAACATGACAGAAAAGAAGCTATAGAGATTATAAGTGCCAGAGGACTAAGATGCTTACTGATAGTATCTCCTAGACATGATAGGAAAGGGGAAACAAAAGAAATCTCCACAATATAATAGCCCAAACAATTCCTACATAATGACAACAACACCAGACAACATGCCAATGTGGGTGGTGGTAATTTCACAAGGTCTCACCATATATGAAAAACTATCATCAATTAATTGCTGTTAAGAAAAGGAAAATCTGTTTTCTCCAGAGATGAGACCTTTGTTAGGTTATCTAATCCCAAAACACATGTACATATGATCATCACTAAATTGATTCAGTAGGTTAAAATGTGTGTGTGTGTGTGTGTGTGTGTGTGTATGTGTGTGTGTGTAACTACTAACAATAATTAAAGAAGTCATGGATTTGGGAGAAAGTAGAAGGGAGAAGAGGGTAGGGTCTAAGTGGTTTCGATACAGTTGTCATTTATGAAAATCACAAAAACCGAAACATTAAGCTAAAATATGTTCTAGCATGGAGGGATGGGATCATGAGGCCCCACCTCTAGCTAAGGAAATTGGCTGCTATAGGAGTAAAAGTCACTTTTATTTGAGGGTGACTTCGCAGCCATGAGCAGATGGACAGAACTAATCAAAGCAAGAACTAGATGTATTGGGAAGAAGCAGGAGTAGGTAAAGAAAAGGATTTCTATGGGAAAAGAAAGTCTATAAGGCAAAGCATCAGTTTTTAGATAAAAGATGAATGCAGTATAATGAATAAATACATGGTACATCTTTATGCATAGAAATTAAACTGTATTTTAAAATAAATCACCTATAATTGACATGTAATTTGTATGGGCATATTTTTGCTCAGAATGTATTTATAAAGACCCAGATTCTTATTTTTAAGTAAAATTGTCAACAATATTTAAAACTTTTAAAACTTACATTAAAGTCGGTAGAGATGGCTCAATGATTAAGAAGAGTACTTGCTGTTCTTGTAGAGGACCTGAGTTCAGTTCTCAGCACCCACATGAAAGATCACAATTCTTTCAAACTCTGGTTCCTAAAGGTCCAACTCCTATAAGCTTCGGTGGGCACCAAGCACTCAGGTCATATAGTTACATATGTGTAAGCACTGACATGATACGCTTAAGTACATGCAAGCAAATGTTCATAAGACATAAAATAAAAATACATAGGTCTTTAAAAAATAAAGTAAATTTTACATTGTATTTTCCACAATTATTAGAATTTCAACATTCTTAAAAAAAAAAACAGTATTGGAACTTCTTTAAGAACACAATTCAGGATCCAGACATGGGGATGACTTATGGTATTTTAAATACTTTGTATCCTGACTACTTTTCAGTAGACTTTTGGACAACCAGTGAAGTGAAAAAATGAGTTTTAAAATAGAACTCACTATTTTGGTAAAACCATAATTCAGCAACAACAACAAATAGCCAGGAGGAAATATGGTGAAAGTTAAAGAACTAAACAGAAAGAAAGAATCTCTTGGTAGGCGTACTCTAAGATTTTGGAAAAGAGTAATTATGAAATAATATCTACCAAAAAACCCGCAAACAAACAAACAAAAGCAAAACAAAGTCCAAAATCAAAAATTTGCCCTAAAACCACAAAATATTAACTTGTCAATAGCTTGTATTATGTGTAGGTATGAAAAAAAATACTGTTTTTTTTCCAAATGATAAAATTGATCTTTTCTGTTGTTGCTGAATAAAAGACACAAGACACTATATTTTTTGGAATAGATGGAGAATTGTTTGGATACATTCTTTGAAATATTATTTTCTCTGTAAAGAAAGTTCGTGTAAAAATGACTTAAAGTCTTGTCTGTAATAGATCCCTATGGCCACCCAGACTCTAGATATAACTGTCAGGCAAGAAAGCTGTGAGTTATATAAATCTCTTCATCCAGCTTTCTTCATCCCTCTGTGGGTTGTTTTTCTGTTTCTTTTTAGCATTATCACCCTGTGGCATACAAAAATATATAGCTAAAATCCAAGGAAAATATTCGGCTAAACTTTTCCAGCTTCCTTAAAAAAAAGACTAAAGAAAATTTACAACCTTATCTATGATAAGGACTAATAACATACTAAAGCAATTAGAATTTTGACATGTAGTCACAACATGGTTACCTTTGTGAGATTTCAATTCTATTCTAATGAGAGAACAGAGTATTGGCTTTCAGATTTAAACTTCAAAGTAAGGGCCAGAGGAACAGGAAGTTTGCCATGAGATTGTTAATACAAGAAATGTCAGAGAGGCTGCACCTATGAAGTTGCATCAACATAGATGCCTAAGCAAGACCCAAACAATATGATCCAATGTACAGACCTGTATAAAAAGGGGGCAAGCACATGGGGCCCCACCCTAGCTATAGAACTATAAGCAACTGGGTAGTTCTGAGGAAGGAGTAATGGTCTTCCCCTGTGTGGTGGTGTGAATGAGCACAGTGCCCATATGCACACTATTTGGGAAGGATTAGAAGGTGTGATTCTGTTGGAGGAAGTATGTCACCTTTGAGGGTGACCTTTGAAGTTTCTAGTTTCTAAAGCTCAAGCCAAGTCCAGTGGTGTTCTCTCTCTCTCTCTCTCTCTCTCTCTCTCTCTCTCTCTCTCTCTCTCTCTCCCTCCCTCCCTCCCTCTCTTCCTGCCTCTCTCCCTCCCTCTTCCCCTTTCCCTCTCCCCCTCCCCTTTTCTCTTTTCCTTCACTTTAATTACACGTTAACTATAGAAATCATGGGTAATAATAGATCAGTATTTCTGAGCCTTATGCAATAACATCTGCTTTATTGCTATTATGAAATGACATTAGCAATAAGGCTAATATACTTACATTTGCTAATTAGTAGTCTAATTCCATTAAGAAGAATGGCAAAACTCCCTGGTGTGAATGATAGTAATATCATGCTAAGTACAGACTTCAGATACATTCTTTATAGCTACTGACCTTGAGTTGGGTGCTAGCATAAAGAAAGAAGTTGAAGTTTTTACTTCCTATGACCTGTGACTCAATGATAAGATGGAGGCTCCAGGAAAGGGAGATTTTGCTCAGGATGTTAATTACACACTAACCATCTCTTTGTACATTCATCTCTGTTTTCTGTCCTGTGGCAGCTTTCCCATATTCAAACCTAAGTGTCCAAATGTTGCCACATCCTGATGATTCTCATTCTGCTAAATGTTAGTGAGTCTTCACCAGAAGATATTAAAACATCAGAATGATATCTTTGCAATTAAGGTTGGCATTGGTGTTTTCTGGCATTGGAGCCGTAGCTAAGTTGGTTGGTTTTGTGTACAGGGATGGTTAAGAGACTCACTGTGCACAGTTTACATGGTCAGCACTGCTGTTGTGAGAAACAGTGTTAACTCACTAGTCATTTTCCAATTGTCATGTCTAGACTTGTGTGAGGTGTGTCACATCCTCAGTCCACTTTGTGTGTGTGATAAGCAAAAGCATAACAGGAAAAGCTTTTTAAATAACAAGTCTTATCTTTGCAAAATTTTTAAAATTGGGGGTTTCAAAAACAACAAAAGATGCTGAAAAGATGTTACCTTTTACTTGGGTCAAATCATTGCATATGCTCTGACATCTTAATTTTCTGTACTTAAAGTCTGTGTATTAGAAATATCTATATAAGTATATATATAATTAAAATGTAACTCAGAAATATTATTCAATAGTGGAGTTTGTTTTCTGGAAAAAAATGTAGTCTTATTGTACTAAATTTTTTAACTTTATTATGGCTAATTAAGCTATTTTAAATTCTTGTGCCTCTTCCCCCAAAGGATATTAAAAATATGATCTTATATTAACTTTATATTCTTTCTTCATAAATTTTGCCTTAAACATTGTGCCTTGTTTTATTAGAATGCAATTCTGGCTTTTGTAACATTTTATTCTAAGCAGACATTTACTTAAAAAAAAATCCTTATAGTATTTGGTATATTAATGCTTATCTGTTCATTGAATTTCTTGAATACACAACTCCAAACATTAAGTGTGTTTTAGCATTTATTTTATGTGCTAGATAAAATAGAAAATAAAGTTATAGTGTGTTCCTCAAAAAAAAAAAAAAAGGTTGCCATTGTTTAATTGTCATGTTATAGACAGGTTCTTATCATGCCTGCAAAAATCTGTTTGATAAAAGGCTTGGTAGAGAATTTGGCACAGTGCTAATGAATTAACATAAATAAATAAAAACTAACTTTTAAATGTTTTAACTCTTCATGTACCCAGGTTAATATGTGAAGGTTATTTCTAGGTATATCATATTGTCTTAATATTGCCTAATCAAGACAAATTATTAGTTACCTTCAAACAATCAGCTTTTAATGGTGAAATGGCTTAGTTAATTTAATGTAATCTAAATTGCTTTTTATCTCTTTATGCTAAGTACTTTAGTTTTTCTATGATAACTTGCACATATTACTTAACTTTCTGCTTTGACTTCTAGTGTGAGGTAGAAATTTTATTCTTAAATAAAAAGTATTGTATGAAATACACAAAGAGAGAGAGCTGCTTGTTTCTGGACACATCTTGGAAAAGAGTAGACATATACTTCCCCCCTTCCTTACTAGTGTAATTACAAATCCTGAGTATTTGCAAATAAAGAAATCAGCTCTAAGAAGTCATGAGAAAATAGACTTATTATGGTAAAATAAACTGACAAAATTAACTTGAGGAAAAATGGAACCATTTTGCCTCATATTTCAAGGTTCTCTGTTCATCACACAGAGAAGTAGCAGCAACAGGAGATCAAGGTACATGGTCACCTTGCCACACCCATAGTTCAGAAACAGGAAGCAACAAATACTAAGCTTAGCTCCCTTTATCCTTTCTATACAGTCCAGGGTTGTAACACAGAAAATGATGGCACATGGGTGTGCTGTGTTTTCTACCTTGATTAACATAACCAAAATAATATCACACAAACTTTTCCTGAAGTTATTTTGTTTTATATATTTGTTTGCTTGTTTGTTTGTTTGAAGACAGGGATTCTCTGTGTAGTCCTGGATATCCTGGAACTTTCTCTGATACTGACTGGCCTCAAACTCTGAAATTTTCCTACTTCTTTAAGGCATGTCCCACTATGGCCTGGCTTTGAAGTTATTTTTGACAATTGGGATTAACCATTATTTAATCTTGTCAAATCACCTTAAATCATAACTTCCTTTTTGTTCCCAAAGTTTCATGTCCATCTCATCATACAAAATGCAATCTAATTTTAAAAGTCTCCATAGTCTTTAACAGTCCCAAGAGTTTAAAAGTTCATGCCTCCTTTGACTCTCAAGCAATTTCTTAACTTTCAAAATTACAAACTTCCAACATATGATCACAAGGAACTAACACTTCTTTCCACAAATTAAAGAATTCAAAAAGAAATCAGACCAAAGGATAAAGAGAAAACCCCAAATCTTGCACCTCCATGTCTAGTCTCTGGGCTCCTAATATGATCATCTCTGATCAAAGGGCGTGGGTAGCCCCACTCCTTCACCTGTGCACCTTACAGCAAATTATCCTCTCCTTTTCCTAACTCCAATCCCTTTCTGCAGCCTTTCTCAGTGGATGTTCTGTCATTTCCAATATCCTAATGTTTCCACTGCAACTCACTGCGATGCTTCACCATCGCAGCTTCATACCATGGCCTTTTGGGGTCTCCTTGTGGGGACTCCTACCTTGTTGTATATTATTTGGCCTAAGATGCTTTCTGAAACTGTGGGGCAGAATTCCATGACCCCCTTTACCATGCATCTTTCATGCACTGCAAAACTTATTACCATGTGGATGGCACTACCAAGTTCTATTGCCAATTTGCGAGGGAACTTAGTTGCTTGGACTGCAGCTATATTAGCTTCTGTGTTCTGAGTCTAGGTACTCCTTCTGCTTAAGATTTCTTACTTCATAAGCATGTTGATCTTCATGAGATGGAACGTAAGATGGGTGGGGTTTTACCTTAGGACACCTTTCCTATGGTTCCAGCACAGCATAGGAAGTTTCTCTTTAACAGTGCTACTTTCTTGCTACTAGATTGAATGCTTTTCTGTCTTGAAATTTCCTCTCTTAAACAAATTAGTTTATTACTTTTAAGTTCAACTTGACCTAAGAAAAGTCACAAGGGTGAATTGTTTGGGTAAAATTGCCAGTAGACTCCAATAAAAACAAACTCCAGAAAAATGGCTAATATCACTAGCCAAAGAACTGACAAGGCGGCCCAGAAAACTGTAGCAATCACTGTAGTCTGTGTCTTAATTTGATCAAGTTAACTGCCCACAGAAATGTCCAGAGATGATTCTTGATCTCATAGGGTTGACAATTGAGACTAATCATCACATCTACCAAACACTACAATGTAAACACATCCCACCTCCATGAGCAAATGAGGTGAAAGACTGGACTTCTCTGGATAGGCTCAAGTGAATTGTCAGAGGGTGACAAATGCAAAGGCTAGGACTTTAACCCTCATAATGTCAGAGGACTTTAAGCCCTGTTATATTTGTCGTCAGTGAAGGCCTAATGAGGGTTAAGATTTCCTCAGACATTCATGATGGTAGTGAAGCCACCCCTCTACAGAAACCAGGAAACAACAGTGCAAGTGCCAGGGTCTTCCCTTCCAACCATGAGTTTGTCATCATTAAGAACCAGCTGGAAGACTGAGCTCTCAATCCTATCCAGCAGTAAGACAGGTTATTTTACCCTTAGTGAAAGCCACAGGAAGTGTATGTATCTGTCTGCAGTGAGATGTCCTTCCTTCCCTAAGTAGATAGTATCCTGGGAGGTCTGAGGGATTAACTAGTAAACTCAGAGATGCAGACAATTATTATATAAATCCCTAAAAAGTGCTTCATTAAAAAATCATTCATAATACAAAAAGTAATGACAAATCCAAGATTTACATCAAAATTAAAGTCTGAGAACAATAACAGTAAGAGGAAGAGAGAAACCACAAACTTCGAATAACTCCATATGCAACCAAACACTCATATATGGAATGCTTATAACACTTCCAAGGCACAATAGTAAAAACAGCCTAATTACTAATTAGGACAAATAAGAGAAATTTCACCAAAGAAAACACAGATAGCAAATCATCATAGGCAAAGATGATTATCACTAGCCAGATGGGAACTTCAGACACAGAACTCAATTGCACACAAGGACTGAAATTAAAAATAATAACATTTCAATATAGTCTGATTTAAACATTGTCTATGGAAGCTAAAAGAACAAGGCTAGCTTACAACATTTCTAAGTATGAACAACATAATAATGCCCTCCTTGGAAACATATCTTCTGTCCTGAAGTTTGAGTTAACAGTGAGATATTCCTTGCATCCTATCATGTTAAAAATAGGCAGACTGGACCTAAAAAGAGAAGATAGTTTTCAGTATATAAAATAAAAACAAAGTTGTTTCCAGTTCTTAAAAAAGAATTCTGAAAATATTATCTGATAAAGACAGTAAAAAAACTAATAACATCTTATTTCTCTTATCCCGAGCGAACCGAGAAGCCAACCCTGAGCTCCTCCTGAGAAAGTCCACAGCCCCATCCTGGAAGGATGCATCATCTTTCTCCATCTCATGGTCACCTCCTTCTGTTAGTGAGACATTCATAGGTGTGTTCTACAAAAATGTTAAAATATTTATTGATAATCACATTTGCATTTAATATTGAGTTCAGCAGTCTTTCATAAAAATTTGGAGTCCACCTTAGAAAATGTTGTCAACAGTAGCATTAATCAATATAGTGTTGGGTAAGACTGATGAAGAATTAAAGAGAAGCAAGAACAAATAATATTCCTTTTAAAATAATCTCTCTTCTAGTAAAGGGATGTTGGAAGTATGACATGTAACACTAAGAAAAGCTTTTTTAAAAAAAACATATTATAAAGTATGGCCAACTTTAAACCTCTTCCACAATGCCTTATTAGAATTAATAAAGAATTAACACACAATGCTGTATTAGAATTGAATAATTGGAGCATGTTGAAATGTGAATTGTGCAATGTAGAGTATATTTTTTTCCCTATAGAATGAAAAGATGTTAAGAGAACATCAAAAAATGAAAAAGGAGATGTTAAAACCAAATGCTAGTAAATAGTGAATCCATGCTCAGTTAATAATTACAGAATAGAGACGACCTTCCTTGGAAGAGAAAGACCTTTTAGGAAACTGTAATGAGTGTTCAGCACAGCTGTCACAACGCTGTCACTCACTTCACATGCACAGTCTCCAATAATGCAAAACAGATGCCTATATATAACTCTAGGCAGTGTATGATGATACATTATCTCAGAGTCCTATGAGTTTTGTTTCATGCTCATTGTCTTGACAGTTAAAATTGATCTCTTCAAAAGTGAATTCTATTTTGGCTTTGCAAAAAGTATATATACATCAGCATGGAAGACCTCACTATCTCTGTGTGTAGTTCCTATGGGATATCAGGCTGCTAGGCCTTTACATACTAATATGGAGAAATATAGAATTGATTTTTAAAGCAGATAAGAATTATAATTCAAAATATAGGAAAGGAATGATCACTTTTATTTGTTTATAAATGGCATGAAGAAGTAACATAAGATATATAAAGAACTAGCAAGAGAGTTACATATGAAGAGAAACATGCATAAGGTAATAAGAATAGAAAAATGAAGATTTCTCCATAGTATGCCTTTGTATATAATTTTGACTTTTAATACGTAAAAGAATACTTGAGTTGAAATGTAGTATACTTTAAAATAGCTTTTAAGTAGATGTGACTTACTACAAAAAGGTGAAGTATTATTTATCATAATTAATATAAAGTCCTTCTTGATTAATGGATTATTAAGAATTAAAAATATAAAAACATAGACTATGTCTCTAAAATTTGCTAAGTTCTTTACTTGAGCTGCAAACACTGATATAATATGGATGAACAGAAAAACCTAAACTTATATATGTTAAGCTATATATTTTTCTCAGGATAAATATATGTATAGCTCTATTTGCATTCTTCTACCCACAAACACCCAATATGATCAGTGCCATTTGTTGAAGATATTGTCTGTTTTTCAAATGTGTTTTTCTGGCTTCTTTAAAAAAAAAATCAGGTGTCCATAGTATGTATGGATTTATGTCTGGGTCTTCAATTCAATTCCATTAATCAATGTGTCTTTTTCTTTTTAACCTTGCTTTTTTAAAAAAAAAAATTACTACAGCTTTGTAGTACAAGTTGAAATGGGGAATGGTGAGACCTCATTCCTTTATTCTTCAGGATTGTATTAGTTATCCTGGGTTTATTTTTTTTGAGGGGGGGTCCATTTGTTTGCTTGGGGTGTGTGTGTGTGTGTGTGTGTGTTTCTGTGTCTGTGTGTTTCCATATGGAGACAAAAATTGTCATTTCAAGATCTGTGAAGAACTGTGTTTGAATTTTGATGGGGATTGCATACAATCTATAGACTGGTTTTGGTTGGATGGCCATTCTAAGTTAGTTCTACCAGTCCGTGAGTATGGGAATTCATTTCATGTTTTGATATCTTCTTAAATTTATTTTTTCAAAGACTTGAAGTTTTTAATCATACAATCTCTCACTTGCTTAGTGTTAATTCAAGGTATTTTATATTATTTGAGACTATTGTGGAAAGTGCTGTTATCCCAGTGAATTTCTAATGTGTTTCTCATTTGCATTACAGAAGGGCTACTGATTTTTTGTGACTCAATCTTGTATCCATAGGAAGCTTAAGAAGAAGGAAGACCACAATGTGGATGCTTCAATCCTTAGAAGGGGGAACAAAATACTCACAGGAGGTAGAGGGTGGGAGGGACTTGGGATGAAGAGAGGAGGGGGAGAGGGGAAAAAGTGTGGCAGGATCAGGTATATGAGGAGATGGGGATTATATACAGAGGGTCAGGAATTTGAACAGAGGTGAGTAGCAATGGAGGGTGGGGAACTGGGGTAGCCACCAGCAAGTCCCAGATGCCAGGGAAACAAGAAGCTCCCAGAACCCAACAGGGATGAGATTAGCTGAAATGCCCAACAAAAGAGAGGGCGAACCTGTAGAGACCATATCCAGAGGTTAGGCAAGGCCCCTGGTTGGGGGATGGGGTCACCCACTCATCTCCAAATTCTTAACCCAGAAGGGCTCCTGTCTAAAGGAAACACAGGGACAAAGTGTGGATCAGAAACTGAAGGAAAGGCCATCCAGAGACTGCCTCACCTGGGGACCCATCCCATATAGAAACACCAAATGGAGACAACTATTGTGGATGCCAAGAAGTACTTGCTGACAGGAGTCTAATATAGCTGTCTCCTAAGAGGCTCTGCCAGAGCCTGAGAAATACAGATATGGATGCTCACAGCCAACCATTGGATTGAACATGGGGACCCCAATGGAGGAATTAGGGAAAGGACTGAAGGAGCTGAAGGGGTTTGTAACTCCATAGGAAGAACAACAATATCAACCAACCAGACTCCCCAGAGCTCCCAGGGACTAAACCACCAACCAAAGAGTACACATGGAGGGAACCCTGGCTCCAGCTGCATGTGTAGCATAGGATGGCCTTCTCTGGCATCAATGGGAAGAGAAGCCTTTGGTCCTGTGAAGGCTCGATGCCCCAATGTAGGGAAACGCTAGGGCAGTGAAGCAGGAGTAGGTGGGTAAGTAGGTGGAGGAGGACCCTCATTGAATCATGGGGAGAGGGGATGGGATAGGGGCTTTGTGGAGGGGAAACAGGGAAAGGGGATAACATTTGAAATGTAAATAAATAAAATCCAAAAAAAAATATCCTTTGTAAGGTAACCCACACCCAAAAGAACATGCATGGTATGTACTCACTGATAAGTGGATATTAGCCAAAAAGTACAGAAAACCTAGGATATAACTCACCAACCATAAGAAGTGTAGCAAACAGAAAGATCCAAGTGATGGTGCTTCAATCCCACTTAGAAGGGGGAATAAAATAATCATGGGAGGCAGAGGGAGGGAGTGACCTGGGTGGGAGAGGGGAGGAGAAAAGGGGAACAGGATTAGGTTTGGGGTACAGGAGAAAAGCCTAGATGGCTAGAAGAATGGATGGAAATAGGCAGCCTTGGAAGAGAGGAGAGAGTGGTGGGGGACCCTCTAGAAAGTACCAGAGCCTGGGAAAATGAGAGACAATCAGAACTCAATGGTGATCTTAGCCAAAATACCCAACAATTGGGAGGGAGAACTCCAGGAGTTCATCTACAGTAGAAAGAAAGTACCTCAAGTCATTGAGAGGGTTACTAACCCACAGTCAAAACTTCTGACCTAGAACTGTTCCTGTCTAAAAGAGCTGCAGGGACAAAAATGGAGAAGAGACTGAAGGAAAGGCAGTCCAATGAGCACCCAACTTGGGATCTATATCATGGGAAGGCACCAAGGCCTGATACTATTACTAATGCTATAATGTGATTACAGGAGCTTGCCATGGCTGTCCTCTGAGAGACCCTAACAGCAGTTGACTGAGATTGACATAGACACCTACACCCAATCACTGGAGTGAAGTCTGGGACCTTATGGTTGAATTAAGGGAAGGATTGAAGAAGCTGAAGAGAGGAGTGAACCCATAGGAAGACCAGCAGTCTCAACCAACCAGGCCCCCAGGGAGCTCCTAGAGACTGAGCCACCAAGCAGGCGGTATACACAGGCTGGTATGAGGCCCCTGGGACATATATAATAGAAGACTGCCTGGTCTGGCCTCAGTGGGAGAAAATGTGCTTAATTGTGGAAAGATTTGAAGCCCTAGGAAAAGAGGAGGCCTGGTGGGGGGACAGCACCCTCTCAGGAGAATAGAAAGGGAAACTGGGAGAGTGGACCAGGAAGAGAGGGCAACAACTGGAATGTGAATAAATGAATGAATGAATGAATGAGTGAAAAATAAATTAAATAAATAAATAAATATTTGCAGGCAAATGGAAGGAACTAGAAAAAAAATCATCCTAAGAGAGATATCCCAGACCCAGAAAGATAAATATGGTATGTATTGGTTTATATGTGGACATTAGCCATTAAGTAATTAGTAACTGTGGTATAATTTGTAGACAAAGAGAAACGGGCTCTGGAGCACACATGAATCTATCTAGGAGGAGGAAAAAATAGATTTTACAGATGGATGGGGGTCAAGGGATACAGAAACAGGAGGATCAGCTGGGGAGGGGGAAAGGATATGGAGTTGAAGGAGAGAATGAGGGGAGATACAGCTAGAATTGAAGAGCATTTGAGCAATGATAGAGAGTGGAAACTTTGTAAAGTATATGAAGACGATTCTAATGAAGTCTCTAGATATTCAGGGAGATGAAGTCCCAGTTGGCTATCTCTTGACACTAAATGAAGTTTTTGGTACAGGGAATGGATTACATCTACCTGATTTGTTGGCCAAAGGGGTCCCATGGAAGTACCCAAACAATTCAGGCTATTACCAAGACAATAGATTGCTCTCCACAACCTAACAGAAAGATCCATTGCTGAAGACAACACTCACACAACTCATTGGACATGGAGACTTTGAGCAGGTGCCTGTAAACAATCTACAGTCTTACTTTCTAATGTCTTTGGTACGGGAAGGTACTCTGCAGGCTTCCAAAAAGGAAAGTATACAGCAACCAAACCTTTGATCTACAATTAATCCTCCCTGCAAAGTGTGCTAAGGCAATGGTGGCACAAAGCTAGTGGGAGTGACCAACCAGCATCTGATTTGATTAAAGCTCAATTCATGAGATATAACCTATACCCAAGAGTACTTGGGTGAACAAGAACCAGAGACCAGATAGCCCAGAGATCTAGATAAAACCAAATGCTATAGTTCTAAAACTAAAAAAGTAGTGATAAAATAATTTCTAATGATATTCTGCTATACTCATAGATCAGTGTCTTATTCCAAAGAGCATCAGAGAAGCTTCCTCCTGTATCAGACAGAAACATATAGAGACTCAGAGCCAGATATTGCACAAAGAAGTGGAGACCATGGAACATAAATGGAATGTCTCCATAAAATTCCTCTCCCCAACGTTCAGGAAACCCTGCATAAGAGGAAGCAGAGAGAATATAAAAGCCAGAGGGGGTGGAGGACACCAGAAAAATAAGAGTCTCTGAATCAAATGAGTAAAGCTCATGTAAACGCACAGAAACGAAGTAAACACAGGAGTGTGTGTGTGTGTGTGTGTGTGTGTGTGTGTGTGTGTGTGTGTGTAAGTACATATGCCTTTAGTTTAGTATTTTTATGTGATTCTTGAGTATATGAACCAGAGGCCTTGATTCTTGTTCTTTCTTTTGGGATCATTTCCTTCTATTGAGTTGCTCTATTCAACTTTGATATGATGGTTTTGATTATCTAGTTACATTTTATTTTGTTACTTTTTATTATCTCTTAAAAACCTGCTTTTTTTAAAAAAAAGACAGAAATGGAGTGTATCTACATGGGAGGGGAGGTGGAAAAAAAATGGGAGGAAGAGAAGGAGGAGAAACTGTAATCATGATATATTGTATGAGAAAAGAATCTATTTTCAATGAAATAGGAAAAGATTCAAGGCAAAAATAGTTATGTATAAATGTCTGTATTTTTTTACAGTGTACTAGGATCAATTCCATAGTATTTATTATGGTTGCAAAAAGTTTCAGCTATGGTTTAGATTGATATTGATTCAACATTACTCTGAATCTGTCTCAATCTAACAAGTACATTGAGGTTTTCTTTCTATGGCAGTGACTGAACTGTACAGGCATCAGTATCCTGGTACATGTACCATTGAAGGACCAGGGGATGCTTGGTAAATTTTGAATTATTGTCTTATAAGAACAAGGAAGAGTATCCAAATCAAAATGATCCAGAACTCCAGGGATAAGTTAAAATATCTAATTTTAAATAAATAAATCTGTCAGGGTTTATCTAATTTCAATGATAGTATAGCAGACTTGGAGGATGTGTTAGTGCTCATCTTAAGAGACATGTGGGAAAAAGTATTCTAGAGAGGTGGAATAGGTGAGGGTGGTAACCAAAAACAAGAGGAGGGCTGGCTACTTAAACAACCTTAAGAATAGAACAGCAAACTAAGTGTCAAGGAAAGTAGATGTTAGGTAGAACAAAGTGACAGTAACATATTAATCAAATGGGGACTTGTTTAGTTTTTTTTTGAAGCAGGAGTGTACTGGAGGTTTGTGAGAAAGATAACAATCTGACATGACTTAAGTGTATAAGATTAATTCTGGGGGAGAGGTAGGAACAGAAACATAGGAAGTAACTGCAGTGTCTAGGCAGGGACATAGGGCCTAAACAAATGGTTACTGGATGGGACAGGGAGGATTCAGACTTGGTATGTTTTGTAGGTAGAATCTAACTGATTTGAGTGTAAGGTAAGAATATAAAAGAAGTCAAGCATCAATTTATATATATAGCTTTGTTCACACACACACACACACACACACACACACACACATCATGCTGTCTTCAACAATAAAAAATGGTGTAAAAGAAATCTCAGGCACACATCTATAGTGCTAGAAGGGAAGAAAAAAACCTGTAGTTGACTTGGGAAACATCCCAAATGACAAGTGGTAAATGCAGACAGCTGTAAGTAAATTCTCCATCTGTAACCTGAAGGGTTATGGTTATTCCTCAGTCTCATTTGTCAAACCTACTAACACAAGCTCTAATGAGACGATGACTTCTGGGACCATCTACCTGAAAAACTGGAGGTTTACGCATAACTCTGCTCCAAACAAGAGTCAGGAGTGTAACACTCACCTAACAAATTACAAGCAATGGTATCTTGAATATTTGAGTAATAAGTATGCCTGATCATAATGCAATGTTATAATGCATTGGGTCCTCTAAGGTCAACAAGCATGATGATAATAAAGATAATACATAATGCTGATGCTGTAGTACATCATACATCTTTGAACTAGTTTTATATCTCTATTTATTTTTTAAGATTAATGTTTAAAGAAACTGATTTCATTGATAAATATTAATCAGTGTTTGCTATAAAAAATTAAATTAATCTATAATAGGTTTAAAATTTAGCATACAAGTATATAAGTTTGAATAGAATATTTCTAAAAACAAATGAACATAAAAGGTAAAACTGATTTTCTTGGTGGATGAACATACACAATTTTGAATACAGACCACAATTCTCTTAGTCTAGGTGTATGCCTTAGCTGAGAATCTGTGAACAACTATGGTAATATGATGTAATTAATCATTGAAGTACAAAAAATAATTTTTTGAAAGTACCTAAACTCATCCCATGAGAGTGGTTATTAATTTTTAATTTACTCCTGCTATCCCATATAGGCAATTTTCTCAGTATTTATCTCATATATCTTAAGAGTATCCATACCAAGATTAAATAAAATATTTTGTTTTACAAAATAAGGACTTTCCACACATATCTGTGACAGCAATATTGAAATAGTTTCAGGTTCACTGTACAACTTTAATTTTATTCATGACTGAATCTATGACATTTCATATAGACTTGGAAGAAAAATTTAAGCTTCTGAGTGTAGGAAGGTTTTCTCATATAATTTTATGGTATTACTCACTCATTTTAATGTTCTTTTTAATATAATATTTTGTTAATTTATTGAGTTTTATCCATGCATATGTTTTTTGATCATATTCACTCTTCTTTGCTACTGCCCCCTAATATCTCACCAGATATACCTCCTGTCTTTGTGTCCTGTTTCTTTCTCTTTTGTTCTTCATAGAATACTAAGTCAAATTGGTACTGCCCATATTTTCCTGGCTGTGAGGCCATCATCTGGAGTGTGACTAACCTACCAGGGATCATACACTTAGAAAAAACTGACTCTCAGATATCAACAGCTGTAAATAGCTCTTCAAACAGTATTAGGGGTTCATAAACCCATCCTCTATCCTTGAACTTGTCCAAGTTTTGCGCAAACAACCAGTTACTGTGAGTTCATGAATCTATCACTCTGCCATGTACAGAAGACTCTGCACCACCTGAATTCCCTGACTTCTAGTGTCCATATTTCTTCCTCTTCCAGTGATGATCCCTGAAGAAAAGAGATATGATATAATGTCTCATTTGTGACTGAACATTTGACATGCATGTATACTCTGTACTTAGACAAACTGTTAGTTTCTGCATTAACTATCAGGCAGTGTACAGTCAAACATCTCTGATGGTCTGAGGGTTGTAGTATTCTATGTGTTTAGAGAAATCAATTTCGAGAAAAAATTAATACTCTGTCCATTTTGCAAATAATAGTTGTGGGTTCCTTCCTGGGGCCCATGAGTTCCCCAACCATGTGTTTTCTTGGCCAAATTTATTGTTTTGGGCATGTGTTTCCTACCATGGAAAAGTCATAAGTTCAGTGAGAAAGTAGTTGGTTACATGCATAATATCTATCCCTTTTTTGGTACTTATAATTATATCATGCTGAGCCAGTAACTGTTGTAGCTCTTGGGATTTCACAGCTGGGCAAGGCTGTTGAGGATGTTTTAAAGATATCCAGCAGGAAAGATGTTGTTGGAATTTTTATCCCTAATAAGTCTACATTAAAGACACACCATCTAGATATTTTAATTATAAGCTACATGTCACAATTGGGCATACTTAATGCTACATTAACTTATTTTCTAGTAATAAAACCCCTTGTTACTTGTAGTTTCTCCCAGGCACACAGTTCTGGTCCATTGCAGCTCTACTTCCTGTTCTTTTGTCTTATTTTTTCTCTATCTGCCACCCCATCTTGAGTTTTTAGTCCCATCTTTCTCCTCCATTGTCCAATCATAGGCTCTACCCTTTTATTTACTAATTAAAATGTGGAGAAGGTTTACATGGCATCACCTGAACACATGATCAGGAGTAACCCTTCTAGAGGAACAAGAATTAACATTAGGATACAAACAGTATCAGGCCAACTCACTACATTATTCCATTTTTGTCCAATTAAAAGATTCTGTTTTTTATAGTAAAAACAGTACACAGCAGGAACAATTTTGAAATAATTATGAGAGTTATTAAGTATGAATAACATTTGAAAGTCAAGCCTGTTTGTATTTGAGGTACTTTGCAATCTATTTTATCTTAATGAGTTTACAATTATCTACCTAAATCATTTTTTTATTTTAACTTGTATTATCATCCTAAAACTGTCTTTTTAAATCTAGAACATCTTTAATGTTAAACAACTTGAGTTTTATTGTGAGGCTATAACTATCTAGTCTTCAACCTCATCAGAGAATTGAGAAGGAAAATATATTACTTGAATATATAAGAAGTACAGGAATGTAGCTTGCAAAAAAATAATGACAGAAACAACTGGCTGCCTGGACAGTCGCCAACATGTTTTTATAATTTCGGAGCGCATATCTTCAGCCTTCTGGCCCAGAACATCTGACAGATCTTAAGTAAAGTAGGAATTATGAAAGACTGGCTTATCCTGTATTGGCAGAGCATAGCAGTTCACTATCTTGTGTCTGTTTGTCCTTTTTGGACACTATTTTTGTCTGTAGATGAAGTTAGTACATTTTTGTCTAGTGGCTAGCTTGCCACAATTGAAGTAACTCCACATGGAGGTTTTAATGTTCATCATCTTCTTTGAAACAGAATGGGGGTACTGTTGGGAGCAGAACTATCTCATAATCAAAAGATCTTTTAATAGTGAAATGATTTTAAATACCATATTTTAAAGATCTATGACACTTCTGAAGACCATCTATCTATATATAGCCTAACTGAATTGTTAAACATCAATTATTTTCAGCTATTTACTATTTGAATAACCTTGAAACATTTTATCATAATTAACTAAATTAGTATCTAATAAGATCATGAGTTTGACTAACTATTAACTTGCATTGCTTAATTATTTTAAACAGTTTGTAATAGCAGCTATTAAAAGGCCTGGGATTTAAGCCTTGTATGCTTAAATGAATTGTATTGGTACAGTGCCTATCTAAGAGTAACAAAATTAATTTTAAATTTAGTATTAATATACAAGGATTTATAGCAATGAAAACCATTACCCTCTATCAATATATAAAATTCTGTATCAATGTAACAAAATATAAACTCAATCTTGCATCAAATATAAAGATATCTACCATTGTAAGACAAAATCTTAAATCTGTGTCAACGTAACAAAATATAAACCCAATTTTGCATCAAAATATGAAGTACTCTACCAATATAAGATTATGACTATAAAATGTTTTTGATTAAGAGTAGATTGAATAATCCATCCTTATTTTTTCTAATTTTTATAATATTACTATATCCATTTTTTTCTTTTCAATCCCCTTCACTTTAAAAAGAAAGGATAGAGAAGAAAGGAAAGACAGAAATTTTTGAGTGTAAGCTCTCTATTTAGTTTCCTTCCTGTCCAAAACTATAAGTATTTCTAAATTATCTCTTAAATTGATAATATATCTATAATTTATAAAAAATAACTAGAACCATCCATT
The DNA here is from genome assembly GCA_036184795.1 of Tokudaia tokunoshimensis. Classification (NCBI taxonomy): domain Eukaryota; kingdom Metazoa; phylum Chordata; class Mammalia; order Rodentia; family Muridae; genus Tokudaia; species Tokudaia tokunoshimensis. The sequence goes on along the minus strand of BTHU01000016.1, from coordinate 68,691,528 downwards.
CCAGCTTAAGGGATGGGTTCAATGGTCTTCTTGTAATTGTTTTCTGCTGAATTTCTTTTGGAGGTGTCAAAAGTACTAGGAAAAATTGTTTTGTCAAAAGAAGGTTAGCTGGCATCATTTGTTGTGCAGTCTCTATGTATTGAGAAAATTTATGGCTTAGTCAAAGTCCTGACTGTAACAGTCTAAAAAGCTGGATGAGCAAGCTAGCTGTTCTAAAAATATCTTGGAAGTAAGTTTTTAAAGGAAACAGCTTTAAGATGACTTGATTTCTTTACTATCTGATATTTACTTCATTCTCCAAAGTACTTTATCGAGCTTTTGAAGTGAGTCATCTGGTGGAAATGCCTGCTGCCAAGCCTGATAGCTTGAGAGAGGGCCAGTCCTTACAAGTTGTCTTTTGAGTTCCCACTGAAGTTCAGTCATGTGGATGTTTACATATGTATGAATGCCACACTCAGAAACACATAAATAATATATATAAAAATCAGAATGCACTTGAATGCTCTGCTCTGAAAGTCCTTGAGTTGTCCCTTCTAAGGACAGTAGCACAAACCATGTAGGTACAAGTCTTTGGGTCATAAGATGACCAAACATTTAGTTGACACTTTTTAAATATACAAGGTTTTCATTCCTGACAAAAGGTCTATGTGAGTGACAGAGAGTCATGATGTCATGTTCTTCTGAGGCAGAGCACTTGCAACCATGAACAAAATTTGAATTCCACCCCAGCACAAAACCAAAACTGAAATAAAAACTGCATTCATTGTGCCCGAAGGTTACTGCTTGCATATTAGGCATAGCAGCCAGAGAAACAGACAGGAGTCCCTGCCCTTTAAGGAGAGTGCCCCAAATTCACAGACACTTGTTTCCATGTCTTCAGCTAGTCTTTATGAAGCCCAACCAGATCTTAAAAGGGCCAGAAGTGTTTCAACTCTCGGTTACCCTGTAGCTCCCTATAAATATGGAGCTCTGTTGAAAGCAAAGACATTGAAACAGAAGGTGGAAAGCAGGCATGTCTCAGCTCATGGTATCTCAGGAACTTTTTCATTCTGGGTTGACAAATGTCAGATTATGTCCCTAGACCCCTCAGCATAAAATGTTGCTGGAGTACAGTGCGGACCATTTAACACAATAAAGACAAAAAGACTTTTAAAAAAAAGAAAAAAGGAAACAATTTTGATGTAGTTGTGATTGGATCAAGTAGGAAGTTGGAACAGAAGGTCTCAGTATTTCAGTATCTCAGAGTGTGGATCCTGCCAGGGCTATTTTTTTCATCTTTTATTCTGTAATATATAAGCCTTATAAGCAATACCTAGCTCTGTAAAGACATTTGAATGGAATGTGCAAGGTGCAGATTAATTAAGGAAGATCAAAAAGAAACATAAGTGCCTTTTTTAGATGTTAATTTGATTATTTACTCTAATTGCCATATAAATATCCATTAATGTTATCTTAAAGAATGATATGTAATAAGTCATGAGATTTTTATATCCAATAAGATTTATTAGCTGTATATAGGCATTTAAGTCTCAGTCTCAGAGCTGTTTCTGTGGACAAAAATCCACATATATATTACTTATCTTGTTAATCTCTTTCTTGTCAGTTAACAAGATTTTCAGGGGTCTCCCTCTTCATGTCTGATTTTTATCAAATTGAAAGAAATCCATAGCATTTCTATTCCTGTGGAAATATAGGTATAACCTCTCCCCCAATGTATCATATTTTCTGTGTTCCATTTGGGGATCTATATTTTTATCATATTTTCTGTTTTCCCTTTGTAGGGTAACTGTAATTAAAGTCTTTTATATAAATACAAATATATGTATATGAAGCTTATAAAACAGTAGGTTTTCCAAACATCTTTGTGTTAACTATTCTTCCTCTCAGCCCTTTAATACAGGGAAAAGTATAACTAGGAAAAATATGGGAGGGAAGGAGGAAAAGAAGGTAAGAGATGGAATATTACTCTTTCTAATGACAATAAATAGCTTTGCTACTGCATTGGGTTTGGAAAACTGTAATTTCTACCTTCCCTTAAGGGCTATAAAGAACATAAACAAAATTTTGCCAATAGCACAACCATTTTAGTGAAAATTAAAACAAGGTATTTCTCCCAAGGAGCAAGCTAAATGAATGAAAACTGGGTCCTGTTACAATTTTTACTAGAATGTTTTATGACGGGAATTTTTTCTTATTGACTCCTTATTCATCAACTGGGGAACGATTTTTAAGATTACTTTAGAAAGTGTTAACATGCTATTTAATACTCACCACACAGCTTCAATTTACACATACACTAAAAACCTTTCATGTCATAAGTGCTGGAATTTAATGCTCTTAGCTCCTATCATCACTAATAGAGAACACATTATTTTTTTAATATAAACCTGCAATGCTTTCTCTGTCTCTGTCTCTGTCTCTCTGTCTCTGTCTCTGTCTCTCTCTCTCTCTCTCTTTCTCTCTGTGTGTGTGTGTGTGTTTGTGTGTGTGTGTGTGTGTATGTGATAAAAGCAATTCAACAGTCTTAGTCATCAGAGAAATGGACGTCAATACAACTCTGAGATTCCACCTCACACCACACACCAATCAGAATGGCTAAGATCAAAAACTCAGGTAACAGCACAAACTGGCAAGGATGTCAAGAAAGGGGAACACTCCTCCACTGCGGGTGGGATTGCAAACTTGTACAACCACTCTGAAAATCAATCTGGCTGTTCCTCAGAAATTTGGAAATAGTCCTACCTGAAGATCCAGCTATAGTACTCCTGGGCATATACTCAAAAGATGCTCCATAGCACAAAGACATGTGTTCTGCTGTGTTCATAGCAGCCTTATTCATAATAGACAGCATGTAGATGCAACCCAGATGCCCCTCAACTGAAGAATGGATACAGAAAATGTGGTTCATTTACACAATGATATACTGTTCAGCTATTGAAAACAAGTATATCATGAATTTTGCAGGCAAATGGATGGAACTAGAAAATCTCATCCTGAGTGAGGTAACTCAGACCCAAATGGACTTGTATGTTATATACTCACTGATAAGTGGATATTAGCCAAAAATACAGAATACCCATGATATACCCAACAGAACCTAAGAAGTTAAACAAGATGGAAGGCCCACGTGAGGATGCTTCAAAACCTCTTAGTAGGGAGGACAAAACAATCATGGGAAGCAGAAGGAGGGAGAAAACTGTGCAGGAGAGTAAAAAAGAGAGAAATATCAGGGATATGGGGAGACAGGAGAGAGATTCAGAGGGTCAAGAGAAATGAATGGAAATATGCAGCTGCCTGGGGTGGGGACTGGAGGGAACCTCTAGAATGTCCCAGAGACCTGCGATGTGAGAGGCTACCAAGACTCAATGGGGGTGATCAACAGTGGGGAGATACCTCTAATAGATAGGTATGGCTGACAGTAGAGGGATGGGGTCACCAATCCACCTTCAAAGTTTTGACCCAGAGTTGTTTCTGTCTAAAAAGAAAAAGAAAAGGCAGGGACAAAAATGGAGCGGAGCCTGAAGGAACTGCTGACCAGTGACTGCCCAACTTGGGATCCATCCCTGGGCAGACACCAATCCCTTACACTATTACTCATGCTATGTTGTGCATGTAGACAAGAGCCTAGCATTGTTGTCTTCTGAGAGGAACTACCAGCAGCTGATGGAGACAGATGCAGATACTCACAGCCAAGACAGAGGACAAGAACCCCTATGTAAGAGTTAGGGGAAGTACTGAAGGAACTGAAGGGGATGGCAACCCCATAGGAAACCAGCAGAATGAACTAACCTGGACCACAGGGAGCTCCCAGAGACTGAACCACTAACCAAAGAGTATTCACTGTACAGGGGCTGGTCTGAGAATCCCTCAATACATATGTAGCAGAGGGCTGCCTTGTCTAGTCTCAGTGGGAAATGATACACCTAATCTTGTAGAGACTTGGTGCCCCAGGGTGAGGAGATACCATGGGGGTCATCCTATCAGAGGTTAAGGGGAGGGGTAGAGTACATTAGGAGGACGGATCAGGAGAGGGGCAATAGCTGGGATGTAGACAAATAAAATAATTAATAAAAAGGTAAGTGGTAGATAACTGAAAAATATTCATGCAGAAATCACACACTCGGAAACTACTACTACTCTAGACAAGTTCTAGGACTTAAATATGAACATATATAAAGTATATAGTAAGGTGTACACAATGATGACAACATGGTTACAAAATACAGTGCTTAGATCTTGTGTGACAACCATCTGTTGCCCTTCTATATGTGCCACCAGTTTCTATGTGCCCATGTTTTATGTATACTGTGTTCAGTGACTGAATATAGCAAAACTTCAACTCATATCTGTAACTATGGGATTATACTGCTTGGCAATATTGACTAAAAAATACTTTATTAATCTGACCCAAAACCTCAAACTGACTCCTATGTAATCTTTTTCTTTTCAGACTAGTTTGTAGATAATAGACCTCCCTTATTTTATGAGAGTTCTCCATGTATACATCTTCTCCTCTTTTCAGTATTTCATAATTGATTCCTAAATGAATATCTTACACCTTGAAATCTATCTTGGCACTTGCTTCCTCTTTTTTTTTACATTTTTATTTTTATTTTTTTCTTGGATATATTCTTTATTTATACTTCAAATGTTGTCCCCTTTCCTGGTTCCCCCCTCCCCCTAAAATCCCATAAGTCATATCCCCTTCCCCAATTAACCCACCCCTGCTTCCCTGTCCTGGTATTCCTCTACACTACCGCATTAAGTCTTTCCAGGACCAAGGGCCTCTCCTCCCTTTGGTGTCTAACAAGACCATCCTCTGCTGCCTATGTGTCTGGAGCCATGCGTAACTCCATATATACTCTTTGGTTGATGGTTTTGTCCCTGGGAGCTCTGGGAGTACTGGATGACTCATATTGCTGTTCTCCCTTTGTGCTGCAAACGCCTTCAGCTCCATGAGTCCTTTCTCTAGCTCCCCCATTGGGGACCCTATGCTCAGTTCAATGACTGGCTGAGAGTGTTCCCCTCTGTATTTGTATTTACACTAGGAGAACCTCCCAGGTGATAGCTATATCCAGCTCCAGTCAGCCAGCACTTGTGGATATCCACAATAGTGTCAGGGTTTTATAACTGTATATAGGACAGATCCCTGGATGGGGTAGTCTCTGGATGGTCTTTCCCTCAGACTCTGCTCCACCTTTTGTCTCTGTATCTCCTCCTGTGGGTATTTCTTTCCCCTTTCTACAAAAGACCCAAGGATCCATACTTTGTTCTTCCTCCTTCTTGGGCATCATTTGATATGTGACATATGTCTTGGGTATTCCAAGGTTCTGGTCTAATATCCACTTATCAGTGAGTACATGCCATGTGTGCTCTTTTGTGATTGGGTTACCTCACTTAGGAAGATATTTTCCAGTTCCATCCATTTGTCTAAGAATTTCATAAATTCACTGTTTTTAATAGCTGAATAGTACTCCATTGTGTATATATATCACATTTTCTGTATCTATCCTTCCGTTGAGGGACATCTGGGTTCTTTCCAGCTTCTGGTTATTATAAATAGGGCTGCTATGAACATAGTGGAGCATGTGTCCTTATTATATGCTGGAGAATCCTCTGGGTATATGCCCAGGAGTGGTATAGCAGGGTCCTCCTGTAGTATTATGCCAAGTTTTCTGAGGAACCGCCAAATTGATTTCCAGAGTCGTTGTGCCAGCTTGAAATCCCACCAGCAATGGAGGAGTGCTCCTTTTTCGCCACAACCTCTCCAGTATCTTCTTTCTCCTGATTTTTTATCTTAGTCATTCTGACTATGTGAGGTGAAATCTCAGGGATATTTTGATTTGCATATCCTAATGACTAAGGGTGTTGAACATTTCTTTAGGTGCTTCTCAGCCATTCGATATTCCTCAGGTGAAAATTCTTTGTTTAGCTCTGTACTCCATTTTTTAATAGGGTTATTTGGCTCTCTGGAGTCTAACTTCTTGAGTTCTTTGTATATCTTGGATATTAGCCCTCGGTTGGATGTAGGGTTGGTAAAGATCTTTTCCCAATTTGTTGGTTGCCATTTTGTGATATTGACAGTGTCCTTGGCCTTACAGAAACTTTGTAATATTATTAGGTCCCATTTGTCAATTCCTAATTTTAGAGCATAAGCTATTGGTGTTCTGTTCAGGCAATTTTCCCGTGTGCCCATGTGCTCAAGTCTCTTCCCTGATTTCTTTTCTAATAGTTTCGGTGTGTCTGGTTTTATTTGGAGGTTCTTGATCCACTTGGACATGCGCTTAGTACAAGGAGATAAGAATGAATCGATTTGCATTCTTCTGCATGCTAGCTGCTAGTTGAGCCAGCACCATTTGTTGAAAAGATTATCTTTTTTTCCACTGGATGGATTTAGCTCCTTTGTCAGAGATCAAGTGACCATAGGTGTGTGGGTTCATTTTTGGGTCTTCGATTCTATTCCATTGATTTACATGCCTGTCACTGTACCAATACAATGCAGTTTTTAATACTATTGCTCTTGAGGTCTGGAATACTAATTCCCCCCTGAAGTTCTTTTACTGTTGAGAATACTTTTTGCTATCCTGTTTTTGTTTGTTTGTTTTTGTTTTTACTATTCCAGATGAATTTGAGAATTGCTCTTTCTAACTCTATGAAGAATTGAATTGGGATTTTGATGGTGATTGCATTGAATTTGTATATTGCTTTTGGCAAGATAGCCATTTTAACTATATTAATCCTGCCAATCCACTAGCATGGGAGATCATCCATCTTCAGAGGTCTTCTTGATATTTCACTTGTTTAGTTAGAGTCACACCAAGATATTTTATATTGTTTGTGACTATTTTGAAGGGTGTAGTTTCCCTAATTTCTTTCTCAGCCTGTTTATCCTTTGAGTATAGGAAGGCTACTAATTTGTTTGAGTTAATTTTATATCCCGCCACTTTGCTGAAGTTGTTTATCAGCTATAGGAGTTCTCTGGTGGGGTTTTTTGGATTGCTTAAGTATACTATCATATCTACAAATAGTGAAAATTTGACTTCTTCCTTTCCAATTTGTATCCTTTGACTTCCTTTTGTTGTCTAATTGCTCTAGTTAGAACTTCAAGTACTATATTGAATAGATATGGAGAGAGAGGCAGCCTTACCTAGTCCCTGATTTTAGTGGGATTGCTTCAAGTTTCTCTCCATTTAGATTGATGCTACTGGTTTGCTGTATATTGCTTTTACTGTGTTTAGATATGGGTCTTGAATTCCTGATATTTCTAAGAATTTTAGTATGAAAGGATGCTGAATTTTGTTAAATGCTTTTTCAGCATCTAATGAAATGACCATGTGGTTTTTTCCTTTGAGTTTGTTTATGTAGTGAATTACATTGATGGATTTCCATATATTGAAACATCTCTGCATCCCTGGGATGAAGCCTATTTGATCGTGGTGAATGATTGTTTTGATGTGTTCTTGGATTCCATTGGCAAAAATATTATTGAGTATTTTTGCATCCATATTCATAAGAAAGATTGGCCTGAGATTCTCTTTCTTTGTTGGATCTTTGTGTGATTTTGGTATTAGCGTAATTGTGGCTTCATAGAATGAGTTGGGTAGTGTTCCTTCTGTTTCTATTTTGTGGAATAGTTTGAAGAGTATTGGTGTTAGGTCTTCTTTGAAGATCTGATAGAATTCTGCACTAAAACCTGGTCCTGTTCTTTTTTTGGTTGGGAGACTGTCAATGATCACTTCTATTTCTTTAGGGGTTATGGGACTGTTTAGATGGTGTATTTGATCCTGATTTAATTTTGGTATTTGGTTATCTGTGTAGGAAATTTTCCATTTCATCCAGATTTTCCAGTTGTGTTGAGTATAGGCTTTTTTAGTAGGATCTGATGATTTTTTGAATTCCTCAGTTTCTGTTGTTATATCTCCCTTTTCATTTCTAAAGTAGAATAGTCACTGTTAAGATTTTCATGCTCCTGTACAACTCCTACACATATTACAGCAAACAACAATAACAAAAATCATATAGGGTTCTCATACCTCCAGAAGATTCTATAACTTAGTAAATCCCCAATCATATATTACCACAAAAATATTTAAAACAGTAATTTTGCACAAGAGCAATAAGGTTAAATGCTATATAGTCAACAATGTATTTTGACATAGAAACAATGAACTATAACTATATTCAAGGTCACAGATGTATAGAATTGTAACTAAAAAATAAATTAAACTATGCTGTGTCTGGCCACCAGTTTCTTCTTTTCTCACTCACATATTTTTCAGTGGAGGATAAGGTTTCAGAACAGACATGTTTGATTCAACCAATTCTCAATAATAGTATCACATATAATAATGGACTACAGCTGATTCAGAATATGCTCTAAGACTTACTAAATGGTAGAATCAAATGTGTGTTGGTATCAGTGGCATTTGTGGTTAAACAATTGTATATATGAATGCATATTTTACACTGGACCATATTTTTACACTAACACCAAGTTACTATGTCTTAACCTCTGGATGGGATTTTACCTTATCAAGAAAACCATTTCGAATATGATTACTGTTATGAATCTTTTGAAGGAAGATGACATTTGGCTATCTGTTTGGGTACTAAATCCAATCACCAGATGCTGGGCTTGTAATATAGCTCAGTAGTAGTACACTAGTCTCTTGTGTGGGGGATGTTTTCTCCTACATTCAGACTAGTTCTTAATCCCTTATACAACAAATTCTGGAAAAAAAACACAGGAAAATAGCCAAATTAAACATTAATAAACTTTCAGTTTAAGCAAGTTAACAATCAAGATGAGCCATCATGTCTTACATGCATAAGACTCTGGGATTGACACCCACCAACACAGAGAAAAGGCAGGAGGTGACAAGAAAGGTTGGCATGGAGAAAATGAGAAGATAATATAATGACAGAGGCAACTGGAGTGGCACAGCAATCTAAAAGCCACCATAAACTAAAGAAGTACTCTCCCCTAGTGCCTCTGAAGGCATCATGACCTAACCAACAGCTGTATTTTGGCCACTGATTCAGATGATGGTGATACATATTTTTGACTTATGGCTTGATGATCTGTGGAAAATAGAATTTTCAGATCTAAGACATTCTTAACTCTGCCCTTCAGAAAATTGTTTTAGATATAAAATAAAAAAATTGGTGTTCCCCCTGCCTACTGGATGCACCTGGGGCACAGCCAACAGAATGAGCAACACATTGCCTTCTCCCTGCCCCAACCTCCAGAACTCCATTGCCTTCCCTCCTGGTTCACCTGGGGCATAGCCAGCAGAAGTGATTAGTACTGTCTCCTAAGCTCCACTTTTTTCAGCATCAGATATATCCACTCAACCCAAGGGACAATCAGATGGCTAAAGGTTAGCCTAAGAATACTATCAACAAGAGACAGAGCAAAACGGTACTATGAGAAATAAGCTATCTTATTACAGCAAACTCTAGGTAACTTAATACAATCGAAGCACAAGAAAATGAACATAAATTCAATCTTCTGAAGATGACAGAGGCCTTTAGAGAGGAAATGAATAAGTCCCTTAAAGGAATACAAGAAAATACAACCAAACAGATGAAGTAAATGAACAAAAGTATTCAAGACCTGAAATTAGAAATAGAAACAATAAAGAAAACACAAACTGAAGGAATCCTGGAAATGGAAAACCTAGGTAAGACAATAGGAACTACAGATAGAAATGGGAGAAGGAAGAGGAGGAGGAGGAGGAGGAGGAGGAGAATCCTAGCTCCAAGACCCAGGAAAGCATAGAACAAAACTTTCCTAACCTAAAGAAAGAGATATTTATAACCAGAAAAGAAGTTTACAGAATACCAACTAGATTGAATCAAAAAAGGAAATCCTCCACCACATAATAATCAAAACACTAAATGGATAGAGCAAATAAAGAATATTAAAAGTTACAAGGGAAAGTCCAGGTAACATATGAACTCAGATCTATCAGAATTACATCCAACTTCTCCACAGAGACTCTAAAAACCAGAAAAGACTGGGCAGATATCTTCCAGATCATAAGAGACCATAGATGTCAGCCCAGATTACTAACTATACCCATGAAAAATTTTAATCACCTAGATGGAGAAACCAAAGCAATCCATGACAAAATCAAATTTAAACAATATTTATCCACAAATCCAACCCTACAGAAAAACTAGAAGGAAAACTCCAACACAGGATAGCTAACTATACCCCCCCAAAAAAACCCCACAGAAAATAAATAATCCACAAATCTAAATGAAATGAAGCACACAAATGCATACTCTATCACAACAAACATCAAAATAACAAGAACTAGCAAACATTGGTCATTAATATCTCTCAACATCAATGGGCTCAATTCCCCAATAAAAGACACAGGTTAACAGAATGGCTGTGAAAAAAGGATCCTTCAATTCCTCTGCATAGAAGAAACACACTTCTGAAACAAAGATAAACATTACACCATAGAAAAGGACTGAAAAATATTTTCCAAGCAAATGGATCCAAGACACAAGCTGGAGTAGCTATTTTAATATCTAACAAAATAGTCCTTCAATCAAAATTAATCAAAAGAGATGGGGACAGAACTAGATACTCATAAAAGAAAAAATCCACCAATATAATGTCTCAATTCTGAACATCTATGCCCCAAACGCAAGGGCACATACTTCATAAACATTACTAACTCTTAAGTCACACACAGAACCCCACACATTACTAATGGGAGACTTCATCAACAAGACAGAAACTAAACAGAGAAACAATGAAACTAATGGACAATATGAATCAAATGGATCTTAGCAGATATCTATGGAACATTTCACCCAAATACAAAAGAATGTTCCTTCTTCTTAGCACCTCACTTAATGTTCTCCAAAACTGACCATATATTCAGTCAGGAACAAATCTCAACAAATACAAAAAAATTAGAAATAACCTATTGTATCTTAAAGCTGGATTTCAACAACAACAAAAACTGCAGAAAGCCTACAAACTCATGGAAGCTGAACAACTCTCTACTCAATGACCTCTGAGTCACGGAAGAAATACAGAAAGAAATTGAAGATGTTCTAGAATTGAATGAAAATGAAGATACGTCATACCAAACTAATAGGACACAATGGAAGCAATGCTAAGAGGAAACTTCCTAACACCTTGCAAGAATACCTAAAAGCTCTACAACAAAAAGAAGCAGACACATACAAGAGGAGTAAACAGCAAGAAATCGTCAAACTCAAGGCTGAAATTAGTCAGCTAGAAACAAAGAGAACAATACAAAGAATCAATGAAACCAAGAGCTGGTTCTTTGAGAAAATGAACAAGATAGACAAACCCTTAGTCACACTAACTAAAAGACAGTGTGGAAATTAACAAATCAGAAAGAAAGACAGGGCCATAACAACAAATATTGAATACAAAGAATCATTAGGTCTTATTTTGAAAGCCCGTGCTTTATACATAGGTAGTACATGTGCAGCTTGGTCTTCATGTTGGCCTCCTAACAATTGGAACAGGAGTGAGAATGGGGGTGGGGGACTGTGTCTCTGACTCAGACACTATTGTCTGCCTTTGAATCCTTTTACCCTAGCTGGGCTGCCTTGTCTAAACCTCAGTGGGGTAGGATGAGTTTAGTCCTAATTCAATTTGAGGTACCAGGCCAAGTTGTTATGGGGAGAGGGCCAGATAGGAAAACAGGAGTGATAGGATGGGACTGGGAGGAAGCTGTGATTGAGATGTAAAGTTATTAAAAAATAATTAATAAAAATGAAAAAAGGGGTGCCATACTAGATTGTGCTAATCACTACAAAAGACAAATACTTATCAATACTCGGGAGATTGAAAAAAGAGGCTAATGTTCTGAAAGGTCCTGAAATTGGCATAAATCTGAAGGATGCACAAATAAATATACAAGTGGTTCACAATTCATAATCATCTATAATCTCATGTTTGATTAGCTGATCTAATCATTAGTAATGATTTAGTTAGTAGAAGTCAGAAACCTTCCATCATAACCTTGCTACAAATTTAAAAAGAAATTTGGACACATTCCTATTCATAGGAAGCTCCCAGGAGTGGTTTAAAACCACCATTAAGTGTAGCCATACATACAATTGACGCTTGCTTTTTATTTTTTTCTTCAAATGCCCTGCTTTATTGTTTTTTTTCCTAAGTTTTTTTATTTACATTCCAAATCATTTCCCGTTTTCCGTTTCCTCCCTCCCCAAAAGTCCCATAATCCCCCTTCCCTCCCTCTTTTCCCCATTCAACACCCTCTCCCTTCTCTGTCCTGGCATTCCCCTACATCCAGTCTTTCCAGGACCAGGGGTCTCTCCTTCCATCTTCTTGGAAATCTATTGATATGCAAATTGTGTCTAGGGTATTCCAAGATTCAGGGTTAATATCCCCTTATCAGTGATTGCATACCATGTGTGTTCTTTTGTGATTGGGTTACCTCACTAAGGATGATATTTTCAAGTTCTGACCATTTGCCTAGGAATTTCGTGAATTCATTGTTTTTAATTGCAGAGTAGTATTCCATTGTGTAGATATACCATATCTTCTGAATCCATTCCTCCGTTGAGGGACATCTGGTTTCTTTCCAGCTTCTGGCTATTATAAATAAGGCTGCTATGAACATAGTGGAGCATGTGTCCTTATTGCATGCAGATAAAGCCTCTGGGTATATGCCCAGGAGTGGAAATAGCAGGATCCTCAGGGAGTGACATGCCCAGTTTTCTGAGGAACCACCAGACAGCTTTCCAGAGTGGTTGTACCAGCTTGCAATCCCACCAGCAGTGGAGGAGTGTTCCTCTTTCTCCACATCTTCGCCAACAACTGCTGTCTCCTGTGTTTTTGATCTTAGCCATTCTGACTGGTGTGAGATGGAATCTCAGGGTTGTTTTGATTTGCATTTCCCTAAAGACTAAGGATGATGAACATCTCTTTAGGTGCTTCTCAGCCATTAGATATTCTCCAGGTGAGAACTCTTTGTTTAGCTCTGTACCCCATTTTTAATAGGGTTACTTGCCTCTCTGGAGTCTAACTTCTTGAGTTCTTTGTATATATTGGATATTAGCCCTCTGTTGGATGTAGGATTGATAAAGATCATTTCCCAGTTAGTTGGTTGCCGCTCTGTCCCTTTGACAGTGTCTTTTGCCTTACAGAAATTTGTAATTTTATGAGGTCCCATTTGTCAATTCTTGATCTTAGAGCATAAGCTATTGGAGTTCTGTTCAGGAAATTCTCCTCTGTGCCCATATGTTCAAGGTTCTTCCCTAGTTTCCCTTCTATTAGTTTCAGTGTGTCTGGTTTTATGTGGAGGTCCTTGATCCACTTGGAATTGAGCTTAGTGCAATGAGATAAGAATGGGTCAATTGCATTCTTCTGCATGTTGACCTCCAGTTGAACCAGCACCATTTGTTGAAAAGGCCATCTTTATTCCACTGGATGGTTTTAGCTCCTTTGTCAAAGATCAAAGGACCATGGGAGTATGGATTCATTTCTGGGTCTTCAATTCTGTTCCATTGATCTACATGCCTGTCACTGTACCAATACCATGCGTATTTTAACACTATTGCTCTGTAGTACAGCTTGAGGTTCAGGATACTGATTCCCCCAAGAAGTTCTGTTACTCTTAAGAATACTTTTAGCTATCCTGGGTTTTCTGTTATTCCAGATGAATTTTTGAATTGCTCTTTGTAACTCTATGAAGAATTGAGTTGAGATTTTGATGGGGATTGCATTGAATCTGTATATTGCTTTTGGCAAGATGGTCATTTTTACTATATTAATACTGCCAATCCACGAGCACGGAAGATTTTTCCATCTTCTGAGGTCTTCTTCAATTTCTTTCTTCAGACACTTGAAGTTCTTGTCATACAGATCTTTCACTTGTTTGGTTAGAGTCATACCAAGATACTTTATATTGTTTGTGGCTATCATGAAGGGTATCATTTCTCTTATTTCTTTCTCAGCCTGCTTATCCTTTGAGTATAGGAAGGCTACTGACTTGCTTGAATTGATTTTATATCCGGCCACTTTGCTGAAGTTGTTTATCAGTTGTAGGAGTTCTCTGGTGGAGTTCTTTGGGTCGCTTAAGTATACTATCATATCGTCTGCAAATAGTGATAGTTTGACTTCTTCCTTTCCAATTTGTATCCCTTTGACCTGTTTTTGTTGTCTAATTGCTCTAGTTAGAACTTCAAGTACTATATTGAAAAGATATGGAGAGAGAGGGCAGCCTTGTCTAGTCCCTGATTTTAGTGGGATTGCTTCAAGTTTCTCTCCATTTAGATTGATGTTGGCCACCGGTTTGCTGTAAATTGCTTTTACTATGTTTAGATATGGGCCTTGAATTCCTGATCTTTCCAAGACCTTTAACATTAAAGGATGCTGAATTTTGTCAAATGCTTTTTCAGCATCTAATGAGATGACCATGTGGTTTTTTTTCTTTGAGATTGTTTATGTAGTGGATTACATTGATGGACTTCCTTATATAGAACCATCCCTGCATCCCTGGGATGAAGCCTACTTGATCGTGGTGAATGATCCTTTTGATGTGTTCTTGGATTCGGTTGGCAAGAATTTTATTGAGTATTTTTGCATCAATATTCATAAGAAAGATTGGCCTGAGATTCTCTTTCTTTGTTGGGTCTTTGTGTGATTTTGGTATTAGTGTAATTGTGGCTTCATAGAATGAGTTGGGTAGTGTTCCTTCTGTTTCTATTTTGTGGAATAGTTTGAAGAGTGGAAATAGCAGGATCCTTTGTTTAGCTCTGTACCCCATTTTTAATAGGGTTACTTGCCTCTCTGGAGTCTAACTTCTTGAGTTCTTTGTATATATTGGATATTAGCCCTCTGTTGGATGTAGGGTTGATAAAGATCATTTAGGGTTGATAAAGATCAAGGATATTGGTGTTAGGTCTTCTTTGAAGATCTGATAGAATTCTGCACTAAAACGATCTGGACCTGTGCTTTTTTTGGTTGGAAGACTTCCAATGGCGACTTCTATTTCTTCAGGGGTTATAGGACGGTTTAGATGGTCTATTTGATCCTGATTTAATTTTGGTATTTGGTATCTGTCTAGAAAATCGTCCATTTCTTCCAGATTTTCCCGTTGTGTTGAATGCAGGCTTTTGTAGTAGGATCTGATGATTTTTTGAATTTCCTCAGTTTCTGTTGTTATCTCTCCCTTTTCATTTCTGATTTTGTTAATTTGGATATTGTCTCTGTGCCCTCTGGCTAGTCTGGCTAAGGGCTTATCTATCTTGTTGATTTTCTCAAAGAACCAACTCCTAGTTTTGTTGATTCTTTGTATGGTTTTATTTGTTTCTACTTGATTGATTTCAGCCCTGAGTTTGATGATTTCCTGCCTTCTACTCCTCTTGGGTGTATTTGTTTCTTTCTGTTCCAGGGCTTTCAATTGTGCCATTAAGCTGCTAGTGTATGCTCTCTCCCATTTCTTTTTGGCAGCACTCAGGCCCATGAATTTTCCTCTCAGCACCGCTTTCATTGTGTTCCATAAATTAGGGTATGTTGTACCTTAATTTTCATTAAATTTTAAAAAGTCTTTGATTTCTTTCTTATTTCCTCCTTGACAAAGTAATCATTGAGTAGAGCATTGTTCAGTCTCCATGTGTATGTGGGCATTCTGTTGTTTTTGTTGCCATTGAAGACTACCCTTATTCCATATTGATCTGATAGGAGGCATAGGATTAGTTCAATCTTCTTATATCTGTTGAGGTCTGATTTGTGACCAATTATATGGTCGATTTTGGAGAAGGTACCATGAGGTGCAGAGAAGAAGGTGTATTCTTTTGCTTTAGGATGAAATTTTCTATATATATCTGTTAGTTCCATTTGGTCCAAGGCTTCAATTAGATTCACTGTGTCCCTGTTTAGTTTCTGCTTTCCTGATCGATCCATTTCAGAGAGCGGGGTGTTGAAGTCACCCACTATTATTGTGTGAGGTGGGATGTGTGCTTAGAGCTTTAATAAAGTTTCTTTTATGAATGAGGGTGCCCTTGCATTTGGAGCATAGATATTCAGAATTGAGAGTTCTTCTTGGTGGATTTTTCCTTTCAACAGTATGTAGTGTCTTTCTGTGTCTTTTTTGATGACTTTAGGTTGAAAGTCAATTTTATCTGATATTAGGATGGCTACTCTGGCTCATTTCCTGGGACCATTTGCTTGTAAAATTGTTTTCCAGCCTTTTACTCTGAGGTAGTGTTTGTCTTTGACACTGAGGTGCGTTTCCTGCATGCAGCAAAATGCTGGGTCCTGTTTACGTATCCAGTCTGTTAGTCTATGTCTTTTTATTGGGGAATTGAGACCATTGATATCAAGAGAGATTAAGGAATAGTGATTATTGCCAACTGCTATTCTTGACACTATCTTTATGTTTGAGTGGTTATCTACTTTTGGGTTTGATGCAAGAATGTTACCATCTCGTTTTTTCCAGGGTGTAGTTTCTCTCCTTGTATTGGCGGTTTCCACCTATTATCATTTGCAGGGCTGGGTTTGTGGAAAGATATTGTGCAAATTTGGTCTTATCATGGAATATCTTGGTCTCTCCATCTATGGTGATTGAGAGTTTTGCTGGGTATAGTAGTCTAGGCTGGCATTTGTGTTCTCTTAGAGTGTACATGAGATCTGCCCAGGATCTTCTAGCTTTCATAGTCTCTGGTGAGAAGTCTGATGTGATTCGGATAGGTCTTCCTTTATATGTTACTTGGCCTTTTTCTCTTACTGCTTTTAATATTCTTTCTTTGTTTAGTACATTTGGTGTTTTGATTATTATGTGATGGGAGGTATTTCTGTTCTGGTCCAGTCTGTTTGGAGTTCTGTAGGCTTCTTGTACATTCAAGGCATCTCTCTCTTTAGGTTAGGGATGTTTTCCTCTATAATTTTGTTGAAGATATTTACTGGCCCTTTAAGTTGCAAATCTTCACTCTCATTTATACCTATAATCCTTAGGTTAGGTCTTCTCATTGTGCCCTGGATTTCCTAGATGTTTTGGGTTACACGTTTTTTGCACTTTGCATTTTCTTTGACTTTTGAGTCGATGCTTTCTATGGTATCTTCAGCACCTGAGATTCTTTCTTCCATCTCTTGTATTCTATTGTTGATGTTTGCATCTATGACTCTTGATTTCTTCCCAAGGTTTTCTATCTCCAAAGTTGTCTCCCTTTGTGATTTCTTAGTTGTTTCTACTTCCTTTTTTAGATCCTGGATGGATTTGCTCAGATCCTTCTCTTGTTTGTTTGTATTTTCCTGTATTTCTTTAAGATTTTTTTTATTTCCTCTTTCAGGATTTCTGCCTTGTTGACCCAATTTCTCCTGTATTTCTCTAAGTGATTTTTGTGTTTCCTCCTCATGGGCTTCCATCTGTTGATCCATAGTCTCCTGCATTTCTTTAAGTGATTCTCGTGTTTCCTTTGTAAGGGCATCTATCCCTTGATTCATTTCTTTAAGCGATTTTTGTGTTGCCTCCCTATGGGCCTCCATCTGTTGCCTCATGTTCTTCTGCATTTCTCTAAGCGATTTTTGTGTTTTCTTTGTAAGGGCTTCTACCCGTTGATTCATGTTCTCCTGTATTTCTTTATGAGATTTATTTGTGTCCTTCTTGAAATCCTCTAACAGCATCATGAGAAGTGATTTTAAATCCAGATCTTGTCTTTCGGGTGTGGTGGGGTATCCAGGACCTGCTGCTGTTGGAGAGTTGAGTTCGGATGGTGCCCTATTACTTTGATTTCTGTTAGTAATGTTCCTATGTTTGCCTTTTGCCATCTGGTTACCTCAGGTGTTAGTTGGTCCTGCTGTCAATGGCTGTTGGTTGGACCTCCTGTGAGCCTGCAAGGCAATCTGACCCCCCCCTGGATTGCCGGAATTCCCCTAGCACTGATTTCTGGGGCCTTCCCTGCTCCTGAGTGACTTTGGAGCCCTGATGTGCCTTGCCCCAAGTGATGTTATATTGGGGAATCCTTGTACATCCAAAGGCTCAGCGTAGTGGATCCCCGGAACAGAGGTCACCAAAGGGAGGCTGTTAGGCTCCCGCCCTCTCCGGGTGTGATCTCTCCCAGAGCAGGAGTGGGTCCCTCTGCAGGGCAGAAGTCCCACAGTAAAGCTGGCGCATAGGTTACTGCAGACCTGCCCAGCTCTTGGGAGCAGGGAGCACACAAGCTGGCTGAGACCCTAGCAATAGTGTGCTTGATTGTCCCTGTGCCTGGAGGCCCCAGTTGCCCTATTGCTGGAGCAAAGATGGCAGAGTGCACTCTGCACTCTCTTGGTGCAGATCACTCTGCAGAGCAGATGGCCCACAGCAGAGCTGGTGCCCAGAGGTCCACAGAGCTGCCCTGCTCTTGGGCACAGATGGAAGCCCAACAGGCTGTGTCCCAAGCGATGTTATATTGGGGAGTCCCTGGGTACCTGTATGCTCAGTGCAGTTGATCCCCAGAGCAGAGGTTGCCAAGGGGAGGTTGGTACGCTCCTGCCCTGTGCAGGTGCGCTCTCTCCCAGAGCGGGGGGGGGGGGGGGGGGGAGGGGCCCTCTGCAGGGCAGATGTCCCACAGCAGAGCTGGTGCATAGGTGGCCACAGAACTGCCCAGCTCTTGGGAGCAGGGAGCACACAAGCTGCCTGAGACCCAAGCAATATTATGCTTGATTGTTCCTGTGCCTGGAGGTCCCAACTGCTCTGTTGCAGGAACAAAGATGGCGGAGTGCACTGTGCACCCTCTCTGCGCAGATCACTGCAGGGCAGATGGCCCACAGCAGAGCTGGCGGAAGCCCAACAAGCTGTGTTCCAAGCGATGTTATACTGGGGAGAACCTGGGTACCTGTATCCTCAGTACAGTTGATCCCCGGAACAGAGGATACTTGCTTTTATGATGGTTACCTTATATGAAATTAAAATGAATAGTGAATTAATGAATACTAGATTATTGATTCCTAGGGAATTTTACAAATTAGGTTTGTGACAACCTCTGGTCACTGTATTTGTGTTGAACTGTTGGTGTCTATCTTGTTAGAAAAAAACAATAATTTGTCTAATGAATATGGCTAATGTGTTAATTCACAAGTTTGTGGCTCACAGCACAATGCTTCCTCTTGAATAAAGCTTAAGCAACATTCATTTTATTTTTCAGATGCATCACAGTTTTCTTGCACTTAGAACAGTAGTACAACTTTAGTACAATTATTTTTTATTATTGTATTTGATTTTATTTTGTGGGTATATGGAAATGTGTGTTTGTGTGTGTGTATATAGGTGAGAGGACAATTTGAAGGAATTTGTTTTTTCCCTCATGTGTGTCACAGAGGTTGAACTTAGATCCTCAGACTTAACAGCAGACACCTTTATCTGCTGATCCATGTCAACTGGCACATTCCTTCAGGTTCTCCCCATAAACAACAAAAAGATTCATTAAAACGCTCTGCACAGTGTTACACTAAATGGAACCACCATTTGTTTCTATTAGTAGAATAGGAAGCAGAAGTCAGAGAATCTCCTCCATAGCTTAGAGTGGAAAAAAAGTACATACTAAGAAAGGGAAAATTTTTGGTCATCACTGCATAGTCATGACAATTGCAAATATACCATGTTGAGTTTGGGGTTTTAAGTAAATTTTAGTAACTTTGCAAATATGGAGTCAATTGTGCAAATATGTGGTTCAATTGGTTATTCTGTACACAGAGGGTGAAGCAGACACAAAATCTGTGCAGAAAAGGGGTGAACTTAAAAGCTGACTGAAGCAGGTGTGAGGAGGGATGATTCTGCAAGGAAGAACAATTCCAGTTTGGTTTAGTAGCAAACTCACTAACACACTAAGTAACAAGGTATTAGGGTCTCTTTGTTTTACACTTTGTAATTAAATAAATCATGAAACTTCTTTTGTCCCCCAACAAACAAAGGAAAACAAAAAGCCTACCTTCCAAGTATTTGTACCAATTAATAGGCTTTTCTTTTTCTAGGGATTGTTTATGTACTGGGAGTATAAATACAGTTTGTGTAGGGGATTGATTTAAAAAACCGCATCAGGATTCATGAATGCCAGTGTAGTTGAGTAGTGACAGTTTTCCATATGCTGACAATATTAGTCAGATAACAGTGAGAGTTTATAAACATTGGCTTATTATGGTACTCAACTCCTCATACATAAAACCTTCTAAAAAAAGATGAATATAAATGTTGTTTTTGTAAATGGATGGTGTTTCTGATTGGTCCCTGACCCCTGACAGCAAAGGTGCAAAAATGATTATATTTATCAAAGTTAATGCTTCCTGTGTGTCAGAGTGATGTTTATTAACTACAGTCATGTCTCCTTGCTGGTAAGAGATTAGTCATATACCATATAATAAGTTTTATCTTTTATGAAAAGTACCAACTGTTCTCAAAAGCAATTCCAGACACTAATTGTTTTGTATATGCAATTTCATTTATCAGAGACATAATAATACATGAAATTGTAAAAAATTCTTGCTTCAACATATGTGTGTGTGTCAGATTTTCTACCATATGTATTTCATAATAATCTAATAACCCAAATGGAGTATATTCTTATTGAAAAATCATATCTGAGAAGCTATTTATGAGGTGCAGACAAATCAGAAACATATTCAAGCTCCAGGAAATTACAAAGGAGCCCTAACACCTGCCTACTTCATAAGTGAGCATTAACTTCAAAAGATTCTGCATGGGTGTCTTCTCATCACTTTCATAAGAATAAAGACTGGGGTGAAATTTTAGCAATGGAGTTTTCTGGAACCTGTCTCAGATCCACTAAAACAGAAGGCCTTGGAGACCTTAAGAGGTGGACTGTTTTTAAAAACACAGTGGCAGTTCTACAGTACACATATGTTATGGAATTTTTGATCAATATCTTGTGCTACATTATTCTGATCAGTAATAATTAATTTCAACTGATATCCTATAACACATTAGAAATACAATTGGTTACAGTATTACTAATTGCTTCCAAATCAATGATTTCCAAACATCCATAAATATCGGTATTAGATTATTCTTGGCATTTTTCATGGAATTTATATTTTCACCCAAGATTTAATTTAACAGTCTCTGAGTGTATGTCTTAGAATATAAAAGTTATGAAACTGTTTTCTCACTAGAAATGGTGGTGCATGCCTGTATTCCAAGAGTATCAAAAGTAAACGCAAGAGGATCAGAAATTCAAAGCTAACTCAGGAACACAGTGAGTATAAAGCTAGCCTGGGTTATGAGACTGTGTCTCAAGAAAAATTATTTTATGTTGAATATCTGTGTACTTTTGTGTATGTTTGAGAATGTTAAAACCAGTCAGAAAATGATTTAAAAGGCTACCTACCATAAATGGTGGAGGAATAAGATTAGTATTCTATTCCTGGCTGAATGAGTTCTTAAGGTGGTCAAAGAGAATTGCATGCTTTATTTTCAAATAAAGCCTAAGCAATAAAAACACAGGCTTTCTTCTGAATGTTATACTTTTGCTGGAAATCAAAATAATAGCAAAATTACACAAAACATACAAACAGAAAAGGATTTGTCTTAGAGAGAGGCAAAGAACTCACAACAAAGACCATGAAGCCAACTGGAAGCCTGCTTGCTATCATTCAGAAATCAGGATGAAATTGAATAAAGATCAACATGTTACAGGAAGAAATTATCTGAAGTTTCTCAGTTGCCAGAATTAGATAACAAACTCTTCCTAGTTTAATTCTCTTTTAGGATGTGTCACTTGAAAGTATCCAGAAGAGCCAGTGGCCCTGGCAGGCAAGAGCAAAGCATCACTCTATGGACTCTGCCACCCTAACTTGAAAACTGCATGGACAGAATCGATGCCACATATGGTGCTGGAACTGGGCTCCAACAGTAGTGACCCATGGCTTCTGCCCACTCACCACCATTCATGTCAGCATTGACCTTTAAATTTTTTAACATTTTAAAATATAATAAACAAATGGTCGTGGTAGTACATGACTGTAATCTTTTTTGATTATTTTATTTATTTACATTTCAAATGTTATCCCCCCTTCCCAGCTAAACTCCTTATCTGATACCCTGTACTTTTGCTTCTATTAGGGTGCATCCCCCACCCAACTACCCTCTCCTGCCTCAGCTCCCTACCATTCCCTTATGCAGGGTTATTGAGTCTCCATAGGACCAAGGGACTCCCCTGCCATTGATGCCAGATAAGGCAGACCTCTGCTACAGATGCAGCTGGAGCCATGGGTCCCTCCATGTGTACTTTTTGGTTGGTGGTTTAGTCCCTGGGAGCTTTGAGGAGTCCAGTTGGTTGATATTGTTGCTCTTCCTGTGGGGTTGGTAACTTCTTCAGCTCTTTCTGTTCTGTCCCTAACTCCTCTATTAGGGTCCCCATGCTAAGTCCAATTCACTGCATGCATTAGCATCTGTATATGTCAGGCCCTGGCACAGCCTCTCAAGGGACATCCAGAGAGACTGAGGCAGAAAATCGGTAGTTCAAAGCTAGCCTGAGCTATGTAAGACTATAAAAATTACAAAGCAAACTAAACACTCTCAGACAGCCAGACAGACAGCCAGAGACACACACACACACACACACACACACACACACACACACACACACACACACAAGGTTCAGAAAACAGGCAAAACCATGAAGCATGTGAAGAGCCAATGGTGTATTTGAGGGACTAAGTCCAATGTGAACCTTTCCTTTCCTAATAGACACTTTGGAAAAATATATTTTTTAAAAAAGGTAATATTAAAATTTAATTATATATATTTAAAAACGAGATCTATATTTACCTCTGACAAGTCTGTACCTCACTTTGTAGCTAAGACTGGCTTTGAACTCACATATATTTGCCTGCCTTTCAAGTGCTGGGTTTAAAATGCCTCTAAGCCAAGCAAAAGCTAGATTCATCATTTTAAGTCCACTTACAGAAATCAGCTCAGAGAGTATATCATTCCTATGTTGTAGTTGAAAGGTTAAGGAACTTTGCCCAGAATTATGCAAGTCAACAGGAGAAGAGCCCTGGGATAGTCACTGTGTCTGTTCTAGAGTTCACATTACCTGTCCAAACTGTCCTCCTGTTTTATGACACTATTTCTAAGGTGATATAAATAAATGTGAACTTACCCTAGAAGGAAACTGACACTACAACAAAGTAATGACACCACCAAAATCCAACAGGATGAACAGATAAATTTATTAGGGTTACTTATAGAGGCATGGGTAAATCAAAGGTTACTGTTTCACCACAAGACCACCACTCACATACTCTGGCCGTCTCTGAACAACATGTTGGTATTTTGACATGTTGTGAAAGGCCCTCAAAGTGAGAAGAACCCCTATGCTCTGACTCAGTAAAGGTGACAGCCCAAAACACTCACGAGAAACAGTCTTGATGCAACAGCAAGAGGACTTTAATTCCAAGCGTGCTGGGGTCCACAGTTGCACACCATGTGGGGGTAGAGGACTGTGGACCCCGAGTGCAGAATCTGGGCAGCTTTTATAGGGTTACAACAAAGCCCATGCCTCGCAAGCCAATCATTTCATAGCATCAAGAGCCCGCGCGGTGAGGGCCAATCAATTTGTACCATTCTATAGTTTCTAGGCCAATCATTTTAAAACATCTAAGCCCATGTTTCGTGAATCAATCAGTTTCCTATAGTCTTGGAGGTTCACATTTGCATGGGCTCCTGAGTGGGGGTGACAAATTGCAGTTTAGCTAGGACCGGAGGTTTCAGCGTGTTATCTTCCTTCTATGGCGCCAGTAGTAGTTTACAGAAGCCAGATAAGCGGTTAGTCAGCTCATTTCTTGTTATCTTACTAGGCCAGGATCATGAATTCAAAGGCCTGTCTTACGCCCTTTCACCTAGTTCTATACAGAAAGCAGTCTCTGGAATAGCAAGAAGTGTGACCTTTTACCCACTTCACTGGCAGAGAGCAGGGTCTGGAATTTGAGGTATTTAGGGCTACTTAGGAGTGAGACGGTATTTCTAAACTTCTGACTTATTGGGGCCATTGGAGGGTTGGGCTGCATTTTCTGTCCCTTCAGTTGGAGAATCTCTCTTATTAGGATTCTGATCCAAACTGCTTACATAACCTTGGGGAGGGAGGAGCCTAGTGAATCTAGTAGAATTCCAGGACTTGATGATACTTCTGAATTATTTGGTGGAGTATTGCTCTTTTATCATGTATTCTTTATGCTTTTGATAAAAAAAAACAGCATAAATAGCAGCTGGTCTTATGACCTATTATCTTGCTAGAACAGCAAGTTTTATAAGATCAGTCAATATAAGAATAGTTTTCTGCTTCAAATGATAGGAAGAGCTGACATCAAAGGATCAAAAAGTGATGTTGCTATGAGTGCTTGGCTGCCACAAGGCAATTATCCCTGTGGTAACTTTTCTGACACCTCCTACATCAAACCCAAAGGGTCCAAAAGATCATGAGGTCCCACTTTCATGTCTGTATTTGAACTAAAAATCAAGATTAAGCTAGCTTTTGCCTTTCTGCTCTAGTGGGGTTTCTGTCTTCCCTGGGCTCACCTTAGAACACCTGCTTTACTATATTCTGCCCAAACTCCCTACCTCCTCACCTGTCACTATCTGCCCTTCTCCCAGCCTTGAATAGGCTAAACAAACTCAGGATGGTTTTACAACATAGCTGGAGTTGCCTGGCCTCACTGCATTTGCAGTTGCCTACCTGAACTACTTTGAGGAGTTGACCTCCCGCAGAGCTTGCTTTGCCACTCAATCCAGCTGAAACAAAGGATGAGTCTGTGAGTTTTCCCTATATAAATGCAGAGCTGAAAATTAAACTTGGAGCCTTGATCAGGAACTTTTGTCTTGGCTTCATCCTTCTCTTGTCCACCTGTCCTTTTTTATTTCCAGTCTTCCTTTCACGTATACCGAGTTCAACCAAAGCTGCTGAACAACTACAGCACTGTCCTGGGAAGTGGGTTCCATCTGCCAGTACATGTTCCACCTCACCAGGTCTCTGAAAAAATGAGTTTGGGCAAGCACCAATCCCTGAGACTATTAATGATACTGTTATGCTTGCAGACAGGAGTCTAGCATGGCTATCCTGTGGGCTCCTCCCACCAACTGTCTCACACAGAAGCAGACACCCATAACCAAACAGTGAATGAAGCTAAGAGACTCTTATGGAAAAATAAAAGGAAGAATTTAGGGTATGAAAGGGATAGGACCTCCACAGGAAGACCCTTGGAGCTCTCAGAGACTGAACCACCAACCAAAAACCATGCACAGGCTGGACCTAGGCTCCCCCCATATGTAGCAAATGTACAACTTGGTCTTCATGTGGTTTCAAACAACTGGAGGGGAGGCTATCCCAAAAGCCCCTGTCTGTGGGATATGTTATATTCTTCTAGCTGGGCTGACTTGTTTGTCCTTAGTGGAAGAGGATGTGCCTAGCTTCACAGAGACTTGATGTGCCAGAGTTGGGGTACCCAGGGAGGCCTCTACCCTCTCAGAGGAGAAGGAGATAGTTTAAGGATTATGGGAGGGGTGAAAGGAAGAAGGGGCATGTAAAGTGAATAGATAAAAATAAAATAGTCTTCAATGTATGGGGGGATGGGGAAGTGGGTTGTCAGGGTAAAGCCTGTACAAGCTAGGAGCTTATACATTAAAGATGCTAAAGACTTTGGTTTTTTGCCTTTTAACATTTTTGCTGTTGTTGTTGTTTCTCAAGCATAGTAAGTCTAAACTTTAGTGTAATGGTTACCATCACACCTTCACCTTACCATCGGGAGGCACTTTAGTAACAACTGAATGACTAAAACAGTCTTCCTACATTGGCATTTCTTTGTGTATCTTCACCATTGACTACTTCATAGTGAGTTTAAAAAGCCCTCACCCTCAGAACTCTGTTACACCCATCACATGAAGCAAGTCTAAGCTCATGCTTGGTTCTCTGCATATATTTTGTGATCTGATATTGTGACTATAACTGACTCATCTAATTCACCATTAGCTTCCTGTTACTTATGCCATTCTCGCCTTTCCTAGAAGCCAGATATAGGCTTTCTACGGGATCTGATAAAAGAGTAAGAATCTGTCATTTTTGTTTCCTTAGCTAATGTTGCAAATGAAAATCTTTACATATTCAGTTTCATAATCCAATCTGAGCTGAATTTATGTTTCTTAAATCTGTACCCAGATACCACAGCATTCCTGTCCTACAAGCCTAAATATCTTATTTTTTTCTTCATGGCTTAGTATACTAAGTAGATCTAACCTCTTCTTTAACATACTGAAAAGCCCCAAATGGCATATGTGAATTCTCAAATTATTTGACTTATTACAAATAAATTCAGCAATGTATGGAAATCTTAAGATTGATTTCACCACCATTCTGATTTATAACTTGACTCTTGATGACATGGTATTTGGGGGTTGTTTTATCTAGTTATCATCATGACAAAGTCTCTCCTGCTATATGTACTGTGGATACTTCTTACAAATAAAGTTAATATGAAAATATTGAGTTATTGACTATTATGGCTCATGTTCTCAAACTAGAAAGGCATGTGTTCTTGTGTGTGTGTGTGTGTGTGTGTGTGTGTGTGTGTGTGTGTGCATTTCTTACTCTCCTAAAGAGTTACCCAGATCAGGAGCTCTACAGCACATATTTGATCATGTCAGGATATGTCTTTCTAGTTTGAGATATGCATTATATACATATATACATTACACATGCACATGCATATGCATTATATGTATATTTGCATATATTTTACATATAGCACATTATATGTATATGATATATATTCTATATGCTATATATAATATATATGTAAGTGTATGTATAATGTATATATCAGAAGCTTTAAATATTGTATTAAAGCAATATTAAACTGTTATAAAAGAGTCTCTCAAAGAGTGATATCAGCAAGATAAGCAACTTTTTCTTTCACTTGTAATTGTTCATAACTGGTACGTAATCTCAAGCAGGTCTACCAAGAATCCAGAATCATTCTGATTTGTGAATTTTAAATTCTCCTACAGTGATGACCTTCCCTGATTAGTCATGTATTTGTCACATATCATCATTATATGATCATAGTAGACCAGAAAAGGCATAGAGGACATGTATTACAGAAAATTTTCCACTGAGAAGACTTGATTTAAGTGACCCTGATCATATCCCATCATATCCCACCTCCTCACTCTTGATCATATGCATAGCATGAGCTGCAAAGGAGGTTGGAAATACGGTCTGTACCTAGAACAGCAAAATCTGCCTAAAATTAGATGGGGAAATATGCTCTGCTCCAGTCTTTGAGCAGGAGTTTCAGGACTTGGGGCTGGCCACTTCTTCCCACCTAGGGTGGAGCTCTAGCCCATTGTTCTCCAAGAACCTACAGCTTCCTGAGAGGCACTAGCCAGCTGATGCAAGCCACCTGCAGAGCCAGCGACCTGCGGAGCAAGTGAACCAGTTCTGCAGACCTGTTTCCAGCCTTTGGGGGGAAGGGTTTTCTCCCCACCTATATATTTGGAGAACCCCAATAAACTTTGAGCCTTGAGCAGGAAATCTTGTCTTGACTCCATGTTACTCTCATCACACCGTTTCTATCCCCAGATTTCCTTCTGGTTACCTGTTCGAATGTAGCTGCAGGTGGCTACAGATAGGCGCTCAAACAAGGGACATGAAAATGGAGAGACCAACTGAGGGACCTGTCGTGGGTGGAGCTCTGTGGAAACAGAAAAAAGTTATGTATCTGGTACGGTAAGCAACATAGAGTATTAATTTTAGAGCTAAAAATGTCAGTTTTTGAAGGCTGTTGTTGCAGGCATGCAATATGATACAGGTTAGACTGAATCAGCGTTGGCTCAATGCTGAGATCAGCTAGAGTGTAACAGCGAACTGAGATGAGGAATTCTGTTAGGCAAATTGTCCGCAGTCTAGAACTGCATCAGTTGAGAGGAATAGTGCATAAATAAAATAAAATAAAATAAAATAAAATGAGTAAAAAACAAACAGCAAAGAGAGAGAGAGAGAAAGAGAGAGAGAGAGAGAGAGAAAGAGAGAGAGAGAAGAAAAAACAGATTTTAGAAACATGAGAGAGGAAGAGAGAATGAAAATGGGTTTTAAAACTCTCCTAGGGACAAGTGGAAATATGAAGAAGACCTGTTTCCTCTATAGACCCTACTGGAGATATTCCTAGTACTGTACAACAAGTGGGATTCCCTCTCTATGTATTGTTTGTCTGTGGTGCACCAATATGTCCATGTGTCAGTTTGTGTCTTTGTTTCATTGTTTGAATGACTGTTGTTCTATGTTTAATGTTGAAAAGAAAAAATGGTTAAAAACTTCATCCGCTGGTGGTCAATCTCTTAATCCAGTCTCAGTTTACACAGCGGAGGCTGATTTAAACTGCCCTGCTTTCTCAGCTAGGAGTCAAGCACAGCTGGAGAAAAAGCTGCTTTTAAAAGGGCCAGCAGATTTTCAAGTTCTAGGGCAAGTGAGCTGATGACTATTTATCCTAGAAAAATTTCTGCAATTGTGATTATTGAGTCCAAAGTGCCTTTTCCTCTTGAAATTACAGCTAGAAAAAGAAAAAATTTTGTTTGGTTTAAATTTATAAGATTTGTGTAGTCACTTCATTTTTGTTTCTGACTGGTCTTAAATGTATAAGTATGTTTTGCATGTCTTAACTATAGAGTATTGGCTTATAGGTTATTAGACATGATTTAAAAGGTATAATGTCGCTAACAAAAAGTTCATTTAAAACTGGTAACTCAGGGTTGGAGCCATCTTAAGCAACATGACCCAACCCAGGAAAAACAGGTCTCTAAAGAGACTTCCAAATTGGTGTAATGTTTTATGTGGCTATTATCCTAGAAATTAGTCTTATAAGAAATAAGATTTAAAACAATGTTTTCTTAATGAGGTTTTATAAGTTACACTGTCATGCATTCAAGCATGAGAACTGGCAGACAAACTTTATAGTGTTAAAGTAGTGTGTTTTACATTGACTTTAAAGGGAATAGATTATTTAAAATTGGGTTTTGCTTTCCAAAATTGTAGGTATGTTCTAATATTGTAAGAGAAAGTTAAGCATTATGGTTAAAAACTGCCAGTGCACCATTGACTGCAGTTTGCAGTCTGATTGAAGGCTCACGATTCTTAACATATTTTGTAATTTAGATGATTTCAAGAATGATAAAGGTTAAAAGCAGCTGTGGTCAGTATAGGCCTGCTGCCACTTTTTCACAAGTTTATTGGATACAGTGGTAGAAGTAAAATTTAGCCCAAGAATGAAAAAGAGATTTCAGTGGGAATTTATTTGGTATCAAACAGG
Organism: Tokudaia tokunoshimensis; assembly: GCA_036184795.1. Classification (NCBI taxonomy): domain Eukaryota; kingdom Metazoa; phylum Chordata; class Mammalia; order Rodentia; family Muridae; genus Tokudaia; species Tokudaia tokunoshimensis. The sequence continues at coordinate 68,662,211 of BTHU01000016.1, read as the reverse complement.
CCTTTTTTAAACTGTTTCAAAAAGACTACCAAAAACAGCTAGTAGAATTTTTCTGGGAACCCTCAAATTATAGGTTTCTTTTGTCATTCCACCCTCATACAATGGGGTCTGGTTGTAAGTTACTGCCCTGCAGGACAGATGAGTGTTGGGCTGGCCTTAGACAATAGACTCAGAGTAGAAAATATTTACATTTGAGTTAATGCAAAGCTCAGAGCTGCCTCAGTGGAGGCTAGTGAGGTACTGCTTTTGTCTTGCAAACCCCACCTAAGGAGTTTCTGGCCAAAACAACATTATTGACAGACTTATCCAGGTGTGGTTCAAAATACAGTTTAAACTTAACATCTATGAAAGATTAATGAGGCTATGTAGAACGTATGAAGGCATTAAAATCTGGCCTGCCTACTCCACACAAAATTATTATAGATTTAAAAGGTTGTTTTTTTGCTTTGCAGATCTTGATAATTATAAAAGCATTTGCTTCTAAAGAACCAATAAAGCAATTTTATTAGAAGTTTTCTCCTCAAGAAGTGGCTGATAGCCTTATGTGAGAAAAAAAGTTTTGTCTCTGCTTCAATACAAGAAGCTAAGATTTTGAATCTTTCAGTGTATATTATTCAAAGAATTTTATTACAGGCTTTTGCTCTTAACATTGGGCTTTAAAAATTGTTTAAGTAGTTGTTGCTCCAAAAAGGATTCAAAGGTAATGTGTCAATTATATCTTAAGCAAATTGACACTGAAAATTCAAATAAAGATAATTTGCTTATTCTAAATGATTTTCAAAAGTTGTTAAAATATATTAATTGGCCTTATCCTATATGTTAATTTCATCTTAAGCTTGCCACATGAGGACTTAAACCTTTATTCTCAAGGTGGATGTAAATTAACTGGTTAGAGACAAATAACTTGGGGGAACCTACTGTAATCATTTGCCAGTAGTTTATGGTATGTGTTCACTGCCATTCCTTGACAAAGAGAATATTAATGTAGAATCACCTTTTTTTCTCCAAGTAAATTTTTACCATCTTCCAATAAAAATTGGTGTGTTAATAAAGTGTTGTAAGATAAAATCATGGAAGTATTTTGAAAGGAATGTCTTAAGGACCTGATGAGACATTTGTTCCTTGTTTCAAACGACAATCAAATTGGTCATTACAGAATACTGATAGTTGAACGATTATATGACAAGACTTTTAGGCAAATTATCCAAAAGATAAGTTGTTAAAATTTGCTTCCATACTTACTTTTGTATTTCTACAGATTTATACATACATTCTATAAAGTGTGCATCTACTATGAGAGTAAAGCTCATGTAATTAGATCACATTTATTCTTTTGAGTTTCCCCCTGCTTCACCAGAGATAATTGACTTGGATGCTGTAGCGGTTATTTTTAAAATGCTAAAAATCAAGCTTTTAATTTGTATACTGATAACTGTAATATATATATATATATATATATATATATATATATATATATATATATATATTTCATGGCTTACAATTGCTTAAAATTGTTTCCTTATTTAGATACTGCTAATTCTTAAATTTTATAATTATTTATGCAAATACAACTCAAGCTAAAAGGTACTGTTCCTTTATAAGACTGTCTTCTGGACATTTAAGAACTTATCCAGGAGCTAGAGAGATGGTTAAGTCATTAAAGGCTAAGCTCACAACCAAAAATATATGAGTTCATTCCCAGCAACCACTTGGTGGTTCACAACCACCTGTAATGAGATCTGACACCTTCTGGTATGTCTGAAGACAGCTACAATATACTTATATATAATAAATTAATAAATCTTTAAAAAAGAGCTCATTCTAGATTGCCTGAACAAGACCTCTTAAAGCAAGGTCACAGAGATTTGTATCGCAGGTAGACTATACGCCTTACATAGGAACAATTGGCCATATAATCATATTCTTTACATTATCAAAATAGTAATGGCTTGAGAATAATTTTATCTTTTTAACAGGAAAAGCAACTAAAAATGTTACATGTATTTTCTTTGCTTACATAGTCATTGCCTACATTATTGTCTATTCTTGCTGTTCGAACTTAGATTAAAACAGATAATGGAACCGGATATTTATTACAATCATCAAATGTTTGAGATGTTTTTAACAATTTAATTCTTTATAATTCTCAAGGACAAGATATTGTGGAACTTTAAAACTATATCTTCTAAAAAAAACAAAAAGGGAGAAATTATATCCCCATGCATATTATTTAAATTATACTTTTATATTTTTAAGAAAAGTTTTAAATTTGGATGCCAAGGAACTCCTTGCTGAGTGTCTATAACATCTGACAACTAGCCATACTGATGCCTAGGTGAGATGGAAGGACCCATTTATTGGCATATGGCATGATTCTGATTAGTCATTTAATATGGAGAAGAAGGCATGTTTGTGTTTTTTCCACAGAATTCTGCAGATGCATGCTAGCTGCCACAGTGATTGGCATAACATGCTGAAGATAACGCCAACTGTGGGCTTGCTGAGTGCCTTGACATGGTGACAGGAAAGTTGTATTGGGTGTATGTTCTTGACACACCATTAGTTGCCTATGTCCCAGATTAGATAAAACTGCCTTGCTTCAAGCTTTTCTACCTTGTGGGACAGAGAACATGAAGACTGTTAAAACTGACTTAGAAATATTAATCTAAAGGAGGAGTTATAATGACTCTTCTTTTTACTTTAATGTGATCAGTTTACTCAATCATAGACTGGTCTAGAAATAAACCCAGTATTGGAGATTCCAATTATGAGGATGGCTAATAAGCTTTATCAGCCAGCTCAGTTAATTTAGGATATAGTCTCCATTCTTACTGAGAAGTAAGCTACCTCCCCCATGCTAGAGGCTAGCTTTTGTGTTTGAAAGTTGCTAATTTGCAACTGAATTGTATACCTTGGGCCATACAGAGACAAGTTACTTTTGTTCCCCTCCTAATCTCTTATTTTGTATTTTAAGCAGGTTGAGTGTTTTCATTCAGGCAAGGCTCAGTGGCTCACCATGACAATTTTTCATCATTATGAAGAAATGGACTGAGTGCATATTTGTAGGTCCTTTCGTAGCTTGGTCTATATTGGGAAAAAAATGTGCTATGAAGGCTGATCAGTCAAAGACACTTGCAGGGTGTTTGGCAACCAATTGACTCCCTGGCATTAAAACCTATACAAGTGGATCTCCTTCATGGAGCCACGTAGAACTCAGATCTATGTGTGTCTGCTTACGAGCTGACATGGGTACCAGTGGGAGTTGCAAGGCAAAGCACTGCAAGTGGAGGACCATGTTTTCTCCCTCTGAGTCCCCTGTGAAGCAAACCTTGTTGCATAGAGGTTGGTGTTTAAAGGCATTCCTTAAAATTACAACAAGGAAGCCTAGAACCTCTCCTCCACAAAAGACACCATAAAGTATGTAGGAGGATCAGGTAAATCTTCCATTCCCTGGTTAATGCCTACCATCCTTTGATGTATGTTTATCCACTTGGTTGCTATCCTCATCTTAAAATAGAAAGGGAGGAATTGTGCCCTCCCCTCAGCCTTTGAGTGGGAGTTTTGGAACTCAGGGCTGGCCACTGCTTCCCACCTGGGGTGGAGCTCTAGCCCATTGTTCTCCAAAGTCTTACAGCTTCCTGAGAGGCACTAACCAGCTGACAAGCCACCTGCAGAGCCAGTGACCTTCAGAGCAAGTGAACCAGTTCTGCAGACCTGTTTCCAGCCTTTGGGGGGAAGGGTTTTTCCCCCCACCTATATATTTGGAGAATCCCAATAAACTTTGAGCCTTGAGCAGGAAATCTTGTCTTGACTCCATGTTTCTCTCATCACCCATTTCTATCCCCAGCTTTCTTTCCAGGGAACCTGGTAACCAATTCAAATGTAGTCAAGAGTGACTACAGGGAAAATTTTCTAAACAAAGTTTCTAAATTTACTTGTTTAAAAAGAATAAATAAGAATGGATACTGAAAAAATTACCAATGAGTATTATAAATGTGCCACTTGTTTTATTCAACAGCATTTTTGAAAAATCAGTCTGAACTGAACACAATTATAGGGAGTTAAATGTCTTAAATATGCAGAATGTGTTTAGGATCATAAGGATTCATAAGAGTCGATTCATAAGTAAAACCAAGGAGCATTCATAGTGGTTTTCTACTATTTATTTCCAGTAATTGGAACTAATTACCCTATAAGAATAAAAAACCTATTAAAAACTGATGTGAGTACACCATAAAGTCTCACTTGACCTATAATATCTGCATTTATCACTTATGAATTAAATAAATATTTATGGTAGTATAGTTACTACCTAAATATTTGGAAACAATTATATGTAACACAAATGAGAGCAAAACAGTTTGAAATCTGTGTAGGGATGGACAGAGATATGTATTTTTAAAACAGAGTAATGAAATAGCCCATTTCTCCACCTAGACTTACTTTCCCATTCAACTCAACCAATCAAGATAAGAGGATATGGATCATTTAGCTTTGGGCATCTGAAAACTGTTATTTAGTATTAGATATGTTCAATAATAACATCTTTAAAAAGATTGTTTCAAGCCAAATCAATACCTTTCTTACCATACTGGCTATTTATCAAAAGAAACCAGGAAGATATAAATTACAAATCCATTTTTATTACTCTATGTGAGTATGTTGCAACTTATATATAGGTTCTTTATCCTCCTAAAATATCATGATTCTTGTAGGAGTATTTTTATATAATCATTATTATCAACCTTGCTTTTTTCTTTGCTGAAAAACACATTGGAGCAAACAATCATGTTTGGTTGACTGCAGAGCAGTTGTAGTGAGGGAAAAAGCAAAGAATGAATCAGGAGCAAGCAACAGACAGCAAGTTCACATGCTGTCTTACATTTCCCTCTGCTGTAGAACAGGGCTGAAGAATGATCTGAATATTTGTAACTGCACATAATGATTATTATGGATGTTCTGGTGCCTCTTTGCCCATGACCAGTCCCAATGTTTATGCTACCAGACACATGTTGGAATTCCTTCTGAAATTGAGGTGCCAGTGCATATGTGACATAGCCTTCAAAGACCTACATGAAGTGACTTCGCTTACAGAGCAGAACACAGAACCAGAAAACTAAATGAAAGGGTGAGAGGACCATGACACTCACTGATGATCAAGTTCCTTCTCATTTAAAAAGTACTGGCATCCCAACTTTGTAAAGTCCTCTGGTTATTCTGACTAAGAGCAAGTAGATTAGAGAGTCAAGATATTGTAGTCTTGTGCTGTATTTAAATTTCTTCCTCAGAAGTTAACTACTTAATTTTATTATTAAGAACATTGTTACTTACTTAAATATCAGAAAAGTATGATACTATTGCAATTTAGCATTTTATATTTTGTTTTCCATTCAGATGCTTCTTTTTAATGGCTTTATATTACAAATACCAATGGAAGAGTCAATATTCAGGTTGATTATATGTTGGACACACTATGTATTGATGGTTCTTAGTTGGTTTTTTTCATAAAGGGACTTGCAGTTTTCTCAAACAGAAAGAAATAAGTACCATGATGACTGAAGTCTGCTGGTATGGCTGTTTCCTCTGGTACCAGATGTACTCAGGTAGTCATTATCACCTAATGGTTATATCTGTTTCCTCAAGGGATGTGTCCAAGTCTGGTATTTCTAACTACAAGCATGCTGAGATGTGCCTTATAGGGAAAATACTTGTTAGGTAAAATTCCATTAGTCACAAGTTATTGTGCTACTGGTATTTACACAGTGTTAATGAATCAATAAATATAATAGATATGGTCTTGTAAAACAAAAGCATACATAAAACATGAATGTTTATTAATAAATTGACAAAAATGTGACCAGAGGTTTATAGAAGTCTAGCCTTGTGCTTTCCCTAAGATCAATAGTTCCTTATTACTAAGCTAGTATGTTAAGTAACTGTATAGAATGTACTAGTGGTGAATAAGAAATATCTATTACAACTCTTCAATATACTACTCTCAAAGGAGACCTTCATTTATCTCCTGATGCTGGAGTTATCCAAAGCTCTAGTGCTGAGAGTATATCCTTTAATTCTTCAAGTTGATCATGAAAGCATTCTTATTGCATTTGTAAATGTGAAACAGCACATAAATGATTAATATTATTATTGTCATTAGGCTGTATATAAGATGCCAATCACTGGTTTCTTTCACCACCTGGGATTGTGGTTCTTTGTTACAGCCTTATTATGACAAACCTGACTTTCTAAGGCTGAACTAATTGATAATGTTTACTGGTTTTTGAAGCAGATTGTATGCCAAGTGCCAATGTGGGTTCTTTACATTCATTCACATTGCCAACATCTAAATCACCTATGTGTTTGGCACAATTATGGTCATCCCATTTGTCAGAGGAGGAAAGATTATATGTTAAGAATACTTGATTTCTCCCAAGTAGGTAGAGTTTCTGTACATTCAGAGTCTTCTCAGAAGAAAGCAAAGCTAAAATGTGGAGATTTCTGATAATGTCATTCCATATATGTATCTGGTCACGGTCTAAAATCACATCTTCCATAGGCTGCCCAATACAGTGGTTTAGTCTCTTTATCTCTGTTTTTCATTCTTAGACCTAAATCAGCTGGAGTTTTACTTTTCAGTTTCCATTACTGGTAACTGAAGAAACTAACAAGGTAGTTCCTTCTTCAATGAATACAGTTTAATTTAGTCTAATGTAGGACCCATGTATTGAGAGATTAATAGTGTCCCTCTGATTAACAGTGTCCCTACTGTGCAATCTAGGAAATTGGTAAGTGAAATGTTAGAGGAAAATTATTGTCTTTTCTTCCAATCCTATTTCTAATCATTTTCATGAAAAGGAAATATTTGAATAATGTTTGAATAACAAAGACAAACAAAGCAGACTGTAGCCAGTAAACATTGGGGGGTATGCAAGCATGTACTGACTGTTATCAAGAAGGCACGATTGAAAATTACATGTGTGAAGGTTTTGTGTTCACAATATTGAGTGTTCAGAGAAATTAATATGTAGTAAATGGAACCCAATGAAATTAGTTACAAGTAATATGCTTTTTAAATGCAATTATGTTAAAGTCTACCAAGAAAAGGTATAGGCTATGAGAACATAAAATACCACAAACAAGTTTTTCATTAAAATAAACAAGAAGCAAAAGGGAGATATCTATGCAGATAAATAAATGGACAATTTAAACTTAGAATTCATCAAAGCAGGATTGCTTTGAACTATTCTTAGATTTGTTAATACCTTTTCTCTTTAGTTTGACTGACTTAAACTGATTATTTTTCTTAAATGTTCTGTGAATTTGAGTGATAGACAATTAATACAGACGCCACTACACCAGTGAGCAGAACCTCTGTCAATATCAATATTGTGACCAGATTAGAAGATTCTAGTCTCAAAGTATTCTAAGTGTTATGATAGAACCATGTTTTTCACATAAATCAGTGTTGGCACACAGATTTCATAAACAGAAACAACAGTTCAAAGTTAAGGTCTTTAAACAGAAATGAAATCCAATGTAAACAGTCAAGCTAATCTGCTATCTTAAAACTACTTCACCCGTCAAAACTTTAACATGAATTGATCAAAAGACAATTAACTGGATTCACATACTGGAATAACAGGTTCTTTTCTCTTTATCTTTTAGAAGAAATATTGTGAAGACATACTAAGTTACTCTTTGTGTCCAATCAAACCTATAAGAAACAGTTCCATTTCCACTTACCTTTTAATTCTTATGCTTTATTACAGAGATGGGCTTTAAGCTTGTATATGAAATGACTAAATGTAAAATGTATTAATTTCATGTTATATTACTTTCAATAAACTTGATTTTTAATAATGTGTTATAAAGAAGACAAATACTGTTTTTAATTATATCCATCAATGATAAGAAAACATGTGAGGTGTTCTTTACTAGTAGCATGGAACTTTAAATATATGTTGTAAAAGAATATACTTTCCGTGAGATGTAAATTTTTTCTCTCTATTGGCTGTTGTCCTTTTCCTGATAAGAATTTTCATTTTATGTTTCACAGCTTAGGTGTAAAACTGATGAATGGATAATGAGAACATGGTACATTTGCACATTGGAATATCACTGAGCTATGAAGAAAATTGACATTACAAAATGGATAGAACTGAAAATTTATCTCTCCAACTGAGGTAACCTAGGCTCAGAAAGACAAACTCCACATATTCTTTCTTATATGTGGATGCTATCTTTGACTCTTTCAACATGTTTTTTTAAATAGGAGTACCATAGAAACAGGAAACTAGGAAGCAGATATGGGAAAAATTTCAAGGAAATAAGGGTAGAATACAGATGGCATGAAGGAAGAAAGAAAAATGGGACAGCAAGTGTCAAATGGGGATGGAGAATGAAAGCACAGAGTAGAGGAAGGATTAAAGGTAAAGATAATTAAAACTAAAATTAGAGGTAAAGATAATTAAAACTAAAGAGGTTTGAAAATTCCATATGGAAACCCACAACCCTAGAAGCTTTTCATATATGTATGCATAGTACATATGCATAAACACATGCATGTACATGCATACATACACATACACATATATGTATAACTAATATTTGCATTTGTATACACATACAAAAGGAATTTAAGTGGAGTTGCTAGTTGAAATTAATTCACTAGCCAATTGAATACAATATTCAATTTCTCTTCACCCAAAATGTGACTAAAATCAGTGACTTTTCCTTCACTATTGAAATTTGATGAATTTAACAAAAATGAGATTTTTCTTTTAATGTGATATAGAACACAACCAAGATACAATGATTCTAGAGGTTACGTTCATGTTTTAATTTTGTTTAAATCTTAAAATACCATTAAATTAATGAATTCTAAAAATTTCATAAATATATACAAAGTACTTATTTGTATTAAAATTCATTACAAGTAAACATAATTATTTTGAGCATCATTTTCAAAACAGATCAAATACTAAGCATATATTAAATATTATGCAAAGATGCAGGATGAAAAAATAACCTGCTTCAAGTTGTTGTGAAAGAAAAATATAGTTTTTCTACCCCTTCCTCCGCTGCCACCTGCCCTGTTAGTTCTGTGTGGTAGACCCCTGCCAGTTCTGTGACAGGGAAGACCCCATCTCCTGATACTTTCTAGAGAACCAGCAGCATGCAGGGCATTCGGTAAGAACTACCCCCACCTCTTGAGGCACAGAATCGATAGCTGGGACTCACTACCCAGGAGCAACAAAAACCCCGCCCTCCCTCCAGAATGCCACTCCCCTTCTGTTTCTTCTACCCCTTCTTCTGCTGTTGCCTGCTCCATTTGTTCTGCTGTGGTAGACCCCTGCTAGTTCTGCCACAGGGAAGGCCCCATCTCCTGATACCTTCTAGAGAACCAGCAGCATGCAGGGCATTTGAGAACCAGCAGCAAGCAGGGCATTTGACCATTGCTAGGTCTGCCACAGGGAAGGCCCCATCTCCTGATACTTCCTGGAGAACCAGCTGTATGCAGGGAATTTGAGAGAACGGGAATCCCAGGAGTACAGATACATAGGCTTACAGAACAGATAAGCCACAGTCAGAGACAGCAAGACCAGCTAACACCAGAGATAAGTAGATAGCCAAAGGCAAATGCAAGATCATTACCAACAGAAACCAAAGTGACATGGCACCATCAGAACCCAGTTCTACCACAACAGCTAATCCTGGATACCCCATCACATCAGAAAAGCAAGAGCTGAATTTAAAATCACATCTCATGATGCTGATAGAGTTCTTCAAGAATGACATAAATAACTCCCTTAAAGAAATACAATAGAACATGGATCAACAGGTAGAAGCCCTTAAAAAGGAAACACAAAAATCCCTTAAAGAAATACAGGAGAATATGGGTCAACAGGCAGAAGCTATTAAAGAGAAAACACAAAAATCCCTTAAAGAAACACAGGAGAACATGGGTCAACAGGCAGAAGCCCTTAAAGAGGAAACACAAAAATCCCTTAAAGAATTTGAAGAAAACAAAAACAAACAAGTGAAGGAACTGAACAAAACCATCCAAGATCTAAAAATGGAAGAAGAAACAATAGATAAATTGCAAAGTGAGACATCTCTGGAGATAGAAAACCTTGGAAAAAATTCAGGAGTCATAGATGCAAGCATCAACAACAGAATACAAGAGATAGAAGAAAGAATCTCAGATGCTGAAGATTCCATAGAAAACATTGACTTAACAGTCAAAAAAAATGAAAATGCAAAAAGCTTATAACCCAAAACATCCAGGAAATCCAGAACACAATGAGAAAACAAAACCTAAGGATTATAGGTATAGAAGAGAGCTAGGATTTACATCTTAAAAGGCCAGTAAATATCTTCAACAAAATTATAGAAGAAAATTTCCCTAACCTAAAGACAGAAATACCCATGAACATACAAGAAGCCTACAGAACTCCAAACAGAGTGGACCAGAACAGAAATTTCTCTCATCACATAATAATCAAAACACCAAATGCACTAAACAAAGAAGGAATATTAAAAGCAGTAAGGGAAAAGGGTCAAGTAACATATAAAGGCAGACCTATCAGAATTATACCAGGCTTCTCACCAGAAACTATGAAAGGTAGAAGATCCTGGGCAGATGCCATACGAATCCTAAGAGAACATAAATGTCAGCCCAGACTACTATACCCAACAAAACTCTCAATTGCCATAGATGGAGAAAACAAGACATTCCATGACAAAAGCAAATTTACACGATATCTTTCCACAAATCCAGCTCTACAAATACCAACACAAGGCAGGAAACCATACCCTAGAAAAAGCAATAAAGTAATCATCTTTCAACAAACCCCAAAGAAGATAGCCACACAAACAGAATTTCACCTTTAACAAAGAAGATAATAGTAAGCAACAATCACTTTTCCCTAATATTTCTTAACATCAATGGACTAAGAGACTGGATGTGTAAACAGGACCCAACATTTTGCTGCATATAAGAAACCCATGAAGTGACAAAGACAGTCACTACTTCAGAGTCAAAAGTTGGAAAACAATTTTCCAAGCAAATGGTCCTAAGAAACAAGCTGGCGTGGCCATTCTTATATTGGATAAAATTGATTTTCAACCAAAAGTTGTCAAAAAAGATAAGGAGGGACACTTCATACTGGTCAAAGGAAAAGCCTACCAAGATGAACTCTCACTTCTCAACATCTATGCTCCAAATGCAAGGGCACCCACATTCATAAAAGGAACTTTACTAAAGCTCAAAGCACACATTGTACCCCACCCAATAATAGTGGGAGACTTCAACACCCCACTCTCAACAATGGACAAATCATGGAAACAGAAACTAAACAGACACAGTGAAACTAACAAGTTATGGAACAAATGGTTCTAACAGCTATTTATAGAACATTCCATCTTAAAGCAAAAGAATATACCTTCTTCTCAGCACCTCATGGTACCTTCTCCAAAACTGACCATATAATTGGTCACAAAACAGGCCTTAACAGACACAGAAATATTGAAATTATTCCATGCACCTTATCAGATCACCACAGCCTAAGGCTGGTCTTAATTTCAAACAAAAACAATGGAAAACACATTGCACGTGGACTTTGAACAAGGCTCTTCTCAATGGTAGCTTGGTCAAGGAAGAAATAAAAAAAGAAATTAAAGACATTTTGCAACATAATGAAAATGGAGACACATCATACCAAAACTTAAAGGACACAATGAAAGCAGTGCTAAGAGGAAAACTCACAGCTCTAAGTGCCTCCACAAAGAAAATGGAGAAAGCTTACACTAGCAGCTTGACAGTGCACCTGAAAGCTCTAGAAGAAAAAGAAGCAAATACATCCAAGGGGAGTAGACAGCAGGAAACAATCAAACTCAGGGCCAAAATCAATCAAATAGAATCAAAAAGAACTATACAAAGAATCAACAAAACCAGGAGTTGGTTCTTTGAGAAAATCAGCAAGATAAATAAACCCTTTGCCAGACTAACCGGAGGGCACAGCGGCACTACCCAAATTAATAAAATCAGAAATAAAAAGGGAGACATATCAACAGAAACTGTGAAAATTCAAAAAATCATCAGATCCTACTACAAGAGCTTATACTCAACAAAATTTGAAAACCTAGATGAAATGGATAACTTTCTAGATACATACCAGGTGTCAATGTTAAAACAGGATCAGATAAACCATCTAAATAAACCCATAAGTCCTGAGGAAATAGAAATAGTTGTTAATAATCTCCCATCAAAAAAAAAAAAAAAAAAGCCCAGGACCAGATGGGTTTATTGGGGAATTCTATCAGATCTTCAAGGAAGAGCTAATGCCAATACTTTTTTTTTATAATTAACAAGCCAGATTTACGTATCAATAAATTCTCAATTGACAACATGTCCACACAATACTTTCAGAACCAATGGATTATGATATTAGCTGTCCACTAAGAATAGATAAGTTACCGGAAGTATTCTATCCCTATATGATATTCATAATTACCTATGGCTATTTAAAACCAGGCAGGATCAGGATCTTGTTCCTGTTTGTTCACCTCCATCTTGGCATCTCTCTCTCTCCCATCCTCTCTGCCTCCTCAACTCTTAGCTCTGCCTCCCTATTTCCTATTCAATCACAGGCCGCCTGATGCAGTAATATTTAAATAGATTGGACAGGGAAAATCTTGCCACAGAAGAGGGGGGAGAAGGAGAAGGCAACAAGGGAGAGGGGGAAGGGATATTTTCCCCAGAGGGACAAAGGATTTCCTCAGCACAGAGAGGACAAAGACTTGACCCAGAGGAAAATTATAAAGGGCAAAGTCGAAACCTCGGTTAGAATGAGGTGTTTACTTTTTTTTTTTTATGTAGCTATCCAATCCTTAATTTATTTATTTTTTGTCTTTTTTATTTTTTTTTAAATTTTATTTTCTAAGTTTTTTTTTATTTACGTTCCAAATCATTTCCCCTTTCCCGTGTCCTCCCTCCCCGAAACTCCCATAAGCCCCCTTCCCTCCCTCTTTTCGCCATTCAACCCCCTCTCCCTTCTCTGTCCTGGCGTTCCCCTACATCCAGTCTTTCCAGGACCAGGGGTCTCTCCTTCCATCTTCTTAGAAATCTATTGATATGCGAAATATGTCTAGGGTATTCCGAGATTCTGGGTTAATATTCCCTTATCAGTGACTGCATACCATGTGTGTTCTTTTGTGATTGGGTTACCTCACTAAGGATGATATTTTCAAGTTTTGACCATTTGCCTAGGAATTTCGTGAATTCATTGTTTTTAATTGCAGAGTAGTATTCCATTGTGTAAATATACCACATCTTCTGAATCCATTCTTCTGTTGAGAGACATCTGGGTTCTTTCCAGCTTCTGGCTATTATAAATAAGGCTGCTATGAACATAGCGGGGCATGTGTCCTTATTGCATGCAGGTAAAGCCTCTGGGTATATACCCAGGAGTGGTATAGCCGGATCCTCCGGGAGTGTCATGCCCAGTTTTCTGAGGAACCGCCAGACTGCTTTCCAGAGTGGTTGTACCAGCTTGCAATTCCACCAGCAGTGAAGGAGTGTTCCTCTTTCTTCACATCCTCGCCAACAACTGCTGTCTCCTGTGTTTTTGATCTTAGCCCTTCTGACTGGTGTGAGATGGAATCTCAGGGTTGTTTTGATTTGCATTTCCCTAATGACTAAGGATGATGAACATCTCTTTAGGTGCTTCTCAGCCATTAGATATTCTTCAGGTGAGAACTCTTTGTTTATCTCTGTACCCCATTTTTTAATAGGGTTACTTGCCTCTCTGGAGTTTAACTTCTTGAGTTCTTTGTATATATTGGATATTAGCCCTCTGTCGGATGTAGGGTTGGTAAAGATTATTTCCCAGTTAGTTGGTTGCTGCTTTGTCTTTTTGACAGTGTCTTTTGCCTTGCAAAAACTTTGTAATTTAATGAGGTCCCATTTGTCTATTCTTGATCTTAGAGCATAAGCTATTGGAGTTCTGTTCAGGAAATTCTCCCCTGTGCCCATATGGTCAAGGTTCTTCCCTAGTTTCCTTTCTATTAGTTTCAGGGTGTCTGGTTTTATGTGGAGATCCTTGATCCACTTGGAATTGAGCTTAGTGCAAGGAGATAAGAATGGGTCAATTTGCATTCTTCTGCATGTTGACCTCCAGTTGAGCCAGCACCATTTGTTGAAAAGGCTATCTTTTTTCCACTGGATGGTTTTAGCTCCTTTGTCAAAGAGCAAGTGACCATAGGAGTGTGGATTCATTTCTGGGTCTTCAATTCTGTTCCATTGATCTACATGCCTGTCACTGTACCAATACCATGCGGTTTTTAACACTATTGCTCTGTAGTACAGCTTGAGGTCCGGGATACTGATTCCCCCAGAGGTTCTTTTACATTTGAGAATAGTATTAGCTATTCTGGGTTTCCTGTTATTCCAGATGAATTTTTGAATTGCTCTTTCTAACTCTATGAAGAATTGAGTTGGGGTTTTGATGGGGATTGCATTGAATCTGTATATTACTTTTGGTAAGATGGTCATTTTTACAATATTAATTCTGCCAATCCATGAGCATGGCAGATTTTTCCATTTTCTGAGGTCTTCTTCAATTTCTTTCTTCAGAGACTTGAAGTTCTTGTCATACAGATCTTTCACTTGTTTGGTTAGAGTCACGCCAAGATACTTTATATGGTTTGTGGCTATCGTGAAGGGTATCATTTCTCTTACTTCTTTCTCAGCCTGCTTATCCTTTGAGTATAGGAAGGCTACTGACTTGCTTGAGTTGATTTTATATCCGGCCACTTTGCTGAAGTCGTTTATCTGCTGTAGGAGTTCTCTGGTGGAGTTCTTTGGGTCGCTTAAGTATACTATCATATCGTCTGCAAATAGTGATAGTTTGACTTCTTCCTTTCCAATTTGTATCCCTTTGACCTCTATACCAATACTTTTGAAACGATTCCATGAAATAGAAACTCAAGGAACACTACCAAACTCATTTTATGAAGCCACAATAACACTTATACCTAAACCAAACACAGACCAAACAAGGAAAGAGCACTTCAGACCAATCTCCCTTATCAACATCGATGCAAAAATACTCAAAAAAAATTTTGGCCAATCAAATCCAAGAATGTATCAAAATGATAATCCACCAGGATCAAGAAGGCTTTATCCCAGGGATGTAGGGATTGTTCAATATATGGAAATCCATCAATGTAATCCACTACATAGACAAACTCAAGGAAAAAAACCCACATGGTCATTTCATTAAATGCTGAAAAGGTTTTTGTCAAAATCCAGCCTCACTTCATGATAAAAGTCTTGGAGAGATCGGGAATCCAAGGCCCATACCTAAACATAGTGAAATCAATGTACTGCAAACCGGTAGCCAATATCAAATTAAATGGAGAGAAACTTGAAGCAATTCCACTAAAATCGGGGACCAGACAAGGCTGCCCACTCTCTCCCTATCTATTCAATATAGTACTTGGTGTTACTCTAACGAAGCAAGTGAAAGATCTGTATGACAAGAATTTCAAGCCTCTGAAGAAAGAAATCAAAGAAGATCTCAGAAGATGGAAAGATCTCCCATGCCCATGGATTGGTAGGATTAATATAGTAAAAATGGTCATCTTGCCAAAAGCAATCTACAGATTCAATGCAATACCCATCAAAATCCCAAATCAATTCTTCATAGATCTAGAAAGAGCAATACTCAAATTCATCTGGAATAACAAAAAACCTAGGATAGCAAAAACTATTCTCCACAACAAAAGATCTCTTGGAGGAATCACCATCCCTGACCTCAAGCTCTACTACAAAGCAATAGTGATAAAAACTGTTTGGTATTGGTACAGAGACAGGCAGGAAGATCATTGGAATAGAATTTAAGACCCAGAAAATAGCTCACTCACCTACGGTCACTTGATATTTGACAAAGGAGCTAAAAACATGCAGTGGAAAAAAGACAGCATTTTTAACAAATGGTGCTGGATCAACTGGAGAAAAATGCAAATCAACCCATTCTTATCTCCTTGTACAAAGCTCAAGTCCAAGTGGATCAAGGACCTATACATAAAACCAGACACACTGAAGCTTATAGAGGAAAAAGTGGAGAAGAACCTTGAACACCTGGGCACAGGGGAAAATTTCCTTAATAGAACACCAATGGCTTATACTCTAAGAACAAGAATCGACAAGTGGGACCTCATAAACTGCAAAGTTTCTGTAAGACAAAGGACACTGTCAAAAGACTAAGCAGCAGCCAACAAACTGGGAAAAGATCTTTACCAACCCTACATCCGACAGAGGGCTAATATCCAACATATACAAAGAACTCAAGAAGTTAGACTCCAGAGAATCAAATAGCCCTATTAAAAAATGGGGTACAGAGCTAAACAGGGAACTCTCAATTGAGGAATCTTGAATGGCTGTGAAGCACCTAATGAAATGTTCAGCATCCTTAGTTATCAGGGAAATGTAAATCAAAACAACACTGAGATTCTACCTCACACCAGTCGGAATGGCTAAGATGAAATATTCAGAAGACAGCAGATGCTGGAGAGGATATAGGGAAAGAGGAATATTTCTCCATTATTGGTGGGATTGCAAGCTGTTTAAACCACTCTGGAAATCAGTCTGGTGGTTCCTCAGAAAATTAGACATAGTACTACCTGAGGACCCAGCTATACCATTCCTGGGCATATACCCAGAAGATGCTCCAACATGTAATAAGGACACATGCTCCACTATGCTCATAGCAGCCTTATTTATAATAGCCAGAAGCTGGAAAGAACCAAGATGTTCTTCAACAGAGGAATGGACTCCAGAGAGGCAAGTAACCCTATTAAAAAATGGGGTACAGAGCTAAACAAAGAGTTCTCACCTGAAGAATATCTAATGGCTGAGAAGCACCTAAAGAGATGTTCATCATCCTTAGTCATTAGGGAAATGCAAATCAAAACAACCCTGAGATTCCATCTCACACCAGTCAGAATGGCTAAGATCAAAAACACAGGAGACAGCAGTTGTTGGTGAGGATGTGGAGAAAGAGGAACACTCCTCCACTGCTGGTGGAATTGCAAGCTGGTACAACCACTCTGGAAAGCAGTCTGGCGGTTCCTCAGAAAACTGGGCATGACACTCCCTGAGGATCCAGCTATACCACTCCTGGGCATATACCCAGAGGCTTTACCTGCATGCAATAAGGACACATGCTCCACTATGTTCATAGCAGTCTTATTTATAATAGCCAGAAGCTGGAAAGAACCCAGATGTCCCTCAACGGAGGAATGGATTCAGAAGATGTGGTATATTTACACAATGGAATACTACTCTGCAATTAAAAACAATGAATTCACGAAATTCCTAGGCAAATGGTCAGAACTTGAAAAGATCATCCTTAGTGAAGTAACCCAATCACAAAAGAACACACATGGTATGCAGTCACTGATAAGGGGATATTAACCCAGAATCTCGGAATACCCTAGACACAATTCACATATCAATAGATTTCCAAGAAGATGGAAGGAGAGACCCCTGGTCCTAGAAAGACTGGATGTAGGGGAATGCCAGGACAGAGAAGGGAGAGGGGGTTGAATGGGGAAAAGAGGGAGGGAAGGGGGCTTATGGGACTTTTGGGGAGGGAGGAAACGGGAAATGGGAAATAATTTTGAATGTAAGTAAAAAAAACTTAGAAAATAAAATAAAATAAAAAAAAAGAAACTGTGGTATATATGCACAATGGAGTACTATTCAACTATTAAAAACAATGAATTCATGAAATTCTTAGGCAAATGAATGGAAGTAGAAAGTGTCATCCTGAGTGAGGTAATCCAATCACAAAAGAACACACATGGTATGTACTCATTAATAAGTGGATGTTAGCCCAAAAGCTCAAATCAAACAAGTTAAAATTCACAGACCACAGGAAGCTCAAGAAGAAGGAGGACTGAAGTGGGGGTGCTTTGGTTCCTCTGAGAAAGGGAACAAAATACCCACAGGAGCAAGAAAGGAGACAAAGTGTGGAGCAGAGACTGAAGTGAAGGCCATACAGAAACTGCCCTATCTGGGGATTCATCCTATAAACAGTCACCAAACCCCGACACTATCATGGAAGACAGGAAGTGCATACCGAAAGGAGTCTGTTTTGGTTTTCTTAGGAGGTGCCCTGCCAGAGCCTTACACATCCAGAGGCAGATGCTAGCAGCCCACCATTGGACTGAGCATGGGGTTCCCAGTGGAGGAGTTGGATGGTGGACTGGAGGAGCTGTAAGGGTTTACAGCCCCATGGGAAGAAAAGTTATGTAGGTCACCCAGAGGCCCCAGGACTCCCAGGGACTAAACCATCAACCAAGGAACACACATGGTTCCTTATACAAACTTGTAAGATATGGTCTGGCCACAGGTATAGTGACCAGGCCCTGGTTATCTACAAAGGTACACTGGATCTACAGTTTATACAATCTTAGGAGACCTATTGAAAAATCAGATTTTCTAATGTAAACTTACAATATATAAAATTGTATAAACATGAGAATAATTTCTCCTCTGCTTGTGGACATGATTTCATCTCTCCCACAAAGAAAATATGTAATGAATGATTTCTTTTTCTCTAAATGGTGTCTAAGCCATTTTTCAACAAAATTTATGTTCTATCCTAGGTTGGGTAGAAAAGTGACAATAGAATTTGCCAAACTAGTTATAATCCTCACTAATCCTAGCCTCACTTTCAAGGTACAAATTCAGCTCTGGGAGGCAGACATAATCATACTGGTTATATAGGAAGCTGAGGCTTAATGTGGTTGACCAACTTAAGCAAAGTCAGCCTGCTAGCTGGTGGGACTAACTATATAATCATTTTCTGCCTCAGTTTTGCAATGCAAAGAAAACTTTGTGTTGTTTTTATTTGTTGATTTTTTTTATGCTTCATGTTATATGCAACTCTGAAAAAGTTAATATGACTGGTATTCCAACCCATCAGAATCTTCAGTTGAATTAATAAGCCTGATTCTTCATTGTGACCACCATTCTGTACTTCCCCTGTAACTCTGTGATATCATTTCAACCTAAGCGTGGCTAACTACTGCTCTAAGTTTAAGGATTTGACTTTCTTTGGCCGACATAGTGCCACAGAGGAAACACACTTACTTGGAGAAACACTTCATTGTTTAAACTGACCAGCTTTTACTCTATAACCAATACCTTGAAGAGAAACTAAAAAGGCTTAGGGCAGAACTGACAGCATAGACATGAACAAACACAGCCTAACCAAGCAGAACCACACCATTAAATAGGACTCAAAAATGCCATATTTATACCAGTAAAGCTGCAGACATATGTGGCAAATACAATTTTATTTTTCCCTCCAAAGATTTATGTGTTTATGTAATATAATGTAGATGAGCTGGTAAACTATCCAAAAACACAACAAGGTGCTTGAACTACTAATGGCTTTGGGTTGCAGTTTTTATGCTGTAACAAATCTTATTCTACAATTTAAAAAAAGTCCTGCAAGTACGAAAGGACAAAATACAATCTTTTGATAATAAAACACAAGCCCAGATATGGAGAAATTAAAAGCACATTTTATGAGCTTCGTAACAGACTAAATCGTGCCAGTAAGTGCCTGCATGTTGATTGCCCTTTCAGATATTGAAGGTGCATCAACAGGAAGATGGATATGCAGTATTCTGAAAGTGAAGCTTAAAAACTCAATGATAGGATAGTCTCTTTCAGTTTTACTTCTGACAGTCATTTCTTAGCCTAGATAATACTTTTGATGGAATACAATAATATGGGCCATGGTAACACAAGCTAAAGCAACAATTCGTGCTCTCAGAAACAAAACACCATCATTTTCATAGTACTTCACATGCTTGATACTTAAATGATTAATGCTACTTGCCTTATGAATGTCTTGTATGGTACCACTGGAGTCAGACATGTCTTTCTCAGGCCTGAGAGGGGTCTAGTTTGGGGCATTAGTCACAGAAAGTGGTCTGGTCAGTCTGGAACTGTTGCTGCTGACTGTACCCTGAGCTCTCAATGAGACACAGTGTGCTGACATACTTTAGATTAGATTCTCTGTGAAGGTCAGGTTGTTTATCTTTGCTGGTTGCTTACCACTCCTGTTTTATTTTTTCACTGCCAAATGTTTTACTATATAACAGCTGTGTGAACCTGCATTAAATGAGACTTGATCAGAGAATCCTGTCTTGTCTCCATTTCTCGCGCCTCTTTCCGCCTAGGTCCTCACTTCACCCCTCAGGAACCTCTTCGAGAATACGCAGGCAGGTTCAATGTCTCAAGCAATAAATAAGCAAATTTTTGCAAAGATTCCATTTAACACTCTCCTAAAAGATAACTGCTGTTGCTGCAACAACAGCTGATAGTTTCTACAGACCAACTACTGCATTTAATTTATAACTAAGAGTTCATTGCTTTTTATCAGAAGCACAGTACTAGACGTGGACTTCTTCTAATGGACTAAGCCTTAAAGCTATGTCCATAACAGGCCCTGCCACTACTGCAATGAACAAATCATGCCTACCAAGTTGGTAATATAGTTCATAAAGTTCACAGTGTGGTAACACCATTGGTGTTGTTATCATAGTAGCGTGCATGGCACTTTCTCATACTATAAAAACTAGTAGCACAGAGCAAATTTCCAGTTCTATTCCAGCTTTATTTCTCTATCTTGTACCCAAGGTAGTATCTTCAGCAATAAAGTCTTGTCAATTTCTTCTAGTGGGTACCTAGGAGGAAAGGCAAATAACTTGTATTATTTTATAGTTATCTGGAGCCTCCCTGACCAACACCCCCAATAGAGGTATCTCATAACTGGCACTGGAGGTTTTCTTTAGACATATTACTTGTAGGACTGATATTACTGATTCTTATGAAACACCTATTTCAAACTCTCTTTTGTTATTTTTAATTGTCTTCTGGAGTTATTCCAAGTTAAACACACAAAAGAGTCCAGGCTAAGACCCATACATGAAAGAGAAAATGTGGCTTGATTTTCTTTGCCAGGATTAGCTTGTCCATGTAAGTTTTTCTAAATTCACTCATTTCTCTGAAATTTTCATAATTTTGGTTTCTATATGTCTGAATTTGTTTACACTGTTTGTGGTAGTTTGAATATGCTTGGCCTGTGGGAAGTGGTACTATTAGGATGTGTGGCCTTATTGAAGAAGGTGTAGCATTGTTAGAGGAAGTGTACCACTGTGGAGGCAGGGCTTTGGGAAATATACATATATATATGTGTGTGTGTGTGTGTGTGTGTGTATTCCAGTCTTGCCAGTTGTTCCAGAGCATCCTCCTGGCTGCCTGCAGAAGACAATCTCCTGACTGTTTTCAGATCAAGATGTAGAACTCTCATGTCCTTATCCAGCACCATGTCTGCCTACATGCTGCCATGCTTCCTGCCGAGATGATAATGGACTAAAACTCTGTAACTGTAAGCCAGATGCAATTAAATGTTTGTTTTTCTTAGAGTTGCCTTAGTCATTTTATCCCTTCACAGCAATGAAGTCCTAACTAAGACAATGCAATCATAGAATTCCACTGGCTAGGTAGCTTATAAAGAGCAGAAATGTTTTTAATAGTTCTGAAAGTGAAAATTTCAAAATCAAGGACTTCTTGCTATATACTCTTTTAAGATTTATTTATTTTACTTATTTGAGTTCATTGTCACTGACTTCAAACACACCAGAAGAGGACATCAGATCCAGTTACACATGGTTGTACAAGAGCCACCATGTGGCTGTTGGGAATTGAACTCACACCTCTAGAAGACCACTGAGCCATCTCTCCAGCCCAATATATACTCTTATATGGCAGAAGATACAGAGACAAACATGAAATGATTCCCTCCCTGGTACTCTTTAAAGAATCATGGTGTTAATATTATCACATTCACAAAATGCTCTTTAGTAGGCATGTTTTAGATAAGCACTAAGCTCTTTAATAGGAATCGAAGTTGAACCATATTTTAAATTTACTTTTAAACAAATTGCTTCTTTCTGGAGGAACTACTAACTCACAGATGATATCTGCTTTCAATTCATTCTAATGGCTATGCTTTTCCAAAGCAATATGATTATTCTATATAAATAATACTACTTATTTCTATAGAATATAATTTTGAATAAACTCACACACACACATACACACACACACACACACACACACACACACACACACACACACACACACACCCTCACCAATTTATATACCATAGAATTTATAAGAAATTTTTAGAAGTTACTTGATAGTGGCAACATCCCAGAAACTCTAAAACATGAAGATTTTACTTCATTATTATTATTAATCACTAATTATTATTAAGCTATTTGTTTACTTTACATCCTGATAGCAGTTTCCCCTCCCTCTTCTCCCAGTCCCTCTCTCTCAACTCCCCTTCCCATCTTCTACTCCTCCCCTTTTCTTCAGAAAAGTGAAGCTTCCCTTGGAAGCCTTAGATAACAAGTTGCAATAAGACTAGGTGCATCTTCTACTGAGGCTAGGCAAGGGATCCTGGTTTGGAGGAAAGGGACTCAAAGGCAGGCAATGTACTCAGAAACAGTGCTTGCTCCCACTTTAGGAGTCCCACATGAAGACACAGCTACATAACTGTTATATATGTGCAGAGGGCCTAGGTTTGTCCTGTGCATGCTCTCTGGGTGGTAGTTCAGTTTCTTTGAGCCTTCTAGCTCGTTCAATCCTTCCTTTCCCCTCTTCCACAGGACTTCCCAAGTTTCACTTAAAGTTCGACTATTAGTCTCTGCATCTGTTTTCATTAGTTGCTGGGTGGAGACTCTTTGATGACAGTTATACTAGGCTCTTGTCTTCCAGTATCATCATTAATGGTGTCAGTGGTAGGCTCCCTCTCATGGCATGGGTTTTAAGATGGGTCAATCATTGGTTGAACCTTTCCTCAAATTCTGCGCCATCGTTTTTACCCCTGCACATGTTGTAGGCAGGACAAATTTTCAAAGGTTTTGTGACTGGGTTGGTGTCCCAATTCCTCTATTGGAAGTCTTATCTGGTTACAGGAGATGGCAGGTTCAGATTCCATATCTGACAATGATAGGAGTCTTAGCTAAGGCACCCTCATAGATTCCTGGGAGTTTCTATTGTTCTAGGTTTTTAGTTAGTTCTTGAGATGCATTCCCCATCCTTTTGTCTCTCCTAGTACTCTCTCCCTCCCCCTTGCCCTCACATCTTCCATTCTGTTCTGCTTAGTCTCCACTACCACCCAGTCCCCTCCCTCCCTCCATCCACCCTTAATGTTTAATATTTTCCCTTCTCAGAAGAAATTAAAAAAGCTATCAGAAGATGGAAAGATATCCAATGCTCATGGATCAGTAAGGTTAACAGAGTAAAAATGGCCATCTGTAAGGTATGTGCAGTTTTAAAAACAAACAAGCTATACTAATCACCAGCATGGGTGGTCTCACCAACCTGCATGGGTTTCTGCAGACAGCAGCTGCCAAGCTAAGTTTGCACTTCCCAGGCCATCTACCCCCTGTGACTAGCCTGCAGAAAGCCAGCTACCATCTCAGATTCCCTTAGTTCTGTAAAATGATAACTCTAGAGACTTGTATTATACCAGTCAGATTTATAACAGTAAGTCTCTAACCCCAAAATATCTGCACAAAGAACACAAAACTTAATATATATAAATACAAGCTGCACACCTAGATTGGGCAATGTACACTACATTACTCTATTGCCCATCTATGAAGTCCCTAGCTACTTGTGGCTTCCCCAGACCACATGGATCCATTCCATACTCTCCTTCTGGGTCATCCTCTCCCATCCTCCATCTCTTCCATCTCTTCTCTTTTCCCTCTCTAAAACTTTCAGCTCCATCTTCTTTTTACACTGCCCAATCACAGGCTCTAGACTTGTCTGACTAAGGTTTCACCTGGACCCTCCTGAGAGAGCAGAAAAAACCAAAACAGCAATCCACAACAGCTATCCTACCAAAGCAATCTACAAATTCAATGCAATTCCCATCAAAATTCCAAAATAATTTTTTCCAAGATTTTTTAATTATTATTTTTTTATTTTCTATATTCTTTATTTACATTCCAAATGATTTCCCCTTTCCCAGTTGCCCCCTCCCCGAAAGTCCCATTAGCCCTCTTCTCCCCCTGTTCCCCAATTGCCTAAAAATTTCATGAATTCATTGTTTTTAATTGTTGAGTAGTATTCCATTGTGTAAATATACATGGAAAATAGCTCTGATAAAATTGAAGAAATATATAGAAAAACACGTTAAGATTGACTATTTCATGGAAAAATTATACAGATAAAATGGTAGGCATAAAAATATTCATAAGTTGATTGAAAGTGGACTTATAAACATTTTCTGATAAAATTGAAGATCTACAAGGAAAGTATTTCTGATAAAACTCAAGAAATATATAGAAAAACACGTTAAAACTGACTATTTCATGAAAAATTATACAGATACGATGGTAGGCATAAAAATATTTCTAAATTGATTGAAAGTAGAATTAAAAACATTTTCTGATAAAATTGAAGATTTACATGGAAAATACATCTGATAAAATTGAAGAAATTTATACAGATATTTGGTAGGAATAAAAATATTCCTAAGTTGATTGGAAGTAGAATTATAAACATTTTCTGATAAAATTGAAGATTTACATGGAAAATACATCTGATAAAATTGAAGAAATTTATACAGATAAATTGGTAGGAATAAAAATATTCCTAAGTTGATTGGAAGTAGAATTATAAACATTTTCTGATAAAATTGAAGATTTACATGGAAAATATTTCTGATAAAATTTAAAAAAATATATCAAAAACATTAAAATCGAAGATTATCATGGAAAATTGTACAGATAAAATGGCAGGCAAAAAATATTTCTAAGTTGATTGAAAGTGGAATTATAAACATTGATGATAAAATTGAAGATTTACATGGAAAATATCTCTGACAAAATTGAAGAAATATATATAAAACACGTTAAGATTGAGTATTTCATAGAAATATTATACAGATAAAATGGTAGGCATAAAAATATTCCTAAGTTTTTTGAAAGTGGAATTATAAACATTTTCTGATAAAATTGAAGATCTACAAGGAAAATATTTCTGATAAAGTTCAAGAAATATATAGAAAAACATGGTAAAACTGACTATTTCATGGAAAATTGTACAGATAAAATGGAAGGTATAAAAATGTTCCTAAGTTGATTGAAAGTAAAGTTATAGACATTGTCTGATAAAATTGAAGATTTACATGGAAAATATTTCTGATAAATATAAAAAAATAAAAGAAAAATATAGAAAAACGTTAAAATTGAAGATTATCAAGGACAATTATACATATAAAATGGTAGGCATAAAAATATTCCTAAATTGATTGAAATTGGAATTATAAACATTTTCTGACAAAATTGAAGATTTGCATGGAAAATATTTCGATAAAGTTGAAGAAATATATAGAAAAAAATGTTAAAATTAAAGATTATCATGGAAAATAATACACTTAAAATGGTAGACATAAAAAACATTACTAAATTTAAAGAGGAATCACAAACATTTTCTGATAAAATTGAAGATTTACATGAAAAATATTTCTGTTAGACTATGTTTTTTGTTGGGGAATTGAGTCCATTGATGTTATAAGACATTAAGGAATAGCGATTGTTGCTTCCTGTTATTTTTGATGTTCTTTTTATGTTTGTGTGTTTACTTTCTTTTGGGTTTGTTGGGTTTCTTGCTTTTTCTAGGGTGTAGTTTCCCTCCTCGTGTTGGCGTTTTCCATGTATTATCCTTTGTAGGGCTGGATTTATGGAAAGATATTGTGTAAATTTGGTTTTATCATCGAATATCTTGGTTTCTCCATCTATGGTAATTGAGAGTTTTGCTGGGGATAGTAGTTTGGGCTGGCATTTATGTTCTCTTAGGGTCTGACTGACATTTGTCCAGGATCTTCTAGCCTTCATAGTTTCCAGTGAGAAGTCTGGTGTAACTCTGATAGGTCTACCTTTATATGTAACTTGACCTTTTTCCCTTACTGCTTTTAATAGTCTTTCTTTGTTTAGTACATTTGGTATTTTGATTATTATGTGCCGGGAGGACTTTCTGGTCTGGTCCAGTCTGTTTGGAGTTCTGTAGGCTTCTTGTATGTTCATGGGCATCTCTTTTTTTAGGTTAGGGAAGTTTTCTTCTATAATTTTGTTGAAGATATTTACTGGCTCTTTAAGTTGGGAATCTTCGCTCTCTTCTATACCTATAATCCTTAGATTTGGTCTTCTCATTGTGTCCTGGATTTCCTGGATGCTTTGGCTCAGGAGTTTTTTGCATTTTGCATTTTCTTTAACTGTTGATTCAATGTTTTCTATGGTATCTTCAGCCCCTGAGATTCTTTCGTCTATCTCTTGTATTCTGTTGTTGATTTATGACTCTTGAATTCTTTCCAAGATTTTTTAATCTCCAGAGATGTCTCACTTTTTGATTTCTTTATTGTTTCTACTTCCATTTTTAGATCCTGGATGGTTTTGTTCAGTTCCTTCACTTGTTTGTGTTCTTCTGTAATTCTTTAAGGGATTTTTGTGTTTCCTCTTTAAGGGCTTTTACCATTTGACCCATATTCTCCTGTATTTCTTTAAGGGAGTTATTTATGTCCTTCTTGATGTCCTCTAACAGCATGATGAGATGAGACTTTAAATCCAACTCTTGTTTTTCCAGTGTGTTAGGGTATCCAGGACTTGTTGTGGTGGGAGAACTGGGCTCTGATGTTGCCAAGTAGCCTTGGTTTCTGTTGGTAGGGTTCTTGCCTTTTGCTATCTGGTTATCTCTGGTGTTAGTTGGTCTTGTTGTCTCTAGCTGGAGCTTGTCCCTCCTATGGGCCTGTAAGCCTGTGTCTGTACTCCTGAGAGACCAACTCTCTTCTGGCAGGGTCTGTGCACAGAAGACTATGGAGCTGTCTGGTTCCCTGAAGCAAATGGCGGCCAGAAGGGAAGACTCTTGTCCCAGCAGCTCTACTGATCGTATGCCCTGTGCCCTCCTAGCTGTACCCCTCCAGAGAGAAGGTGGAGATCTCACCTCCACACTCAGAAGTGAAATCGCTACTGGGAGATCACTCTCTCCTGGTGGGCTAAGCACAGAGGCTATGGAGCTGCCTGGTTCCCTGCTGCAAATGACGGCCGGAAGGGCCCAAATAATTTTTTAATCTTCAAAGAACAATACTGAAGTTCATATGGAAAAACAAATACCCAGGTTTGCTAAAAACAATCCTATACAATTGAAGAACTTCTGGGTATACCATCCTTGACCTCAAGCTGTACTACAGAGTTATGGTAATAAAAATCTACATGGTACTGGCATAAAAAACACCTAGCTTGATCAATGGAATCGAATAGAAGAACCAGAAGTAAGTCCACACACCAACAGACACTTGAATTTTGACAAAGAAGTCAAAACCATTCAATGGAAAAAAAGAAGCATCTTCAACAAATGATGTTGTCTTTCTCTTTTTAAAGCACAGTGTATTCTTTTATTTAGCAGTCTTCTTAATAGCAAAATGATACACAGAAACAAGTGAGATAATAGGAAACTAGACAGAATCTAAAGCAAGATGTACCAAATGCAGGAAATTGCTTGCTTTCAAACAACTTATAGAAAAGAAAGAAAGAAAGAAAGAAAGAAAGAAAGAAAGAAAGAAAGAAAGAAAGAAAGAAAGAGAGGGAGAAAGAAAGACTAGTGTCTTTTTCTTCAAGGAATTACCCATAATAAACTTAATCAATAAACAAGATGGTTTATTTGCTCTTAACGTTTTATGCCCTTTCAAATTCATTTTCTCTATTTTACTGTGCTCAGACTTATCAGTTACATAAGAACTGTGTCTTTTTTCTCATTCTACTTAGGTCATGGTTACTCTGTCCCTGTGCCATGTCAAAGAAAATAAGAATGATTAAGGAACAAAAATAATACTTCCTTATTTATTAGGAAAAAAACACAATTAAATCTCTTGGTAGATTAAAAAAAAGATGGAAAGAAAAATAAATTTTGTAAAGGCATGTGTAGTAGTTTGAATGAGAATAGACCCCATAGGATCCTATAATGGAATGTGTAGTTTCCAGTTAGGTGACCTGTTTAGAAAAGAACAGGAGGTGTGGCCTTATTGGAGGAGGTATTCTATTGTTTGCAGTCCTAATATCTCTGTGTCTGTCTCTCTCAGTCTGTCTCCCTGTCTCTGTCTCTGTCTGTCTCCATCTCAGTCTCTGTCTCTCTGTCTCTGTCTTTCTCACTCGTTGTCTCTCTCACACCATCCCCCACCTGCTGTCTGCAGATCTAAATGTAAAGCTGTCAGCAACTCCACAGCACCATGCCTGACTGCTTCCTGCCATAATGATGAAGGACTAACCCTCTGAAACTGTAAGCAAACCCCCAGTTAAATGCATTCTTTTAAGAGTTACCTTGGTTATGGTGGTCTCTTCACAACGATGGGAAAGAAACTAAGACCATATATAAAAAAGGTTGTTAATATATAGTATCTTCCCTCATTCACAGGGCAGATGAATGAAGTTTAAAATCTATCCCACATTCAGATAGTAAACCAAAGTTCTTGTCTATCTTTCTATCTATCTATTTATCTATATATCATATTTATCTATTTATTTATTCATTCATTCATCCATTCATTCATTTATTTATTTGGGATAATTGGGAGTAAACTCAGGGCCTTGCACATGCTAGGTAAGAGTTCATCGCCAGCTGCAAGGAAAGAAAAGAGCTCTTTAGGGAGGTAGGGGGGAGGAAGGGAGGCAAGAATTTGTTTTGTATCCATAAGTTTTCTAACTATAAACCCTGAGGTTAGTGCCTGGTTTTGACATACTAATAAATATTCATATATTTAAATTATAAACTAATCATAATATGCTAAAGATTTATAACACAGAGAATATGTATCATATTACATGCTCCAAGCAACCAAAATACCCAAATAGAGAAAAAAGTATGATTCTCAGATCTTTGGTTAAGTAATCACGAGCTGCTCTTAATGGATACGGGCAGAGTAGAAAGCTAGTTCGCCTGAGAGAATGAACAAGTTTGCACCGATTGCCTTTCTGCAATTGTTATCATTCAGGTTTATATTCAAAAGTAACCAAATGAATAATGCATTCTATAGTCAATCTAATAACAAGTGCCATGCAATTCATATTCTCTACTCTCAAAAGCATTACTAAATAAATGAAGAGAGAAGACAGAAATACTAATATGCTATGAATGCACTGAAATCATGGCTCCCAGCAAAGAAAGCACCCAGAGAGGAGGCACTTTTGGGATTGTGTAGGTGTTTGTGAATATTCATAGGAGTGAAAGACAAAGCCACTTCTATTAAATGGGATAGTGGACATACAAGACCAACCATATATTATGAATTGTACCTGTATCAAAGGAGTTCCAAATTTTGTGAACAGATATTACAGGTGTGATGTGACCATTTTCTGTCTCTTCTCCTAGCAGAGAAATCTAAATGATGGTGAGTGTAGAAAGAAGACTGTGAAGAAAAATGAGCATCACAGCCAAAGTTCCATCCACAGCATTAAAACTGTCTGGACCAGAAGCAGGAAAGGGGCCCAGGGGGAGGAGTCTGGTCAGCATACCTGTGACTGAACTGAAATATTAGTCTGAAGTTTATTAGTATAAGAAGGGAATCAAAAGGCTGAAATGATCCTCAACTAAGCTTTTTTCATATCGTTTATTTTGACTTCTATCCTCTCCTTTTCTTTTGCTTTATTTTTAATATTGTGAGGAATGTCGAGCAATTGTCTTCTAAATATACATTTATATCTATAGATTAGTAGTGAACTCAGCCTTCTTCAGAGACACTTATTGCGTTGGACATCAGTTAAGGCAGAGTCTTCTAGATGTCTAAAATACCAAGAACAAGTGATGGTAAGTAGGGAACTGAGACCTAAGTGGAACGATCTGTCATCCTGCCAAGGATCATGAAACATTGTGGAAGAGAAAGCAGAATTAATGTAAAAAACGGAGAGTGAGAAAATACTCAGCAAAAAGGACATTGCTTTTATAAACTTGCTTCTTTTTGGTATTTTGGATAGATAGAAGTCTTTCCCTTAACTGATGCCTAATACAATGAGAAAATTCTCTGAGGAAAGCTGTGTTCAGGACTAATTTATGGCTATAAACAGGAATATTTAGTAAGCAGTTACTCATCATATTTTTTTCACAACATTAATGCCCGGCTCATGAGATTTCTGCGAGGAACACAGGCTTTATTGGGAACTGAGCTATATGTTACTCATGTTCCATTCTAGCAAAGAATCCAGAGAACTTGGAGGCTAAATTAGAAAGTGATGGACTAATTTGTTTGGTGGAAAAGGGTTCAAGGCAGCCCAGCAGTTGGGTTTTGTCATGGGGCGGCCCACCAGTCTTATCCAGTCAGTGTATCAAGGTGTGGTCCACTGCTTTACCAGTTATGCATTGTCATGGTGTGGTTCATTGCTCTCATCCAGTCATGTTCTGGCTTGTATGACTCACTGTTCTTATCCAGGTTGACGGTGAGAGAGAAAAGTAAGTAAAGCAGGAAGACATGAAACGTGGGAAGTTTGGTAAGGAAAGAAATGGGGGTGAGTTTGAAGTTGTTAACAGGGAGACTACAGAGAAAACAGCTAGAGATGATAAGCAGGTAGGTGCAGTTAAGGAGAAAGCTGAGATTATATGTTAGTACAGTAGGAACAGTGCCTTTAGGAAAGATCTGTCTACCAGCAAAGACTCCTAAAATGCAATTTGTAAATGCACATTTAAGTTTTTTAAATGCGAAGTTCCTACAAATGCAAATTCATTTGAAAGGAGTGTCACTGAACTGCAATGGCACTGAAGGGGCTCCCACTAGAAAACATCCTTCCCAAGAAGGGTTCTTCCAGCCTAAGTCATTGAGGCACACAAACCACTCTAGCTCTCAAATGTAAACACAAGATTATGTTTCAAGTTGGCAACAGAATTTGGAAGCATTATCTGCATCTTACTGACCTTTCAGATATGAGTTATAGAGTCACAGAGGTTCACACTAAACGTTGAGAAAGCTGCTGAATCCTGACAGTGTGTTGGGGTTGGATTCTTGGCAAGAGGTACATCTCAGATTTTTTTATGAAGCTGTAAAGATAAAGCCTAAGTTACTCACTGGGCAGGCAGCCTCTCACACCTGACGAGTGGTAGGTCAGCGAGAGGAGCTATCTCCAAAAAGGTTAATATCTGAGGGACAACATTCAATATGGCCCTTATACATGTATATACATGTATATCTGTAACCCTCACCTCACTCCAAATATGCTATCTACTGACTTCAAGTTCCATGTACTTACAAGCATTATGCTACACACAAACCCACACACGTATACACACACACACACACACACACACACACACACACAGAGAGAGAGAGAGAGAGAGAGAGAGAGAGAGAGAGAGAGAGAGAGAGAGAGAGAGAAAGAGAGAGAGAGAGAATCAGAGAACAATCTTACTTCTGTTATTTTTCAAACATTTATTGTGCACATTCATGGATTCAGAAAAAGCTAATCAAAATCAGCAGAATGATCAAATTTAACTACAAATAGAAAAGCAGAAATATGTTAATCAGATTTGAATTACTATAACAAAACTCCTGGGATAATCAGGTTAATAAATGAAAAGGTTTGTTTTGGCTCGTGGCTTCAGTACATGAGTACTCCATTACATTAGCACTTTAATATACATTGCATGAGTACTTCAGTATATAAGAACCCCATTGCTTTGAGCCTGTGGTGGCAAGGCACATAATGGTGGGAGTATTTAGTACAGGAGGTCTGTTTACCTCATGTCAGCTAGGAAGAGGAGGGAGATCAAGACAGGGTCTGAAACATGCCCAAGTCCCAGCACTTCCCTTCGATGTTACAGGTGATTGCTAAATACTGTATACAAAAACTGCTTCGCTGCATTCCTCCACAGGGTCCATCAATGCTGAATTCTGTGCATAATTTCATTTTCTGAGCAAAGAGGCCATGCCTTGCTCTTATAATCTCTTGCTTGTCCTCTAGCATTCAAAGTATCCATTCACTTTCACACACCATGCCTAGTGGTGACTTTTCATGAAGATTTTATCCTAAGAGAAAAATTCATCTCTAAAGGTAGACATTTCTATAGTTAGTAAACAAAAATATTACAGTTGTCTACTACATTACTTATTGCATTAGAAACTGCAAATCTTAGGCTCACTGCCCTGAAAGTGTTCTGAGTACACTTTGCGTACTTCAAAGGGGCTGACATCCTTTTAGCCTTTAGTGTTTCCTTTCTTGTGATATTTTTACTTCCAATCCACTTGTGATTTTTTCAGAAAGCAGACTGTAAGTCTGTTGGCAGAAATATGAGAGTTATTTCTCTGCTAAAAATAAATTTATGTGTCTTTTCCTAGGTGTGATGTAGGAAAAACACAGTAGTCCCTGGAATGAACTTAGTCCTGGTATTTTATGTCTTAAGTGTATTACAGCCATCAACAAAAACAAGGAAACGCTTTCGCAACGTGAAGTGGTAAAATCTTTTTGAGTGAACAAAGCAAAATCTAAAGGATTTTTTTTTTATGAGTTACTGAGAGTGAGGTCCAATCAATTCTGTTATTTGCAAAGGCCTGAGGTGCCTCTTTCCTCCCAACAGAACCAGCAGCTCTGTGTAAGGAACTATCCGTGGGCTGGAAAAGAAAGCAGAGGCAAAGCCTCAGATTAGATTTAGGGTCTGTCAGATAGACTCCTCGCCATTTAACTTCCTCGCCCTCTCTCCTTCCCTTCTGTCTCTACAACCACCTCTCGCAGGACAAGGGTGGGTGGAAGCTCAGTAGTCACTGAGCCATTTCTCTAAGTGTCTATACAGAGATACATTTTTTTCCAGATAGTTCTAAAGCACAAAAAACCTTAGAAATATAAAGAAATCTTTCTATCGTTAATATTACATATTAACATAGATCAGAACATTTTGTAGCTGTTGTTATTTGTTTGTTTTGGTGCTTATTCAAACCAGAAGACACACTGGAAGATATTCACATGAGCAGTTTCTTCATCATTTTGTTTCATTTTAATTTGAACTAATATAAATTGTCATTGTATACATCACTATTGACTACAGTTTCAGCTATGAAATCAGGCTTGGCTGATAACTGTAGCCTAGTAGTAGGGCAGTCAGCTAGCATGTATGAAAACTTGGGTTCAGTCTGAATTACTGTGAAAAAACTGGCCAGATTCCATCAGCTAAAAGCTTTTTGAATTTTTAAATTTCATGTGGATAATAATCATATCCAATATGAATTTAACAATTCATAATGGATAAAATCATATGAAAAGTATCATATAGATAAAATGAGTAAATAACCCAAGCTTATAAAGCCACTTTCTTTATTAATATTTTTATTTTTAAAAATTGAAAACTGATTTTTTTATATACTATACTCTGATCACAGTTTCTCCTCCCCCATCCTCCAAGAACCCTTCCATCATTTTTTTTAAAGATTTATTTACTTATTTTATGCATGTGAGTACACTGTTCCTGTCTTCTGACATACCAGAAGAGAGCATCAGTTCCCATTACAGATTGTTGTGAGCCATAGTGTGGTTACTGGGAATAGAACTCAGGACCTCTGGAAGAGCAGCTAATGCTCTTAACCACTAAATCATCTCTCCAGACATATCCTCCCCATGTTTCCACCCATCCAATTCCACAGCCATTCTTTCTCTTTCATTAGAAAACAAACAAGCATCTAAAATATAATAAAATAAAACAAACCAATCAGAATTGGACAAAACAAACAGAAATAGAAGAACCTCCCAAAAGCATAAAAACCACATACTAAACACATAGACTCAGACATACACACCACACACATTCACACACACAGATAGCACATAAAAATCTCAAAACTGCAAACCTTAATATACTAGTAAAAGACCTGTAGGAAAAGAAAACAACCAATGCAAATAAAACAACAAACAAAAATAAAAACAGATAAAGCATTATGAGACAAAACATCTTTCATTTTCTGAAAATTTCACCAGAAACATTTCTGAGTCACATATCAGTGGGAAAATGTTTTATCCTCCAAATAGTACTGCTTTTATTAGTCAAAAACAATCAATAAAACAAAGAAAAACCTACCACCACCACCAACAAAAAAAAACAATGGTAGCTATTTTAGTTTCAAAACAAGTTGTGGCATCATTTACATTGATACATCCTATATTAAAATTTTTGACATGGGTATTCATGTCTGGCGATGAGGACAGTGAAAGTCCCAGCATCACACAAATCAAGACAGTCACTTGTTTTCTAATATTGCCTCATGATTCTTAGAAAATCCAGTGGTCAGCACATTGAACCAACTTTTATCTTGACAGTAATGTGTAGCCTCAAACACATAGCTGTATTTTCTATATATTTTAGTTTTTAAAGAGTTTGATATTTTTCCTAAATGACATTTTTCCTAAATCAGAATTCACAAAAAGAGAAACTACCACTAAAAAGGTAAAGAAATTTCTAACAAAACAAATTTGTAAATCACTAGTCTTTTTCATTTTCTGGCTCAAAACTGAAAGTGTTTGCTCACAGCTCAGGGTGACACTATGGTAATTTTCATATCAGCCAAATACAGTCATGCTTATACTCATGGGGACTTCTGCAGCAAATGATCAAGGTTGTAATTCAAGGCCAGGAGTCCAAAGAGGTGCCTGGACCAACTTCAGCACGTCTATGGTACTGTAAACTCTAACAGTGATAGATACAGAACATCTGGAAGATGTTCATAGTTATGTGAGGAGGTAATGGAGATTTCATATCTATCTTACATCCTTTAATTCTTTAGTGGTTCCCCCAAGTTCCATGAACCTTTCATGAGAAATTCCATTTACCAGTGTAAAAGACTAAGCCTTTTGAAATAATCACCCATGGATTTCAACAAGATTTTCCTCCCCTTACACAAATCAAGTCTTTTTCTTATGAAGTCCGTGAAAACTTGCTGTCATCATTTGATTCTCTTTACTAGTCTTGAGAGAGCCTGTATCTCAGCATTATTTGCTTTTTGTTTTGTTTTTTTGTTTTCTATTTTTGTTTTTTTAATTCTCTCTCTCTCTCTCTCTCTCTCTCTCTCTCTCTCTCTCTCTCTCTCTCTCTCTCTCTCTCTCTCTCTGTGTGTGTGTGTGTGTGTTTGGTTTGGTTTGGTTGTTTTTTTAGTTTATTGATTTTTCAAGACAGGGTTCCTCTGTGTGACTCTGGCTGTCTTGGGATTCACTTTATTGACTATAGACTAGACTGTCCTACAACTCAGAGACCCATCTGCCTCTGCCCCCACCACCCGAGTGTTGGGATTAAAGGTTTCACTACTACCCAGCAATCTTTTGAAAAGTCTATCAGTGCTAACCTGATGTGCATTAAACAAAGAAGGGCCTTTAGTCCTGTATACTTAGATTTTTTTCCACCTTCCCATTCCCTGAGGTAAATGTGAAGGGTTTTACAAAAGTTCTTTGAGTGAGTACTTTATGGTTTGAGGGAGGGGAAGGAGGAGGTGGTACTCTGGTTTCAATGTTTGTGCCAACGAAAAATTCATATATTGCAATACTACCTTCAACTTGAGTAGGTGAAGCATTTGGAAACTTGATTAGGTCATGAATGCAGAGTCTTCTAAAGTAAATCCAAAGGGACTTGCTTGTTCCTTTTATCAAGTGAGGACAGGGACAGGAGTCATTGTGCATAAATAATGAAATAAGGGCTCACCAAGACCCAATTCTCCAGCATTTGTCTTGGACTTCCAGCTTCCAAAGGGTGAACCATACATTTCTACTGTTTATAAGTACCTAAACTGTGGTGTTTTGTTATAGCCTTTTCAGTGGATTAAGAGAAGTAAATTTGAGCCACTTGCTGTGATGCATATTTGTAATTAAAGCACTTGGGACATGAAGGCAGGAAGATCAGTGGATCAAGTCCACCCTTGGGTACATGCTGATTGAGGCTGTCCATCAAATGAAACAAAACACTGGAATTGTAGTACGTTTGCAATGAACAATACAACTCCAAATTATTCTCTTAGAATCACATTTCTTACATCAAAATTTCTGAATGATTTTACCAAAGGATATATTAGAAAAATACTATTAACTCATATCTCAAAAATGTCCACTAACTCATTTTATCTTTATTTTAATTACTTAGAGATAACAGTTTGGGAAAAGAACAACAATAATAATAAAATTATACTTTTCCTACATATTCAAAAATATTCCTCAAGCCTTTCATTAAGAGAAAGTAAATAAAGTGACATCTTAAAACATCTCTCTTCCCCTTCTCATTGCACACATTCCACAGCTATGAAATCTGAAGCACAAGAGTCTGACCATGAACAAGGAGCTATCTGCCTCTAAAGCCACTGTTTCCTGCTATGGCCCATTGAGACAGCAGATGCCTTATCATGGAAATATCTCCACTCAGGATGATTGGACAAATGGAGCACTCATATTTTTTTTAAAAGAAAATAAATCATTTGCTGTTATTCAACAATGACTATAGTGAATAACACAATATAATTACTAAATAATACTAGTATAATAAAGGAGAAATAATGATGGAGAAATTCAGTGATATGCTTCACATCCCAATGACAAGTCTATTACCAAAGACTGTTCTCTACTTCTTATTTGAAAATCATAACTGGTGGTAGCTAGGAGGCATCTGCAGGGAGCAGCCTATAAGTATGTCAGTGATAGAATTCTACTGTGAGAAGGACCATGGGGACCCCTTCCTACTTTGCAAAGACCTGTGGTGAATTTTGGTGGCCTCGATGCTTATTACCTAGATCTCGTGTGCTACAAGCACTCCTTGCTTTCAGTTAGCTGTTGATACTCACAGCAATGTTTAATTTCATTTTGTTGATCACAGACAAAGCCGTGATCAATCAGACTGGAAGCCCTGTAGATGATTCTATGTTTTTTCTCAATACTCTTTTAAGGAGTAAATCCCTTCCCTCCTCTCTTTGCTTATATCGATCCTCCAGACATGACCATTAATCCTGGGTATTTTAGGACATGTATTTGGGGCAGTGGCAATCACAGTGAGTAAGCAAGCCTGTGGCAGTTGTGGAGAGCAATGGATATTGCTTGCACAATTGTCTTTGAGGAAGCTCTGTCTGATCAACAGAGACTTAAAAAGTATGAAACCTCCATTTGATCAACAGAGACTTTAAAAATGCTTCTTGGACAGATGGTATCAGAAATTAATAGATGCCTATCAGAAAAGGTTGCTGGGTATAATGGACATGTCTCTGTCTGCAATTTGTAAAAGTACTATGACACAAAGGTACTACTTGATGACTAGGCTTATACCCGCAAATGGTTAATCTGTCTCTCACCACACATAATTGTGTAATAGCATTTGCTTCCAGCCGGGTATGTGCTCACCTCCACAGGACACACCTGGGTAAACATTAATGTTGGCCTACAGAAATTGTGCTTTATATGATTTTATGGTTCAAAATATGGTCAACAGTAACTGACAGCAGGAGGAGGGAAGGAGGAAGGGAAACTACTGGGGGCTTTTACAAACATGGAACTTTTATAATAATGATTCTGTGAACTCTTTAAATAAAACAACCAGTGATGTCACTGCTCAGGTAAGCCAATTTGTGGTTGGAAAAATAAATATGGCTCTAGTTTTTAGGGCCACTTGCTTAAAGATCAACAGAAGATGGTCAGTGTCTCGCTTTCCTTGATGTCACACCTCTGTCCTTAGGATCCAGAACTCTGCTAGGGCTGGTCGCCAGCGGTAACAAGCACAATGTTCTCACCACCAGTAGTCACAATCTTTTGAGCTAGGTTAGAAACTTAGTAAGCTTGTATATAATTTCATATGAATAGAGCAAACACCTAATAATTAATAATAAGGTCAGGTGAACTGGTTCTTCATCTAAGATTATATAACCTTAAGGAGGCCCCTTGTGAGACTCTTAGGTTTTGTCATTAAGCTGTTGCACTTTCATTAGTTCTGTGGTATATATGATGCATCAAAAAGAATGCTTTTAAACTTGAATTGGGCACTTCAATTTGTATCATGAAATTCCAAAGTCGTGGAAACACCATCATTGCCAAATGAGCTGAGGAGGAGAGCTTCAATTGTGTTGAAATTACTCTTTATTTCTTTTGCTTTCAAATAGTTGGAAGAGAAGCACAGTTCGGTTATGGTTTGGATGGCAGCGTCTTTCTAACTCTCCACAAGATCTAGGTAGCTGAAGGATAGTTCCCACAGGTTGCAATAGTACATGAGCTAGGAGGATGTACAAGGAAGGACAGGACTGTACAGAAAACTGAGAGTAACTAGTTGTACAAGACAGAGCAGGGACAGATAACCAGAATTCTGACCCAGAGATGTATTAGCAACCGTCAATCTGGATAGTGATCACCCTAGTAAAGTCACAGAGGAGGCAGCATTTTTTAAAATTAATTTGTTTATTATGCCCATGATGGATAATAGATAATGAAAAAGGAAGACTGCTTTTACTTGTTTGTGTTATGATTAAAGAGCAATTCAGACGAATGCCTCGCATTGCCCCACGAGTGAGCAGCACTGGCCTATTTCCATCACAACTGTATGTTGTACAATGTATGGTGTGCAATGCATGATGCTTTCAACTGCTCACCTTATTCAGCTCCGTTGTGCTGCTCTTTTGTGCCTCATGTGAAAAATTAAACATTTTAGTTCACTTAGTTCCAATTAATAAATAACCACACAGTTCTGCTTCCACTAATATAGGAAAGTCATTTTCAGGAAACAATGTTTCCTTAAGCTTTTACTAAAGTAATTATCCAGGAGAGCAGAGTATTCTAGCAAAAAAGTGAATAGAATGACTTAGAGCAAGTTAACTTTAAATAGAATTAAAAAATATAACCATTGACTGAATGAAGGGACTTATGTATTAATAAATAGTTAAAGAAGGCATAGTTGGGCTTGTTGCTTGTTGATACATTTTGTGTGTGTGTGTTTTAATAAAGTCTCAAATAGAGACTCATTATATAAAAGTAATTCAACTTTATTCCTAAGTTAACCTGAATGTAATTTTTCCCTTTTCATACTTGTAAAGCTTGAAACAGTACTGTCTACTGAATTCTTCAAGCAAATGTGAATACAGAAACAAGATAACTTTTTAGAATAGCTGATTCCAGGATATCTGGGCCAGAAATATACAGTTATGTCAGAAATGGCTTAATTCTCAAAACTAAGACTGCTCTGGAAAATACTCAAAATGTTCTGAAATAAGAGCTAATTGGAAATAGAGAATCCAGTATAGAGGAAATATACCACATATACTTAAAGCCCAAAAACTTCAAAGAACTGAATCAAATATTCATTGTCACCTTTAAACAGCCGAAGAGTAGACTTGTTACTTTGAAAAATAGGATAGGCAGAAGTGAGCACAGGCATTTATCTTGCTTTTATTGAGCACACGGTGCTCAGGGATAGTTGATCCAAGTTTATTTTCAACTGTGCATGGGAAAGAACAAATACAATTTGGATATGTCACCTTACAGGAACAAAGGAAAAATAGATCTAGGCTCATTGATCACTAAGAAAAGATGACAAAGGAGTTCATCATAGATTGCCCAACCTTATAACATCCAACACAATGTCAATCATAGAGCATTTAAAAAGATAGTTGTGTTGGAGGTGAAATAATACTTTGTGGAAGTATACAATATTGCCTTCAAAATAGTTATGATCAAGTCAGTAATGCAAAGAATAACATTGGAATCTAGGCAACACTCTACACTGATCATTGTTCACTAGAACCTTCTGTAATAATGCACTTGCCATTTCTCTATTGTAGTCAAAGCAGTAACTCGGATCACATTCACTATTCTGCACTTGTAAAGTAGTAGGTGCCTATGAACAGTGGGTTTCCTTAGATTTATTTATTTAATTAATATATATGATTGTTTTACCTGCATATATCTATATGTAGTATGTGTGTGCCTCATTTCATTGGAGGTCACAGAGTACACTGGATTCCTTGGAACTGGAGTAACATAGAGTTTTGAGTTACCTTCTTGGTGCTGGGAACCAAATCCAGGTCTTCTGCAAGAGCAACAAGTGTTCTCTACTACTGAGCCATCTCCATAGTTTCAGTGAATTAAGCATTTTAATATGATTTGTTTTTTGTGTTTGAATATAAAAGGAACATATTTTAGTGGCTTATATATTGGAGAGTGTAGGTCGATATAAATATATTCATATCAGAAAAGACTACAATAAGTCAAATACACACACAAAACAAAACAAAAGCAAATCCAGCAAAATCCAAAGTCCACACTGTGGAAACTACTAAAGGAAAAATAATCAAGTTTCTTCAACAAAGTCATTGGAACAGAAAGAAACTCATATTTAGGAGAAAGGATGCACAGACTAATACACACACTCTATTCATATCCCAATCCTCAGAATATGTATTAAGTTCAAACTTAATAAAAGAAGGTTTGTAGATTTGATTTTACTGCAGATCTTGAGATGGGAAGGGTGTTCTAGATTATGTAAGCAAGTATGATTTAATCAAATCTGAGACAGAGGCGTGTGCATCAGAGATGGAGATGATAATGGAAGTGCAGGTTGTGGGGATGTGCTTCCTGACAGACTGAAAGGGGGGATGCCACATGGAGGTGCTGCAGGCAACTTCTAGAACACAGAAAACTTAAGGAGGTGGACTCTCCCTGAGAGGATCCACGAGGAACAAACTGCCAGTAGTCTGATGCTTGGCTTGGAAGACCCATGAGATACCTCTGACCTGCAGACCTTTAAGGTAAATTTGTATTGCTTTAATCCACTGAGACTAGATCTTTAGACAGAAATAAGAAATGAAATAGCAGGCGTGATCATCACACACAACATGAGAGTTTAATTTGAATGCTGCTGAGAACAAAATGCATGCTGAAGAGCATGATGTGTCAACACCTGGCTAGAGGACACCATGGGAAAAGAGCAATGTGACAATTCATGTTAGTGTGTTCAGTGTTTCAAACCAACACAACAGCACCTGCTCCTGACCAGTTAAAAACAGGCTCTCTCCAATAAGCATGCCCACAATTCCAGCCAATCAGCAAGTCTCAGTTAAGTAACAAACTTCCATTAAAAAAAAGTCTACAGCACATTCACTGTTCAGAAACACCATCAACTATATGCTTTTCTTTCTTTCTTTCTTTCTTTCTTTCTTTCTTTCTTTCTTTCTTTCTTTCTTTCTTTCTTTCTTTCTTTCTTTCTTTCTTTCTCTCTTTCTCTCTTTCTCTCTTTCTCTCTTTCTCTCTTTCTCTCTCTCTCTCTCTTTCTTTCTTTCTTTCTTTCTTTCCTTCCTTCCTTTCTTCCTTCCTTCCTTCTTCCTCTTTCTTTTTTCCTTCCTTCCTTCCTTTTTCATTAATTTATTTATCAGTTAACATCCTTATCACAGCCCCTCGTCTCCCAGTTTCCACACCTAGCTCCTCCTTGCTCTATTCCCCATCCCCCTTTACTCTAAGAAGGGGGAGCCTCTCCCCTTAGTATCACCCCTCCCTCATACATCAAACCACTGCAGGACTAGGTACATCTTCTCCCACTGAGGCCAGACAAGGTAGCCTAATTAGGGGAATGGGATCCACAGGCAGGCAGCAAAGTCAGGGACAGCCCCTGCTCTAGTTGCTGGGAGACCAGCATGAACACAAAGCTGCACATCTGCTACATATGTGTGGGAGTCCTAGGTCCAGCCCACACTTGCTGTTTGGTTGGTTAAGAATGCTCTTCTAACTCTACTCATAGTGATATAAAACCCTGAATGTGCTGAATGTGGAGAACACTTCTGACCAGCATAACTCTTCATTCCTGTATAAGCCTTAACAACTCAGTCATAGATTTTCACATCAAGAGTAGCTTACACAATTTTTAGCCAACACTAAGAGTTTCCACTATGAATGCAGGGAAATACATGCTTGGAGGCATGCCAGACACATTTTAACCACATACTTCCAACCAGGAGTCTTCCAAACATTAAAATCTATCTGTGATTCCAAAGTACAGAACTTTGAGTCAATTTTACCAAAGTTTTGAGCTCAATCTGCTTTCCTTATATTCTCATTTTATGCTTATTTCCTTATCTTTGGCTTTATAATAAGGTATACATGTATATGCCATTTCTTTAAGGTAGTAGTAGCACTAATTTCTATTTAGTAATTACTTCTGAAAGGCTCTACTTACATGCAATTTGATTTAGATTTCAATAGAAAACATTAGATCTTTTGTTTTGGTGATAGAGCATTTGTGAAATATATTTTAAATTAACCTGATTACTCTTTTGAGACTTACTTTCTTATACCCTTATATATATATTTCATGGGTGTATTTATACTCATGAAAAATATTGTTTTATGTGGTTTTGTTAGAATTTGTAATTTACATTTAATTCATTGCTTCATATATTGTAAGAGCAATGGGATCTTACCACACACACAGCCGAGAAGATTCACAGGAACAAACTAACAAGAAATAGATTGCTATTATTTTGATTAGCACTGTCCCCTAAATTCTTATATGTTACAAGCCTCATCCTCATCTAGGTGATACTGAAAAATGATGCAGCTTCTGAGAAAGGAAGCCTAGTGGAAGGGTATTAGCTCATATAAGAGTTATGAGTTCAATGACTCCCAACAGGTTTCTTTTTAAATCTTGTTTCTGGCTACCATGAACTGATCAGACTTCTGCTACCTCATGTCCTCATGTTTCCCCAGGACCACGTACCTTGCCACAGACCCATAAGCAACAGGATAACTGACCGTGAAGTTGAAATAGGCCAAAATAAAACTTCCATGTTGTTAAGTTAATTATGCCTGGTATTTTGTCATCGTGATAGATGTGATAGGTTCTGATAATTTCTATTTAGACATTATGAGCTCAGAAGCTGTTTAGAAAAACACTTCAGATAACTCTAATTCTTCATGGATGGCTTACTAAATCCCACAATGATGTGTGCAATGCTTGTGTGTGTGTGAAGTAAGTGACACTGGGGAAAGGGGAATTGACTGGACATTTTGTACAAACACCTCAGCTCTTCTATGCATGACATGTACGAATTTGTCAAGCTGAGCAGGCAATCAACCTTGGGCAAACAGTTCAGACTCAGAATTCCCTTTGGTCAAGTCTCTTCACATTAAAAAAAAAAGATCATTTCTCTTACTACTAGGAGATTAACTGATGCTGGCACTAAAATGCATTTTTCATTGTCATTTATTATTATTATTATTATTATTATTATTATTATTATTATTAATATTATTATTATTATTAATATTACCTCACATCAATCCGATGTTTTAGAAGCATGTCAGAAAAGAAAAATTTACAGGGGTAATTACTAAGCCATTCCCATTTTTACTGGTAAGAAATTTGTATATGGGATTCACGAGTCTTATCCAACAACTGATTATTTCTTAGGTCAGAGAAGTTCCATAACCCTGAAAGATTATTTGATGTGCTGTTGATTCATCTTTCCAACCTCACTAGTTGCAATGAAGTAACCAATAAGAAGAGATTAATTAGGCTGGAAAAATATTGTTTATATCACTTTCTATCTGCTATCTGATTCTTGTGCAGCATGAGGAAACACATCACTGTTGGTGGTAGTAAAAAAAACTGATCATAATAAGGTAATCTACATTATTATAAGATGTGACAGTTGTAGCTGTTTCCATGAGTTAAGAT
Organism: Tokudaia tokunoshimensis; assembly: GCA_036184795.1. Classification (NCBI taxonomy): domain Eukaryota; kingdom Metazoa; phylum Chordata; class Mammalia; order Rodentia; family Muridae; genus Tokudaia; species Tokudaia tokunoshimensis. The sequence continues at coordinate 68,618,413 of BTHU01000016.1, read as the reverse complement.
TCGTGACACATTTGGGATTTGGGTTCAATTTTATTGAATTCAGATGTGATGCTTTAATTTCTAAGTGAAAGAATAAAGGAGCTTGTAATGTATATTAGATGACCAGAGAGAGAGAGAGAGAGAGAGAGAGAGAGAGAGAGAGAGAGAGAGAGAGAGAGAGAGAATGGTTCACTAAAAATTAGTCTGAGAGCTCATTCTTCAACCTGTGGTTTGAGAAGTTTATGATGCCTGGAATTTGTTTGTTTGTGTTTTGGGTTTATCAAGACAGGTTTTCTCTGTGTGGCCCTGACTGTCCTGGAACTTGCTCTGTAGACCAGGCTGATCTCACAGAGATCTACCTGCTTTGGCCTCCCAAGTGCTAAGATTGCTAAGATTGAAGGGGTGTGCCACCACTGTCCAGCTAATGCCTAGACTTTTAATCGGAGTATTCTCTCATACTTCTATTCAAACCACAGATATCAGAAACATTTTCTTATGTTCAATTTTTTTTCCAATTTTCATTATTTCATTTATTTACATTATAGTTGATGCCTGCCTCAGTCCCTCCTCCCACAGTTCCTCATCCCATTCCTGCTCTCCCTTGCCTCATGAAGGGTGCTTTCCCCCTATTAGACCCCCCCATTCCCTGAGGCCTCAAATCTCTAGAGGATTAAGTGCATCTTCTCTCATTAAGGCCTGACCAGGCAGTCCTCTGTTATATTTGTGCCAGGGGCCTCTGACTGGCCCATATATGCTCCTGGTTGGTGGCTCAGTCTCTGGGAGCTCCCTAGGGTCTGGATAAGTTGAGGCTGCTGGCCTTCCTTTGTAGTTGCTCTCCCCTTCAGTTTCTTCAGTCCTTCCCCTAATTCAACCATATGGGTCCCCAAATTCAGTTCAATGGTAGGGTGTAAGTATTTGCTTCTGTCTCAGTCAGCTTCTAGTAGGGCCTCTCAGAGAACTGCCATACCAGGCTCCTGTTTGTAAGCACATCACAGCATCAGTAATATTGTCATGCCTTGGTGCCCTCTCAAGAGATAGATCCCAAGTTGGACAGGTCATTGGACCACTTTTCCTTCAGTCTTCTCCATTCTTGTCCCTGCAGGTCTTTTACACAGTAACAATTAATTCTAGGTCAGAAATTTTAACTGTGGATTAGTAACCCCATCCCTCCACTTGAGGCCCTGTCTATCTACTGAAGAGGGTCTCTTCGAGTTCCCTCTCCCCATTGTTGGGCATGTTGGCTAAGGTCAACCCCCATTGAGTCCTGAGAGACTGTCACCTCCTAGGTCTCTGGTAACTTCTAGAGGGTCCCCCCACCTCCTTCTCCCCCAAGGCTGCCTATTTCTATTCATTCTCCTGGCAACTTGGGCTTCTCTCTTGCCTCCCCCCTTCCTGATCCTGTTCCCTTACCTCCTCTCCAACCCAGGTCCCTCCCTCCCTCCCTCCCTCCCTCCCTCCCTCCCTCCCTCCCTCTGCCTCCCATGATTGTTTTCTTCCTCCTTCTACATGGGATTGAAGCACCCTCACTTGAATTTTATTTTTGTTACACTTCTTATGTTCTGTGGGTTGTATCCTAAGTATTCTGTACTTGTTGGCTAATATCCACTAATAAGTGAGTACATAGCATATATGTCCTCTTGGATCTGCATTGCCTCACTCAGAATGATATTTACTAGTTCCATCCATTTGCTTGCAAAATGCATGATATACTCATTTTTGATAGCTGAATAGTATTCCATTTCGTAAATGAACCATATTTTGTGTATCCATTCTTTGGTTCAGAGACAACTGGATTTTGCATTTTCTTACTACAGGGGCCAAAACAAAAGTGTTAAAATTTTCTAAATTTTATTAATTGACAACAAACATGTACATTTATAAGGCATAATGCAGTTTTTGATATGTTCATGTATTTCAAAATAAATTTAAAAAGTAAAAAATATTAAAGATTATTTATATGAAATAATCTATTAAAAGAGATTCATGGGGACTGTAAAGGTACATAAGCATTGAGGAGCACTTGGTGATCTTCAAATGACCAAGGTTAGGTTTCCAGCACCAACATGGTGTATCTAAGTCATGCATAATGCTCCCTATCCATCTATCTTTATGTTATTTCTCTCTTAAAATTTTATATGGGAAGGTTTGGAACTAAACACATGCTCAAGTCTTCATTTGGCCACATGAGTAGGCCATCTTTTTTTTTTGCTACTTTATTAATTTTTTTTATATTATATATTTTTTAAAATTTACATTCCAAATCATTTCCCCTTTCCCGTTTCCTCCCTCCCTGAAAGTCCCATAAGCCCCCTTCCCTCCCTCTTTTTCTCCATTCAATCCCCTCTCATTTCTCTGTCCTGGCGTTCCCCTACATCCAGTTTTTCCAGAACCAGGGGTCTCTCCTTCCATCTTCTTAGAAATCTATTGATATGTGAATTGTGTCTAGGGTATTCCGAGATTCTGGGTTAATATCCCCTTATCAGTGACTGCATACCATGTGTGTTCTTTTGTGATTGGGTTACCTCACTAAGGATGATATTTTCAAGTTCTGACCATTTGCCTAGGAATTTCGTGACTTCATTGTTTTTAATTGCAGAGTAGTATTCCATTGTGTAGATATACCACATCTTCTGAATCCATTCCTCCGTTGAGGGACATCTGGGTTCTTTCCAGCTTCTGGCTATTATAAATAAGGCTGCTATGAACATAGTGGAGCATGTGTCCTTATTGCATGCAGGTAAAGCCTCTGGGTATATGCCCAGGAGTGGTATAGCCGGATCCTCCGGGAGTGTCATGCCCAGTTTTCTGAGGAACCACCAGACTGCTTTCCAGAGTGGTTGTACCAGCTTGCAATTCCACCAGCAGTGGAGGAGTGTTCTTCTTTCTCCACATCCTCGCCAACAACTGCTGTCTCCTGTGTTTTTGATCTTAGCCATCCTGACTGGTGTGAGATGGAATCTCAGGGTTGTTTTGATTTGCATTTACCTAATGACTAAGGATGACGAACATCTCTTTAGGTGCTTCTCAGCCATTAGATATTCTTCAGGTGAGAACTCTTTGTTTAGCTCTGTACCCCATTTTTTAATAGGGTTACTTGCCTCTCTGGAGTTTAACTTCTTGAGTTCTTTGTATATATTGGATATTAGCCCTCTGTCGGATGTAAGGTTGGTAAAGATCATTTCCCAGTTAGTTGGTTGCAGCTTTGTCTTTTTGACAGTGTCTTTTGCCTTGCAAAAACTTTGTAATTTAATGAGGTCCCATTTGTCTATTCTTGATCTTAGAGCATAAGCTATTGGAGTTCTGTTCAGGAAATTCTCCCCTGTGCCCATATGTTCAAGGTTCTTCCCTAGTTTCCCTTCTATTAGTTTCAGTGTGTCTGGTTTTATGTGGAGATCCTTGATCCACTTGGAATTGAGCTTAGTGCAAGGAGATAAGAATGGGTCAATTTGCATTCTTCTGCATGTTGACCTCCAGTTGAGCCAGCACCATTTGTTGAAAAGGCTATCTTTTTTCCACTGGATGGTTTTAGCTCCTTTGTCAAAGATCAAGTGACCATAGGAGTGTGGATTCATTTCTCGGTCTTCAATTCTGTTCCATTGATCTACATGTCTGTCACTGTACCAATACCATGCGGCTTTTAACACTATTGCTCTGTAGTACAGTTTGAGGTCTGGGATACTGATTCCCCCAGAGGTTCTTTTACTCTTGAGAATAGTTTTAGCTATTCTGGGTTTTCTGTTATTCCAGATGAATTTTTGAATTGCTCTTTGTAACTCTATGAAGAATTGAGTTGAGATTTTGATGGGGATTGCATTGAATCTGTATATTACTTTTGGTAAGATGCTCATTTTTACTATATTAATCCTGCCAATCCATGAGTATGGCAGATTTTTCCATCTTCTGAGGTCTTCTTCAATTTCTTTCTTCAGAGACTTGAAGTTCTTGTCATACAGATCTTTCACTTGTTTGGTTAGAGTCACGCCAAGATACTTTATATGGTTTGTGGCTATCGTGAAGGGTATCATTTCTCTTACTTCTTTCTCAGCCTGCTTATCCTTTGAGTATAGGAAGGCTACTGACTTGCTTGAGTTGATTTTATATCCGGCCACTTTGCTGAAGTCATTTATCAGCTGTAGGAGTTCTCTGGTGGAGTTCTTTGGGTATTAATTTTTTTATTCTTTTACATTTTTCATTAGATATATTCTTTATTTACATTTCAAATGCTGTCCCCATTCCTGATTTCCCCCAGAAAATCCATTAACACAGCTCCCCTCCCCCTGTTCACCAATCAACCCACTGCTGCTTCCCTGTCCTAGTATTCTCCTACACTGCAGCATCAAGCCTTCTCAGGACCAAGGGCTTCTCCTCCCTTTGATGTTCAACAAGGCCATCCTCTGCTGCCTATGCATCTGGAGCCATGTGTCCCTCCATGTGTACTCTTTGGTTGATGGTTTAGTCCCTGGGAGCTCTGGGGGCAGTATGGGTGGCTCATATTGTTGTTCCTCCTATGGCACTGCAAACCCCTTCAGCTCCTTGGGTCCTTTCTCTAGCTCCTCCACTGGGGACCCTGTGCTCAGTTCAATGGCTGGCTGAGAGTGTCCCCCTCTGTATTTGTCATGCAGAGCCTCTCAGGTGGCAGTTATATCAGGCTCCAGTCAGCAAGCATTTGTGAGCATCCACAATAGTATCTGGATTTTGTGACTGTACATGGGATCTCAGGGTCATTTTAATTTGCATTTCCCTAATGAGTAAGGATGTTGAACATTTCTTTAGGTGCTTCAGAACCATTCGAATTTCCTCAGTTGAGAATTCCCTGTTTAGCTCTGTATCCCATTTTTAATCGGGTTACTTGGCTCTCTGGAGTCTAACTTCTTGAGTTCTTTGTATATATTGGATATTAGCCCTCTGTCAGATGTAGGGTTAGAAAAGATCTTTTCCCAATTTGTTGGTTGCTATTTTGTCCTATTGACAGTGTCAAAGACCATCTTCTAATGGAACTCTTGTAGTGCATTGCTATTTAATGAACTAGCAGAGCCTGTTGCTTCCTTCCTTCCTTCCTTTCTATCTTCTTTCTTTCTTTCTTTCCTTCCTTCCTTCCTTCCTTCCTTCCTTCCTTCCTTCCTTCCTTCCTTCCTTTCTTTCTTTCTTTCTTTCTTTCTTTCTTTCTTTCTTTCTTTCTTTCTTTCTTTGTTTCTTTCTTTCGTTCTTTCTTTCTTCCCTATTTTCTTACAATTTAGCAGGCCTTACTTTAATCCCTAGGTTCTACATGGGTATGGTTGGAAGAATCCTCCACAAGGTTTCCCTGGGAGATTTTACAATAATTGATTAACCCTCCTGAGGATTGTTGACAATTCTAAAAAGACATGAGTAGCTAACAGTTGTCACAGTAGCAATGACAAAAACAGAACATCCTACAGTAGTATCATATACTTGCCTGCTGGTATTCTGCAACTATTTTGATTTAAGGGAGGGAAATAAAACTCAATATGTAAATTAATACTCAAATTACCAGACTGATTTTATTGAGGAGCTTATTGACTTGTTAGATGCCTTCAGTGGATGTGTGAGTTTCATGACTCTGCTTAGAAAAATTTCACATGATAGCTAAGATGGTAGAAATACTTAATCACATTACTAAGACAACCCAAAGAGTATTAATTTTATGTAAACATGGGTGACTTGGGGAAATTTTAAATTTTTATTATTTTGGTAAAGTTTAATTTTTTAAGCCAAATGTGGTCAAAGATCATGAATTTGCTAATGTATGCTCCCTGCAAAGATTTCGGTGAATAACATCTTGCTAGCAAACATGAGAAATAAGCAATGCCCTAGAAGGACAGGGAAATTCTTCACTCCCTAAAGCAAGAAGCTTGACTTTTGGAAATGAAAAGGAAGAAGAAACAAAGCTCTTACACTAAATTTACATGCTTTGGATTTCTGTATTCTGGAGACATCAAATGTTTCACTTAAAGGAAATCTCTTACGAATCAATAACAAATATAATTATACTGTTAGAAGTTTTTAGACGTTCTTGTTTTATTCTATACTTTTAGGCATTTCCAACTTAACATAAGATGTCACTTCATTTCTGGAAATATGCATTATCTGAGATGTTGCTGCTTTATTACCGGCTTTTAAATTAAGAATAATTACTTTCTAATACTTGAAATCTATTGTTAGAATTTCCATGGCAACACCCACAGTCTCACTGGAACCTCTTCCAATATGTGGATGACTCACACATCCACTTATTTGTCAACTATGAGGAGTTTCCTCATGCCAGACATTATAGAAAGCACACTGATGAAAAAAACACAGTATTTACTCTCAGTCATTGTATGCAGATGTAAGTATTCATAGCTCCCCTTTGAAAAAAATGTATCTGAAGAGACCCTTAGGTGGAATAAAATATTCTTGTTTATGTGTAAGTAACCAGTGCATATCTTACACAACTAAGAATCCATGCCCATAAACATAACCAGGAACGCATCTTGTTAAAATGTTTTTTTCTCAAAAAAACATGACATACTATCAGAGACAAACCTACCAGAGAAAACCATGTGCTTCAACTCTGATATGAAAGTTAAGTTGGAGTCATTCAGCTCCACACATAGCTTCTAGTGTTATTATCGAGAAGAGGAAATAGGCAATCTTTGCTATATCTATTTTGTTTTTTAAAAAGTTATTTCTTTAAAATATTTCCCAAGTGATATATATATATATATATATATATATATATATATATATATATATAAGAGCTGCACAGATTTGTGTTTTAAATGAGTTGCTATTTAATATAAAAAGCAATGAAATTGTAGATCATTGTCATATATTTCTGTTACCTACCTTGGTAAAATATTTGTGTTGCAAGTTTTGTGATGGTGGTTTCTATTAACTAACCAGATTCTTTGAAGGTGTCTGCTGTACTACACTGTACCCATGCACAACTACATTGTCAAATATAGACTGAAAATCACATTTATCTGTTCACATGAGGTCAATAGTCTGCTCTATTGCTTGAAATCATAGCATGTACTGAGTGAACCCAGAACATGTATTCATAAACATAAGCATATATAAAGTATGTATGTATATGTGTGTGTAAGGAAGAGGTAATTGCTTTTATTTGAACAGAAGATTATACCCAATATTATGTTGTATCTAAAAACAACTAGGAAAATTCATGATTTCATAATTGCATAATTCTTTGGGTACTTAGTTTGAACTGAGAAAAATATCTTGTGTCATGTTACCTGAATTGTTCTACAAGGAAGCAGTCCCTTTAGCTGTTATCTCTGAACTCCCTTTGCATTATATGAATATGGCTGGTTTATGTGTGCCTTATATGAATATGTTGAGTAAGAAAAGGAAATAAGGGATGGCCTAAGCTACCTTATAATTTAAGAGGATATATAGGAAGATTAGAGAGAAACTGGCCTAAACTTTGTTGCCCCATATTTAATCTACTGGGTTTTGATTTTTACTTTAATTTTATTTTCTTTTGTTGAGAATTTCATGCCTAAGCACACCATATTTATATGACTATCATAAACCTCTCTATCCATTCAAACTATTCTCAAGTCCTTCCATACATATCATCCTCCAAATGTATAACCTGATTTTCTAATAGGTTAAGTGCATACATGTATATTAGAATATATTATATATCATTTTACACACACACACTATAGAGTCCAATTAGTCTTATCTATGTGAACACGGTTTTAAGCTAACCACCAAAATTTGGACAACCTATTAGGGAGCTTCTCGCTCAAGAAAACTGATTCTCCCTCCTTCATCAGCCACAGATTGTCTGTAGCTCCTTAACTACACATGGGACCTTGTGAACTTTCACCTTTTCATGTTTGCACCGCTACAGGTCTTGATAGGCAACCACTAAATTGGAGAGACCATGAGCACCACATACTGCTAATCACAGAAGACACCTACCGGGCTGCAATGTCTTGGTTCTCTGGCACTTACAATCTTTCTGCAAACATTCTCATGATGTTCCCTGAGCCTCAGGTAAAGGGGTTGAGTTATAGATAGCCCATTTGTTGCTGGATACCCCGTGTTTACTTATTCTCTTTAATTTGACCAGTTTCACTTCTTTATTATAGCCCCTATACTGAAAAAAAAAAGAAGTTTCTTTGGTGTGGGCTGAGAGCAGCATATATCTGTGCCATTTTGCTGCTTACCAAAAAAAAAAAAAAACCTGAGAAATGTCCAAAATTACTTATTTTTAGCAAAGGAATTAGACTCTGATGTGTAATTCACAAAACACTATCATGATGAAATTTTAACAAGTATATAGACAAGTCTTGTTTGTTTGTCTGTAAGAAAAGCATAAAACATTCCTTGATTCTGTAAAGTGGGACATGGTTGGTTGTGATGGGAAGAAGGGAAAGTAAGCTCACATTAAAATCACAGAAATGAGTTAGTCATGAAAGTTCACCTGTAAAACTCTACTTGGTGATGCTTCTGAACCATTTTGAAAGCTTCATGATGGCCTCTGCCCCAGTGGTAAATGTGTATCACAGTGTGAAGGTGGCAATAAACACTTTAAAAAGTTGTTTTTAATTATCCATTGAATTTCAAACTCACATATCTAGATCGTCAGTAATTTTTAAAAACTTTTCTTGAAACAGGGTTAATTTTTCTAACTAGAGTGTTGGAAGTATTAAAAATTAGAAAAACAATATTGTCTAAAAATACGACTAAATTACACAAGCATCTCTACCTAATCAAAGAAAAAGGAATGCCTGATTATTTGTATATGAATGCTCTCCACCTTCACCTCCTCAAACTGCTAGAGAGGTTATGAGAACAAGAAACATTTGATTATTTGTGGTACAAATGCTCTAACATAACAGGAGCAAAATTCTATGAATGTTTAACCCTACACCTAATTCACAAACTATGAATATCTTGAATAAGCAGTATATTTAAACTGATAGGGAATTTATTGCTTGGTTTTGAAAAGCATGACATTTTCAGTGACGTCAAATAACATATTTGCAATTCTTGTCTGTTTCTACAAGTTGTAAGGTAAGACCAGTTATTATGACAAACAAAGAAACAAAAAACAAACAAGCAAGCAAACAAATAAAAAACTAACATCTTTGTGGTCCAAATATAGTGGTTATTTTAAAGGAATTTTAGGTAACCTCATAGTAGTTTATCATAAAACTCTACTTTAGAAAAATACTAATATGAATTTAAAACAGTCTTATTTTCATTGGCTAAAAGTAAATAATTTAAAATTATGTGCTTACTTGTGGCAAATATTAGGTAGTAGAATAGCCTTTGTAGGAAGGATAAGATTTTGATGTCAAAGTCAGTATGAAAGGTTTCTTATTTGGAAAGTCAGAGTCGTACCTCAGCTTAGGTAAGTTGAAGAACATTTGTCAAGTGGAAGTGAAAAGCAAAACTGATCTTATCAGGTTTTCTCTCTCTCTAGGTGTCAGGTATATAAATGGATATAATTGCATCTCATTCAGTGCACATATAGTTTTTCCATTGCAGGGGGCACGTGGCCATGGACATTTCAAAACAACTGGTTGTAAAATGTTTTGGAGTATCAGACTGACTCCACATAGTAATCTTCAACAATTGGTCAAATCATTGTCAGAACATATAGTAAAGCTTTGTAAAAGACTAATGTTTCTGACATTTAAATTCCTGAAACTTCCCATTTGTATCTCAGAGGTAATAATACCTATATTTCTGCTCATAATCAAAAGGAAAGAAAGTGTCTGTGAAACACTTGTAGCACAATTAATCATAAGCTGGAGGCAGGAACCATTTTATTATTGTTGTTTGTTACCCTCTTGATTAGTATATATGACCCTAAGTTCCATACTTCATGAACATCTTTTTACAATTGTGAGTTCTTAATGAATTTATATATTATGTAGTAAAATAATAATAGTGTGGAGTTCTTTGGTATGGTTCTAATACCCTTATAAAGCTAGAATAGACAACCATCAGTCTTTACTCTCATTTCAAGAGACAAGGGGAACGTGGAAATCTGACAGCCTGAAGAACATATCTCCTAGACCCAAACCATGTTAGCATGTTAGTTTGTGCCTTCTAGACCAGGATAAAACTGAAAAAAAAAACTCTCTTAACTTTGCTTCCTGTTGCTGTGGCAAAATATTCCTGCAAAAGCAAATTAATAGGAAAAAGACTTATTTGACTCACAATTCCAGATTATGGTCCATTATTGCAAGAATTCATGGCAGGAACTTGAAGCTAACCACATTATTTCCACACTAAAGCTCAATGACATAGCAATTTTTCTATTGCTGTGACAAAACACTATGACAAAGTCAACTTATAAATGAAAGCATTTAATTTGGGACTTATGGTTCCAGAGGTTAATAGAGTCCATGACTTTTATGTCAGAAAATAGATAGGCATGGTTGTGTGTCTACAGGCAAGACAGACAGAGAGAGAGAGAGAGAGAGAGAGAGAGAGAGAGAGAGAGAGAGAGAGTTTATTCTCTATCTCATAAATTTGTCTAATGCCTGTGGATCAGATATAATTTCTCAGGGCTCTTGAAATTCAAAGCTCAGCCCTAGTGACATAACTTCTCCACCAGTCCTGCCAATCGGGGACCAAGTTTTCAATATTTGAGTCTATGGGTAACATTCTTATTCAAACTACCACACTTAAAATACAGTGAATTAATGCAGATAAGAAAGACCTCAATTTACTTTTTCTTCTTCATCCTGACTAAAGCTGAGTCTATCAAAAGTGCTGTTGGATGTATCTTGCCATCTCAGTTAACCCAAGTAAGAAAATCCCTCACATACAAACCCAACCTATATATTCCTCATTGAGACTTCCTTCCCATGTGATCTTCGATTGTATCAAGCTGATAATTAAAACCAAACTATCATAGAAACAAACATTTAAAGTTTCTGTATCTGCTCCAAAGTCATACAAGTGGAGTGCTGCTTATTAAAAAGAATCTACAAAATCTTAGAACACAGAGTTGGTGTCATTTGAGTCATGGTTTGCTTCTATCTCTATCCCCCTGTTTCAAAGAGTAGTGTCTCTATCCACTATGCATACTTTACTTTGGATAGGAACAGCCAAAACATTGGGTTTCATTGGTATTGCTATAATTTAGGACTATAGATTTAACTTAGGAGCGTAGGTCACCAGCATATTTTTGTTGTGCTTTTGTCAATGTTGCTGAAGTTCTTGGTCTGTCTGTCCAGCAGAGTGAAGAAGACCTATGTGTCCTCTTGCTTATTTTATTACCATCTCTAGCACCTAACCACAAAGTAAGCATCCCATTTCTTGTCAAAAATATTGGAACCCCAATAATATATAGTGAAATTAAATCAATAAAAACATTTCCCATCAGGGGATAGAGATATGCTCTGTGGTTAAGTGCATTTACTATTATTTCAGAAGAATCTTTTGATTCCAAGTTCCCACATCAACTATAACAATCACCTGCAATGATAGCTCCAAGGGATATGATGTGTCTGTTATTCATGGGAAACTACACTCATGTATACATATCCACTCAAATACACAAATTACACAAATTTTTACATAAAGAACTATGGACAACTAAGAAATGTTGAGGACAGGGGAAATAGTTTTCCTCAGGGAAGAACATACTTACTAGTTGTCCATAAACAAATATCCAGCCTTGAAAAGATTCATATAAATGTAACAAAGTAACATTATCCAGACTGCTCAGATTTTACTTATGTATTTGGGGATATATCTGTGTGCATATCTATATCTATATCTATCTATATCTATATCTATCTGTCTACACATACACACACACACACACACACACACACACACACACAATGACTAATGAAAAAGAGTCCATGAATTGGACAAAGGGCAAGGAGGAATATATGGGAGTATAGCAGGAAGGAAAGGGAAGGGAGAAATGATGTAATTATGCTATAATCTCAAAAAATATTTAAAATTAATTGTTTCCCCCATCAAGAATAAACCCAGAAGCAGCTGGGTTCATTGATAAATTCTAACAAACATTTAAAATCTAATACAAATTTTCTTAGATTGTTTTTTACAAAATTATTGAGTATAAACACGCGAAAGAATTAAGCTAGATCCCTATTCCTCACCAATTAGAGAAATCAAGTTAAAATGGATTAGAAACTTATATGTAAGGTTGAAAACAATAAAACTAGTAGATTAAAACATACAGGAACTTATCCAAGACACTGAAATGAAGAATCAGTTTTTGCACAGAGCTCCAAAAACATAGGAAGAAGAATCAAACTTAGACAAATGAAATAGTATCAAATTAAACATTGCACAGCTCATGAAGCACTGAAAATAATGAGACCAATCAGAGAACTAGAGAAAATATTTGTAAAAAGCTTAATGTCCAGGATATGTATGCAATTCCAAAAATTCAACAGCAAAATTAATTAATTAATTAGAATAGTTAATAATACTACATCTTTCATCAAAAAAGTATATAGAAATGACCAGAAAATATATAAAAAAGTACTAAATCTCATCAGTCAACAGAGAAAAGTATATAAATATTGCATTTAGAGATCACTTCATCCTAATATGTTGATTAAAAACACTACAGATTTTAAATTTGCTAATGAAGATACAGAAAGAAAGGAGCCCTTATAAACTATTGAAGGCAGTGTAAAGTTGTATATCCACTGCATTAATCAATTATTGTTACTATAACAAATGACTAAGATAATAAAGTGAAAGAGGAAATTCATATTTTGGTTCACAGTATCAGAGATTTGTGCTGAGAGCTTCCTGTCCCAGAGAGAGTAATGGTGGGGGCACAGAGTAGGACTCTGGTGATGGCTTTAAAGTCTGAGAGTTTCTGGATGATCTAGCTCTCTAACTGTACTGAAATGCTGATAACATCTAAAAAGTCCTCAAAACTTCCTGAGATTGACACCTGTAGCCTAACAGCAAGGATCAAGTCATGTGGCCTTTGTTCTATCTCAGCAGGAGCTAAGTCACAGAAAGGAAAGTTGCAGAAATGAAGTCATAAAGAAAGTCGCAAAAAGAAAAAGGGACACTTAGAAAAGTAATTATATAGTTTACATTTATACATTACATTATATAGTTATACATTTTTTCTTCTGTCCTAACATCTATAATACATTTTTAGTTTCCTTTTTTATCACCTTTGGTTAATTGTTTTACAACCTCTTGGGATGTACTCTGAGTAGGGAGACTGGCAGAGTTCTCACTGCAGCTTTGACGATCAGAAAAGGACCTAGTATCAGTCCCACTATAAAAGAGCTTAATAATAACTGATATAATTTTAGGAATTCTTATAGGATCATCATTAAGACTTAAAAAGTCATCTATTTGTCTATAACTTCACTACAAGACAATACATCTTCGTGGATAAAAGAGATCTGCTCCAAAGGGGTGTGCTATTATTTAGTGATTGTTATGTATATTTAATAATAACAGGAGAAGCATATTAATAGCAGGAATCTTTCCTAAAATGAATTCCCTTTCAGCATTATCTAATAAGGGTGAACCTGTCACAGATTATTTAATAATATGAAGCAGACCATCTCAGGAAGATCACCTGCAAGTTATTAGCTTGTCCCATTATGGCTCCTGAGAGATATGGGGTCAATTATCAATAACTCTTTGTCTTTGGACATGCAGTGTTATAATAGATCATAGTGGAAATGTAAGACAAAAGACATTCTCATCCTATAACATCCAGCAAGAAAAAAGACTTCAGTGACCCACATTTGCCTTGAAGTGCATGACTTATAATCCTATTACATAACTTTCTCCACTAAGCTTCCTTTTTCAAAGAAAACCTTATGATAAATCTATAGACTGGGTATTTAGCCTTCAATATATAACATTTTAGGGGACATTCAAACTACAAATTGTATCAGGCATTATGGGAATTTCAGAATATGAGTTGGTGGTAGTTGGCACTTTATTTATAGGTGCAAATTTTGTTTTAAGTATCCATTCAGCAAATAATATTTGCCATTTTAAAAAGAAATGAAAGACACTTATTATATGTGAATACTGCTGTGAATTACAATATTCCTCCCTATCATAATGATGTCAAATATTGATGGGGAAGAATATTTTAACATTTACAATTAAGAGACATCATGGGTTAAATGTGTTCTGGGTATTAAATGCCACATACTGCAGCTTCTGGGAAATGATTCACCATTCTTGGATACTTCTACTGGGTTTTGAATCATCACCCCTTACTTTTCAAATAGAAAACAAAAGAAAAAAGTAAATAAAACCATAGTTATAAGTAACCAGGGTATATGATATTGTCATGGGATAGTTAATTTCACTCTACTGTAGAATCTAATAGTTAAGTGTAAACAAAATGAGTCAAAACATGAAATCTTTTATACATTTCATCCAATATAGGAAAAATATCTAATTTTAGTAAGATGTGCCCCATCTTGTATGATAAAATCCAGGAAACTTTTTATACAAAGAAGTATATTCAGAAAGAATAAGAACAACATTTGAAAGAAAAAAAACATAATATAGAGTCCCGATTATTTCCATCCTTACTTCTCTGTTTATTTCAAGAACTACAGGAATATTTTGGAAAACAGACTAAAAGAAGATATGATATCAATGATTTATCTAATAAAGATACCACTACAGTGACAGAAATCATTTTTCAAAAATGATTATACACACAAAAAATTAAGTGAGGACTTTAGTGTCAAATGTGAAAATAAAATTTCCATAAAGGGATACAATAATCAATTTGATTTGAAAAAAAGAATGATGACGCCTGAAAACAGATGATAAAGAAAAGTTATAGAAGCAAAAAAGTAGAAAGAATATAGAATAAAGAGGAATAAATAAACATCTAAGTTGATATGAAATATCATCATGGATGCATACATCTGCCTATATGTGTCTATTCCTACATACATATATTTTTAGAATATGAAGATGAGGGAAGAGAGCTGAAAAAGAGAAACAGAGAGAAAGGGGGATGAAACATACTAAAATCATGTCTGTCAATCATCTGAATTCATGAAATGGGTCATGAATCTATCTCAGTCAGCAGATCATGGAGTTATCTCAGTCAGCAGATCATGGAGCTCTGAAAATAATAATCTACATATCTAGGAAGTTTAAATAGCTCTGAACTAGATAAATACAGAAGCATCTTAACTAAATGTACAGGAAAATATTTAAGTCAATTAAATAATGATAAATATTGAATTTAAAAAATAGTAATGACTCAAAAGTCACAATCACAAAGGAAATACAATAAGGCCAACAACTGATTTCCCCATAGAACCAACAGAGGATGGTGGATTAACCATCCATTTGTTATTTGAATTCTTTTAAAAAAGCGATCCCATAAAGTAATATCAAAAGATTATATTTTAGCTTATAATCATTATAAGTACAATTTACATGATTGGCACAATAGAAGAACATAGGTATGAAGCTATTCTAAGTTAGAAAATGGCTTGCAGATAGTAGTGAGAATCTACAGGATGATATATAGAGATCTAAAACTAATCATTAAAATATTAATTTAAAGCTATGTAATACATCTATTTTTTTTTATTTTTACATTTAACAGAAAAGAAATTAAACTACCTAAAGCAATAATTAACATAAAATATTTAGGTGATAGCATGAAAAATTTAATTTGTAAACAAAACTCATGTAACAATTCAGTGGGAGACAACTGAATTGCACAATTTAAAGTTTCTATATATTAACAAATTTTTAAATTTTTTATACCTGAATTATTTTGAAAAATTAAGATATATATGGAAAAAAATCACTAAAAGGATATTTTAAAATATATTTGCATTTTATTAAAGAAACTAAAGTGCCACACTAAAAAATGTTCTATTGAGAAAAATTACTAGAGAGAGAGAGAGAGAGAGAGAGAGAGAGAGAGAGAGAGAGAGAGAATGTTTATGAGACACAGAATAAAAAGCAAGAAAACATACATAAATGAAAGTGTACCACTAATACCTTGAAATATGCACAGGTTTAACAGCCCAACCAAAAGGTAGAGACTTGTCAGGCTAAGGAGCCTGAGGAGATAGCTCAATCAATAAGTGCTTGCCACATTTGAATGAGGATCTGTTCTTCATCCCCAGAATCCACTTAAAGACCTATGCACAGCAAGATCAGCCTATATTCCCAACATTTTGGAGCCACAGATAGGAAGAAGTTTTAGGATTACTAATCAAGCAATCTAGCCTAGTCAGTGAGCTCCAGGCCAATAAGAGCCAACTTGTGTTCTGTTTTCTGTTGATGTGATAGACACCATAGTTAAAAAATAATCTGAGAAAGAAAGGGTTTATTTCAACTTACAGCTTGTAGTCCATCATTGAGGGAAACTAAGGCAGGAACTCAAGGCAGGAGCTTGAGTCAGAAACCATGGAGGAATGTTGCCTACCGTCTTGCTCTGTCTCCCTCAGCAACTCATTCTCAACTTGCTTTGTTATTTATACAACCCAGACCAATTTGCCTAGGGATATACAGTTCACAGTGAGCTGGGTCCACCTACATCAATTATCAACCAAGATAATACTCCACAGACATGCCCACAGGCCAAACTGATGGAGGCAATTCCTCAGCAGAGATTCTTTCTTCCCAAGTGACTCTAGTTTGTGTAAGTTGACCATAAAAATGATCCAGTACACCAAGCTTCAGGAACTAAGGTAGAGATAATTGAGGAAGACACTTGATGTTGATCTCTGGATCTGTGTAGAGGCCAGTGGTCAACATGAAGCTGACCTCAATTGTTCTCTACCTTATCATTAATTTGCATATAAAGTCAAGATTCTAACCATAAACATATGTACGATATTAAGAGAACAAAGACTCCAAATAATAAGCAACTGAAACAAATTAAAAAACATAAGCATGTTTCTTGGAAAAGAATTTCTATATTTTGAGCAGAATATAAGGAGCCTAGGTTAAAAATCACTGGAAAGCTTGGCCCTCAGGTGTCACTTCTCCCAAAATCCATTGCAGTTAATCATCAGAGTTATGTTCAATATTACAAATACTCATTGAAATAGTAAAAAATAGAATCCCATTTTTCCATCTCCAGGTAAACATATTTGCTTATATATGTATATATATATACATATATATGAAATTAATTACATTCTTATATTTCTGGGACTACCCCAAAAAATCAAATTATTACTTTTCATTTGTGACAAAATTATTAAATACTCCTAAGTGTATTCTGTGTTCTATTTTACTATTTTGAGTCCAAAGTATGGAGTTAAAATCTCTGTGGTAATCCTCTTACCTCTCACTGGGACACATTTTAGTGCTGCCTGACATTTGGTTGCCATGTGTACCTGAGATAATGCCTCCCTTGTCCACCACAGCCTGATGATTTATCTTTTATCTGAACTCTTCAAAAACTTAAAATTGGTGTTCTCAGTTGGCCATTCATCATTTCTGTCTACCTCATGACATATTTTCTAGCTTAATACCAACTCAAATCAACTTGGAGAATACATTACTAAATCTCTTATACTGATGTTCCACTCAAAACAAAACACATGGAAATAAATGGAGAAAGACTGATTTAACAAGAAGTTGGAATTTTTCTGCTGGTTTCTTTCTTGAAGAGTTTATTACTTTATACAAAAGTGAGTAAATTTAAATTTTTTATTTATGCATATATGTTGTGTGTGCACCTGTGTGTTTCTTCTATTTCAAGACTTCTATCATGAAGAGCTATTGAACTTTGCAAAGGCCTTCTCTGCATTGATCAAGATGCTTGGGTGTTTTCTGCCTCTAATTCTGTTTGTGTGTTACATTAAACTCATTTGCATCCCTTGCATGAAAACAATTTGGTCCTGGTATATGATTTTTGTAAAGAGTCCCTGTATTCAGTTTGTCACAATTTTATTAAGAATCTTTGCATAGGTCCATCATAAAAATTTATCTATAGATTTTTTTCTTGTGCCCTTTTTCAGTTTTGATTTTAGAGAAACTCTGGCAGCAAAGAATGTTTTTTGGAAATGTTCTTAACATTCCACTTTATGCACAATTTATGGGGCATTAGATTTCAACCTATTTTAATGCTGTGGTAGAATTCAGTAGTGAACACAACTTATTAGAGTCATCTTTGTTAGGAGACCCTGAAGACAAAGTTTCTAGTATGAGAACCTCAGTGAGATTCAAAGAAATTATTTGAAGCTATAGCATCTATTCAATACTTTTACCTCACACTATGCCCAAGTGAATACTTAAAAATGTTACTTATTAATAAACCTGGAAATATGCATGTTACCACTTTGAAAACTGTTAATATTAGCC
Organism: Tokudaia tokunoshimensis; assembly: GCA_036184795.1. Lineage (NCBI taxonomy): Eukaryota > Metazoa > Chordata > Mammalia > Rodentia > Muridae > Tokudaia > Tokudaia tokunoshimensis. Next base: position 68,600,107 of record BTHU01000016.1, on the reverse strand, counting down.
CATTGTGTATATAATTCATAAGGTGTTATAATACCTTATATTTCAAATAATAATTTTCATTAAAACAGTAATTAGCATCTAATCATAAAATCTCACTATTTAAATTGCCTTTTATATTATCTGGTTCTTAACTAATGTTAAGTATGTTGGTGTTCAGAAACCAGATGGACCCAAATGAAGAGAACTAAAATTTATTAAGCAGTTATGATTCACCCTCTAATTTCAATGTTTATAGCAAAGGAGACAAACACTAAGTAGTTGTGGTACTGTGTTCCAGACTTGTATTTCCCCTGGCAATATGGTGCAGAAACTCATGGTCTGAACCATTCACACTATATGGCTTTTCAGTACAGTCAGAACTCTGTTATGCTTCTTCAGCTGTTCCAGAGAGTTTATTAGCACCCTCTCACATCAGAATTCATACTTAATATTTACTTATAATAATCCCTCACCAAAATCTCAGTAAATTGTATTTTGTCTTTATTTTAATATGTTAATTAAAACTATCTTCATCATTTTAATGTTCTGAATAGATATACTATTCTAATTGTCCTTGCCATGTCTGCCATATAAAAGCTGCCCTGTATGTGGTACCGCATCCAATGACAATGTATGGACATCTTGGCAGAAGCCCTATTAGAATATTCACATCAGTAAAAGGACAAATGCCCAACATTAGGCTACTCATTCTCCTCCTATTCCTCAGGGTTAACTGTTTATGATTGAGGCTCAGTTACTTGCCTACAATTAGGAGCTGGATCACATGGGATTACAGCCTATAGCTATGACTCTAAATAATGTCATGGAATCATCTCTTTTCATATGTTTGAATGAAAACAATAATTCCTCCCATGACATAGTGCTATTAAATGCTCTTAAGAACTTGTGTATCTTTTGACAGTGTCCTTTGCCTTACAGAAACTTTGTAATTTTATTAGGTCCCATTTGTCAATCCTTGATCTTAGAACATAAGCTATTGGTGTTCTGTTCAGGAAATTTTCCCCTGTACCCATGTGCTCAAGGCTCTTCCCCAGTTTCTTTTCTATTAGTTTCAGTGTTTCTGGTTTTATGTTGAGGTCCTTGATCCACTTGGACTTGAGTTTAGTACAAGGAGATAAGAATGGATCGATTTTCATTCTTCTGCATGCTGACTTCCAGTTGAACCAGCACCATTTGTTGAAAAGGCTATCTTTTTTCCACTGGATGGTTGTAGATCCTTTGTCAAAGATCAAGTGACCATAGGAGTGTGGACTCATTTCTGGGTCTTCAATTCTGTTCCATTGATCTACATGCCTGTCACTGTACCAATACCATGCAGTTTTAAACACCATCACTCTGTAGTACTGCTTGAGGTTGGGGATACTGATTACCCCAGAAGTGCTTTAAAATGACAACCAACAAATTGGAAAAAGATTTTTACCAACCCTACATCCAACAGAGGTCTAATATCCAAGATATACAAAGAACTCAAGAAGGTAGACTCCAGAGAGTCAAATAGCCCTATTTAAAAAAAATGGGGTATAGAGCTAAACAAAGAATTTTCACCTGAGGAATATCGAATGTCTGAGAAGCACCTAAAGAAATGTTCAGCATCCTTAGTCATCAGGGAAATGCAAATCAAAACAACCCTGAGATTTCACCTCACACCAGTCAGATTGGCTAAGATCAAAAACTCAGGAGACAGCAGGAGCTTGTGAGGATGTGGAGAAAGAGGAACAGTCCTCCACTGTTGGTGGGATTGCAAGTTGGTACAACCACTCTGGAAATCAGTCTGGCAGTTCCTCAGAAAACTGGGCATGATACTACCGGAGGATCTCGTTATACCATTCCTGGGCATATACCCAGAGGATTCTCCAACATGTAATAAGGACACATTCTCCACTATGTTCATAGCAGCCCTATTTATAATAGCCAGAAGCTGGAAAGAACCTAGATGTCCCTCAACAGAGGAATGGATACAGATAATGTGGTATATTTATACTATGCAATACTACTTAGCTATTAAAAACAATGAATTCATGAAATTCTTAAGCAAGTGGGTGGAACTGGAGAATGTCATTCTGAGTGAGGTGACCCATTCACAAAAGAACACACATGGTATGCACTCACTGATAAGCAGATATTAACCCAGAAGTTTGGAATACCCAAGAAACAATTCACATATCAAATGATGCCCAAGAAGAAGGAGGGAGAGGCCCCTGGTCCTGGAAAGGCTCAATGCAGCAGTGTAGGGGAATACCAGGACAGGAAAGCGGGAAGGGGTTGATTGGGGGAAAAGGGGAAGGAAGAGGGCTCATGGGACTTTCGTGGAGGGGAAATCCAGGAAAGGGGAAATCATTTGAAATTTAAATAAAGAATATATCTAATAAAAATAAAAGAATTTGTGTCTCTCTCCACATTTCCTTTAGCTCATGACCTTTTCTCATTTGTTTCATCTCTCTGTCTGATGTAAGCCTACAAGCTATAATATGTTGGTTTGTTCCTGTGATATGTTCAAAACAATCATTGATTTACAGTGTAGCTTTCAGTGTTAAGTGTGGACCAACTGTATTCACTATATTTATTGACCCCTGGGAGGCATCAGTCTTACACTGAGACCCCCATGTCTTATTTTCACTTTAAGTAAAAACGTCCAACTAACTTATTATAATAATGAAAGTTTTCTAAAGTACATATCCTATCTGATGAAAATAATTTTTATCAGTGGTTCTTTGAATATATGCAAAGTATTACAGAAAAAAAATAAAGTGATATAGATAGAAAACTTAAGTTGGTGGTTATTATCATTTTTATCAACTTAACATACATGGGCATACTTTAGTATGAAGACGAATTCATATTTAAAATTCCTAATCTCTAACTGCCTCAAGGTTCCCCTTCTGTGTCTAACTAGCTTTTCTTTCTCTAACACAGATATAACAAGCTGATGTGAATGGCTTCTGAAGACTCTTTGATGTTAGGCTTCTCTGGAGAATTACTCAGTATCTGCACACTTAGCAGATGTGTTCAAGAAATTTTTTACATAGGCCATATCAAAACACCCCACTGTTTAAGCATTAGAGTCATTCAGATATCCCACAGGGTACTATCAGTATACTAGAATACAGAATTATAAAGTGGTACTGAGTTTGGGTAGGTGTCCAAAAATTATACACAGCACTTACGCATAAAACCCCTCCAAAGCAAAGTGCAATAATGTGTGTTAAGATTAGAGAGATAAATACATACACAGAAGGTGAAATGCTATATTTCCCACATAGGAGACTGGTTCTACTCTCATTAAAAGTACTCATGCCTCACAAATTATTTGTAGGAACAGGGAAACAACCATTGTTATACATCAGATACTCAAGTCTTACGGTTCCTTACAACATTCCTTTGATCCAGATACGAATATAAATTTAAGAAATAAATTTGAGTATAACGTCAGCCTTCTTCCCAATTTAAGATCACTCATTCTTAGTTACATGAAATTTTAAAAGGTTAACATGTTTGCTTGATTTTCTTATAAGTCAGAGTTGTTATCCTCCTTTCTGCCTCAAAGCTTTTAATACACAAGGGCAATTTATTAGCTGTATGAATCAGAAAAAGGAAATGGCAACAGAGTTTACTCTTTTGGTTTTATTTAGAAGTAACTTATATGTCAATAAGTCCGTGGCAGTAACTAAAGCAGGAAATACTAATACAGTAAAATTACAAGGACGATGCTGCCTCCTGACCTTTTGTCATGTGGGTGAATGCCAACAGACTCAGGGTGAGTGAAGCAAGTGCAAAATATATCCCTTAAGCATCTGCCCAGCATATTTCATATGGCCCAAACTTAGTACGAAGCATTTAATCTACTTGGAATTTTGGAATAAGTATTTAAAAGAAAAGAAGAGAGTCCAAACACAAATTAAAAATTAAATTGGGTCTCAAAATTGTGATTAGTACCCTAAGGAGTTTCTGTGTACTGAACAGCATCATGGGGGAAGAAAACAAAGAATGTCACCTGAATTCTAACTCTAGCTCAACAATTATTCACATTGTCCTACTAACACACTACACAGACATCCCTTTAACCTGGGCTGTATGTCTACAAGAAAAAAAAAAACTTTCTTTTCAGTCTTCACGGAGTCTATAGAAGATAAGACCCAAGAAATGTTTCATGGTTAACAAAAATAGCCAAGGACTGAAGCAGTTTTCTAAACAAAAGAATTAAAAGAATTGATAATTTTCACCCAAGAAAATAACTCATTCACTGATTGGCTTTGGGAGGACGTAAGTCTGAATCTGGAGTTGCACATTGATTCTATGCATATCACAACTTTGGGTTGTAATACATTATACTAAAGAAAAAAATAGTGGTTTTCCCCCTTAGATTTGCTAGTTAGGAGAGCTAAGCATGAATCAGAAACAAGAGATTCTGAGAACAGATAAACATTGTGACTTTACCTTATTTTCAGGGGTTCTCAGATCTTTATTTTTCTTCTTTAAATTTCCATTGATTATACAGAATGTATCTCCATAAGTCATTACTTTCTCTTCTGCAAAAGTTCACTTAAAGAGTATTTCTGCTGCTGGTGAAACTTGATGGCCAAGGAGGTTATTAGGAATAATAAAGGACTAATAAAAGACCCTTTTAATTTACACACTCAGATTCTGCAGTCAGTGTTGAAACAGCAGCTCTGTGGTTGGGAACGAAGGAATCCGAATCTACAGAACTCTTCCACTTCCATTCCCTGATGTACATTTCAACAATGGGAAAGCAGCCCAGAACATACCATTGCATGACTACAGGGCAACCTTAGCATCCCTCTATCTCTTACTTGGTCACATTATTCCACGGATGTATCTTTGCCATGGTGATTCACTCGTTTTCCTGCAGGGGCCACAGGCTGCTGATGAGTAGATGAACTCAGAGACATTTGTTGCTCAGTCAACTCCAGAGTTGAAATAGTTCTTCTGTCGACCTCAGCCTATGATGAAATATATATATATATATCTATAGATGCTTTTGACAGTTTCTGGATTTTTGTGATAAATTCAATTCAGAACAGTTGTTTTTCCTTTAAAAGCACCATCATTAAGCCAGAGTAACTGAAATAAAATAAATAAAATAATAGTACAAAACCCATCTTGACTTTTATTGTTTGGGATGCTTAATTGCTAAGTTTACACATTTCGTGAAATGTGGTCTGATATTTTTAGGTTCCGTCCTTTTGATTGAGATGGTGCTGTTTTGGAGATGTAAGATTATAGGTGATTTCAAGAGATCAATACTTGGTTGTATTTTATTTAGTGAATTTAATTGATCACCTGGCTTGGATAGATTACAAAAAAAAGCAACAAATTTACATGTACTTTATCAGAAACTCCCATTGCTGTGATTTTTATGTAACTACTATTTTAATCAATATACCTTTTATACTAACCAAAAAGTTAATAGTTTTAAGGTTGATATTTTTCAAAAGGAATGTCTGAAAAATAGCTCACCAAGTAAAGGTATTTGCTGCTAAGCCTTAGGATCTTGACTGATTCTCTAGGACCTATGTACCTGACTCCCACATGTGCTCTGACATTCATATGGGGACCTTGGTAAATACATACATGCATATATGCTTACATGCATATAAACATACATATGCTTACATGCATACTTGTGTACCTGAATACATACATGCATACACACATATACTAGATTTAAAAGCAAATGCCAAGTTTAAAAAGTAGAATATTAAAAAAAACAGAAGAAATTGATTTATTTATATTTCTTCTCTTACTCCTTAGTGAAAAAAATGTACCCTCTGTATAACATTTGCAAAACCACTAAATTTATCAAAATTTGGAAATAATACAAAAACCTCATTTATGTCCACTAATCATTCTCCTTTGAAGCAACATATTTTTGAAAATCTAAAGATTATTCAAAATGCAAATGATAAAAGTCAAAGAACTAATAAAAAAGAAATAGAAAATATGTTCCTATTTAGCAATCAAAACATAATACAAACTCTTTCCACAAATGAAATTTAATGCTTAGAAGTCTTTTGGTAAAATTTTTCTAAACAGTTTAGTAATAACAGTAATTTTAAACAAATTATTCCAAATAAAAAGACCACAGCTTTAAACCTGTTTGTATGAGATTACAACTTCACCAATACTTAATACCTAGAAATAGTAATATATTCATTAAATTATAGACCATTTTCTCAAAAAGAAACTGTGAATGTTTTAACAAAAATACTCCTGTGCAGGAAGCATGCTAATCAATTACAATAGGTATGTATATGACTTCCTGTTGGAAGAAAACCATTAGATAGGAAATATCTTTCTAAGATGTCCTTTCCATGCCCAACAAATACATAGAGTAATTTTATGTTCTCAATTTATCAACAGCAGAAAGAAGAATATTTATGCTTTAGATGAACTTCTGAGGCACACTTAGAGACAGCCTTGTTTATGGACTATGTGTAGGGTGGCCTGGTAGGAACACATTGGCCAGAACACCAAGTCATGATGGCTGATTTCCCCAGTTACTCCAACGAGCAAGAGAAGTCAAGCCCAAAACATACAAATTTAGATGAGTAATGTTTAGGGTTCAGTAAATCATGACAGTATCATGTGAAATAAGAAAAGGGAGAAGGAAAAAAGATATCTAGCTCACAGTATCCTAGTCACTTTCCCAGAAATCCCTTCCATCAAATCCCCTACATAAAGAATTGTCAAAAATACAGTAAGAGAACATGCCTCCATGCAAGGCAAACTGAGCAAGGGACCATTCTTCCTGGGCTCTCTGTAATGTCAGTCGTGGCAAAGAAGGAAAGAGAAGATAGCAAATATTATAGAAATTATCTTTTTCTGGATAGTCTCTCTCCATAAACCTATTGAAAAGCAAATTAAGTTTACATCTTGGGTTTGTTGTTGTTGCTGAACAGCTCTTAGCAAAGTTTTTTTTTCAATTTATTTTCTCATGAATTATGCATAAAAATACAATTCTTCCCCTACATTATGGAGACCTCCTTTGTCTGTCCTCTAAATATCTATAGAAAATATATGCATAATGACTTTTTAAATGTACCAAATGGCTTACTATATTATAGCCATATATATACCTCTTGTCAAACCAGAGGTACTTTAGTAATAATAGTATCGTAAGGCCAGAAATAATAAGACAAAGAGTAGGATAAACAGGCATTTACTACAAAATAGAATTTCTAGAATTAGTTTATCTTAAGCTATTAAAAAAAGGTTTATTTATTTATTTCATGTATGAGTATACTGACACACCAGGAGAAGGCATTGGATCCCATTGCAGATGACTGTCAGCCACTATGCAGTCACTGGAAATTGAACTCTGGATTTCTTGAAGAGGAGTCAGTGCTCTCAACTGCTGAGCCATCTCCACAGCCCATCTATCCCAGTTTTATATGGTATTTTCCAGACTTTGAAGACAGCATTCTCAAAGACAAAATGGATTCTTAGTTGCATGTGGGTTTGAGAATACATTCCAATCAAATTTTTGGTTGTTTCTCAATCTTAAAGTAATCTGTCTAGCAAAACAATGAACTTATTTCTTTTCTGTTGCTATAATAACACACTCTGATCAAAAGCAAAGGTTTTATTTCATGGTGTGTTTCCAAGTCATAGTGCATCATTGAGGAAAGTCAGGGAAGGACTCAAGCAGGAACTAAAGCAGAAACAATGGAGAAATTGTGCTTACCAAATTGTTCTGTCTTGCTCTCTGCTTGCTCTCTTATATAACCTAGACCCAGCAGCTAGGGATTGTGCTGCCTACAGGGGACTATAGTAGACCAGTGAATTAATTAGCAATGAAGACAATATCCCACAAGGATGACCAGAGCCCAATATAAAATGGACAATTCCTCAATTAGTCTTCTTCCCAGGTGACTCTAAATTGTCTTGACTTGACAATAAGCCCAACCAGGGCAAGTACTTTCTGGGTTCCCATGAACCATATTTTCCTGTTTCTGTTTTTGTTGTTTTCATCTTTGGCTCCTTTTCTTAGGTCATCTTTGATTTTTTTCCAGTTTATAGGATTTAGATAGACCTAGAAAACTAGTAAAACCTTTGGTGTGTCTGTGAGATATTTGAGATAGAGTATGGGGACTTTGTCATAATGAATGGCTTAATCTGCCAAGAGATCAAATTTTGATTGCACTTCTGGAACACAGTAGAGTTTGGGGTGATGAGTCCTGGTTAGGGGAAGTAAGTCACAAGGGGAATGTTCTTGGGGCATATAACTTGGCTGGACCATTCTTGTTTCTGTTCTACTCTTTTCCAGTCACCATTATGTGAGCTGTTCCATCATGTTCTTCTTTCCATAATGGGCTAAAATCCCATTATACTTCCTACCTGCCATAGCATGGGTAGTTTCTGCCACAAGTCCTCACCATTATAATGTTCTGATTTGTCATGGGCCTGAAATCCATAAAAGCCAAGACAACAGACTAGAATCTGAAAATTCTACCCCTTAAATTATTTCTGTTAGGGATTTCTATTAGAGTGAAAATAAAATTAACACATCTGTTAACTTTCTTTGCTGACTACCAAATGTGAAACTTCTCAGTGAATTAATCTAATTTTATAAATAAATCATTTATTTATTCATAATATTGAGAGTATACTGATAATTATCCAAGATACACATCAACTCTAAAGTTTACTGCAAATGCCATCAATGCAATCCCATATTTCAGCTAACATTATTGAGCATCTAGTAAATTTCTCAAACAAAATTTGGCTTTGCTTCTTACTCAAACTGTTCCATCTTACATTTTAATGTCAGCACATGATCCAATAGATTATATTACCAGTTATATTTATTCCAATATTAAGATCTATTAGACCTAACAATATAGAAGAACTCTAATGTGTTTATTTGTTGTTTAATACATATCACCATGTTTTCTGCATAGACTATATAAATAGTGTCATTACTGGGTACCAGACTTATTCTGACAGAGGAATAACACATCCTGTCTAAGTCAACTAAAGTGGACTTTGGAAAACCAAAATGGCAAATGATTGAGACAATTTTTAGTGTTTTAATTACATATGTGCTCTTACCTATCATTTTCCAGATTTCTTCTCCTCCAGTCCTTGCCCTCAGTGAATTCTCACTGAGTACAGGAATCCAAAGTGGCCAGAGGTGTCAGGTTCTCCTGAGCAGGAGTCATAGGTGTTTACCAGCTACCTGACATTAGTTCTGGAAACTCAGATCAGTTACAAGAGCAATACAAATTCATAACCACTAAGCCATGTCTCCAGCACTACACACACATACTTTTTGCATGCTACACACACACAGAGAGAGAGAGAGAGAGGGAGAGAGAGAGAGAGAGAGAGAGAGAGAGAGAGAGAGAGAGAGAGAGAGAGAGAGAGAGAGAGAGAGAGAATGCTATAGCTGGAGAAATGTTCTAAAGATAATATTTACATTCTAGAGAAGAGCTCACCTATAGCACTTATTCAATTATAAGCATGACTCATGGGTCCAGGAATAAAGAGGATTTGGAAGGATGAAAGTGAATCTTTCATTGTGACTCCCAATCATCTACTGACCAAATATACATTTTATTTTCATTACTGTACCACTATGCTTTGTTACCAAATATTCTGTGATGTTTCCTGAGGCAACACAAATATTTACTCACTTCAGACAGACATGGAGTCAATGACAGACAGAAGTAGCAATTCCACCAAAGCCCAACTTGCAATCCAAGGAACTTATTGCTGTTACTTGTAGGAATGTGAGTAAGGAATGAGGTAAAGAGAAAAACATCTTCCTATTTCAGTTGTTTACTGATTCCATATCTTCATGGAAGAACTTTTAAATCTTGTGAGTTTCAGAAACTTCTTGAGACTTTTGAGTTGATTATTCCCTGAGTCACATAGGCCTCTCCTACATTCTCCAGAAGAGAATGTTTCAATTAGGAGGAAATTTCTAAACACCACCAATTTAATTTATTCTGGGTTGAAGGAAATAAACAATTCAGAGACTCTACCTATATGTAGATGTAATCTTTGAGGGTTTTAAAGAGCAGTGTTATAAGTATAGTATCATAAATGATAATTTCTGTCCTTGCCAATTCCTTCCCTTATGATTATACTTTGTGTGCAAAATCTAATGTTCTCCAGTGTACCATAAATGATGTGAAAAATGCAAGTAGTTTATGGACAGTGGGAACAGTAGCATTTCCTGTTATTTATTTGAATATTGAACATTTATGAGGTACCCAGGAAGAGATATGCAATAAGACATTAGTTCTGTGGTTTTGAGGAGGTGCAAATGATTGTGAGTCATTGCAATCTGAGAAGCAAGGAGTTCCTACACAGTGTGGCCAGTGAGGCAGAAAAATGCTGGTATTACAGAGCTGATGTGTACCAGTATTTTAAAGATGAGAATAATATAACAGTTGCTAGGAAAGAAACCTAAAAAGGAGACTGTTAACAAAGAGGTCATTGAGGAGTTGCTGAGATCAATTTCAGTGGTATGGTAAGAACAGAAGTCTCAATATGCTGGTAATCAACAAATTTCCCAAGGTGTAAGTCAGCATGGGAATTTTTTGTTAGTTTGTTTGTTTTAATTTTTTAAGATTTGAGACAAATCTCAAAACTAACAAAAACAAAACCACATATGGAAAAGATCTCTCCAACTTAGTTATTTAAGCAAAATACCTCATAGTAGCATCATTCAAAAGACTCCAATCTAGGATAGGTTCATTAAATGCTTCTTTCTGCAGAAGTTGTCCTTGTAAACTGTTTTAATACTCATAACTGCACTGTATGGTTGCTATTGTTTTCTTTATCACAATCATTGAAAATCCACCATTCAGTTATCATGTGACTATAAGGAAGGTCTGTATTCGTCCAGTGTTGATGGTAAATGGGTCAGCACTGTCACACATGAAAAAGAAACGTGGACTTTCAGGGAAAAATCACTCCATTCACGCACCAAAGCCAGTACCTTTGTTATCTGACATTTTATAGTTTATATACTTACTTGGCAATATATCTTTCTGTGAGCTATTGAAACAGTGATTTCATTTTGAAAAACAACATTAATGGATTCAGCCTTCTTCACATGCTAGTTTTCAAACACTTGAAAATAAAACTTCCAAAAGAGAATGTTTCATTTTATTTACAAATAGTATCTACATTGAATATTCTGATTACCTTCGAATCTAGTGGTGCTGGTAAGCCTTCATTACATGTTTCAAGCTGAAAAATGACAAATTTTGTCTAAAAATTTGCTAAGCAATTTGATTTCCTTTGTTTAAATACTGTTGCCAAATCTACCAAAAATTTTAATTTATTTTTAACTCCCACCTGGACCAAAGTGCTGAAACATTACACTAATTTTTCCACAAAAGTCATTTTGGAGCAAGGAAAGGGAAGACCCACGCTTACAGGCAGAAATAAGGTTATTTGTAACTGTGTTCACCTTTGGCCTACTCTGGCTTTATACTTTCACCACTAGACTAAGGCTCACATCCCCTAACCCCATGAGGAAATTTCTGATATTTAACCTCAAATCAATCAATAAACTATATGCAAAAATCAGTGAGCTTTACAATGCAATAAAATCTATTTCTTCATCAAAAGTTGTTCCTATTCACCAAGTGACAAATATTCAATTATATATTCCTATTTGAAATTTTAAAAAGAACTCACTCCTTCATTTTTATTTGTATGTGCATAAGCCTCTGTGCAGTGTGCATACAGGAACCCTCAGAAAATAAAAGGCATCAGATCCTCTAGAACTGGAATTATAGGTGACTATCATGGTCTTGGGAAATGGTTAGATTAAGGAGATGAAATGGTTGTTGTACTAAAGAGAATTGTGATTTCCAGAGAGTATAGATAAATTTAATCTAACAAAAGTGATTTATGAGCAAACTAGACCAGAACTATATTCCAATTAGAGGAAGCAAACCTTCTTTCAAACAATAAAAATCTGCTTCTCTCTTTAAGCCATAGAAACATTCAGGAAAAATGGTCTAGGGGAGAATGTGTTTTGTTGAAGCATTACCTGATTTATGTATAAACACACAATTTAGTTTTTCATAGTAAATTCTTCTCTGTCTCTGTCTCTGTTTTCCTCCCTCCTCACCATCTCCACTCCCCTCTTGTGTTGGGAATAAAGTCAAGGATGCCTGCATGCTACATAGGCTCTCTACCACTCAGCTATACTCACAGCCTCTCTGTGCTTTCTATGTTTGAGAAAGATCTCTCTCAGTCCTATTTGTGATCCTCTTGCCTCAGTCTTCTGAGTAGATGGGATTCTAGGAATAGAAAAATAAAAAACAAGGCTGAGCCTAATTGCTTGTTTTTCTTTCAGCAAAGCTTCTTTGTTTGGTTACCAATACTATTTGGAATTTCTTCTTCAAGGGTGAAAACTATGCTCAAGAAAATATCATTTTCTCCTAAAGTCTGTTATCATTTTATTAAATTTTTCTTTTCTTTAATTTTTTTCAAAATGTTTATGTTCTAGAAGTTGATTTCAATTTCCTGATTTTTTTCCCTTTTTTGTCTAACCTTTTAAAGACTTTAGATTATAGGATTTAGGTTTTGTTTCCTAATTGAGTCCAATTATATTGAGATATCAATTACCAATGATTGTTAATTTCTGTAATTTTGTCATTGTTGTTGATGGTGGTATGTGTCTTTCCTGGATGTTTTATGTCAGGAATTTTTTAGATTTAACATTTTCTTTGACTGGCATATCTATTTCTTCTATCATGTCTTCAATGCCTGAAAGTCTCTCTTTCATTTCTTGTATTATGTTGGTGATCTTTGAGTGTAGGCCTAGATTTTTTAAAACATAAGGGTTCTTAAATGCTTTAATATCCCTTCTAGCTCACCACCCATGGAAGGTAGTGAAAAGGAAAAGTTAATAGAGCAAAGAAGGATGTGAACCTGTTTAGAAATAGTTCTTTGAAGCAAATCCAATATGCATTCTCAGGATATCAGCAGTTGAGTCTACACAAATCAGCAGCTTGATCCACTCTCAGACATCATTCTTAAATCAGCAACAGCAGGTCTATTTGGAAGAAACTGTAAGGCTCTGGCCATTGGCCCAAGTCTGCGGACACAGCAAGAAGCTGCAGGAACATGACCAGAAGTTCTTTGGTGGCATTTCTCTATATAAAGAAATGACAAATGATGACCAACAAAGAATGGTAAAGCATACCAATAACCATACAGTATCATCTACTGTTTGTTGGGTTATATTTATACCCTTTCCAAACATTACTCATTCTCTCTAGAGTCTGCTCTAGCAAAACATCACAGGTCCCTTTTCCAGGCTGCTTTCAGCAAAACATATCTCTTTTCCCAGCAAAACATCTTTACACATGTCTGCTTCACCAAAAACATCCACTCAGAAGACGTTATTCTGAAAAATATTACAACATAACTGATTCTCCAAAGAAACCAGAAATGTCTACTTCATTTTTGTCTGTAATTCCTGTTCACTTCCCTAAAGTTTCTACTTCCAGAATTCCTTACATTTTCTTTATTGCTTCTATTTCCATTTTTGGGTCTTGAATACTTTATTCATTTCCTTTAACTGTCGGTTTGTCTTGTCTTTCTTTAAGGGATTTACACATTTCCTTCAATATTTTGTTATATTTTTCCTCAATTTCTTTTTTATTAATCATTTTATTCATTTACATTTCAAATGGTATCCCCATTCCTGGTTACCCCTCCAGAACCCCCCCCATCACATTCCCCTCTCCCCCCTCCCCTTTGCCTCTATGAGGGTGCTCCTCTACCTACTCACCCACTCCTGCCTTGTGGCTCTAGCATCCCCCTATGCTGGGACATCAAGCCTCCACAGTACCAAGGGCCTACCCTCCCATTGATGACAGTTAAGGTCATCATCTTCTACATATGTAGAAGGAGGCATGGGTCCCTCTATGTATACTCTTTGGCTGGTGGTTTAGTCCCTGGGAGTTCTATGTGGTCCTGTTAGTTGATATTGTGGTTCTTCCTGTGGGGTTGAAATCCCCTTCAGCTCTTTCAATCCTTCCCCCTAGCTCTTCCATTGGGGTTCCCAGGCTCAGTCCAATGGTTAGCTATGTGTATCTGTATTGGTCAGGTGTTGGTAGAACAACTCAGGGAACAGCCACACCAGGCTCCTGTCAGCAACCACTTCTTGGCATCAGCAATAGTGTAGGGGTTTGATGTCTGCAGATGGGATGGATCCCAAGGTGGTGTAGACTCTGGATACCCTTTCCTTTAGTCCCTGTTCCATTTTTTTGTCCCTGTCATTTCTTTGGACAGGAACATTTCGGGTTAAAAATTTTGAGATGTGTGGGTAGCCCCATCCCTCAAATGGGAGCCATGTCTATCTACTGGAGATGGTCTCTACAGGTTCTATCTCCCCTTTGTTGGGTATTTCAGCTAAAGTTGTCTCTGTTGGGTCCTGGGAGACTCTTGCTCCCTAAAGTCTGGGATTTTCTAGTGGCTATCCACAGTTCCCCATCTCCCACTGCTACATATTTCCATTCAATTTCCTTACCCTCTATACTACTCTCTTATCCCTTCCAATACCTGATCCTGCCCCCCTTTTCCTCCTCCTTCTCTTTCCTTCTCAGGTCTCTCTCTCCCTCTACCTCCTCTCATTATCTTGTTCCCTCTTCTATATAGAATTGAAGCATCTACACTTCTGTCTTTCTTCTTAAGCTCCATATGGTTTGTGGGTTCTACTGTGGGTATTCTGAGCTTTTAGGCTAATATCCACTTATCACTGAGTACATACTCTTAGCCATTCTGATTGGTGTGAGTTGTTATCTCAGAGTCATTTTGGTTGGTATTTCCTTGATGACTAAGGATATTGAACATTTCTTTAAGTGCTTCTCAGCCATTCGAGATTCCTCAGTTGAGAATTCTTTGTTTATCTCTATAAGAACCTCTATTGTCTTTATAAAATTTCATTTAAGATTTTTTACTGTACTTCATCTCTTTTGCATAAAGGGCTTGTTGTAGTAGGATAGCTTGGCTCTGTTGGTGACATATTGCCATGGTTATTGTTTATTATGTTCTTATGTTGGTGTCTAGGCATCTGGGGGTATGGAGATTATATGTCTAGGTGCCTATTTCCAAGTTTGTCATTTAGTCAAAAGCTAAACAAAGAAACACTGAAATCATTATAAACCAAATGGACCCAACCAATTTCTACAGAAAATTTCACCCAACATAAATTGGCTATTTTATGTGACTGGATTAGGCTCCCAATAGTGGGACTGTGGCACCAACCCACAATACCACATACACATGGACAGATTGGTGCACCAAGGACAGACAATACACAGAGAGGGAAGAGAACTAGATGTGCCAAAGAGACTCAGAACCAGAACTAAGCATTCATCCAGTGGGAGCCAGAGAGGAAGCGGATGTCTCCTGACCTCCTCTTGTCCCAAGGAGAGCTCTGGAACAGCTTATGTTCATGTTCCTTCTCTTTTGCCAAAACAGTCCCTGATAGGCAGGGAGGACTGCTTTTCTCAAACCCATTCTTGCTCTCAAGTCTAGGGACTAAACAATCTCTAAAGCACCTATGAAAATTATCTTTGCTCCACTGTCCAGGGAGATCCAAGTACAAGAATCTCCAGTCTGGACCACACTGCTGAATGAATCAATGGTAGGTCAGGAACATAGGCCCAATACAGCTTCTCTGTAAAGATTTCAATAAATTTACAGTGTACAGGGATATAATTCCTCCTTTTCTATTTTATGAAGATATTATTTTAAAGTTCCACAATACCTATTTCATAATACCTTGTACTTGAAGATTATAAGGAGTCCCAGTTATATAGGTAATATTAACTTGTCAACAAAACATCTCAAATGCTTGACTGCAATAGCCAGTTCCATTGTCTGTTTTAATCTGATTTGGAATACCCAGCATAGAAAAGCAACATAGGCAATGACTAATTACATTTTTAGTTGATTCTCCTATTAAAGCAGTTGCAACTAGAAAGCCTGAAAAGGTGTCAATAGTCACATGTACATATTTTACTTTTCCAAAATAAGCTATATATTGGCTATCAGTGTACAAATTGAAAGCTTGATTTTTCAATGATTTAAAAACACTGGCTAGAGCACATAATCCAATTGTGCTGAGGTGGGAGGAAACTCAGAGAATGAACATATGATCTAATTACATTGTAAGTCTCTGATGAGCCTTAGCTACCAGAAAACTCCTGAATGAGCCATGTGAAGCCAAGGATCAATGCAAAAGCAAGAGGAATTCATTGTTCCAGTGCACTGGGGTCTTCCTGCATCTGAAGGGGAGGTGGCAACCCTTTGGCAGCCCATTCAGTGAGTTTTTATAGTTTCCAGGGGCAGAATAGAGCATCAGCAACTAGGCACAATATGATTGGCAGAGCAGTGCCTCCTTTAAACTGATTGGTAATGAGGTAGTAAGGACTTCGCCCTCTCTCTTCTGGCCTACATGCTCTAGCGACCTCTTCCTTCTGGGATGGTAAGGGTCTTCATGTTTCCAACAGTCTTTAGTTAGCTGATCTCTTCAATATATGTTGCTTCCCATTAGATGAGTTGTCCGTAAATACAGCAAGCACATTTTCTATGGGCTCCGCTTGTAAATTTACAGGAAATACAAAAGCATGCATAAAGGAAAGTTGTAACAACTTATCTTTTGGGTAATGATTATCAATTTTTCCTGAAATTTTGGACATGTAATAGTCCAAATATCAGTATTCTTCAATAACCAATTTAATTGCTGTTTGGAGTAAGGAATAAACATTTCTTTCCCAAAATACATTCATGATACTATCCTACAACTCTGTATTAACACAGCAGCAGTTCCATAATAGGGTGCTAAAACTTTACATGGAGATGGAGAAAGTTGAATCCACATTAATGGTCTCTTTTGACAAAGAACTTCTGTGGGCATGTGAGAAAGTAGCAAGAAAGCAAACAGCCTGCAATTGTTATCTGTTGTTGGCTAATAGCTTCCTCTACTTTCTGCAAAACTATTCATTCCTCATCAGTTAATTGTAGAGGGGAATTAGGATTTGCATCCCCCTTAAGAATATCAAAGAAAGACTTAAGTCCTCCTATGGTAAGCTTAAGGTGAGGTCTTAGCCAATTAACATCTCCTAACAACTTTTGAAAATCATTTAAAATAAGTAAATTATCTTTTCTTATTGGAGTTTTCTGTGCCACAGTCTGTTTAGGATATATAACTGATGTCCCAAATATTGAAAAGGACATTGCCTTTGAATCTTTCTGAAGCAACAACCACTCTCCCAAAATTTAAAGCTCATTGTATAAGAGCAAAGACTTATAGTAAAATCCTTCAGAGGAATCAACTAATAATATACCATCCATACAATGAATAATATATACTGGAAGATTCAAAATCCTAACTTCTTGTATTGAAGCAGTGACAAAATTTTTTACATAATGTAGGAATATTAGCCATTCCTTGAGACCAAACTTTTCAATGGTATAGCTTCATGGGCTCTCCAAATTTACAAGCAAGCTCAGTAAATGCAAACCTCCCATAGACACCAGAATGCAAAAGAACAGTATAAAAACAATCCTCCAAATTCATAATAATTCTATATGCATTTCTGAAATGGCAGCTAGAGTAGGCAAGCTATGCAGCAATACTCTGCAAGTTCCATAGCCTCATTAACCCTTTGAAAACCGTGCAAAAATTTCCACCTTCTTGATTTTTTTCTTAATTACAAATATGTGTGAGTTAGAATCCTGAGCCTATGATTGAACTGCAAGCTGCAGCCAATGGGATACTGGCAGTTTAACCACAATCTTCAAGATTCCCTTGCAACACCAGAGTACATTGACAACTTTGGAAAGTAAAACTCCACCTCTAACCAACAGTCCAATCTCTCCAAAATCAAAACCATGTGCATCACTTCCATGCTACAAAGTTTGACTGTCAATTTCTGCACATGAATGCATGATGGTACAGCCAATACCTCAAAGAGACACTGCCCTAAATCCTATCTTTTATAACTCTCATTTCTAGGATAAGCAGTACATAAAATCTTACCCAATTTAAAGGTTTTTTTAGAGACCTGTTTCCCTGGATAGGCTCATGCCACATGTTGTTCTGAATGACTCCAACCCTGACTTACCATTTTTAAGTCAACTGTCTGTTACCAATGCTACAAATCTTTAATCATATCCAATAACTTATAAGCCAATAATCTATAACCAAGACATGCAGAACATATTTATACTTTTAAAACCAATCAGAAACAAAAATGAAGTGGATATTCACATTTACTTACTTAAACCAGAAAATATTCTTAATTTTTCTAGCTGTAATGTCAGAGATTTTCCTAGGAAAAACATCCATCATCTCTCTTACCATAGAAGCTGAGAAGCTGCTGGCCCCTTTAAGAGCTGCTTATGTAGACAGTCAGCTCCTGGTGGGCTTCTCCAGCTGTGTTAGGCTCCTAGCTACAGGTACAGGGCAATTTATCAGTTTTTGTTGTGCAAATTGAGACTGCTCCCTTTTTTATAACAGGGGCATAATCCAAGACAGCTATAAGGGCATATAGCCCATTACAATACAAGCAACTTTTGCGTTTCCATAGGCTAAATGCTTGACAAAAGAAACACCTGTTTATGGTTAAATCTAATTTGCAAACCTGTATTTCACCTTTGTCAGAGTCTTTTTGCCCTGCTGGGACTTGTGGGGGGAGCCATAGGGGATGCAGAAGGAGCATAAGGAGGCCAATCTTCATTATGATATTTAGTTGTTGCTTCTTTCAAATCAGCTTCTTCTCCGGGATCTAATTCATCATCAGTTAATTTCAAATCCTCTAATACTGCCTGAGAGGTTTATAGGGACCATCCTTGACTGAATTAGCTTTGGAAGGAGCTTTCTCAGACAAAGGCTCCTGCTTGAGCTCAAGTAATTGTTCCTGGGCTACTGCCAAAGCCTGAGAAATTTTCCTATCTTTATTACCATCAATGGCATCTCTTACCAGTGCCCAAAGGTAGAAGGTTGTAGGATCAGCCTGTATATTTCTTAGCACTTCTCCCACTCTTTCTCAAGTAGCTTTATCCAAAGTCCCCTCTTCTGGAAATCAAGGGCAGTATAAATCCACGTGGGCTAAATTTTTTTCTAAGATTTGTAAATTCTACTTCTCTTGTTTGTAACAACCCTTTCATGGTGCGAGTAAAAACCCACTTATTATTGTCCTGTCCCATTGCACTGCTAAGCCCTTAAGGACAAATAGTGCTTCCATGTGTTTAGGTATGCTTTTTGTTGTTGTTTTGAATGATAAGACTTTATTGTAAAATAAAAAATTTAAAGTAGAACAGCATTTGTGAATCATTCCTGCTTGGCACTATTGAAATTGCTGCGTGAACACAACTCTGTAGCTGCTCCTGGATTACAGAATTTACTGTTGCAGTTCCATAGAACTGTGCAAAACTGCTTACACTAATCACCATATTTATCACTTAAATCAACATTATATTTAATTTGGCATTTGTCTGGCATGTTTTCAAATTGTTTAGAGTCACTGTGTGGTGACTTATGATATAACTTAGATTGATACCTAAGTATATAAACACACACACACACACACACACACACACACACTCACAACTCAAGTCAGAATAATTCTCACATAGTACAAAGCTATTGCCCGTGACTGACAGTACAGGTTTAAATCACAGATAAGTCCGTTAATGTCACTAAATTTCACAGATAGAGGTTACATCCAAATGAGGTCAAGAAGTATGAAACTTTATGCCACTTAGAAGACCATACTAGGTCCACTAGAAATTTCAACTAATGTAAAAATGTAGGTAGTTTTGACTTTCACCAATTTGATGATAAAACACTAATAATTGATGTTTTCAAGCTTATATTTTCAAATCGAACCATTTATGAAATATACAGTTTTAAAAAGTTATAAAATGTGCAGCGGGAATGCTCTGAAAAAGTTTTCAAACACTAGCTTGAGAAAAGTATGTTAAATATAAATTAGATATTAAGAAATGGCTGCATCTTTAGTAAAACATCATCACCGATGGAAATATGAATATAGTAAAAGCACATTTGCTATGGTACACACTAGTGTTATTCTAAATTTTAAAACCACTCTATAATAGTTTATAACATTATTAAAGACCTTAAACTTCATCTTCGGACTTTTTCTAAGGTCATCTAAAACTGAAACAGTGTTATAAACTGTTTTCCTTCCCATCATTTTCTTTCCTGATAATTCATCTTCCTCTTCTTAATTCTGATGGTATTCACATGTCCATACTCCTCAGTTCTCACATCTTTGTCTGCACATTCACCTTATCATTTCTTTACTATTAAATAGTGTAACAGACAAATTGTACCTTCTTTTGGAAGAAAGGTAAGGCTCTAAACTGAGGTCTGTATCAGTATTCTATAACTTCCTGAAAGTATCTGAGGAAGACAATTCTGGCAATTATAAGGTTCTTCCTATGGCCTTATTATAGCAAATTTCCCCAAATAAAAACATTTCATCATTAGGGGAAGCTTGCTAAGATTCAAGTAATTTTAACAAGAGGTTCTTTAAGAATTGGGAAGTTAACAACTTACAAGTCTCAGGAAATTCCTGAAACCTCCCAGATTTACAAGGTCTCACCAAGTTTGTGAAAGTAGTAGATGCTGTAGAGAAGAGAATTTCTGATCTGTGGAGCTACCTGCAAATCCTGCAGATAGTTACAGGGTTCCAGATTTTATGAGATCCTAATGAAGTAAGATTTTTTGCAGTTATTTTTGAATTGTCTATGTCCTTATAAGAATACTGTTACCTATATACTTGTAAGCAAACCCAGTAAAGTCATTGGTTCACCAGCTTAGACTTTTCTGGTATCAATATCTTAGCTATTGTAGGTTCCCTATCTGATGTGAATAAGCCTTAGTCCTGTGTTTCCCCAAGAATTTGTTGTACAATAAATGAGAAAGTAAAAATATTCAATACCTTGCACCATCATAACAAATGCAAGATATCAATATTAACTCCATTTTATGGATGAGAAAATTAAGGAACATTGACATTAGTAACTTAACTAAACAGAAGATAAACATTTAAGACTTGGACTCTCAAACATTTTTTTTTATTATTGTGTAGATCTTTATTACTGTCTCTTCTGATAAAATAACATCTTATACAAATAGAAACACCTGGTTTGTTTTGGAATGAAGATCTTGGGTGAAGTAGGAAGGAAGGAGAGAGATGTTTCTTATAATCTGTGAGAAATAGATTTACAGGGAAAACAGATTTTCACAACTTCAATGACATCATATCACATGATCCCGATCCTTTATGGAACAAGGGCTGAGCCTACCAATGTCCACACACCCCTGTGGCTATGATGCTCTGGACATGGAATATGGACATTTTCAGAATCTATCAGCTCAAACTTTTAATGAGCAAACTTTTCTTCCATTATGTTTTAGAAAAGCAAAATTAATGTATACATATTTTCAAACCATGTTTCCTATTATAAGTAACATTGAGTAAAATGTATTCATATCAAGATATATCAGATTATTGTAAATTATAAAACTTTGCTTTGAACAAAGGATATATAATAAAGTAGAGAAAACATATGAGGCTTTAACCAGAAACAAGGAATCACACGCAACTAAGGAATGTTGAGAGAGTAAGAAATAGTCTTTCCCAGAGATGAGCATACCAACTGGGTAGGCTATCTAATATCAAATTGTCAGCCTTGAAAACATACATACTAGTAACATTATACAAACAAAGCAGATTGTATTTATGTATTTAGAGGTGCTTGTGTGTGTATGTGTGTGTGCGTGCATGTGTGTGTGTGTGTGTGCGTGTGTGTGTGTGTGTGTGTGTGTGTGTGTGTTTATAACAATGATAAAAAAGAGGCCTTGATTTTGAAAGCGAACAGAATGACAGTACATGGAATTGTTTGCAGAGAGGAAAATAAGAAGGAAATAATATAATTTTGTTATAATCTAAAAAATTAAAACCATATTTAAAAAGAAGTAACAAATCTGACTGGACAGACTTGTATTGAAAAAGTTTTTAAGCAGTAAAACAATAATGAAAAACATGGGGTTTAGAAAATACATACATGTATATATATACATATATATGCACATATATATTACATATGTATGTGTGTGTATATATATATAAACATATACTTACATATCTAAATTATAGCTTATACATTTTAAGTTGCTTTAAATTAGCACCAAAACAAAAGACAATATTGAGTTCAATTCTCAGTACAAAAAAAAAACCACAAAAAACCAAAAATACAAAAAAACAAATCCCCGCAAAAAAAAAACAGAATTATTATGAAGCTAACAAAAATGAATAATGGAAAGTTTTTACTTAGTAGAGAATAATACTCTGAAACCACACTAAACAAACTTATTTCTTTTTCTTTATTTTCTAAGTTTTTTTTTTATTTACATTCAAAATCATTTCCCCTTTCCCGTTTCTTCCCTCCCCGAAAGTCCCATAAGCCCCTTTCCCTCCCTCTTTTCCCCATTCAACCCCCTCTCCCTTCTCTGTCCAGGCATTCCCCTACATCCAGTCTTTCCAGGACCAGGGGTCTCTTCTTCCATCTTTTTGGAAATCTATTGAAATGCAAATTGTGTCTAGGAACAAACTTATTTCTGAAGTTATGATTTGAATGCTGCACCACAATTGATGAATTATGATTGTGAGCTTAGCTATCTATATTAAGAACAAAACAGATTTAAGATATATTAAAACTAAATCCTTTGTTAAATTGTTAAATGAATGCAGTAGATTTTGAAAAACAGTCATCAAAAAAGTCATGAGCTTAGAACCCTCAACAACTTTTATGTAACAACATTATTGCATAAAATTCCTTTATGCTTAAACAAGTTTATAATTTATCTTTCAAGAAGCAACTCGACATTGCTTATGAAAAATGTCAGTACTATTTTCCACTGGCAAAAACTTACATGAAAGGAACTAATTGTAGGGGTAAGAAAATAGACATGCCTTGCTTAAATGTGGATAACTTCATAGGCTGTCAAGAAGTCCATATACCAAAGATGTTTTCTACTAATTAGAATATTAATAAAGTTAAGCTTATAAAATGTTTGATATTTAAAAATCATCTTTGAAAATTCCTTTAAAGATGTTAAATGTAACTTTAGAAAATTTAACTAATTGTAACAGCCTCACAAGTTTCAGAGGAGGGGTGGGAAGTGTTTTCTTCTTCCATTGATTTGAAAGCATGGCTGTGAGAACATCCTGAGTTTGTTAAGACAGTCTGGAATCTAGACAGTGTGCTAACCAACAGATGTACTTATTTGGTAACAGGATGCATATATCAAAGGGCAAAAATAAAATAATCCTATTTCCTCAAAAGCAGACATGCCACTCACAGTATGTAATGAACAAAAATGACAGCACATTTATTACAACATCAAAGCAATTTTTTCCTTAGTGATTATTATAATAAATTTGTTTCTGTCCAAAAACCCATAATGATTTTGCAGGAACACTCAGGAGAAAAAACAAAACAAAACAAAACAAACCTTTAATTTGTTTCAATACCATTCTCAGAATAATCATGTCTATGGTTGGCATCACATATAGATGATATGCTCAAATAATTTAGCATGTCTTAAAACCATGCTTAAAAATGATATTTCCAATAAAGTGGGAAAAATAAAACATTCTTTCTGGATCAGGAATAGATAATAAAACATTTTGTAGAACAAGTCTGACATCTTGAATTTGATACGTGAAACACATGTAGAATGCTGGATGCTGTGCATCTGAGATGCCAGTATTCCTATGGTGAGATAGGAGGCAAAAACAGGAGAATTAACCAGAAGCTCCAAGCACTGCCAGCCTGGTGTATGCAGTATGCAGTGTAGTGGTTTGAATGATAAATGTGTCCCATGATCTCAGGTATTTGAAGTCCCCAATTGGTGGCACTTTGTGGAGGAAGTATAGGAGATGTGGCAATACTGAAGTATGGCACTGAGGACAAGTTTGGAGAGATTAAAAACTTGTGTCATTTTGAATTTGCTTTTTCTACTTCTTGTGGTTTAAGATGTGAGCTGTCAGTCATGCTTGCCACTCTGACAAACTCCCCAATGAAAATGGGGATAGAACCTTTTCTTTTGGATCCATGAGCCCAAAATAAACCCTTCCTTCTCTAAGTTGTCTTTGTCATAATGTTTTATTTCATAAATAGCAAATAACAAACATGAGCAGAAATAATGAAAGAAACCCCACTTCAAAACAAGGTAGAGGGAAAGAACTCACTCTCAAAAGTTATTTGTCCCCTTAGCTGTACCCATATGCCACACAACACTGATGCACTTACACACACACACACACACACACACACACACACACACACACACACACACATGCACACACACACGCACACACATGCACACGCACACGCACACTCACAGATGTGCTTCCACAACTCACTGGTACACTTACACATGCACACACATACACATAAGAGAGAGATTTAAAATATAATATATCTAATTTAATCTTTTAAATTATTTCAGAGATATTGCTTAGATTTGAATCTTCTTTTTATCACTTATGTTTTTAAGTGGTTTCTTTCCTTAACTTAATCTAATATAAAGTTAATTTCTATTAAAAATTTCATAAAGGAAAGACAGAAAAATATAAAAACATTTAATACTTCATAAAATGTTTTATTCTTTAAAATGTGTGAATTTAATATAATGGTAAACTAAAATTGCTTTTGTTCTCATTAGCCTATCCTCTGGGTCTAGTGTTTTACTGAAAAGCTCGGGAAGTAAGACTTTTACAAAATTCTTATGGATGAAGCCTTCCCTGTTCCTAATACCAGGTAAAAATCCACTAAACCAGAACAAATAATCTAGAATGCTTAAGCCCCTACTATGGAATATTGAAAATGTAATAGAAAGACTTGTAATATTTGATGCATAAAAAGAAGAGTTAAGTTCTCAGGGTCTTAAGCCACAGCTCCCCTAAGCCTCTGGTGCCAGGCTATCACTGACTGCATTGCATCTGGCTTCAGGTAAAGCCTCTGTTGACCAAAGCTGCTCTCAACAATCAGCACTGGTATAGATTCTCGATGAGTTTTTCTTTTATGTATATCTTCTGTCTTTTTTATCTCATCTAATTAGTTTTAGTTTGAAGTTTGATTTGTCTGATATAAAGATAGATATGCCTTTTGATTTTATTTTCCATTTGCTTGGTTGTTTGTTTTCCATCCTCTGATATTGAATTCCTGTTCCATTAATGTCTCTAATACAAATAATGCATTACATTGTCCTTAAAGTAAAGGGAGTATTCTTTGACCTCAACCACAAGAGAATAAAAATGCTTGGTTTTCAAGCTAATAAGAATGATGCAACATAGGGTAAATGGTATTAAAATTAATCATATGGTCAATAAATTTCAAAGGAAGTCTAAATTTAAAAAAGCAAATGCACAAGGATTATTAATATTATAGAAATAATTAACAAGAGTATATTTTGGCATATTTAAAAATAATAAATTTCAGTCATTTTTATAGCTTAGCAAATGGAAAAATATATTTCAATATTTATAACCTGTAAATATGAATCAAATATCAATGTCTATACTAAACCAGGTTTATATCTTCTAGAAGTCAATACTTGTCAAATAGAATGGATTCCAAGTGCTTAAGGCTTTCATACTATAAAAATACACAATTTTCTTCATTTCATCAAAGATAGTATAAGAAGGCTTTATTGGGTCTTCTGAAATTCTCAAGTAACATCCTGCATTTCCAGATATAATCGAAATACTAAACAGATACCCAACACTTTATTCCTCATATTTGTATGAGGAATTTTATTCTCAGTGAATTCACATCTAGTGGGAATACATAAGGATATTTATCATGGTTGTGGTAAGAAATTTTTGTGGGAAACATAAAAGATAAAACTTGTCCATATGTTAGATGAGGCTATATCCAAGGTACCACTGATGGGACAAGAAAAGCGTTTTTATGATAGAAGATGATGGTTGCTACTGGATATGTTCAGATGCTTATGGGTTTAGAGGTTCAGTCCATTATCATCAAAGCAGGAACATGGCAACATCCAGGCAGGCATGGTGCAGGAGGAGCTGAGAGTTCTATGTCTTCACCTGAAGGCTGCTAGCAGAATACTGGCTTCCAGGTAGGATGAGAGTCTTAAAGCCCACACCCAAAAATAGTGCAAATCCCTGGACTGAGCATATACAAACCACCACATCTACTAAGACTAGAATGGAGTGATTCGCCTCATGCTATAAATATACACAAATTCACCTATAATAGCTAGACATTAAGAATATAGCACATGGCTTTAAAGGTAAGAGCTAGTAAAATTTTTTAAAGAACTTGCTTTCCTGTGATCTTATTATTAGAATATCACAGTTAAATATGTGAATGATCAGTGCCTTTGGTGAAATAATTGATTATTAAATTATAAAACCTGAAAGTAGAAGCTCTTATCTGTTATTCAAAATATTACATTGTATAGTCTAGTTTCAGTGTTATAGTTTTGAGGTCATTTTTTGGAATTAGGTCTTTGCACTGCTGAAGTCTTTCTTTGTTAAGAGGAGAGAGGGATGGTTTTATCCTATGTTTACTAATATGCCAATTCTCATCACATAACACATTGCTTATTGTTTCTTGAGGAGCAATCACTTTAAAAGGAACTTCTTGTAATAAAATTGGACACATATTCTTAATTACCTGTTAAATACAGTCACGACGAAGAATACATTTACGGAAGTACCATACTAATCCTATTCGAATGTAAATATAAACTATAAAGGTACTTAAAGATTTGTTGTAAGAAAATATTATTTTTAGAGAAACTATAAACCAAACTGCAAAATAAATCACCTTTCCTTGAAAATTTGCAGAGTAGATTGTGTGTCAGACTCAAGTGCAATACATGAGCAATTCTGGAACTGATTCTGAGAAAAATACAGAGCAAGGTATGAGGAGAAGGAAAGGAAGACTTGAAGTGCTAGACATTGCTGAGAAACTTGAAAACAATATTCAGCATTAAAATCGGTAGGTCCTTGTGTGTTACAGGAGTAAGGACTACTACTGAAAATGTTTCCATTTCACTTGAAATAAAATGAAAACATTGAGTTTGATTTAATTTTAAACCTCAATATTCAGAAACTTCAGAGAAAAAGGTATGACAGGTTAATTTAAAAAAAAATCTGGATATCGGAAGCAAATTATACACATACCAAGAAATAAGATACTCAATTGATAATTTTCAGTGAAAATGTGAACCTCAAACTGATTCTAAGTTCTAAGAAAGATGGGTTTCTTGCAAGATACTAAAAAAGTAAATCCCAGCCCTGAAATGTATGGAGAACATGGGAGAGATGGCCTTCCTTGTGTTCTGCTGTGAAGTGGCATGGTTCCAGGGGATGATGCCCTCCTCACCTCACCCCCACCCCTTAGCCCTGTGGAAGTCTGGGAAGCTGGCCCTGGGATCACTGGAGCAAGTCAACCAGACCTGACACTCACCTGATGCAGCACTTAGGAGAGTAGGGCCATACACACTGTCTTCTGGGGAGTACAACAGAGCTGACTCGGGTAGTATGGGCACAAGAGGGTGTGAGAGCAGGAGAGCTGCCCCAGTTCCTCACAGGCTTGGGAGAATGGACCATATGTGCCTGGACTGGAAGCACAGTGGGACTGGCTCTGCAGGCATGGGTGTGGCTCTGCCAGCCTCGAGGGCATGAGAGCAGGAGAGCTGCTGACCTTGCCTCTTGCTGATGGCAGTATTGGGTAGCCTAGCCAGAGCAGAACTGGAGACCTCTTACCTGGGAGTGTGGATGAGGGAGAGCTGACAGGCTGACCAGATCAGCTACCACCCAGAGACTCTGAGTGAGCTCACCCCCAAATCTATATTATCTGCCAAAGGTGGGATTTGTGAAAGAGTCAGTACTGCTAATCCAAAGCTGCAGGATCCCCATGACACAGGGCAACTCCAGTAGAACCAGGAGGAGTCCTTATGAGGATTCAATATTGATGGTGTCCTAGAGCTCAGAGACCATGAACCAGACCAAAGATGCATCACAATGAACATCTGCAAGTAAAGATGTGTGGACTCTGGGACACATTGTGACATACTACAGCTTTTGCGATGAAATGTTTTATATACTTTGTTTCTTTGTTTGTATATTTTTTATTTTGGGAAAGAGGTTGTAAGGGCAAATTGCAGATATGAGGGGACAAGGAGATGAGGGGAACTGGGGTACATGATGTGAAACCCTCAATCCAAAAAAAAAAAAAGTTAAAAATAATAAATCTATTACTCTAACAAGTCAGGAGTCAGATCAAACACCTAACACATATCTAAAGGTTCTGTAAAGTACTTGCATTATCAGCATTTAAATGACTGTTAAATGTCTGATGTAAAATGTTATCACTCCAACGTAAGTTATCGTGCATCACTTAGAACTTGAAAACAAAATTATTTTGTCTTTGACAAGATTGATATCTGATTTTCAACGAGAGGTATTGAATAAAATTTTTTCTCATCTTATTTATTTATTTACATTCCAAATGCTGTCCTCTCCCTGTCGCCCTTCACAGAATCCCTTCCTTATTTCCCCTCCCCTTCTCCTCTGAGAGGATGCGGCCCTCCCTGGATATCCCCTACACCGGTGCACCAAGTTTCTGCAGGGCTAAGCACACCCCTCCCACTGAGGCCTGACAAGGCAGCCCTGTTGGGGAATGGATACCCACAGTCTGGCTACAGATTTAGGGGAGAGATTCCACTTCAGTTGTTGTGGGGCCCACATAGAGAATGAGCTTCACATCTGCTACCTATGTGCTAGGGTTCTCAGTCCAGCCTGTGTATGCCCTTTGGTTGGTGGTCCATCGACTCTAGAATTTTAAAAACCATTACTGAGCCCGCACAAGTGATTACCCTTCATTTGGCTAATTAGATAGTTAGCTGATTGGTTGACTGGATAGTTAGTTTTTGCTGAAATTAAGCCAAACTGATTGCTCTAGAAGGGGAAACTGCTATATGATGCCCCAGGTATGTTTCTATATTCAATGGCTAAGGCTAAACTCCCAGGCACAAAAGCAGCACACACACATGTAAATCTCATTTGTGATAATAATAAATGTTTGCATCTTTACATCGGTGGCAATATTTGTATTTGACTCACCTGTCAATATTTAGGCAACAGATCTCCTCAATTTTTATATAAGACATAGGCTTACTTTGTAGCAAAGCTGAGCAGTTGCAGCTGCTTTGGAACTGAGATACCCCTTGCCTTACCTTTCCAAGGGCTGAGATTGTAGGTGTCCTGTCATGTCTGGGTACCCTATTAATTTCAATGTTTCTTCCAAGAAGTGCTTTCTTACATTAGTTTGTTTCTAAACTAGCCTACTCATTGAAATAATTCCCTGCATTTCTAAACCGTGCTGTGGAATATTCTTGTGCTGATCATTTAGCATAAATTTATTTCACATCCGACTTTCGAGAAAAACAAATGCAAGTAGTTTCACTAATTCATCTCAGTCATTAAAACTGAAATCAATTACAGACAGAATTGCTGCTTCCCAGAACTGGAGTCAAAGGAAGCAGAGAATCAGACAGAAACTTCATTGGTAGCATGAAGCCATGCATCCTACATCTCACAAAGCCTTTGATGTCACAAGCACACCGGAGATAAAGAGCATGCAAACATTTCCACTTTGGGGTATGTATTCCCACAGAGCCTCTATAGTTCCCGGATCATTGTATTTCCATTTCAAAGGTTGTTGTCACTCTAGAATAGTCTGATGCTCTTACAAGTAAGTACTGATACTTATACTTATCGCCACAGAGTCCCTTAAAAAGTAAAGAGCTAGACATATCATTAAAATAAATTGAAGTGCCCAGTTTGCTCCAGAGGAAATATTAGCAGGCAGAAAGAAACCCACTGCACTTTAGTTTAGAGGGTAACTCTTTGTACTGTTTCATTCAGAAGCACGCTGAACCAGGGTTTAATCTTGTACTTGCTGAGGGGCTCCCCCCCATGGGGGTGTCACCAGTCTACTGTTTTCATCCACTTCTCTTGACAGACAGTAATGGTGTAGAATTTGAGGCCCTGTGATCACACATCGCTGACCTTGAAAGGAGAGTAGGGTTCCTCATTCCCTCATTGACCTGAAATCTTTCTAAACTGACTGCATGCATATTGTTTTATCATTGGATCTTGTACATATATCAGCATACGTCATATCATGAATCTCAATTTATCTATTGAGAGGGAGAGAACATAGCCTAAAGACTTAGCATAGGTTCTCTGAATCTGATCTGAGAAGGGCTAAAACACAACTCTCTGATTTGCTATGCTGCCAGGTCATTGCAAATACCAAATAAGTTTAGGTGGTTCAAGGTAGATTGACATTATTACTGCATTCGTGAAGTAGACTGTGCACCCATTTTAATTCCCTACTTTGTGAACACTTATCTTTTGCCAGGGATATGTAGAGGAGCTTGAGAGAGAAAACTTAAGTGGGAAATACAGGTCCTTGAGGCCATACTGAAGCTGAGAGCCTGTGAACCTTTCAGATGAGGAGTCAAGCCCTTCCTCTGGGATTGTCTGACTTGGACACAAGTGGTTGGCCAGAAAAGGCTCAGCTTCTGCTGATTTCCTGAGAACCATCTACATCTATCCTATATTGGTATGTTAGTCTATAGAGAATTCAGCATCTGAACTGCCCCTGTGAAGTTTGATAAATGCTATCTTGTGTGAGCAAAAGACATGACTAAACTTACAAGTCATATAACTCAATTCTAAAGCTGATATTTTAAAATTCTCTTTGGAGAAACCGAGCATTACAACCCTCAGTTACACTGTGATGATGGACCTAAGATCTGGCCTTGTCATCTTTCACAGAGTATGGCTTCACAACTCAGCAGCTGAGGTGAAGAACACCCCAGGAGATTCAGAGATTGTCTTCTGAGTATGGACAAGAGAAAAATTAACTCCAGTCTGAAGATAATAATCTCCATTTCAACCAGTTGGGCTGTCACCTAATCAAAGCAAACACATCATTAGCAACAAGCCCATTTCTGAATACCTTTTCTACTTGCTATGAGATCCATTCACATTGCTTATAGTACTCAGCTTCCCAAAATAAAACAAATCTGCCTCAAGTGTGTGCATGCACATATGCACATATGCATATGTGCATGAGCACACATGCATCTGCACTGAGTCCCCTCACATGCGCGCGCACGCACACACACACACACACACACACACACACACACACAGTGTTGCAAAAATCAATGAATTCTTCATAGTCAAATGACTTGAAGTCATTCATGTGTATTGAAACACACGTAGCCTTTGAAAGGAAATGAGATATTGTCTTATGGCAGCAGTTCTCAACCTGTGGGTCATGAACCATTTGCAAGTCACATAACCAACATCCTACACATCAAATATCTACATTACAACTCATAATAGTAGCAAAATTACAGTTACAAAGTAGCAACAAAATAATTGTATGGTTGGAGGTCACCACAACATGAAGAACAGTGTTAAAGGATCAGAATATTAGAAAGGCTGAGAACTACTGTCTTGAAGTAAATAATATGTGTAGACAAAGGAACTTGTGAACATTGATTAAAGGTATAAAAATTAATTTCAAATTCACACTTGAAATTTTTAAAAAGTATGAAATTATATAAACCTTTTGTATTAGTGCAGTGTATTTTGAGCTTTGCCTGGTTTCCCAGCTTTACACTATATAATATTATGCACAAGTCACTGAGAACATTCTCGATGCTTTAAGACATTTATAAATCACTGTATACTCCATGTGTGTATACACATGGATATTGGAGCTATTAGATCAATCATACACACACACTCACACTTTCATATGCAGTCTATAACCTGCACAGCAAGGGTAGGTGAAAATTTACAGAAGATATATACTCTATTCTACTTCATCAATGATGTGTGGTCTTGGGTTAAATTGTTAATTAATTCAAGACATTTCACCAGGCGTAACAGATACTTACATAAGAGCAACAAAAATCTTCAACTGTCAAACAACAAAACTGATATTATGAAGCAACAGCTACATTTTCTGTATAAATGGATTTTTGTGCCTTGATTTCATATATGTGAAGCAGTGTTGATGATGATGATGATGATGGTGGTGGTGACAACAATGATATGGTCACTGAGTATTTGCTATAATCCAATTATTGCTCATGATAATTAACTTGTAGTAAATTTATAGTTCACAGCATTCTAAGATACTTATTGATCATTACTACAGTTTACAGTGAGGAAGCTGGGGTTGTAGCTCATCTGTTCGAATACTTGTTTAGTATGCATAAAGCCCTGGATTTGATCTCCAGCACCTCCCAAACTGGGCATGATTGCACACAGATGTAGTCCTAGCAATTGGGAGGTACAGGCGGAAGGATTAGAAAGCCAAGGTTTGCCTTGGCTACATTAAAGAAAAATTTAAGGCCATTTTGGGCTACATAAGACCCTATCTATAATAATAATAATAATAATAATAATAATAATAATAATAATTTAGAGATGAAGTACAGAGAATTTAAATAACTTAATGCAAAATCATGCAAAAAATGCTTTGCATCATGATTGCTGATCCACATACATTTTCTTACTCTATTTGAAGGACTTCTTTGGTTCACATTGTTATGTTAGTCATACCATTCACATAAACTCATTCTACTGCCCTCATGGAACACAGCTCAGATCACAGGAAGAGAATGATAGCAAGTAACAGTGTGAAAATCAGTGCCAAGGGGTAAAGTGAAATTGTTAGTAACTTACTTTTCAAAACAAAAGTACTACAATAGACATTGTATTTGAGGAAAAGGGTGACAGACAGAAACAGTAGAAAAAGAAAGCAATCTCATGACAATAATGTAGTCATTCAAATGAATGAATTAGATAAAGGGGTTAGAGCTTTGAACTAAGGGCAAAACCGGAAGAATACAATGTATGATGCATAAGAATATTCATGCTGAAACAAATAGTAGGAGCACAGAAGGAGAAAAGCCTAAGCTGTCTATAATGAGATAAACTCTTTATATGTAGAAAATCAGATACA
This sequence comes from Tokudaia tokunoshimensis, assembly GCA_036184795.1. NCBI lineage: Eukaryota > Metazoa > Chordata > Mammalia > Rodentia > Muridae > Tokudaia > Tokudaia tokunoshimensis. The sequence continues at coordinate 68,566,975 of BTHU01000016.1, read as the reverse complement.
ATAGAAAGGGGAAACTCTCACTTAAATAATGGGCTTTGCCAAAGATATATCCATGTGAAATGTCACATAGCAGTGTCTCTCAAATATGTTGATATTCAAGATTGTTTTAAGTAGTACAAATGTCAATATTCATCAGTTAAAACTAGCCAAACATGTATGCAATGAAATGATTGAACATAGTTGGATGGATGAACTAATTGAAATGAGAAGAAATATATACTGTAAGTGCTCATGTATGGCTTCAATAAGTTGGTGTAGAAAGGAATTATAAGATTTTATGTTCCAAGTAGTTTGAGATAGCATTCAATTAAGACAGATTTTGCTTGGATTAAATGATGTCAGCAAACAGGGTAACTAAGATTGAACATTATAGTAATTTTCTTCTAGAATATGAGAAGAACTAATACTTATTTGGCTAGAACTAATTTGGTAGTTCTTTAGAGTGAGTTAGGATATGAGAAGAGAAAATGTCAGTTATTAAATCTGCATATTAGTCCCATTTTTATTATGTCCATATTGGATTTCAGTGTAGTCTTTTTTTGTCTTAATTTATTGTGATTACAAAATGTTTTCCCCCAATATTGATATTCTGAAAAAATTTTGTGCGTCTTGTTACTTGCACAGGAAGGCCAACTCCCATCAATGCACATGAGGAAGAACAGAAAGATGGGAGAAATTATGGAGACATAGAAAGAAAGGGAGCCCCTGACCATATTCTCAATTCTGATTGATGAGATCAGATCAGATCTCTTACTAGATGAGAATAAAGAAATCTAGCACAATGCACAATTAACATTTACTTAATGCCCTTATACTTCCCAAGCTATGGCCCTCTAGGAATCTCACCAGAAACATTTATGGTAAAAGGACATGCCCTAATTCCCTGTGCAATCCAGTGGCCCTAGCTTTACATTATGATTTTAAGATTTTACCCGAGGCAGTGCAGAGCCATCCTATGCTCTTGCTTATCAAAAAGAGAGGAAAGAAAAGTTATAAGGAAGCACTTTAGATTCAAAAGTCAGGGAAAAAAAACCAGCATACATGTCTATTACTAGGGTCCTTATTAATGATTACCTCTCTCCCTTGAGAAGCTCACATCCACACTTGAGTATGTTTTATTCTTTCCCAGAATGCCTCTTTATTTCCTAACCCTGTACTTAAAATCTAAGTTAAAAAATGTCCTTTAATAAACTGTAGCTCCCCTCCCCACCCTGGAGATGCTTCTCGTACCCACAATTCAGAATGTCTTAATCTTTCCCTGAGTGTCTCTTTCTCTTAACCTCTATACTTAAAATCCGTGTTTTAAAGAATGACTTTTAATAAGCTGCAGCCCTCTCTTTGGGAAGCCCACACTAGCTCTGGCATGCACTTACACTTTCCAGGGCCCTCTTCCTTTCCCGCTTCATGCTAACTCATCCTGAGATGCTTTTTTTCATTGAAGCCATGATTTCTGGTCTTTGAAGACAACACCTGAGGCTGATGCCAATGAAAGACTGGTGTGGAGTTATGTCTCTGTCCCTGTTACAGTAGACACAGGTTAGCTGATAACTCAAATCCAGTTCCCAATCTTGATCTTCTGTTGTTACTGCTTCTCTATTTCTTAAAGAAAATAGTTACCCATCTGTGCTGATATAACAAAAGTACTTAAGACTGGGTAAATTATAAATAGTAGAATCAGTGTCACACATTTCTGAATGAAATTGAGGTAGAAGCCATTAGGATATTTGGATTCTGATGAGGGGTCCCCTGTGTACTTTCCACTCTTTACCTTGTTGCTATATCCTCTGGTGAAAAGAAAGGGTATCAAGACAGAAGGGATGGATGATAGAGATGGGACTAAAACAGTTCCTTTCAGCCCTTTTATATAGCACTTGTCACTTACTTTCCAAATCTTTCATCTCTTATGCCAACACAATGGGATGAAGCTTCCTTGTAAATTCTGGAGGGGACATGTTCACAATGTAGCCAGCAGCATGGCTTAACTCTAATGCTACTAGTTTTAATGTAACTAGTGTAGAAAACCAATAAGATTAAATTAGCAACAGAAAACAAGTAAATTTAAACATTGCAAAACATTATTGAAATGTTAAGAGCCTGAGACTTTTCTGTATAGGTGATAGCATACCTCAGGAAGTTGAGCTAGACTATGTGTAGTCAACTTTATACCACCACTCTAATCTTGTCATGTTTCTCAAAATCCGTTCTCATTTTGTCTCTGGATTTATGTTTAATTACAAGAAAAACTTGAACAGGAAATGTACAATTAGTGTGGAAATGACTATCATGAAGTTATTGTGCCCTGAGATGATAGTCTCATAGACACGCAGAAATATTACAGCTCTGCAACCCATGTCCTCCATACTTCACTCAAAGCATGATTTCTCCACTCAGTCCTGCGTTGGGGCATAGTGTTGCCATTTTCACCTGTTCATCCTTGGTCTTTTAAAACTTCACTGAACTCTTTCATAATCTAACTGTTCCTATATTATAAATCACCTCCCTATGATACTTACAGTATCTCTGTAACGTGGGAAACTCTAGAACCACATGGATGTAGAATATATAAGACAAAACAAAAGTAAACAATGAGTTAGGATTGAAGAGAATTCTTAACACCCATCAAATATTGGCAAAATGTCTCTAGTCTACTTATCTTGAAACTAAAATCTCTCCATTGATATAAGCATGTATTTAACCTAACACTTCATTCATCACTAATCTGTGAATATCTAAAATAGGGTGAAACACATTGATAAAAATGATGATTCTTTATTAGCAGGCAAATGTCTGAATCCTCACAAAGTCAAATCATTTCTGAACAAATTTATTAAATTTATTTTTTATATTTTCATTATTTTTAATGATACAGTTGTTGGCAATATGATTACATGTTTTAAAAGGAGAACATTGAATTAGTATTTAATTTTTCAGGCACACCAAATAATATAAAATAATTACTAATTAGTCTTTCAAGATTTCCAAATCTAGACCTTTATAATCGAGCATACGTAGGTTTCACAAATAGGGAATAATTTATCATTTGGTAAATTGCACACAGTAAAATGGATATTCTTCCTTTTGAGAATGAATTAATTTTCCATCAATTTTCATTTTGTATTTCAAGGGAGTGTGTTCTGGGAAAGAAAGTCAATGACGAAAGTAGATGTTTGAACGTATTCCTGACAAGTCGTGCTGTTAGTTGAGATTCCACAGCAGCTGACAGTGTCTCTGATAGAAATATTTCTGCCATGACCCACTTTAGACTGGCAATATTTCAGCAAGCAGCTTAAAAAGTTATTAAAACTTGAGCAGTCTGTCTCACGAGGCAGGATGAGTTAACACTAGCATATCACACTTACTTCTGATACCCTGAAGAATCATTAGAGGATCAGAATCATAGATGCAATAGAGGAATGCTTGTCACAAAGAAAACAAATGTCTTAGGACATGATTTGAAATGATGAAAGAATGCTCATTAATTCATGAATTTATTTCACTTCTTTCAGTCCCAACTGTAGAAATTTAGAGCAACATGACAAACTAAACAAAACCACTCATCGCTAAGAAGCTCCTTTGATTTAATGCCATTACAAAGTCAACTTAAGAAGAAAGACCCTGGCTGTCCTTTACTTTCTATTCATTGGGACTGGGGTAGCCCAAACCTCCACAATGACGCTGTTCACATTGGCAAGTGGCTTCAGAACTAAACCAAAGCCTTCATGAACCGGGAGAGTTAATTGACCTAGAAAATGCCGTGATATACAAGTTGTGGTGCTTGCTCCAACACACCAGCTATTGATTATCTTCACCTTCCCTCAATCACACAGTCTATGATCAAACATGAGTTGCTCCCCTTTGAACATTCTTTTAGTTTGATTTCGTTTGCACCCCTAGAAATAGTGAGAATCCAAGCCTCTTTGCTTTGCAAAGCCAGGCTTAAAATGTTATTATTCGCTCTGGGGATGCTTGCCTATGTATGGCTGCCTTAAGTTGTTTTGTTTTGCTTTTTCAGTTCTTGTTGACGACGGGGTTTTCATTCCTTTCTTCACAGGCTGTGGCAACTGAAGCAAAGAAAGCAAAGAAAGACTTGCTCATTCTGGAACAGTTACGCCTGTGCAGTAGCAAGTAGTCTGGAGTGTTCTTTGTACAAATTCATGAAGAAAGATCCTCTAAGTACGATTAGGAAGTGGTTTGTCCTGAGAGGCAGGAAACTCTCTTAGTTTGATTAAGAATGGTCACCCATGGGAAAGTAAGCTTTTGCTTTTATTTTATTTTATTTTACTTAATTTAAACACATTTTTTCAATGAAATTCAATGGCATGAATGCTCTCCGCTGTATAAAAATCTAATGAAGTTGGAAGTAAAGAGATTTAAGGAATACAGTGTATAGTGTCTGGAGACATGCGTTTTCATAAATAACTTTAACTACAGATGTTCTCATAAATAACTAAAAATACAGAAATTAAGAACATTTTTCTGTGTTTATTCAGAAATCCTTGTCATTACAATGTTGGTAAAGTTCAAAACTGTTCTGAAACCTGCTTTGCCCTGTTTTATTGAATTTTCCAAATAAGTTTGCTGTCCTTCATGGGAACATAAAACAGTGTCTTCACAGTCCTTCATTTTCTGCGCTATCTTGGATAAGAGAGAGTCAGAAAACACTGCAACATGATTTGTTTTTAATTGTTTTAAATCAAGGACTGTATATACAGGCAAATATGCATTATAATAAAATTTTATGTTCATAAAGGAAACTTTAAAAGAAAACGTGAGCATTTCACAGTGTAAAACATCTGTATCAGAAAAATATTGATGTGTATTTGTTTATACTTGGAAACATATATTTATATAAAATATATATACATATATATTATATAATAAAATTTGCTTATTAATACATTTTCTATTCTATTGATATATTATAATATTAATAATATATTGGTGTATATTAATTTATAAAACCACTCTGGAAATCAATTTGGCAGTTCCTCAGAAAATTGGACATAGTACTACCTGAGGACCCAGCTATACTACTCCTGGGCATATACGCAGAAGATACTCCAACATGTAATAAGGACACTTGCTCCACTATGTTCATAGCAGCCTTAGTAATAATAGCCAGAAGCTGGAAAGAACCCAGATGTCCTTCAACAGAGGAATGGATACAGAAATTGTGGTATATATACACAATGGAGTACTATTCAGCTATTAAAAACAATGAATTCATGAAATTCTTAGGCAAATGGATGGAACTAGAAAGTGTCATCTTGAGTGAGGTAACCCAATCACAAAAGAACACACATGGTATGTACTCACTGATAAATGGATATTAACCCAAAAGCTCAAAATAAACATTTTACAAATCACAGACCACAGGAAGCTCAAAAAGAAGGAAGGCCAAAGTGAGGGTGCTTTGGTTCCTCGGAGAAAGGAAAGAAAATACTCACAGGAACAATTATGGAGACAAAGTATAGAGCAGAGTCTGAAGGAGAGGCCACCCAGAGACTGGTGGATTCTTCCTATAAACAAACACCAAACCCTGAAACTACTATGGATGACAAGAAGTGATTACCAAAAGGAGCCTATTATAGCTGTCTTTTGGAGGAGCCCTGCCAGAGCCTTACAGACACAGAGGCAAATACTAGCAGCCAACCACCGGACTGAGCACGGGGTTCACAATGGAGGAGTTGGAGGGCAGACTAGAGGAGCTGGGGGTGGGGGGTTATTTGTAGCTGCATGGGAAGAGCTATGATGTTGGCCAACCAGATGCCCCAGGGCTACCAGGGACTAAGCCATCAACCAAGGGGTACACGTGGTTCCAGTCAAAAGAGTGGCAGAGGATTGCCTTGTTGGGTATCACTTGGTCCTGTGAAGGCTCAATAGAGGCCCCAGTGTGAGGAAATCCAGTGGGGGTCGTGAGAGTGGGTTGGGTGTAGGAGCATATTCTTGGAGGCAGAGGGTGGGAGGATGAGTTGGGAATTTTCAGGGAGGAGGGAAGCTGGGAATGGGTATAACATTTGAAATGTAAATGAAGAATATATTCAATAAAAAATTTAAAAAAATTATATTTGTAATGATATATAAATACAACCTATATTAAATACTATAATTATTGTGCCTCTCTTTTTTCTGAGAGTTTAGGTTTTTCTGGTATATCATATTTTGGAATGAATTGTTACTCTTCGAAGTCTGGAATAAACCTAAATTAACCAAAACTATCTCATCATAATTTTGAACTTTGGCACCACTGACTGTCTCAAACAGACTGTAATCTAAATTAGTCCAATAGCAGTGAACCTTGCCTTAAAGAGACGTTATTTAACTTCCTGAAAACACAAAGCAAGGAAGCTGGTTCCTGTTAATTTCCTTCATATGCTTAGGAAGGGAGAGACTTGAACACAGAGACGAGGTTAAGACACTTTCATAGCTTAGACATGAAACTTCTCACATACCTCAACTTTGTCAATCTCCAGCTTGTGGCGTTGCTTTGAAGATTGTGGAGACATGAGGCGGAGGGTCCTAACTTGCAGAAATAGGCAATTGAGGGAGAATCCTTGAAGACTATTTTTTCACTTTCTTCTGGGTCACACCCTGTGTTTCCTTGTCTGCTTTCATGATGTGAAGGATCTGGTCTTCAAGCTCTCTTTGCAATGGCTCTCCTGAAATGGCGGACTAAGATTTCTGCGACTCAGAGCCCAAAGTAAACAATTCTTATCTCCCATTGTTTGTCAGGTACCTGACCACAAGACAGACATGACTAACAGAAAACAAGCTCAAACTTTGAATGATTGGTCTGATTGCTTGGGTCAAACCACCAGGAGGCCAGTCTTTTACCACATAGTCCCAGTGTATAAGGCAAGAAATGTCCCAGTGCTTTAAAAGACACTGAGCACTGGCCTTCCAACATAGTGAGTGGCAAGTGCAAAACAGCTATAACTTTCCAAGGTAAGACTCAAGAACTTATTTTTACCCAAGCCCTTAATTACTTAAATGACTTAACTCTTTCAAAATTTTGCCCTTCAATTCAACTAATTTTCATTTGAATTCTCAGTTTTTTAAATCCAGCCCTTAGTAGTTTAAATTACTTAAATTATCTTTCTTTCAGTTTTCAGAAAATTAGATCTACATGGACTATTTGTTTCTTCTCTTCCTCTTCCATTTCTTAACACTGGAGTATTATAAAATAATTAGAGGTATGCATTATCTTTTATTTTCAATGCATTGAAGTAATTTTCAATTAATGAGTGTACTAATGAAATGTATTTTTATTTAAAATATATGTATTTTTTTCTAATGGCCAAAATCTGTTTCTGAAAGCAGTATAATAAATTTAATGTAGAGTTCCCAAAAAGGATGGACACTAGGCAATTGATTCATCTGTTCCTTCACTCCCCTGATTCACTCATGCCTTCTCTATTCCTTGCTTTAAAGACAAGTCTGGTGTCTTTACAAAATGAAACAACAGATGAGTTAAAGGTCAAAATGAAGATGCAGTCAATCCTTGGCCAGAAATCACTTTGATCTTGGATTTCCAATACCTAGCAAAACAAAAAAAGCATTTCTGTTGTATTCCCAGCAGTTCTTTAGTGTTTTGTGATGGGAACCCCAGGAAAGTACTACACACAGGAATTCCAGATAATAGTAACCAAACTGAAATGTGAGTTCCCTTTATCTAAAGAAGTCCATGAAAACACAAAATAAATTCCTATGGAAACTCTAAGGGTGGTCAGAGATCTAGTTTGTTACCTTACTGTTCCTTCCTCTGTAGACTCTATTTTCATCTTCATTATGAAGTGGATGCTAAATGGGAGCTATGTCTCTACAGCAGGAAAGAGGAGACAACTTCTAAACATCCCATCATTTAAGAAAATTCCCTGAATTTAAGTAAAATGTTGCATATGTCATTAACCAAAATATAGCACGGGGATATAGCACGGGGAAACCCGTATTTGCAAAAACATAAAATGTAGCATTTTAGATAATAGTGATTTCAGCTAAAAATTAAGGTTACTTTCCCAAAGAATTCATGAAAGACTTTTAAAAAGTATATCTATAACATACTTTATAATAAAATTTATACCATTAAAAATCAAATTAACGTGCTATTTATAAATTGCATATGGTATTGATCAGGGATTGACCATGACACTTGAGCTGGATCAGCAAGCCAGATGGTGAGCACTGCTCCTGTCCCAGAGTGCTCTGGAACTGGATTTCATAAGCAAGGAAATAGCCTCACATCTGGATCAGTGTGAGGGGCTGATAGTAATTGCAATTTGGTTCTGTTTAACAAAGCAGCCATCCCAAAGCTTCAGTGCTCTGAAAAATATCATTGAAAATGCTTCATGATATTGTAGTTTAATATTATGTAAGAGAAAGATAGGAGAATGAAAAAACAATGCAAGATTTTATTTTGCTAAAGACGATCTGGATATATTTTTATACAATCATTATATACAAATTGCCAATATGCTTTTTTTAAAGATTTATTTATTTATTATATGTGAGTACACTGTAGCTGTCTTCAGACACACCAGAAGAGGGCATCAGATCCCATTACAGATGGTTGTGAGCCACCATGTGGTTGCTAGGATTTGAACTTAGGACCTCCGGAAGAGCAGTCAGTGCTCTTAATCACTGAGCCATCTCTCCAGCCCCTGCCACTATGTTTTAATCATCATCTGTCAGATTTTTAGAAAAGACCTCAGATCACCAAAAAACCCTAGCATCATACATTTTAAAATCATTTAATTCTGCCATAAAACTATATCAATGCATATATTATCATCTAATTAATTGATTAATAAAGAATTATAAGTACTTAGATATTAAACTTTTCAAAAGTATTTTAGCATTTACAAATTATTTATTATTATACAACAGGCCACAGGCCACTGCAGACCTAGTGACATTTAACAAAAAAATTCAATAAGAGTTCTGATTTTTATGGTTCAGGAACTAGAATAATTCCAGAAGAAAACCTTGCCTTTGGGGCTTAGCTGAGAGTTTTCAAAGGCTGAGATAGATGATGTGACTGTGTGGATGTAGTGGTATCATCATCCATATAGGAGGATGTTAATGACACTCTTCCCTGGTACTCAGGTGTACTTTCAAATCAGACATCTTCAAATAAGTTCTAGGATTTGCTGTTATGCTGAGTAATTTGAACTTATTATAGTATGGCAAGCAGTTACTGAGACAAACCTCCTAGATCAGTAAAGCTCAAAGACATAGCATTTTGTGGCCTATCTTCAGAAATCACAGTGCCCTTTCTTCTTGATGATATTAACAAAGAAAATAACAAAATCCTACAGGTTCATGAAAGTAAGATACACACACACACACACACACACACACACACACACACACACACACTTTAGCATGCCACAGACACATTGTAAGAGCTTCTTCATGATGAGCAGTGATATAGATGGTGTGGCTGTACTCTGGAGCTACAGCTCTCTCTCTCTCCCTCTCCCTCTCCCTCTCCCTCTCCCTCTCCCTCTCCCTCTCCCTCTCCCTCTCCCTCTCCCTCTCCCTCTCCCTCCCTCCCTCCCTCCCTCCCTCCCTTCCTCTCTCTCTCTCTCTCTCTCTCTCTCTCTCTCTCTCTCTCTCTCTCTCTCTCTCTCTCTCTCTGTGTGTGTGTGTGGTGCAGTGCATGCTCTATCCAAATGTATTTAGTATCTCCATTATCTCTTGATCTTTCCCCAGGATTCATCTGATTGTGGCATTTGCTTAAAAATGTCCACATATCCTAATGATGGAAGATATTGTACATTGTGATTTCTCAGATTCATCACCCAAGTGCTCAGTTTCCTGGTCCCAGATTCTGCTAATAAAATATACCTGTGAATGAAGTAGGCACACAATCTACCTGACTGCAGCTCCAGCCTTGAAACACATGCTCTGGCTTACATGGACAAGACACTATAGTCATTGCTATTAAAATAAAAATGTGGGACAGTAGCTACTTTAGAATTCAACTGGGAACATGTTGCCAATTTAGTAATTGGAACTCAGCCTTAGTTCTTAGAGATTCTTGATTCATGCTCTGGGATTTTGTCTCCAACCACCAAGCCAAACTTTCTTTGTCACAAAGAAGCCCATAACTGATTGCAGCTAAATAATTTCCTCACACAGCTTTTATTTTATTTCTGTAGTAGGATGTGATGACCTCTGAATTTAAAAGCTTTGTTGGTCTAAATCCAAATTGACATGATTATTTTAAAATTTTTGTGAGTTCTTACATACAAAGTGATAATTAATTCTGTTTCAAAATAGGAATAGCCATAGCTTTCTTCTAGGTAAATTTATCTCTTAGATTCATAGTGACATGAGCCTAATGTTTTTATGTCTTATTATTTAAGGAATAAATCTGAATGGCCTACTGGATGACCCATTGTTACTACAACATCTTTTGATTGTCAGAAAGCTTATAGGAACACCAAACAATTCTTAAATGTTTTATTAAATTCATTTTAATTGAACTTAAGTCCTGAATAATAGGAGCAAGGTTGTGCTGGGACTGGAAACCTACCCAACTATACGTGAGGTCATAAATCTGAAAGAAGAATCTTCCCATCACTTTACTAGAAGAGCAAAATTCCTAACTACCTTCTAGATACACTGTTTCTACCCAAAGATGACTGTAGTTCTCATTGCACATCAGAGAAACTTCCATCGCAGCAGACAGAAACCATCACAGAATACCACAACTATTTAAACTGCAGAGAAGTATTGATGGGGGAGTGTGCATTCTCAGTGGATACATGCACAACAGAACTCCTGCACCTAAGGCTCAGAGATCTCAGAAAGATTGTAAGAGCCAGAGGACCAGAACATATGATGTGAGATTGAGTCTCCTAGAAAGCAAAGGGAAACAACACTCATAATATCTCAACCATATGGATGCCTAAATGAGACCTGAACAAATGCACCACCACTGGACATGTTAACATGGATGTGGGAAGCCCTTCAGGGCCACACCCGTAGACAAAAGACTGCAACAACTAAGGAATGTTGATGAGGCATAATTAGTGTTTCTGAGGAATTATCCATATAATTGGTTATCTAACCCCAAGTGGTCACCTCTGAAATCAAATAATACAAGCAACACAGAGCAGGTTGTGTTTATATATCTAATTGCTTTTATTTATCTATAAGTAACAGTTAATGGAAAAGAGGCCATAAATTTGAGAGGGAGGGAGTGGGGGAACATGGAAAGGGCTGGGGAGGGTTAAAAAGAGGAAAGAATGGCATACTTATATTTTAATTATAAAAATAAAAACATTAACATATTTATTTCTTTTGTGTGTCTGTCTGAGGCCACATTTCCCATAACCACAGCTGTGTGTGGAGGTCAGAGGACAGTGTGCTGGGATTGGTTCTCTCCTTTGCTCTGTGGATCCTGGGGATTAAATTCAATTCATCAGGTTTGGCACGGAGTGCCCTTACATACCCATCCATACCACCTTTCAAACCCCAACTTAGCCATTTTAGCAATATGAAGAAAGCCCCCTAGGAATTTACTCTAGATTGGATATTTAGCCTGGACCCTTTTAGAGTTTGACACCATTTGTCCATTTGGTCAGATTAAGGATAAATAGCTCTGGTTTTATAAGTGAAGAGTTCTTACTCTTTACTTTTAAAAGTGACTTCTTTAGATCATCTTTGTCCTCCTTCTTATTTTCTTGAAAGCAGTCAAGGAGATTTGTGTGGATTTTTATGTGTGGAGATTTTAGCAAGGTTAGTGTGTGTGTGTGTGTGTGTGTGTGTGTGTGTGTGTGTGTTCCTTACATGGCAAATCTCTCCTTTTCCACAAACTTACTCAAGGTGCTGCAACTTCTTCCCAGTACTAAAGGCAAGACTGATATTTTTATTTTTTTCCAGACAGTTTCTCTGTTACAGCCCTGAAACTCACACTTGTAGACCATCATAGCTACTAATTCAAATGTTTACCTGTCTTTGCCTCCTGAGTTCTAGAATTAAAGATGTGCATCACCACACCAGGCTAAATTGAGTTACTTTAAAAATAATCTATGTACTAGATTAATGTTTTAATCTTACCCTACTCCTAGGGATAAAGCTAGTCTCTATTGCCGCAATAACAAGTCAATAGAAGTTATTGTCTACTCATACTTATGTATTTTCTATGTCAAAACTTTGAGTAGGATGCAGATCAGATGTGCCTTGTGATAGCAAAACCTTGACATGCTAAGACTAAAAAGCATCTGACAGTAACTGAGTTTATAAGGGACAGAGTCACCTAAGAACTTTTCCACTCAACTCTCTGCCAAATAATGCTGCTGGATGGACCTTTAGTCACTCAATGTGCTGTGAGCCCCAGGATTTACAAGAACTCATCATTTACATATTTAGAAGTCACCATTTAACCCTAAACCCATGTCCTACTGCTTTGCCTTCTCTTCTGCATAGCAGCTAGATTGCAAGTGTGAGTGTCCCAAGAAAACAAGATAGAAGTATATAACTTTTGCATGATGTAGACTCATAACTACATTGCATAAGTTTTAGCTGTTCTTCATTCAGTAGTTGATAGTTTCAACGGAGAGGGAACATACAATCACCTCATGATGAGAGACATAGTGTGGTCCCACTATAATCAGAAGTTTCACTTTTAAAATATTTTCCCTCCCTTTCCTTCCTCTAGTATCTCTGAAGTACCCTTCCATTTCCCCCAATCCTCTCTCATGTTGATACCCTCTTTTCCTTTGATTGAGACATGGATGCAGGAACTGTGACATCAATGAAGATAAATGACAATGGCTCATTGAATCATTATTGGAAAATAGGTCCTTTACATAAGAAAGCAAACTTTTTAAAGGAATATATGATCAAGTTCAATAATATAAAGAGATGAGTGAAAATATTTCCAATATACGTGTGTGTGTGTCTGTGTGTGTGTGTGTAGAGGAAGGGCTGGAAATTAAGTAAATATAAAAATCTGGTATGAAATTCTTAAAAAGAATCAATAAAAATAAGAAATGAACACAAAAGACCTAGCTTTCACTGTTGTCCTTCATTGATTCTTTGTAAATGCTAACATTGTGTGATAGATTTTATTGACTGACCACACGCCTCACTAGAAAGCAACTGATATTTACTTGATAGCAAATCATGGTGCTGTTTTAGTCTATTCTTTATTAGAAACATCAAATGAAACAATGGGAGGACAAACAAAACTGACTATAAAACCCACTTCTCTTATAGAAGTAACATATTGTCCACTTGAAGGTTTCAGCTTTCCTTTAACTAAAACACTATTCTCATGCATCCACTTAGCCTTTCTAAAAGGCTGTTTCTTTATGAAAACAAAGGAGGAATTTGATTCAATAATTGAAAACCTCACTGAGATTGTTCTGGTTATCTTACTGACAAAACTTGGCATTTAAGTCATTTTGCTGTGAATTAGAAGTTGGATCTTACAAGCTATAAACACCCTGTTAAGCCTGTAGAATTGTTATGACCCAAGTATGTCTCGGGAAAGGCTAGTTTTCAGTCATTTCAGTACCAAAAATTCTCTGTGGTTGCATCACACAAAGAAGGCTTTAAGTTCAAACAGTCGCAGTAGAGGCAAGAGAAATGATGTTTAACCAAGATTATACAACATATTTGAATATATATGCACTATACCAAGAATACCTATTAAAAACCAATGACAGCAACCAATGACAGAGTTGAAGGAGTAAATAAGTAGCAATTCTCAAATTCATCTGGAATAACAAAAAAACCCAGGATAGCAAAAACTATTCTCCACAACTAAAGATCTCCAGGGGGAATCACCATCCCTGACCTCAAGCTTTACTCAGAGAAATAGTGATAAAAACTGTTTGGTATTGGTACAGAGACAGGCAGAAAGATCAATGGAATAGAATTGAAGACCCAGAAAAGAACCAACATACCTACGGGTCACTTGATCTTTGACAAAGGAGCTAAAAACATCCAGTGGAAAAAAAGACAGCATTTTTAACAAATGGTGCTGGATCAACTGGAGATCAGCATTCAGAAAAATGCAAATCTACCCATTCTTATCTCCTTGTACAAAGTTCAAGTCCAAGTAGATCAAGGACCTACACTTAAAACCAGACACACTGAAGCTTATAGAGGAGAAATGGTAAAGAACCTTGAGCACATGGGCACAGGGGAAAAATTTCTGAATAGAACACCAATGGCTTATGCTCTAAGAACAAGAATCAAGAAATGGGACCTCATAAAACTGCAAAGCTTCTGTAAGGCAAAGGACACTGTCAATAGGACAAAACGGTAACCAACAAATTGGGAAAAGATCTTTACCAATCCTGCATCCAATAGAGAGTTAATATCCAATGTACAAAGAACTCAAGAAGTTAGAATTCAGAGAGTCAAATAACCCTATTAAAAATGGGGTACAATGCTAAACAGGGAATTTTCAACTGAGGAAACTTGAATGGCTCTGAAGCACCTAAAGAAATGTTCAGCATCCTTAGTTATCAGGGAAATGCAAATCAAAACAACACTGAGATTCTACCTCACACTGGTCAGAATGGCTAAGATGAAAAACTCAGGGGATAGCAGATGCTGGAGAGGATGTGGGGAAAGAGGAACACTGCTCCATTGTTAGTGGGATTGCAAGCTGGTAAAACCACTCTGGAAATCAGTTTGGTGGTTCCTCAGGAAATTAGACATAGTACTACCTGAGGACCCAGCTATACCAATCCTGGGCGTATACCCAGAAGATGCTCCAACATGCAATAAGGACACTTGCTCCACCATGTTCATAGCAGCCTTGTTTATAATAGCCAGAAGCTGGAAAGAACCCAAATGTCCTTCAACAGAGGAATGGTCCAAAAATTGTGTTATATATACACAATGGAGTACTATTCAGCTATTAAAAACAACGAATTCATGAAATTCTTAGGCAAATGAATAGAACTAGAGAGTGTCATCCTGAGGGAGGTAACCCAATCACAAAAGAGCACACATGGTGTGTACTCATTGATAAGTAGATGTTAGCCCAAAAGCTCAAAATAAACAAGCTAAAATTCACAGACCACAGGAAGTTCAAGAAGAAGGAGAATTGAAGTGTGGGTGCTTTGGTTCCTCTGAGAAAGGGAACAAAATATTCACAGGAGCAATAAAGGAGACAAAGTGTGGAGCAGGGACTGAAGGAAAGGCCATGCAGAGACTGTCCTACCTGGGCATTCATCCTATAAACAGTCACCAAACCCCGACACTATTATGGACAACAAGAAGCGCACACCAAAAGGAGCATGTCATGGTTGTCTCTGGAGGGGCCCTGTCAGAGCCTTACACATACAGAGGCAGAAGCTAGCAGTCAACCATTGGACTGGGTGTGGGGTCCCCAATGGAGGAGTTGGAGGGTGGTCCAGAGTTGCTGAAGAGGTTTACAGCCCCATGGAAAGAACAAAGATGTTGGCCACCCAGACACCCCAGGACTTCCAGGATCTAAACCATCAACCAAAGGGTACACATGGTTCCAGTCAAAAATGTGGCAGAGAAATGCCTTGTTGGGCATCAGTGGGAGTAGTCCTTGGTCTGGTGAAGGCTCAATAGATGCCCAAACAAAGGGAAATCAAGGTGCGGGGGAGGTGGGAGTGGGTTGAGTGGAGGGGCATATACTTGAAGGCAGGGAGTGGGAGTAGGGGTTAGTGGTTTTTGGGGAAGGGGGAAACCAGGAAAGGTTTTAGCATTTGAAATGTAAATGAAGATTATATTCAATAAAAAAATAAGTAGCATTAAAATAATGTTTAAAGCAATTTCACCATCCCATTTAGAGGGAACAAGCCAGAATTTTTCTTTTTCTCTTCCATATCATAAGATAATATAAATTGTTAGAGTTTAAAAATATTTTCAAATTATTTGGTTCAGCCTCTTTGCTTTGTAGGAAAAGAAACCAAAGAGGTCACTTGAGTTACCTTAGTTCACACTGCTAATTATTGTATCAAATCTATCAAAGCCTATTAGGGACTGTTCTGTCAAAGTGTCCTGCAAATAATTACAATGTTTACTTGTCCACATATTGCAATTACAAATTTCTTGGGTTTATTTTTCTGTATGTTTCTTTCTTTCAGAATCAAAGTAAACACTAACCTGTAGCCATTATTTTCTGCCTGAAACACAGAGATGATATTTAGAGAGACTTCCTAGATGCACACACGAGCATGCATTATTTGGGATTCTCCTGAGGAACATAAAGAATATAATGATTACATTTTACAAGGCAATGTATTATATTGGTTTGCATAGTATGGGATAGGTAGTCTGAAAACTATCTATGCTGAGAACCTAGAAGCTGCTTAGACCACAAGTCAAGACAGTGATCTCAACAGGCCCAAACTACATGCTACTGGTTCATTCCTTATTGAAAGAATGAAACTCTGTGTTCCAGTGTCACCAAATATTGAGAGCATTAGTGACAGTAGCAGAGTACATTCAGTCACTTGCAAAAGAGAGAAGGCAATCAGGCAAAAGCTTTCTTCTCAGACCTTTTAGTACTGTGCTGCTCACAGAAAGCCCTATACACTCAGAAGAATTTTCTCTCCTCAAACCTCTCATTCATTATCCTTAGAAACCTACTCAAATATGTGCCTACAAATGAATTCCAGATCTAGTCAACTTGGCAAAGAGGACTAACCATAGAACATATGGCATAGGACATAACACCCCAGATGGGGCACCAATTATAGACCAAAGTAAGGATACCACTAAAGTTGAACTTGGTAAATCAACAAGGTCATTTGAAGTTGTTAAAAGGAATATGGATGATGGGTTACTTTTCAGGAGTAAAAATTACTCTAAAACAGTTACATCACCAAAATACCATCTAAACATTGGGGACATCTCAGAAGAGCTGGAAACCTGGAGCACAGTGTGAAGCCTGCAGGTTGCAGAGTGTTCTTTCCAGGTAGCTCAGTTAGTGTGAGCCACTACCAGGCAGCTCAGCTGGTGTGAGAGTGTCCCTTAGCATGTCTTTCTGTTTCTAGGCTATTGGGGAGGACAGGGACTACTGAATCTAGTAAGTTTAAAGCTTTTCTGAAATTTTTTTGAGTTATTTACTTTCTGAGCTTATTAATATCCCTGAAAAATAGTATGTTTCCCTCACATCAGAACAGTGGTTCTCAATGTGTAGGTTATGACCCATTTTGATAAACTTCTATCTCTGAAAATATTTACATTACAACTCATAACAGTAGCAACATTACAGTTGTGAAGTAGCAACAAAAATCATTTTATGTTTGGGGTCATCACAACATGAGGAGCTATAGAAAATGGTCACAGCATTAGGAAGGTTGAGGACCATTGCTTTTGAACATCCTGTGTCTTAGCTTTCCTTCAAGAAGGAATACTTCATCATGGGGGAAATTACTATGCAAAACATGGTATAAAGATTTTTAAAGACTATATTTAACAATAAAACTGCAATTATTTTTTAAAGAGTAAGTGTAAGAAAGGGGAGCTCTTAAAAGCCTTTCTCTCTATAAAATTTTTTCTTTGTATAATTTATGTAATAGATGAGATATCAATGTTCTTTGAGAGTGACAAAAAGAAAACCCAGTCTTCAAACCATCTCCTTTTCCCAGTGTAATAATGGAGGCTTGGAGTTTAGGAACAGGGCAGAGACACATTTTTACTAAATGCTTATGTTGTGGGACACAACATAATAAAACAGAATGTAATGAATACATATCTAACAAACTTCAATAAGAGCCTAAACCCACACAATTACAGAATCTTTTACTATTTCATTATTTATATCATTAAAAACACTGGCAATAATTTGTATCAAAATTTAGTTAACTTGTGGTATAGAGTAAATATTATCTTAATCATGATTAAAAATGCTTCATTGTTATTTCTCTACCACCCTTTGGCTATTACACCACTATAATTCATATCATAAAAAAAGTTTGAAAAAACTTTGTCTGACACCACACCACTTATCACTTACAGTACAAAATTTAAGAGCAATGCAAATGGACATAGAAGATCTAACAAGGTCAGGGTGTTTCTGGGAACTCTGAAGTCTCTTCAGGTGTTATACACTAGAGCAGACTATCAGGGATTCTTCCTTGGGGGGCTGACAGATACATTAAAGTAAAAAACTGATTTATAAAGTGAATCATTATTTGAATTTGATATATTTTTGAAGGTATACAGAGTTGGTAAGCAAAGTAGCTGTGATCAAGTAGATCTATGACAATCATTTCTTCTCAATATTAATTATACCAATATTAATTATAGTAGTTGCCTAAATTACCATGAAGCTCAGGGAACTGAGTAAATGCATGCCTGTAAGCACCCTATCTCTCTCTGTTCCTCCACCTTCCCCTCTGTCCCCCTTCCCCTTCCCTCTCCTCCCCGCCCCATATACCAAACAAGAGTTTCAGGATTTTGGTATCTGAATATAATTTAGGGTGGTTGACATCTGAATGTGAATGTATACTTCAGAAATGAAATACCCTTTCAGTATGTATGTTTGGATCCTTGTAGAATCTATAGACCAGTGGTAACAGAAGTATGTGGATTTTACCCAATGAAATCCTATTTTGAGTTCAATTTCAGTTACTTCACAGTTTATGAAATCCAATCAGAGAAAACAGCTTTAGGGTTTCAATAATCAATTACAGATTTTAATCTATGCTAGCCTCATTCATTTCCAAGAAACACAATAAACTGATCAGGGAGATCAGGGGAGAAAGAAAGCCTGTAGGGTGTCTCCAGGGAATGGAGGACGGACAAGGAACTAAATTGAAAACTGTTCTGATCCAAAAAGCACTTTCTGGATTCATGTGTTCCTTTTAAGAATCTTTGTGCAATCCTATTTGGCTCGATAACAACAACAACAACAAAAATAAAATAGCATTAGGTGCTGAACCAGCATTTCTCCCTGAGTCCCTCACCTGGCTATGCTCTGGCACAGTCATGATGATAGAATTTCTTTTATCCCCCCAATAATGTATTCTTTATTCCTTTACAGCCAGATCACAGTGGCCTTCCCTCCTCTCCTCTTAGTTCTACCCTCACAATTACCTCCCTCCCATTGCCTCATTCCCTTCTCTTCAGAAAAGGGGAAGCTGCCCTTGGGTACCATCCCACTCTAGGATATCTAGTCTCAGCAGGACTGGGTACATCCTCTCCCACTGAGGCCCAACCAGGCAGTCCAGGTGGGGAAGAGGATCCAGTAGCAAGGGATAGGAGACCAAGATAGCTCCAGCTTCACTTGCTAGGGATTCCACATAAAGACCAAGTTGCATATTTGCTACTAAACTGTAGGGGTCATAGGTCCAGCCCCTCCATGTAGGATCGTGAAAGGCAGCCTGAGCAAAGGCTAGAAACCCTGGTGACTCTGATGGCACAGAAGGCGTTTCCTCTCCACTCCTTGGCCCCTGGATCCTGTCACTTCGTTACATCCCCCGATAGTCCTCCATAGATTTGTGGCCATCAGACACATAAGGACAATGCCCCAAGCCCCTCCACAGGTAGAGGACATAACCTATGATCTGTGCCCCCAGCGACCACCAAGCCAAGCCAGCCACCCACCAACAAGTCAAAGAGTCATCAACCACATGGGATCTAGCCTGAGCTCTCTCCTCTTTTCCCCCTCGACCCTGGGGTTAGATCGAGCCAGCATGCCTCTACTCCATTTTCAGCACTTCTGTGGCTCCCAGTTGTGCCTGGATGCCCAAGAAACAGAGAACCAGACAGCCCCAGCCTCCTTGCAGACCCTGGGACCCATGAGCCAGTTCCAGTTGTCACGGGCCTCACACTGTGCTCTCCTATTCCTGGAACAGTGTCCCCAGAGCTGTGCTTATGGGAGTGGGGTAAGCGTAGTCAAACTCCCGTGTCCTGCCTCCCTGAGCCACCTGAGCCCTGTGGCAGAGAGGACATGGAACCCCACTAACCCTATACCTGCATGCTCCCTAGTTGATGGCCCAGTCTTTGTAAGCTCCCATGGTCCCAGATTAGTTGACAGTGTGGTTCTTTCTTCTTGTGTCCTCAACCCCACTGGCTTCCATGAGTTCCAACTTATATTTGGTTATGGGTGTATCTGCCTCCATTTGCTGCTAGATGAAGCTCTCAGGAGACAGTTATGCTAGGTTCCTCTCTTCAAGCATAGCATAGCATTATTAATAGTGTCAGGGGTTGGCTTTCTTATATGGAATGGGTCTCAAGTTGGGGCAATCCCAGGTTGGTTATTTCCTCAGTCTCTGCACCATCTTTATCTCTGCATATCTTGTAGGCAAGACAAATTCTGAGTTGAACATTCTGTGGGTAAATTGATGTCTCTCTCCTTCCTCTGGAAATCTTGCCTAATTAATGGAAGTAGCCACTTTAGTCCCTATATCACACTCTAATAGTATCACAGCTAGTGTACTCTCCCATAGATTCCCCATATGCTTTCCCAGTTCAGGTCTCCAGCTAGTCCCAGAGATACCCCTCATTGATTTCCATGCTTACTCTCCGCCCTCTTCTACACGCCCACAACTGATGATCCTCCTTCTTCCCCTCTTCAATCCTTCTCCTAACCAGTTCCCTCTTTCCATCTACTTCCAATGACTATTTAGCTTCCAATTCTGAGTGAGATTTGTGCATCTCTCCTTGGGACCTCCTAATTATCCAGTTTCTTTAGGTCTGTGGATTATAGCATGATTAACCTGTATTTTGTGGTTAATGTCAGCTTATTAAGTGAGTATACACACAACACAGGTCTTTCTAGCTCTGGGTCACCTCACTTAGAATGATATTCTTGAGTTCCGTGCATTTGCCTGCAAAATTCATGACGTTTTTGTTTTTCATAGTTGAGTAGTACTCCATTGTGCAAATGAACCATAGTTTCTTTATCCATTCTTCAGTTGAGGGACATCTAGGTTGCTTCCAGTTTCTGACTATTATGAATAAAGCTGATATGAACATAGATGAGCAAGTGTCTCTGTGCTATAGTATGGCATCTTTTGGCTATGTGCCCAGGAGTGGTATAGCTGGATCTTGAGGTAAAAATATTCCTATTTTTCTAAGAAACTGTCAAATTGATTTCCAGAATGGTTTTACAAATTGACATTCCCACCATCATCAGAGATGAGTATGCCCTCTGCTTCCCATCCTCATCAGCATTGGCCATCACATCTTAGTCATTCTAATGGGGTAAGGTGAAATCTCAGGGTCATTTTGATTTGCATTTCTTTGATGACTAAGGACTTTGAACATTTTTTTAAGTGTTCCTCAGTCATTCGAGATTCATCTGTTGAGAATTCTCTGCTTCTTTCTGTATCCAGTTTTGAATTGAGTTATTTGGTTTGTTAGTGTCTAACTTCTTTTTTTTTTTCTTTTCAAAACTGACTTTAATAAGGGTTCTTAAACACTTCGACTTCCTGTATAGCCCACTGACCAAAGGCAGGGGAGGAAGATGGCTGATGGCACAAAGGGAAAATAGACCTGTTTGTAGGTAGTTCTTTGGGATGATTCCAATCTTCATTGTCAGCAGTTCAGTCCACTAGCAAAACACCAAACACAAATCAGCAGCGGCTGCTTGATCCAAAAGAAACTGCAAGGCTCCACCTGGATCTGATTTGATTCCATTGATGAACCTTTCTGTTTCTATAACAATAGCATGCAGTTTTTTATTACCATTCCTCTGTAGTATGGCTTGAGAAAAGGGATGGTGATTTCTCCAGAAGTATTTTTATTGTTCAGGATCAATTTAGCTATCCTGGGTCTTTTGTTTTTCCATGCTTTTTCAAGTTTTGTAAAGAATTGTGTTAGAATTTTGATGGGGATTGCATGAATCTGTAGATTGCTTTTAGTAAGATCATCTTTTTCACTATTGGTTCATGAGCATAGAAAATAATTCCATTTTTTGATTTCTTCCTCAATTTCTTTCTTCAGAGATTTGAAGTTCTTGCCATACACATCATACTTGCTTGATTAAAGCTATAGCCAAGATGTTTTGTATTATTTGGGGCAATTGTAGAGAGTGTTGTTTCTATAATTTCTTTCTCAGCCTGCTTGTCCTTTGTACAAAAGAAGGCTACTCATTTTTTTAGTTAATTTTGTACCCAGCCACTTTGCTGCTGATGGTGTTTATCAGCTTTTGGAGTATTCTGGAAGAATTTTTTGGTCTCTCTCTCTCTCTCTCTCTCTCTCTCTCTCTCTCTCTCTCTCTCTCTCTCTCTCTCACACACACACACACACACACACACATATGTGTGTGTGTGTGACATATATATATATATATATATATATATATATATATATATATATATATATGATCATTATCTGTGAATAGTGATAGTTTGACTTCTTCCTTTCCAATTTGTGACTACTTGATCTCCTATAGTTGTCTTAATCCTCCAGCTAGAACTCCAAGTACTACATTGAATAGATAGGGAGAGAGTGGAAGTTTTATCTTGGCCCTAATTTTAGTAGAATGGCTTTAAGTTTCACTACATTTAGTTTGGTGTTGGCTACTGGCTTGCTGTATATTTTTTTTATTATGTTTAGGTATGTGCTTTGTATCCCTGATCTCTCTAGTAGTTTTAACAAAAAGGGGTATTGGATTTTTTTTTCTCAGATACTTTTAGCCTCTAATGAGGTAAGCATGTGATTTTTTTCAGTTTGTTTATGTGATACATTATATTAGTGGATTTTTATATATTGAAACATCCCTGCATCCCTGGGATGAAGCCTACTTGATCATGGTGGATGATGTTTTTGACGTGTTCCTGGATTCCTTTTGCGAATGTTTTATTGAATATTTTTGCATCAACTTTGATAAGATAAATCAGTCTAAAATCTTTTTTGTTGAGTCTTTGTGTGGTTTAAATATCAGGGCTTCTGTGGCCTCATAGATAAATTTAGCAATCTTTCTTTTGTTTCTGTTTGTGGAATAGTGTGAGGAATATTGGCATTAGCTCTTTTTTGAAAGCCTGTCTCTAAAATCATCTGCCCCAAGGCTTATTTTTTGGTTGAGAGAAGTTTATTTTTTTTTTGTCCAGACAGTTTCAATTTTTATTGAAAAAGGAAGTAAAAACATGATAAAATTGAAGATTTACATGGAAAATATTTCTGATAAAATAGAATAAATACATAGAAAAACACGTTAAAATTGACAATTTTCATGGAAAATTAAAGAGTAAAGTGGTAGACATAAAAATATTGTTAAATTAATTGAAAAATGAAATAGAAACTTTTTATGATAGAATTGAAGATTTACATGAAAAATATTTCTGATAAAATTGTAGAAAAATGTAGAAAAACATGTTAAAATTGAAGATTATCACAGAAAATTTTATAGAGATATAACAATGGTAGGCATAAAAGTATTCCTAAGTTGATTGAAAGTGAAATTATAAATATTTTCTGATAAATTTGAAGATTTACATGGAAAATATTTCTGATAAAATTGAAGAAATACATAGAAAAAGATGCTAAAATAAAAGATTATCATGGTAGTTATACAGCTAAAATGATAGGCATAAAAATAATTCCAAATTGATTAAAAGTGGAATTATAAACATTTTCTGATAAACTTGAAGATTTACATGGAAAATATTTCTGATAAAATTGAAGATATATATATAGAAAAACATGTTATAATTGAAGATTATCATGGAAATTATACAGATAAAATGATATGCATAAAATAATTCTGAATTGAACGTGGAATTATAAACATTTTCAGGTAAAATTGAAGATTTACATGGAAAATATTTCTGATAAAATTCAAGAAATATATAGACAAACACATTAAGATTGGCTATTTCATGGAAAATTATACAGATAAAATGGTAGATATAATAAATCTTTCTAAATTAATTGAAGATGGAATTAAAAACATTTTGTGATAAAATAAGAGATTTACTTTGAAAACATTTCTGATAAATAAAAGAAATATGTAGAAAACATATTAAAATTGAAGATTATCATGAAAAATAATGCAGATAAAATGGTAGACATAAAACATTTATTAATTGAAAGAGGAATTACAAACATTTTCTGATAAAATTGAAGGTTTACATGAAAAATATTTGTTAGTTTATGTCTTTTCGTTGGGGAACCAAGTCTATTGATGCCAAGAGACATCAAGGAATAGTGATTGTTGCTTCCAGTTATTTTTGATGTTCTTTTTATGTTTGAGTGGGAATCTTCTTTTGGGTTTGTTGGAAGAAGATTACTTTCTTGCTTTTTCTAGGGTTTAGTTTCCTTCCTTGTGTTGGTATTTTCCATCTATTATCCTTTGTAGGACTGGATTTATGGATAGATATTGTGTAAATTTGGTTTTTATCATGGAATATCTTGGTTTCTCCATCTATGGTGATTGAGAGTTTTGCTGGGTATAGTAGCCTGGGCTGGCATTTGTGTTCTCTTTGGGTCTGTACGAGATCTGCCCAGGATCTTCTAGCTTTCATGGTCTCTGGTGAGAAGTCTGTTGTAATTCTGATAGATCTGCCTTTATAAGTTACTTGTCCTTTTTCCCTTACTGCTTTTAATATTCTTTCTTTGTTTAGTGCATTTGGTGTTTTGATTATTATGTGTCAGGAGGACTTTCTGGTCTGGTCCAGTCAGTCTGTTTGGAGTTCTGAAGGCTTCTTGTATGTTCATGGGCATCTCTTTCTTTAGGTTAGGGAAGTTTTCTTTTATAATTTTGTTGAAGATATTTACTGGTCCTTTAAGTTGTAAATCTTCGCTCTCTTCTATACCCATAATCCTTAGGTTTGGTCTTCTCTGTGCCCATTGTGCCCTGGATTTCCTGGATGTTTGGGGTTATAAGCTTTATGCATTTTGCATTTTCTTTGACTATTGTGTCAGTGTTTTCTGGATTTCCTGGATGTTTGGGGTTATAAGCTTTATGCATTTTGCATTTTCCTGGATGTTTGGGGTTATAAGCTTTATGCATTTTGCATTTTCTTTGACTATTGTGTCAGTGTTTTCTATGGTATCTTCAGCACCTGAGATTCTTTCATCTCTTGTATTCTGTTGTTGATGCTTGCATCTATGACTCCTGAATTCTTTCCAAGGTTTTCTATCTCCAGAGATCTCTCCCTTTGTGATTTCTTTATTGTTTCTACTTCCACTTTTAGATCCTAGATGGTTTTGTTCAGTTCCTTCACTTGTTTGTTTGTGTTTTCCCGTAATTCTTTAGGGGATTTTTGTGTTTCCTCTTTAAGGGCCTCTACCTGTTCACCTATGCTCTCCTGTATTTCTTTCAGGGATTTTTGTGTTTCCTCTTTAAGGGTTTTTACTTGTTGATTGATGTCCTCCTATATTTCTTTAAGAGAGTTATTTAAGTCTTTCTTGAAGCCCTCTATCAGCATCATGAGATATGATTTTAAATCCAACTCTTGCTTTTCCTGTGTGTTGGGGTATCCGGGACTTGCTGTGCTGGGAAAACTGGGCTCTGATGTTGCCAATTGGCCTTGGTTTCTGTTGGTAGGGTTCTTGTGTTTCCTTTTTGCCATCTGGTTATCTCTGTTGCTAGTTGGTCTTACTGTCTCTGGCTGGAGCTTGTTCCTCCTGTGGGCCTGTAAGCCTGTTTCCTTACTATGGGAGACCAACTCTCTTCTGTCTGGGCCTGTGCACTGCCTGGCTCCCTGGTGCAAATGGCAGCCTGAAAACCTCTGTCCCAGCTGCTCCACTGATCTTATGCCTTATGTGCTCCTAGCTGTTCCCTTCCATAAAGAAGGTGGAGATCTCACCTCTGTACTCAGAAGTGATAGCACTGCTGGAGAGCACTCTCTCCTGGCAGGCTGTGCACAGAAGGCTCTGGAGCTGCCTGGTTCCCTGGTCCAAATGGGGGCAGGAAGACTCGGTTGGGAGAATTTTAACATCTGCTTCTATTTCCTTAGGGATTGTGGAGCTGTTTA
This sequence comes from Tokudaia tokunoshimensis, assembly GCA_036184795.1. Classification (NCBI taxonomy): domain Eukaryota; kingdom Metazoa; phylum Chordata; class Mammalia; order Rodentia; family Muridae; genus Tokudaia; species Tokudaia tokunoshimensis. Next base: position 68,541,098 of record BTHU01000016.1, on the reverse strand, counting down.
AATAGTTTACCAATTTTTGATTTAACTTTGGTAAATGGTATGTATCTAGAAAGTTATCCATTTCACTTAGATTTTCCAATTTTGTATAGTACTGGCTTTTGAAGTAATACCAAATGATTCTTTAAACTTCCTCAGTGTCTGTTGTTATGCCCCCCCTTTTCATTTCTGATTTTGTTGATTTGGGTACTGTCTCTCTGCCTTTTATTTAGTTTGGTTAAGGGTTTATCTATCCTTTTGATTGTTCTCAAAGAAACAGCCCTTGGTTTCAACACTTCTTTGTATTGTTTTTTTTTTTGTTTGTTTGTTTGTTTCTAATTGATAAATTTCATCCCTAAGTTTGATTATTTCCTGTTGATTTGGGTGTGTTTGCTTCTTTTTTTTCTAGAGCTTTCAAGCATACTTTAAAATTGCTAGTATAAAAACTCTTCAATTCATTTATGAAGGCACTATGAACTTTCCTCTTAGCACTGCTTTCATTGTGTCCCATAAGTTTAGGTATGTTGTCACTTCATTTTCATTGAATTCTAGAAAGTCTTTTTAATATCTTTTTCTTTATTTCCTCCATAACTGGGCAGCTTGGACTGGTTGTTCTTGGTGTAGGAGGCCTGGATGTTCTTTATTCAGCAAGCCTGGTGGAGACCAGCAGAGAAATGACCAGACAATGGAGCTCTAGAGAGAGACTGTAGTTAGCTCAGGCAGCTGGCTGTGCCCTGGAGGGAAGTCAGGAGAATGGGGAATAAGACATTGTAATATTTCTTACTATAATGAGAAAGAACCTGTTTGCTTCTCTGAGTCTTTGGTGCAGGTAGTAGTAACTGTAAATATGAAGATATCTGTGAATAATGGTAGTGGAAAAGGATCACCTAACTGAAGGAATGCACAAGAAAGAATGGGTTAGAGAAAGGAAATATATGAAAAGAGAGAGTGTTGAGAAAGATAACACATTAGAGGTTATATTTTGTGTTCTTCAAAACTCTATGGTGGTTGGCAAAGAAATGGATTTGATGTGTTTACTTCTTCAAGTGCTTAGGCAAACCTCTAGCAGGAAGGAAGTCTCAATTCACAGTTTAATTAAATCTATTATTAATTTTCACAAGCAGCTTCTAGCCTCAGCTATCAAAATAACCACAATTTCCCATTGGCAACTTTCTGGTTTGGTAAAAATGACATCTGCACCTTCATGATAAAATTATTCAGATGTAGCTTTCAAGTTTTCCTGACTCAAAAAAACTGCTCATTTTTTATGACTATGAAAAAATGCAATGATTTGGGAGGGGAGATTCCCAACTTTTCCTAGTATGTTTTCCCTCAGAAACTATATATCTCATTGAAACTATAGGTAACTTACAAAATAAATTTTAGTGTTACAAAAAGAAGATGCTTGGTACCAGATCAGACACGAGCTCCAAATTATTATCAAAATTCACATGTGTTAAGGCGATTGAAAGTGATAAATTTTATACACATGTGAAAACCATAATGGGTAGGGGTCCTTATGGAGAGATATCTTGACGGTTAGAGCAAACACAGCTCTTGGCTCTTGTAGAGAACCCAAGTTCAGTCCTCAGCTTACATGTTGGGCAGCTCACAACTGCTTAAAGCTCCAACAGAATCCTGGACCTCTGGTCTCACTGGGCACTTTCACGAATGTGCATTTACCCACCAGCATGCATAGGCTCCCTTACACACTCACAAACACAACTTAAAATAACAAAAATAAATCTGAAAATAATACTTAAGGGAGAAATTCAATGGACAGATATAATCATACTCAGAGAGAGCTGTGTTCTGGGAATCTGAATGCAAGTACTCATGTTTGCACAGCAAGCCTTCTTCCTTACTGTGCTCTCTCTTCAACCCTTTAGATATTTCAATGATGTGAAGATCTTGAGTTTACAGTATTTAACCAACCAATCTTTCACCCAGATAATCACATTATCTTATTACTTTTTTACCAGCTGTCTCTAACTATAATCATTGAGTTGTGTTGCAGTTAAATGAACCTCATTTTGAGTGAAAACAGAACTAGGACAGAGAAGTGTCTTACATATAGACCAGTCAGTTACCATGTTGATGAAGCAAAGCTATGTCCTAATTTCCAATGCAGTGTCTGATCTCTTAGCAATCTTGCTGAACTAGATAGAACTAGATAGTGCTTCTGGGTAACTGGGACCTTTATTAAGAGGAGAGAGAGAGAGAGAGAGAGAGAGAGAGAGAGAGAGAGAACTGAAAACACTCAAAGCACAGTCATTTTTGCCAAACTCAGCTTTGTCACATAGAAGTTGTACAAGATGCTTTCGCTCAATAAAACACAACAATAAAAACTGGCTTTTGAATCCCTTATGAAGAAACAAGAACTGGCAGTATCTTTCTCTTCTCCATCTTGTCCTGTGGAAAAAAAGAGAGTTGTAGAACCAAAGACATATTTCAGGAATGGAGACCCATTAAGTATGCAAAAGAAACATAGAAAAGAGACAGATGAAACCCATCTGCTCCAGGAAATTTAGAGCATATAATTGTTTTAAAAGAAAGACAATTATATTAATAACTACATGAGACTTAGAGTACACATATTACAATTTATTGATTTGATGATATATAAATATTTAAACACTGAAAAACACATTGATTTTTTTAAATTAAAGTTTGATATAAAATATTAAGTTATATTACAGAAAATATCACAACCATGTGCATCCTGTAGTGATCTAAGATGAAAAGTTTAGCACTTGTTTTGTATTTTGTGCTTTACTCATTACTTATGTATAAGGAGAATTTTCCCATGCTCCTCGTCAAATTTAAGCTATGAAAATTAATAATATATTAAATATAAAACATCTTTATTTTAGCAGTGAAAAGATTATTATACATTTGATTTATAGCTATGCTGGTTTCTTTGCAATATTTCCCTTAATTCACTCCCACTTCCAAGTGGGATATAAGTTTTATGAAGAAGATATTGGATTTGTTTTCATTTTCCACTGGTCTATTCCAAGTGATTCAAAGAGCCTGTCTGGAAAGAAATGAAACACAATGAGAGTCTAGAGCCAGGTAAGAAATCACACAAGTCTGAAGAGGCAAAGCATTGTGTGACAGCAAAGCACTTACCTGACTACCACAATGACTGGTGTCAGTGTGTGCTCTGCATGATGCTATGTGGGTGGGTTCAGGATGGCCACTTGACATGGACAATTATCTTTCCCTGGTGTCTGTTCACTATAATCCAATGCTTCACAGAAATACAGTGCTTTACATTCTAAAATTTTCACACAAAACTCCATTGTTGTCTCAAAACTATAAAGCAAACCAAATAATGCAGAGATAGTAAAGCTAGGGTATTCACCTGTATTTTCTTTTCTGTCAGGGTTAATCTTCATTTATCCCTCTCATGATTCTTACTCTACTGTACCATAGTTCATCTCTTGTTTTATATTTTTCTCTATTTGCTTTTGTTTGCTATCTCTGATAACCTCAGAACATATTTTTTTAAAGAAAACTGAAGTGAGGGCACACATTGTGGTGATGCATGGAGGCAAGAGGATCTGAAGGCTGGGGTCCATCGGGCTCCTTGACATCATGTCTCAAAGGCAAATGAATAAATGAAAGTAAAAATTAGAAGTTGTGTTATATCATAGTTAATTTATTTATATATCTTTTTCCTCCTATAAATTATTTTATGATAGAAGTCTCCTTCCATTTATACTATATAAATGGGATTATTTTTTTTCCAAAAAGATATGATTTTCACAGGTATTTGTATATGGTGCTATGCATGTATTTGTGTCCAATGTGATTTAAGAGCTCCTACCAAAGCTGATGTGTGAAATCCTTTGTGAGTTTTTAACAGTTGTGATCTTTAGGATGTGATTGGGTCATGAGAACTCTGTCCTGATGAATGGATTAATCTGCTCATGAATTAATGAGGTAAGTTCTATCCTGGGTGGCTAAAGGCCATAAAATGCTTTGTCTTTCAGTGCATAACTCTTTTCAAGTGACATCCTATGAAACCTTGAGATTCTGTGGCATTCCCACAAAAAGAACTCCTTTGACAAATGTGATCTTTTGACATTGAACCTCCCATCCTCCAGAACTATGAACTAAATGAATCTTTATTCTTTATAACTTAACTAGTCTATGAAAATGAGTGTTAAATTGTTTCCAAAGTTGCACACATCTGTCAGAAAACCTAAACAAAATAATACTTTAGGAATACCTACAGTTAAATATGAGGAGGTTGTGTCTGAAACCCATTTGAGACACATTAGGCATTTATTAGACATTTAATGGAGATGAGAGTATTTGGTTAAGAACTATCAGTTTGTGGTTTGAAAGTGAAATCCAATTCGATTAAAACCAACATGAGAGCTAAATAAAATCATCAAAGGAGGTATATAAATAGGAAAATATCAGCTATAAAGAATGATCCCAGGAATACATCCATATTGAATGATCAAAAGCATCAGAGGAACTATCAAGAGAGACAGAGTAGGGTGTGAAAAAGGAAATGCAAGAATTAAAGAGAACTGTCCCTGGAAGATGTAGGAGGAACAGATATCCTTGTCTTCACAGACATGCCATATGGAAATCCAGAATATCAGCACACAGGGTTGTTTGTTTAAGAGATGAAATTCAATATCTGTTAAGAAATTCAATAATCTGTTATCTTTCCAGAGTTGAGTTGCATTCTAGCCTGATGACCTTTGAGCTGTCTGGGCAGTCAGAGGCCTGACATGACTCTCTCCAAAACCATTGTTATGAGCTTGTTATTTTTCTAATCTTTCTATAAAATCTGTCTGTATGGAAGGCATGACATGTAGTCAATCAATAGAACCTACCTTTATCATGGAAAGTGTCACATGAGTGTCTCTCATGTTACTTCCATACTCTTATGAAAGTTTCGATTTTGACATATCCAATCTTAGCTTACTTTGTTCCTCAAAGATTTATGTGTGTTTTATTGCACACATGGAGTTGAGTCAATTTCCATCAGAGAAATATTTACCAAATTGTGCTGTGCTTAAATGTGCCTAAAATAAACCACTGGGGTCAGACTAAGTTTGAACCAACACCACTTACTTAGCAGTGTTGAAGTAAACTGCCTTCTTACAGGAGAGTTTGTAGAGAGATTGCAGGATGTCAAGTGAATAACATCAGTTCAAGTATGAATGGCTGAACTGTATGCTGCTGACATGTCTGTATTTATCAGTGTGGTAGATACTTTAAACCTCATTAAGTTTTGAACTAGTTAAAAATATACATATTGAAATTGGTCTCATTAAAAATGTGTTCAAAATTTTAAAAGCAGGAATGTAAATAGCATTGTGGATACAGATATATTTACTATTCTCAGGGAATTCGAGGTATGATTAAGATCTGTCTCTGAGTCTTTTTCCCTATGAGTGATGAAATAGGGACAAAGATAATGAATGTAATATGCAGTGAGAATCTCATTGTCTGAATGCACTTGTCATTTCAAAGACTCTACTAATGTAGTCAGTCTAGGTAGGAAATAAGGGATCACTTTCCAAGTGCAATGTCATGGTTAGTCTTACCTCTAAGATTTTGAGGTTTTAGTTATTTTGTATTATTCAGAAACTTTGCGACTATCACCAGAGGAAACTATTTTAGATTAGACATAAATCCAGACCTACTATTTCTTTTAAATCCTTTAGTACCTGATTGGTCCTTTACGCTCTCCTCTCAACCCCGTAGCAGAAATCACCACCTAATGAAATTTAGGATTCCTAATGTAACATTCCCTAATGTATAATGCTGGATTTTTATTTGTCTTAGTAGCAAAATTCCTTTTTGATTATTTTGAATAATTGACTTCCACTAATATAAAAAAGTTTAATATTTTCTTTGAGGAGTTTTTAAAGTACGATTCTTTCTTAATAAATTTAGTTCTTATTCTCCCACCTATCACTTTTGAGAGCATAAAATTACTCCAGAATTAACAGAATGAGTAAATAGAACAAAAGAAATAGGGAGTGTCAGGAGCCATCATAGAACAAGCTAATAACTAGCAGTGATCTTCCTGAGACAGTCTGCCTCAGATTATAATAATCCACAACAGATTTGCTCATATAGACGAGGCCCAGGAGAAAATAATTTTAGGAAAGATTTCTGCTATTAATATGCTTTTCCTGTTACTATTACATATATAACAATCATTAGATATTAGCCCACCTTTTTTGAGCAGATCTCTAAAGATCTATGAAGATGTACTGTCTTGTATGATGCTATGTAGACAAATAGATGGTTTCTTAATTATTAATGATGATCCTGTAAGAATTCCTAAATTATATCAGTATTTATGAAGTTCTTTTATGGTGGGACTGCTATTAGAACCTTTTCTGATCATCAAAGCTGCAATGAGAACTCTGCCAGTCTCCCATGTGTTACCAGTTAATTGCTTCTAGATTGTAACCAGATTTTCTACTACTCAGAGCACATTCCAAGAGGTTGTAAAACAATGGTCATAAAAAGGGAACTAACAATTTATTATAGGTGCTAGGACAGAAGATAAAATATTGACTGGGTTTATTCATAGAAAATGTCACTAATAACTTGTTTTTAACTTTCAATGAACCTGTGGAGCTATGACAGATGGTGAATGTTTAGACAGATAAATACTTCTAATGGATATGCATATAAACATTTTTGTTGTAAGCTTCTTATTTGATTTATAATAATTTGAATTTGTGTAAACTTGTAATGAACTTTTTTTTAAAGATTTATTTATTTATTATTATATCACACCAGAAGAGGGCGTCAGATCTCATTACGGATGGTTGTGAGCCACCATGTGGTTGCTGGAATTTGAACTCAGGACCTTAGGAAGAGCAGCCAGTGCTCTTAACCGCTGAGCCATCTCTCCAGCCCATGATGAACTTTTTAACATGTAAACATGCATTCTGAAAGATGGATAAGTGCTGAGGACAAAGAGAAGAATCAGAACTGAGCTAAGGAGAACTGTTTTGGACAGAACACTTCTTAGACAAAGAGAAGAATTTCCCCTTATTCCCCTTTTTCATTCATTCCGGTATTTTTTCCCCTTTTTTAGATAGCTTTCATAGGAAAGTTCTTACAACGTGGTAATAAACACTATAATCACATTTCAATGTGTCCCTTTTTCTTCCTGCTACTTCAATTAGCAAGCTGAAAGTTAGATCTGCACAGTTCCTGCTGAGATAAAACAAAGACCACATTACTGTAAACCCCCACACATGCACACTGTTAGGCTACAAGTGTCAATCACCTAAGCCAGAGGCTTTTCACCCTCAGAAAGAGCAAGAAAGTTTTTAGGACTCTTTAGTAGTTATCATCAGCATTTCAGTATAGTTAGGAAGTTAAAACATCTGGAAAACATCAGTCTTTAAAGCCTCACCAGAGTCCTACTCTGTGTCCCTTTTCAACCTGCTCCAGGCTGGGAAGCTCCCAGTATCTAAATTGGCACCTTGAAACAGGGACTTTGAAGAAGGTAAGTCTATGTGTATGTACACACACACACACAAACACACACACACACACACACACACACACACACATCAACTGAGTCTTGCAAACCCCTTGGCCAGGGAGGGTGTGGTTATGGAGGGTGAGAAATAGGAGTTGATATTGCCTACTGCCATCAGCAGGGTAACATCAGTGCCTTGGCTATGCCAGAAGCCATCAGCTCTGGCTTTACTTGTTTACTGCCATCAACAGTGGTTAATAGTAGGTGCCATCAGTGCCTAGCTGCTTTTGTTGGATACCATCAGTACCATCAGTACCCAGGTTACACCAGGAGCCATTGGCTCTCCTCTTACCTTCTCCTCAAGGAAGGGGAGCTCCCTTGGGTATCATCTCACCCTGAAGCCTCAAATTCTGCAGTTATAGGTACAATCTCTCCCACTTAGGCACAACCAGTCAGTCCAAGTAGGGGTGTAGGGAATCTAATAGCAGAGAACAAGATAGCCCCTGTTCCACTTGTTAGAGGAACCACATGAACACCATTTACTATAGATGTATAGGAGGCCTAGGTCCAGCTCCTGCATGCTCCCTAATTGGTGGCCCAGGCTGTGTGACCCTCCATGATCTGGGTTGACTCTGTGGATCTTCTTGTGGTGTGGTTGACTCTCCAACTTGCTCTCTTTTATTCCCGACTTTTCCACAAGACTCCCTGGGCTTCACCTGATGTTTAACTGTGGGTCTCTACATCTGTTTCCATCCACTGCTGGATGATGCCTCTCAGGAGACAGTTATGCTAAGTTCATGTCTTCAAGCATAACACAGTATCATTAATAGTGTCAGGGGTTGGCTCTCTCACATGGGATGGGCCTCAGGTTGGGGTAGTCATTGTTTGGTTGTTCTCTCAATCTCTATTCCATCTTTATACCTGCACATTGTATAGGTAAGGACAAATTTTGGTTTGAAGGTTTTGTGGATGGATTGATGTCCCCCTACCACCTCTGGAATTTCTGCCTGACTACAAGAGGTGGTTATTTCAATGTCTATGTCACCCTCTGGTAGGAATCTAAGCTAGGGTTATCCTATACACTTCTAGCATCCTCTCCCATCCCAAGCCTTCCACTAGTCACTAGAGATCCTCCCAACCCACTGATTTTCTTCTTATTCCCAGAACACTCTCACCACACCCCCCTTGCCACACATGACTGCTATTCCGAGTCCCCTCTCACACCTCCTCTCCTACCCCGTTCTGTCTCTCCATTCACCCTTGATGACTATTTCATTTCCTCTCTGAGTAATATTAGTGCATTCTCTCTTGGGACATCCTTATTATTCAGTTTCATTGATTCTGTTGGTTGTAGCATGATTGTCCAGTACTTCATGGCTGAAGACTTTAAACCTGAACATTTAATAACATTTCTCCTTTTATTATATACAATGTAAGCTTACCAAGATTTTTGCATGCTATGTGGTTTGTTGTTGTTGTTGTTGTTTTGGTGTTGTATCTTGCTTCATCCTGTGAAGAAACTTTAACATAAATATTTGACAAACACATAGCTATGCTTTGCATGGAGTATAGACTTAATAAAACATTATATTAAGAGAAAACATATGGGTATAACATTTATATGGGTACGATAGGTACACAGTACACTCTATGTTGTTGTGTTTACATGATCTTATGCAATATTCATGGAATTTGTGGTCATCCCATGAGTAACTTCTAAGGATATAATGATACTTTACCAGGCAATTATGGCACACTTTTGTCAGTGCTAGACAGTAAATTCCCCCACAATGCATCATATGAGTTCTTAAACTTCTACTGAACTTGTGGCCTATCTATTGCTTTATATCATTTCATGTTAAATCTTAACAATTCTAAGCTCAATGTCTTCTTAAATTGCAAATGTGTGGTGACACCCTCCCTTTGCTATTTGTAAATGGAAAATCAAGTATAGTGTTTTTCATATCTAACCTCTAAAGTGCCAAAAAAATCCTGCTTTGCCTTCCAGTATGTGCAGGGATCCCAGAACACACACCAATTTTTTTTTTAAATTTATTTGTACCTCCAAACTCAGGAGAAAAAAATACCAACAATGGCTTCCATACTTCCTGTAAAAGCCCCTTATTTCTCTAACAACTGAAGTACTTGCTAGCAAACTTCTTTCTGCCAAACTTTCCTACCAAAAGAAAAATCCAGAAGACATTTCTATAATGCCTTAGTGGTGGGTGGCTAAATACTCTTTTCTTGAGTCATACTTAAATTATCATGGAAAATAGCGTGAGCTGTGTTCAAATGACCTGAATAACAAGATAAGTGATAGCAGGATTGTAAGCACATCCACCTTTACCCTTCATTTAGAAATAGTCTCATTAACTTCTCTCTTTGTCTGTTGTTAGTGGTAATATCTGCTCTTTGTGTCTTAAGAGTTCTATGAGGGTCCTTGCTGTGCATTATTTCACTGAGATTTGGGGGAAAAAGTTCCTACTTGTCAAAGGTGAAGGTATAGTTTATGTAGTTTTGTTTTGTATACAGAAACACACAGGTATAGATACAGACATAAATATTTCTATTATACTTACAAACAAACTAAAATTCAGAAAATAGTTTTGAGTAACCAAAAGTTCTTTCACTGGGAAGGAATAAGCCAGTCCCCTTTGGTCCTTAGTGAACCAGAATATGCTCATGGTATCTTCAACACAAACATAGAAACTAAAGAAATCATGTTCACAATAATCCTGGTGACTTTACTGAAAATCAATGTAATTGGTAAAACAAGTGACAGGTGCACTATGAAAGAATGATACAGATTTATAATTAATCTTCATTTATCATTTGTAATTTTGTTCTGGATTGATTGAATTTATTTTCATTGAGAATGATTCAATAACAAACACCAGTGTGTTGTAAATATGGAATAAATCACATGAAGAATGTTTCATGTGAGCTAGGTACTTGAACTAGTTTTGTTCTTGTTTTAATTAACTTTTTCTTTAACTGTTTCAAATTTAAGACGGACTTTTATGAGATCGTTGGAGGAAAAATATTCTAAAAGTTTCAAACTTTTTTAAGTTTAACACAAAGTAGAGCCTGTTAAAATCACCCCAGGTAATGATAATTAAAATACTCCATCATAAAATCAAAACATTACAAAAACAAAAACCCTGAGATCAGGAGGATCACATGAGGAAGAAAGATGGAACTAGGGGAGGGAATACAGGGAGAGATGGCTATGATTGAGAAATATTTGAGCTGTGCTATGGAAACCTAGTGCTTTTGAAACCTCCTAAAATATATAAAGGCAAAGCTAATGATGTCTCCAAACAATGAAGGAGATAGAACCCCAACAGGCCATATCTGTTACTAAATAAAGTTTCCAGTACTGGGACTGGGTTATGTACAATTGAGTTGTTGGTCAAAGGGGTCCCAAGGAAATCCCAAACAACCCAGGCTATAGCAAAGATAGTAGATTGCTCTTCACTAACGTGACAACTAGGCCACATGGTTGAAGACAACATCTACACAACTCATCAAACCTAACATATGAAAAAATAAAGCATAATTCATACCATTTAGAACTATCCAAATTAACCAATGCAAATGGTATTACTAATTCATCATGGGGCAAAATAATAAAATTGTAAATGCTGTTCAAAAGGTACTGTCAAGTAATTTATTATAAAAACAATATGCTGAAAATAGGAATAACTTTAGTTAGCATTCCTTCTAGGCTCTGCCCCACACTCACCTGTGAACGGCCAGGTATGCCTGACTCACTATAAAAGGGACTGTTTGCCCCCTCCTCTCCTTCTTACCCTCTTATCCTCTTATTCTCTCGCTGTCCTTTCTCTTCTCAATCCTCTCGATCCTCTCTCCTCGTGTTCCTGGCCAATCACTACCTCTCTCTCTCTCTCTCTCTCTCTCTCTCTCTCTCTCTCTCTTTCTCTCTCCTTTTCCTTTCTCTGTCTCTACTTCCTCCTCAATTCCCCTTCTCATGCCCTAAATAAATTTTATTCCATCTATATGGACTAGTATGACTAGTACCTCAGGGGGAAGGGATGCCTCAGCATAGGCCTGCAGAGGCACCCCATTCCACCTCACCATACTGTGTCTCTACCAAACATATGCTTTCTTTTTCATAAAACATAATGTTGGTGCCTCATGACTTGGATTTAGAAACTTGCAGGTGCACTTCTGCTGCCACATGGTACTTTGCAGGCATCGGATCGCTTGCTAGACCTATCTACACAAACACTAGGGAATTGGTAACCTCCCTCCCCCAACTGGGCAGCATAAACATCCACTAGTTCCAAGGGAGAGATATTGAGCTCACTACCACCCTGTGGTGTCCTTGAGCACAGAGGCATTTACAGTCACTGAACCTTCATTCTGAAACCTCTACCCCTAGGTACCCCTCTCCCTCTCCTTCTCCAAGAAGTGGTTCTCTCTCACTGCTGAAAAAAGTCCTAAGCTTAGGTAAACCATTCTCTCTTGAGCGGTGTACCCCACCTCTGGCTCAGAGCTTAGCCGACAAGTTCACCTAGTGATGATCTGGTCTGGCTGTCAGTGACGCCTGAATTGGCAAATCTCTACCTTCACTCCTACTCTCACCCATAAGGGAATGTCTTTGCCACCATGCCTTCCGTTCAAATTCACAAGCTAAATTTATCCTCAAACCAATAACTCTACATGCCCACTTAAAGGCACTTTTACAACTCATCAGCGATCCATAGGACCTCCCCCTCATTCTCTCAAGGCTTGCTCTCTGCTCCAGGTTCCTGCCCCTTGATTTTCATGCACTTATGCCTCTCTCTCTCTCTCTCTCTCTCTCTCTCTCTCTCTCTCTCTCTCTCTCTCTCTCTCTCTCTCTCCCTGGTACTCTACTCTGCTGAGCCCCCACTGCCACTGAGCTCTCTTGCCCAGCAGCACTGTCCTGAGTACCAGGAGTGCACATGCTCTCTCACCTGAACAGAGTTGCTAGGAGACTGAATGCTGCTTGATGTGCTGCTCTCTGTCCTGCCACCCTCTGCAGAGCCACAGGCACGTTCACAGCCACTGCCTGCTGCCAAACCACTCTGCATGCCCCTCACACTGCTTAGATTCATTTGAATGTTTTTCTTTGTCATGATTCTGTTGTTCCATTCTAAGATACAGTCACATTTCTATAGCTCCGCTGCAAGGTATAATAACAAGTACTCTTAGCGCCATCTTAATTAGGGGCAGGCCTTTGACTGTCTGCCATCTTTGTTGTGGGCAGATTAAGGTTTTGCTATTCTGCTGCTTCAGTGCCATCTTAGATAAGGGCAGTCCTAAGTTTGCTGCCTTTAGGAGTACAGCCTGTCAAAGCCTCTTAGCAAATAAAATAAAGTTTTGTTCTATCCCGCCTTGGTAAATAATGATTTCTAAACAGTGAAAAGTTAAAGATCACTGCCTTAAATATATGTTTATCCTTGTTTTTGCTACTGTCATTAAGTCAGAGTATGTTCTCTCTCTCTCTCTCTCTCTTTTTTTTTTTGCTAGATGCACTCTAGAACAAGTAATTAAACAAAAACAAGTTGTCTAACTTAGATATGCTTAATGGATACTGACTCAATTTTGTCAGAAATCTGTTAAATGTAATGTTAAGTGTTTGGGCTTGTGGTAGACAGAGACTCCCAAAACCTAACATTTTACCACCCTCCCTGCCACCCAAAGTCTCCACAAAAGACATGGAAACAGTGAAAAGATTCTACTTGTGTAGTATGATAACCACTGAGAAACACTGCTTCATTGTCTCACCCGCTGCCAGGGCTTGGCTTACACTGTGGACAAATAGGATAGCCAGAGAGTCTCATATTGCCTTAGTCATGGTGAGTCATTCCTCAAATGTACCTTCGACATGGAAAAATCTTTTAGTCAGTCCTGAAGGCCAGACTGACTCTGCCCAAGTTTTGATGGAGACCAAAGGGACCTGGGAACAGTTTAGGTAGTGTACTATAGACCAACCTCTGTCATTTCAATTAACACATGATTCATAGATTATAATTTATTCTTCCCAGATTTCTGACTACATTGACAGCTACAAAACAGACCTCTAGCTCCTTAGTCCAAGGTTATTCCACCACCTTATTAGCTCAATAGAAAATTTGTTAACAAGTTAAGACTACAAGATCTCTTATTAAAAAGACAGGCCGGGTTGCCTTGCTCATAGAATTCATGATAAAGGATACACAAGTTCAGATATAAGCTTTTACAGATGTAACCTTCTGTTGCTTTCTTATGTAAACTCAATTTCCAGTAGCTAAATGCTTCATATTTCCTCTCCTGTCTATACCACTGTTCTAACAATCAATAGAGTTCTTACAAATTAGCCTAACCCTAATAAAATATTCCACTATATGTTTCACTTTTATAATCACAAGTTACTGAACTTATATTTTCCTTTGGTTGCCTTTTCACTATAAACATAGTGTTTCCTGCACTAAATCTACACTATCAGTTATCATACTCAAATATGTTTCCTTTGGTTGTCTTTTAACTATGGACTTAAGGTATTTCTTATGCTAAACTATATGATCAACTATCATATTCACAAGGTTGTCAAATTTTTGAGTTTCCTTTACTTGTCTTTTAAATGTAATATAGTCCATCTCCTAGACAGAAGGAAAAAGTCCTTTTTGCTCTTTCTACTCCACAAAAGGTTTCTTGTCTTCCATAAGCTCATCTTAAAAATTAACAAGTTGTTAACAAACTTATCTCTCTTGTAAACTTATAAGCTACAGGAAACCCACTCAGATCTATCTCTCATAAACCAAATAGACTCTATCCAGATAAGTATGCCTGCCAATCAATAGCCTAAGTTCCCACTTGCTACCTATCCAAAAGGGTGGGATTCCTTTCTTGGTTCCTGGGATTAGGACTCCCCTTATCCCCAATCACCAAGACCTAATGGTTTCAAATGTACTTTCAAATGTACACTTAAGAAAAAAAATTTCTCTTTCAAATGTACTTAACTTTATACTGTATATACCCCTAATGTGTGTGTGCATGTGTGTGTGTGTGTGTTTTGTATTTTTCAGCATCTTGTAAAGTCCAAGCATTTACTCAAAATTGACATCCAGGACAGCTCCAGATCCAGAGAAGGAACCCACAGATGCTCCAATCTACTCTGACAGAAAAAAATACTTCTACTGGATCACTGGATCTGCTCCTTCTTACACACAGATGGTTCCACAGACCCTGGAAAGCAAGATCCAGCTTTTATAAGACTGGACCAACATCCCTATCTGCATTTTCTTAAGTTTCACAGAAATATGTTGCCTCAAGTCATCAGGAAGTAGATAAAGATCATGACAACCCTATTCCTGCTTCTCAATTCCCTTTTCCTCATTTTTCCTTTTTTAATTAAACCAAAATGGAGGGATGTTAGCATTCCTTCTAGGTTCTACCCCCATAGTTACCTGGCAACAGTCAGGTATGCCTGACTCACTATAAAAAGGGTTGTTTGTCCCCTCTTCTGTCTCTTACTTTCTTACTCTCTCACTCTCTTTCTCTCTTACTCTATTTCTTCTCTCCTCAACCTCTCCCTCTCCACCCTCTCTCTCCATGTGTTCTTGGCCAGCTTCTTCCTCTTCTTCTTCTTCTTCTTCTTCTTCTTCTTCTTCTTCTTCTTCTTCTTCTTCTTCTTTTCCTCTCTGTCTCTACTCCCTCCTCCTTAACTCCCCTTCTCATGCCCTAAATAAGTTCTATTTCATACTATATCCATCCTATGAATGGTACCTTAGGGGAAAGGGATGCCCCAACATGGGCCTTCAGAAGTACCCTCTTCCACCTCATCATATTGCACCTCTACCAAACATTTCCTGGTTCATGCCTCCTATTTTTTTTTAATAAAACATAACACCTTTGATAATATGTTGATAAAAGTGAAAAATTCAATTTACTTTTGTGACTATGAAAATATATAAACAAAGAAAAGATGCATCTGTAAGATAGTACTGTGGTTCTGAATTAGCAAAGAGTCCCCATCACAACCATAGTTCCATGGTTTGAGAACAAATTTGTAGAGATTTTGAATGACTCAATGTGAAAGTTGTAGAGTCAGTGAAGTGTCTTGTCATGTTTCAATAAAACCAATCAACATATTTTTATCTGGTAGTAGCTAAAAACTCGTATTAAGTCATTGAAGTTGTCACATGCTTTCTGAGAATCAGCTAAAGAAAAAAAAGGCTTTTATTTACATTTAGTTTGGGTGAGATAGGTTCCAGTCATGGGGCCCATTTCTTTCAAATGCAGTGAAACAAATGCCAAAACTGGGGGAAAAGGACACCAGTGTCTGTGTTAACTCAACTGGAGACCTGAACATGTTAAGACACAGGTTGATCATCTTGCCTAGTGATGTTGAGGTTTGGTCTGTTGCTATGTATTGTAATGCTAAAAATCTATACCTAAAGATCTAGGCCTATGAGTGACTTCTCATGTATACAGTCTCTTGTTGTGTAGACCTCATTCCTCAATTTAAAACTATTGGTTAAATAAAGTTGGCTACAGCCAGTTACTGGAGGGATTAGAGGTAGGTGGGTTTGGAGTGACCTGGTTTGAGGAGGAGATAAAAGTGTAAAAGGACAAAGAATGAGAAAGAGGAGAAAGCTCCTATGAAGGGAGAGGAGCCATGAGGACATAGCCAGGAGAAAGAGCAAGTATCTGGGGTACACTGCTGGGGAGTTAGCCAGGCCAGCAGTTAGAAGAATTGATTAGGGCTTCTGGTTTCCATCTGTGCCACAGAGCTGCTCTTGTGCCACAACCCTCCATACCCAAATCCTGCCAGGAGAGAGCTAGTCTCCCAGGAGTACTGACACATCTGTGAGCACAGGTAAGTCAACAACTTCTGCTCTGAGGGACCTATCAGGAGCCTTCAGGGCACAGGAACTGAGGAGCAGCCTGAGACAGGATCCATCTGCATCTGGAGCTGTGCCACAGTTCACCATACCCAAGTTCCTCCTAGAGAAAACTGGTCTCCCAGGAGTGCTGACACACAGGCTTGAGGGAGGGAGAAGCCACAGTCAGAGACAGCAAGACCAGCTAACACCAGAGATAACCAGATGGCGAGAAAAAAGAGCAAGAACATAAGCAACAGAAACCAAGGTACTTGGCATCATCAGAACCCAGTTCCCCCACCACAGTGAGCCAAAGATACCCAAACACACTGGAAAAGCATGACTCTGATTTAAAATTACAACTCATGATGATGATAGAGGACTTTAATAAGGACATACATAACTCCCTTAAAGAAATACAAGAGAACACAGGCAAACAGGTAGAAGCCCTTAAACACAAAACAAAAAATACCTTAAGGAATTGCAGGAAAACATAACCAAACAGGTAAAGGAAGTGAATCACAAAGGGAGACAGACAACCCTGGAGATAGAAAACCTAGGAAAGAGATCAGGAGTCATAGACACAAGCATCACCAACAGAATATAAGAGATAGAAGAGAGAATCTCAGGTACAGATGATGCCATAGAAAACATTGACACAACAAAGAAAATGCAAAATGCAAAAAGTTTATAATCCAAAACATCCAGGAAATCCAGGACACAAGGAGAAGACTAAACCTAAGAATAGGTATATAAGAGAGTGAAGATTCCCAACTTAAAGGGACAGTAAATATCTTCAACAAAATTATAGAAGAAAACTTCCCTAACCTAAAGAAAGAGATGCCCAAGAACATACAAGAAGCCTATATAACTCCAAATAGATTGGGCCAAAAAAGAAATTCCTCCCATCACTTAATAGTCAAAACACTAAATGCCAAAACAAAGAAGGAATATTAAAATCAGTAAGGGAAAATGGCCAAGTAACATATAAAGGTAGACCTATCAGAATTATACCAGACTTTTCAACAGAGATTATGAAAACTAGAAGATCCTAGGCAGAAATCATACAGACCCAAAGAGAACACAAATGACAGCCCAGGCTACTATACTCAGCAAAACTCTCAATTACAATAGATGGAGAAACAAAGATATTCTATGACAAAACCAAATTTACACAATATCTTTCCACAAATCCAGCTCCACAAAGGATAATAGATGGAAAACACCAACACAAGGATGGAAACTACACCCTATTAAAAGCAAGAAATTAATCTTCTTTCAACGAACCCAAAAGAAAATAGCCACACAAACATAATTTCACTGCTAACAATAAAAATAACAGGAAGGAACAATCACTATTCCTTAATATCTTTTGACATCAATGGACTCAATTCCTCAATAAAAACACAAAGACTTACAGAGACTCCAGAGAACCAAATAACCCTATTAAAAAATGAAGAACAGAGCTAAACAGAGAATTCTCAACTGAGGAAACTCAAATGGTAGAGAAGCACCTAAAGAAATGTTCAATATCTTTAGTCATCAGGGAAATGCAAATTAAAACAACCCTGAGATTCCACTTCACACCAATCAGAATACCTAAGATCAGGTGATAGCAGATGTTGGCGAGGATGTGGAGAAAGAGGAACATTCCTCCATTGCTGGTGGGATTGAAAGCTGGTACAAACACTCTAGAAATTAGTTTGGCAGTTTCTCAGAAAATTGGAGAGATATACCTGAGGACCCAGATATAACTCCCCTGGGCATATACCCAGAAGATACTCCAACATGCAATAAGCACTCATGCTCTACTATGTTCATAGCAGCCATATTTATAATAGACAAAAGCTGGAAAGAACCCAGATGCCTCTCAACAGAGTGATGGATACAGAAAATGTGATACATTTACACAATGAGATACTACTCAGCTATTAAAAACAATGACTTCTTGAAATTCACAGGCAAATGGATAGATCTAAAAAATATCCTGAGTGAGGTAACTCAGCCACAAGGAGACAACACATGATTTATACTCACTTATAAGTGCATATTAGCCAAAGAACATGGAATACCCATGATACAACTACAAACTACATGAAACTCAAGGGGAAGGAAGACCAGAAAGTGGGTACTTCAGTCCTACTTAGAAGGGGCAACAAAATAATCAAGTGAAGTAGATTGTGGGAGGAACTTGGGAGGAAAAGAAGAGGAGAAGGGGAAAAAGGGTATGGGAGGAGATTGAGGAGATGTCCAGAAGGTCAGGAAATTGATCAGAGGTGTGTAGCAATAGGGGATGAGAAACTGGGGGTAGCAACCAGAAAGCCCCAGTTTCCAGGAAAGCAAGAGCCTCTCAAGACCCCAGGGGGAAGAAATTAACTGAAATACCCCATAAAGGGGAGGGAGAACCTGTTGAGACCATATCTAGAGGTCAGGCATGCCCCCCCTCAGTTGAGGGATGGGGCCAGCCACCCATCCCCAAAATTTTAATTCAGAATTGCTCCTGTCTAAAGGAAATACTGGGACAAAAAGTGGAGCAGAGACTGAAGGGAAGGCCATCCAGAGACTGCTCCACCTGGAGATTCATCCCACATGCATCTACCAAAACTAGATACTACTGTGGATGTCAAGAAGTGCTTGCCGACAGGAGCCTGATACAGATGTCTCCTGTGAGGCTCTGCCAAAACCTGACCAACACAGATGTGGATGCTTGCAACCATTGCACTGAGCACATGGACTCCAATGGAGGAGTTAGGGGAAGGACTGAAGAAGCTGAAGGGGTCTTATCTGGCATTAATGGGAGGGGAAGCCCTTGGTCCTATGAAGGCTTAATGCCCCAGTGTAGAGGAATGCTACGGTAGTGAGGCGGGTGTGGTTGGGTGGGTGAGGGAGCACCCTCATAGAAGCAGAGTAAGTAGGGATGGGATAGGAAGTTTGCAGAGGGGAAACCAGGAAAGGGATAACACTTGAAATGTAAATAAATAAAATATCCAATTAAAAAAAAAGAGTTGATTAGGGGAGACTCCCCCCATAATTGTCAAAGACAAATAAACTAACCATAGTCCGAGTCTTATTTATTTTTAAGCTAGTCATGGATAAACTTAAATTGCTTGTCCTATTATGTGATATATGCCTTTTGAAATCAATGTGAAAATGTAAAATGTGATTAGACCTGAACAACAGATAACTGCCATGTTAGAGACAGAAAATTATTCTGCCTTTCCACAGGAAAATAATAATATAAAATCATTGGCTGACACAATAACCATTCAAAGTTTGCAACTAAGAAATGTTGTCCAAAATGTTATTACTTGGAGAACATTAATTAATAAGAATGTCACATTTTCTCATCTGAATTTTGCAACATATATACTACCATCTTCTTAAGAAATTTGAAAATTGACTCATTTCTTCATTATAAAGTAGTGTTCATTGTATATCGAGATCTGTATTTGTCAGACTAGATCCTGTGTCTAATAATTTCACTGGCGTGCATAAGTTTCTTTTTCTAAACCCCAGATATCTGTCCCTCCATGGAGTGCATTACTTTTCCCTTATAGATCTCTATATTGCCAGCTATCCAACTGAGGGCCTACATCACAGACCAAACCCATGTTCCTGAGCCTAATATATACCACAATATCGATACACAGCAGATATATCATTATCACAACCCCATAGAGGTGGTGGTTTTGCCAAAATATTCTCACTTCAGGTCGTATGTTCTTGATGTCTGTTTCAACTGTAGGATCCTAGGGATTGATGGTGAAAAACAGTGCTTTCTCATTAAAAATAGAAATATACTGTTTCAGAAGGGGGGAAAAAGCTAGTCTGGGCTAAGAGATTGTCTATATAATTCTAAGTACTCAGTTAGGGGTTGTGTTTAATGCTTTGATTTAATTGGGAATCTGTATGTCCAAATGCTGAAGATCCTTATCCCCAATGGGTTTTTGATCAACCAAAAAAGAGGTCAGCTTACAATGAAGCCAAGGTGATACCTTTAGATTTGTGTAGGCTAGTATGCAGGAGAGATAAGGAGAGACAGAATCACCATGACTCACAGGAGAAGGATGGGATGTAGGAACTTCAGGAGAGAAAGCCACCCAGCTATGTGATAATTTGTGTGGGTGACCACTGGCCACTTCCCCATTTGGGCCTGGAATAGCAGGGAAAGGTTTAGAAGTGCCCAGCCTTTGAGGTATCCAAGGCATTTTAAAATTAACTGGTGTGTGTGTGTGTGTGTGTGTGTGTGTGTGTGTGTGTGTGTGATCCATTCTTGAATCCAGGTGGCTCCTGGGTGTGTGTGTGTGTCTGTGACCTGTGGGGAGTCAAAGCAGTATAGCTAAACTCACCACTACAGTACTCAATTGAGAAATCTAAGTTGAAATAAACTACCACACAGCTTTCCTCGTTTGTTAGCCTTTGGGAAAACTGTTGCTGCTTCTTTACTAGAGAAAATCTGGATAATTAAGAGGCATGTTCTAAACTTGGAAACCTTCTGAGCCGAAGTTAAGAACATAAGCACTTAGACAGATGTTTATAAGCACGTAGACAGATATTCATGAGCACTTAGATGTTTGTGAGCATTTAGATGTTCACAATCATAAAGTTGGTATTGTTCCAGTCATTTTGTAACATTTAGCCAGTCATTGCATGATTGTAAGACATATTTACCTAGACACTGCCCAGAGAAAATTAACATGTAATAATCTTGTTAGGGACCATTTCTGCTGCATAGCCTGAGAACTAAAGAACTAAAGGCAAAAATTTCCCTCTGGCCACCTTAGACTCCTAGTTCCTTTGAGTAAACAAGATTCAGAAGGGAATCACTGTCAGAAGGAGTGATTGGTTTTAGATTATCAGGAGGAATTGAACCCATGCTCTATAGTGGAGTTAACAAAGGGTATATCTGGAGAACATGAAATCCTTTAATGATTAATGTACTGATAATTTGGTTTCTTAACACAAAAACAGTTATCTTATATAAATATGTTTTGTTTCAATCCCAGGTGTGAGATATGGGGCTGCTTCAGATTGTCCACTGCAACTATAATTTGTCCTATGCTCTGGCAGGGGTGTGATTCTACCAGCTGAAGATAGTTTACATTTGGAATTCTGGATACTCTTGAGAAGGTATAAAAATGCCAGAGTCCAGAGATACTGAGGTGGTTGCTGCTTCCCTTGCTGCTTCCCTTGCTGCTAGTTCCAGCTGTGGCTCTTGCTATTTTTCCTTGCTGTTTGCTGATTCTGTTTGCTGGATTGCTGGTTGCTGGTTGGAGATATCCTGAAGAGGAAGATTAGACTTCCCTCTAGGAACTAGGTACCCTTAATCAGCAGATAGTAGTCTAAAAATATCTACACATATTTTCCCCTCTATCTATTTTTTCTCACCTACCTAGTGTTAGGGGTTGGAAGGGATTGGGGTAGGGAAGGGTGCTAGATATAGTAACCCAATAAAGTAAGCAAAAAGTATGGTTACAGATTAAGATCAAGAAAACTAAACCAAACTAATTTTGGATAGATGAAAATGCCCAAAGCCACCCAGGAATAAAGGAATTGGTCACTTTTCCAGGTAAACAAACAACACCTGCTGAGGTGCCTTCTTGAGATAAGGGAAGAAGAATGTAACTGCGAATGATGCCAAGGATCTATGACCAGTTAAAGAAACGAAGATATAATCATTGTTAAGTATTTCTGCCCTATTTTGTTAAGAAAAAATTTATTCGTAATATATATAATATATGTGTTGTCTGTCTTTACTTATTCCTTTACCATGTACTATATCATCGATTGAGATAGTATCAGGATTTGTGTGTTGTTAAACCTATATTGTCAGATTTAAGTTATGAGATATTTAAGATCAAACAGTCCCTGAAAGACTTTGGTTGTATGTAGGATAGATAAATCATGTTAGGAAAAACTATGACCTTGCTTTTTCCTCATTTAGAAGTTACATATAACTTCTATCCTATCTAACTATATAATTCTGCTGATGTTGAGTTTCTTGGGGCAAGTCCAGTCTTCATTGTCAGGATACCTCCAACCAGAAAACAACACACAGCAACCACCAGCAGGAACCACCAGCCGGAGGAGGAGCAGCAGCCACCTTACCTCTCAGGGCTCTGGCATCCTTTTCTTCTAATTTATCTTCTAATAGGAATATTAATATAGCACAATTAAACATCTATTGTACTTCCTTTAACAAACACATTTTTTAAAAAAAATCATTGATTCCTTATTTCCATTGACATGAAGGATCTAGAGAAGTATCCATTATTTTTCAATTCACACTAATGAATTTCTGATCATCAATATGGACCAATAGCTATGACAGAGATGAAATATATAATGTTTGCTATATATTAATAAGATGGACATACTTTAGACAAATTTATTCCATGGAGTTACAGCATGCATGTAATTTGCAGGGTAAATGGAGATTTAGAGAGTGATTAAGTTCTGAGGATTCTTAGGTCCATACTGTATTTATCTGAGAAATCTACCTATGGACATATAAATTGAAAATAAAATATGTCCTCTGCAAAAAGAATAAAGAGAAAACTATAAAATAGACAATTTAACTAATGCATAGAAATTTATTGAAAGGAAGTCCTGAAGGGAAAGGGTAATTTTTTGAGTAATATCACTTGCATCAAATTTATTGTTCCTGATAGACCATAGCATTCTTTTTGTAAAGCAGACAAATAATGTTTCATGCTTTGACTATTTAAAAAACTTAAACTTTAGATTCATTAGAATACCTGATTCACTATGAACATAAGTAATTGGCTTTAAAAGTATTCTAATTTGATGGCACCAAATTTATTTCATGTTTTCAGGAATGCCACACTTTGCTTTAAACCAACATTAAGGGTGTTGAAAAGACAGCTCAGTGTTTAAGAGCAATATAGTTCTTACAGAGGACTTGAGTTCCTTTCACAACCCCCACAATGGAAATATGATTTTCTCTTCTGGCCTCTGAAGACACTCACACATGCATGCATACACACACACACACACAGACAGAGAGGGAGAGAGAGAGAGAGAGAGAGAGAGAGAGAGAGAGAGAGAGAGAGAGAGAGAGAGAGAGAGAGAGAGAGAGAGAGGATAAACACATGTATATACACCTGTACACAGAACTACAAATGTTAAATAATTATTAAAATATTTTAAATGACATTAATATCACAGTAGAAAATAAGATCTAGGACAGGCAGTAGGAAAACTTGATTGGGATATATTGTTTTTCTTTCTTAATTTTATATCATCAAATAGACAGAACTCCTAACCAACACCTTACCTGAAAGTCCAGTATTATTCATTTATTAGTACATCCTCCTTTGCCTTTCATAGAATCTAAAACAGTGGTTCTCAGCCTTCCTAATGCTGCAACAGTTTAATTTAGTTCCTCATGTTGTAATGACCCTAATCATAAAATTATTTTTGTTGTTACTTCAAAACTGTAATTTTGCTTCTGCTATGAATTGTAATATGTGTATTTGTGGGTTAAAATGGTGACCCACATCTGACCAGTGCTCAGGCCGTTGGACAAGGTGGACGCAAAGAATATGACTGTGCGGCACCCCATGCTGCAGCCAGGCAGGCACAGAGGGTTGTGGGAAGTCAAAGGACCCTGCTCTAGGGGTGGAAAAGGGCAGTCTGGTGTACTTGGGGAACCAGCAGGTCCTGGATTGTGGGTCCCCAGGCCGTGCAGAGGCCAGGGATGACAGGTTCTTAGTCTTGGGCACCATAGATGCAGCTGGATGCTGCAGAAGAGCTAAAAATGGGGTGGGGGGGTCCTTGGGGCTGGATTTAGACTGGGGCCAAAGGGAAAGGGTTGGGGGAGAGCTCTAGCTGGTCTGGGGGCATGGCAAACAGGCCTTCTGTTCCTTGCAGGAACACCAGCCAGGTCTCCAGGGTTTAAACCTAGCTCGACCAGAAAGCAGGTTGCCTTTCACAGTCCCACACATATCTGTGTTATCCTGTGGTCTTAGGCAACCCCTGTGAAAGAGTCTTTTGCTCCCCAAAGGGGTCACAACCCACAAGCTGGGAAATACTGCTCTAAAAGATGTTTATTTTCTCAAACATCTGCAGTAGTTCATATCCTGTTAGATAATAAATATTGTTTCTTTTCCAATTTTTGAGCATTTCATACGTGAGTACTGCATCTATCATTTCTACCCCTTCTTCTCCCTCCTTCAACTTCTTTGTTCTACTCACGTTCTCTCTCAAGTTCATGGGTTCTACAATTATTACTGCTGTATACACACTTGTGTGCTTGCATGCACACATGAATATACATTCATGCACATATATGAGCCCATTTACTGTTGCTCTTATATAAGTGATGTGCATTTTGTACACTAAGATTAAAGAATCCATCAGGGGGCTTTTCCCTGAGAACTGTTTCTCTCTCTCTCAGAAGACATCAGTTGCCTGTAACTCATCACTTAGGGTGGTGTATTTAGAGCCTGGTACAATTTCCCCTGTCCTCACTGTGTAGTATTTCTATTTGGGTTTCAAGGCTTCCATTCATTTTTTATGCTTTGAGATTTTCATCTGGGGGCTTCTCACGAGTAGGAAATCTTTCTGTACATGTTTCCCCATCACCCTTCTATACCTGACCTCTCATGTCTGTCTCGGTCTTGAAGTCAGCTGATAGTCAGTGCTTTGTTTTATATATATAATACTTACAATGATAATAAAAGTTAAGTGACATGCTGGTGTAGATTTGTTTCCCTTTTGAGTCCTACCTGTATATCAAGTTGAGAAAGCCTATTGTCCAATCTTGTCTTCGCACATAGAGACCCCTTCCAGTCCTCATGTACAGTCAAAGATTTTCAGCTCTCAGAAAATCGTAGTTATGTCTTGCATGTCATCATTGCCTTTCTAAACTTATCTTGGGGGTTGAGAAAGAAATTTAGTGTATCATGTTTTCCCACTGTTTGTCTCTGGTGTGGGCTTATGTTTTCATCTCTATGACAGCAGTGAGGAATAGAGAAATGACAGATAGTGAGAGACATGGTATTATTCCCTCACTCCCATGCACTTCATCAAAGAACTTTACCCAAGTAACTCAAAACTGGACAGGAAAACCAAAGGGGAAAAATAGAAAAACTCAGAAAAGAGAAAATATTTTTAGACTGTAAAACATATATTTTTAAAAACTGGAAGCTGAGTCCTGATTCATAAGTGCAGTCAGGACTTTTCACTGTATTTTATGGCAACACTCTCACAACACCTTTTAAAAGCCGCCATTATCCCTGGGAAGTAAGACAGCCCAATACTGCTCAACAGTGCAAGGGACACATTGTGAACTAAGGAACAGTTAATCCTGGCATTAGGATAATACCAGGAAATTAAGCAAACCACTTCCTTAGCTGCTGTGCAATTACATATTGTTATCACAAGCCAAATAGGAATCATTAAAAGGGAATTTATTTTGACTCACTTATACAAATCTAGCGCCACCTGTTCTGCCTTACTGAAAAGATTTTAACATAATTTTAAAACAAAACTTGAAAAGCCACTAAAAGGCACGTATGAGTTCCCATTAAAACATGGGAACAGCTTGAACACTTCCATCTATAGCACTCTTCCTCTCTCATGCCCACAGCTCTGAACATATCATAATTGGCTCTCAGTGTCTCTGATTGAGTAGGCAGGATTGATTTCAGAAAGCGCTCTGTTTTCAAATAATTTGGAAGGTGTTATGGTCTTGTTACCTTGTTCTGTACACAAGCTGCTGTGGCTTTTGTTCCCTGAAGTCAATGACTTAACAGAAGAGTTTCCTGAAGAAGCTTTGCAGGAAAGGGAACAACCTCTCTATGGCCACTGCCAGTTCTAAATGGGGCCTGCATATTCTTAGATGACCCTTCAGGGTTCTCATAATACATCATGAGAATCTCACAGATGCGGCCCCTGAAGCTACACGATTCAGTCCAATGCCTTCTTGCCAGAGAAATTGCTCGAGTGAATGAAAGACAGGGACTGATAAGGTTCTTAATGAAGGGTGTGCAATAGAGATTTACAATCTACTCCATTGATTTCTGCTTGAAAACAATATAAATCACATACTCTTTAAGGATTAAATATTCTACTCTAACTACAATTGCTGTCATCAATTACATGCATTAATGACACCACATTTGTCTCTGATAGAATCCATATGCCTTAAAAATTCAGAAGAGCATATAGAGGAAGGGAGTCCCTGCCCACGATGATACTCACAAGCTAAGGTTAAGACACAGGCAGTTTTCTTTATGTCATTCTATGTTCTTAGGACCTCCTTATCCCTACTTATGCCCCCAGGCAATGCAAGCAAGGAAATAAGCAAGAAAGAGAAAAACTCACTTTGACTTTCTCCTTACTCCAGAAGTGAGTCTTTACTTTCAATCATATTGTGTGTTGACATGAAACGTGAAAATTCATTTGGATTTGGATGAACTGGCCACCAAAAAGACATATGGTATATAGATGCTTGTTGAATGGTATCACACACAAACCCTCATGGTTACTTTGAGAATATTTTTCCTCATTAGATAGAATATCTTTTTAAACATTGGAAAACAATTGGTCTCCTGAGGTGGCCATAGACGACCAAAGCAGTCACAGATCTGTGTTCTTAGCCATGTGATCGTGTCCATGTGCTTTCCTTGTTCTTTTGAAGTTCTATGGTCTTTGTGCTACACGGTTCTCTGAAAAAACCAACACAGCCTAAAATGTGGGCAAACTGAGTTTAGTTCTGAAAGTGCCATTTGAAAGCCTGAGGAGATTTTGAGTCACAGTTTCCTTCCCCCACCCCTTTGCTTTACTCTCACATTAATCTTTTCCATAGTCTAGTTTTTGTGTATTTATTACCTATAGCCTGGATTTGCTTTCCCAAAAGCACTGAGAGGTAAGAATGAGAGGTGACAAAGGAAAGAAAGAAAAAAAAGGAAAAAATATTTTGCTTTTATCTCACTGAGAAAAGTGCGTAACAAGAAAAGTCATGTTGGAGAGAAGAGAATTGTTGAAGAATAAGGGAAAAAAATCTCTTATATGTATATATTCTTTTGACAGTTTATTTTAATTCTTCTTTTTAATTTCCAATGTTTTTATCTTTTTTCCATTTTAGCTCTTCTACTTTGCTTTCATAATAACATAAATTTAATAATTTCCCCCAGTGATAAGGACAAAGAAAAACACAGAAATGAAGAAGATTCTTATACTGAGAACTTTAAAAGAATATCATTGATGACTAGTCTATGATTATGTTCAAGCAAATTCCCAGATTTTCCTTTTCTTTTTCATTTGTTTTTTTCATTCTTAATCCAGTGCCCTATAACTAGATCCATCTCAGTATATTTCATTATTCATAATAAACTTTTAAAATTTACTACAAAATTGCCAATGTTTACTGAAAGCCTCCCCTAACAGAAAGTACAGAAAGCTGTGTAAAGATCCTTTGCCCTTGGCCCCAGCTTTCCCATCTCTGCAGTTGCTGTGGAAATCTCAGCTGACTGACCTTCAGCTCTCCTTTCTTTCTTTAAGAGTTATTAAATTCCACAACAGAGTATCATTATTCTATTTTTTATACCTGTCTATTTTTATCACTTTTAACTTGTTCTCTAGCAAGGCAACTTTTATAATAATATTTAGACATCATATGAAAGAAAAAACAGAACTACATTAGAAAATATGGTAGGAAGAAGAGATTAAGGACACAAAAAGTTAACTAGGCTTACATGTGGAAGAGAGATATGGGTTATTGTTGAGGGCTGGTTCCCCGCCACAGGTGAAATTCCCCATGTGATTTGGACAAAAATCTGTATATAAATCTATCCTAAAAGCAAATAATCCTAACATTAAATTCCCAATTTAAATCCTCTGCTCTAAGTGGTAAGCAATTTCCATTCTTCTCCTAACCTAGAGCAGCTTGTAATTTCCCCTTCTAGGGGGCTTCAGTTATTTTAGTCTTTCCCTTGTTACAACTTTCCCGCACCTGAGTCGTGTGGCTCATACTTGGCGCTATTTAGTTATTCACTTAATAAAAAATAAAACTGTAACTCTCAGGCTAATAATCTCAAATTTCTAGTGGATTTGTGCCTAGCCAGCACGTTGGGTATGCCCTCTGTTGCGGGAAATATTTTTTTAAAAAAAAGGTCGACCTGCCAACTCTCTGTGGGTTCTGACCACGCTCCCCGGCCCCTGCCACCAATTGACTCTGTTATTACTTTATTGACGTCTTGTAATTGTGTTTATAATATACATAAACCTAATTGGCTAGCTAATCAAGCCTTAAGAGTTTTGATTTACTTGGTGACTGGAATGCGGGTCCGCCGATAGTAGAGAGCTGGAGTACCTTGGGGTGTGCGGGACAATAACTGCCAGTGCCAATACCAGAGTGGGACCATGGCCTGGCGGAACAGGAGAGTGGGTGAGATTGACCGAGCTCCATGCAGAGTCCGTGACAGTATGCCGCGGAGAGTTGGCGGGGATTCATTTTTAATATTTCCCACAACAGATTATAAGTGAGTTTCCCTCACTAGGATGTTGAATCTGTAATGTAAAGGCCGGGTGTCTTTTTAGTGTTTGTTTCCCTTTCCTAATATTATAATACCTTGTCTAAATTAGATACTTGTCTATGGTATTGCCTCAGTACAATAAATTACTGGTTCATCTGTTTCTTTGCCCATTGCATTGATCTTTTCTTCCTCTCAAGTAGTCTGTGATTTACATAGTTTAGTGTGATATTAGAGGTCAATTTCATATATGAAAGCCTTGTTATTGAAATTCTAGGAAGTATATTCTGAGAAGGAAGGTTATGTGATAACTCTCTAATGGGAGGAGCAGTCAGAGTTAAAGATGAGAGGGGGGAAAATGAGAGAGAGAAGAGAATATGAGAATCATCTAGCCATGCTGCCTATAGGCTGATAGCGAGTGCAATTTTGGGTTCTATAAAAACATCTCATCCCTAAAAGTACACAAATTACTGAAGTGCAGTATAATCCAGGTTTCTGAGAGAGTGAGGAGAAAAACACTGCTTCTTCTTAATTCTGGTCTTCTATTGGTCCAAGTTTCACATCTTACATGCCCTCTCTGAGGAGCTATTGAGAAGTCAGCAAGCCTAAAGCCATGAGAGGTACTTACATTGACTTGGTGGTTGCTAGCAGAGCAACATCTCCAGATCTCAGGCAAAATGCAAGACTTTTCTAGCCAGAAAGCTGGATAAGTGTGTCTGCACAGGATAGTATAAAGCACTTGGTCTCTCTTAATAATCCACGTCTTGGAGAGGCTGTGGCCTGCGATATGAGCACGGCTTAATTGGGACTTCAGTCTTAGGTTTCTGACATTGTATCTACCTTCCTCCATGGCTTGTTTTCAATTCACCAGTTCTAGGTCAGGTCTAAAGTCAGGAGTGAAATAAGCAACATTTAAATTTAAGTAGAATTTAAGTCACATCATGTACATTTTGAGTATTAAGTGAACACATGTACATGTATGTGTGCATCCAAGTATTAAATGAACACATGTGTGTACATGCTTTATAAAGGTGAAGAGTAGTGCCTTTTTTTAATTTTACTTTGGAAAGGGGAGACTTTTTTGCTTCATTCAGCAGCAATGTATTTTCAAGCACTCAATTAAGATACAATATGAAAAATCATGTTCTTTCCTTTTATCTATTTAGTATATTACCATAAAGTATGGTAATTTAATGTATATTTAGTGTATTTTAATATATCTAGTATATATATCACACTTTATGGTAATATACTTCTTAAATATGTTCCAATGTTAAAAGAAAATTAATGAAAATTGGGACCTAACAGAAATAAGAGTGCCACAACCTTAGGACTGTTATTTAACCACCAACCATGGGCTTAAATATGGCAACTTAACACAAATGGTCAACTTCTTTGCACACTTAATTCTAGGGTATTTTGAGCAATCAGAAGATACTCAGAGTTTGTTGCTGATTTACTGTCCTTCATTTCTGATTATAGCAATTATGTGACAGCAGGATCCAATTCGGGTTTGAATCATGATGCACTGAGGCCAGCTATAGAAGCCTCAGAACTCTCTCCTACCATGCAGGATAACAAAGGCAATGCGGGGGTTATTGCATTTACCCCTGGGGCACTGCTGCACAGATATTAACAAGATTTTAAAAGGAATCATTCAGATTCAATTTAGAGTAACTGCCTCAGAGCTTTCTAAAGACCTAGGTGGTACTGGTGACAGAATGCCTAAGAATTCTTCTGATCAGACTAACTGCCCACTGGGGTTTAGCATTTCACATCTCAAATAGCACAGGACTTCAAATCACTGCCAAGAAGGAATGCTTTTCTGTTTTCACTCTGTTTGGACAACCCTCTAGGCTTGTCAGTTCATTTCTGATGCTGACTTAAGCTCATTCCAATAATGGGACAATACATAAAGGGTACTTCAAACACTTTCTTTCCTACTCTGTTGTGCCCAACTGTCTGAAAGAATTTGTCTTTACCTGCTAATGTTTTTATACGCTATAATAGCTAGTTTTACATCAACTTGACACAAGCTAGAGGCATCTGAGAGAAAGTAAAAACCTCAATAGAGAAAATGCCTCCATAAGATCATACTATACACAAGCCTGTAGGGTATTTTCTTAATTAGTGACTGATGTAGGGGGCCCAGCATACTGTGGATGGACTCAAGGTTCTAGTTTCTACAGGCTGAGTAAACCATGAGGAGTAAGCCAATAAGAAGGATTTTCTATAAGCTCTGCAATAGTTCCTGCCTATAAGTTCCTATAAGATTTGAACTCCTGACTTGTCTTCTGTCAGTGAACAATAACTTGAAATATGTAAGTCAAACCCTTTCCTCTCCAATTACTTTTGGTCATAGTGTGCTATCGCAGCAATAGTAACCCTAACTAAGACATAAACCTAGGCCCTTTAAGATAATCCAGTGTTTGGCATCTTTGTTCCAGTACATTTTCAATGAGCACCGTTTAAACCAACATGAGAGGATATTAGCCTGTGCTATGTAGTATACTATACTATAACACTCCATACCATACCATACCATACTACTATACTATACTATACTATACAAACTATACTATACCATTTTTAGAAGAAATGAGACATGAGAAAATAGCCAGTGTAAGAACTATTTAAATCACCATGTATAATATTCATCAAAATTAAAACTTTTTTCTCATATTGTGTTCCTTCTTTTAACATAATTTAAAATTTCAAGTGTGCAGGTTGCCAGTGATTACTTAAAATTACATCAAAGGTCTATTCAGATGTGATGTAAATGTAGTGGGAAATGATTAAAATATAGTACCACCCCACCAGGTCTCTGCTCCAAGTCCTGGCAAGTCTCTCTCTCCTGCCCAGCACCCACTCCTTCCAAGTATCCAGCAAATAATGACTCTTAAACTTGAGTAGTTAACCGAATATATTTATGTATATGAAACTCCCAATTACATAATGCCAAATTACAATGATAAATTTTAATTCCAATATTTCTGACCTCTCAGCATACCATAAACACATCTGGATCTGCACATTTCTTCCTCCTCCTCTCCCTCATGCAGCTCCCAGGCTCCCTCTCTCTCTGCCCCTCCTTCTCTTAGCTCCTCCTCCAATCACTGGCTTCTCACTGCCTCAATGCAAATGGATAGGAAATATCTTGCATCATGTAAATATGAAAACAAATGTACTAAAATCTTTCCATTGGTTGGTTTCCTATAAGTTGGTAATAGGTATGAATAGCACAATTGATGTTATAAAAGATCTATGAACCTATACAATTTCTGCTTTACTAGACAAATTTGAGGGTAAAAACTTAACTTTTATAATACATAAAAATACCAATTTAGCAAACTGAGGAAACCTTTATTCAAGGCTGCTGTCATAAGTTAGAAAGACTGAGCTCAAGTCCACTGAAACGGAAGGTGGAAAAATTGAAATACTGAGTGATTTGGGTAGGCAATTACTGGGAGTATTAAGGAAGAAATCATCAGAAAAATGTGATGATTGTTTTTGCTAACCGGTGGGCAGGTTAGGCTACTGCTCTCCCTCTGGATTGACTATGACACAGAAAACCCATCCTTCTTGGTGATTACATTGCACATTGATGACTTCCAGGTCCTCAACAAAGACAGTTCGGGATTGTCTAACTGACAAGAAGATGGAAGATTTACCTGAAAGGAACATAGAAGAATGTATAATTGCCACTTTTCTGACATCTTGGATACCAGAAAAAGTGACAGAGGTAAATGAAAAGAACTGTTCAAGTTCAAATAATACATCAGGAGATTATATCCTTAGAGAATGAAGGAGAAATGAAGACATTTTCAAATACAAAATCTAAGGGCATTTTTCACAAGCATGCCTAATATTTTTAATTATTATTTTTGAGATTATAAAATAATTATAATATTTTCCCTTTCTGTTCTTCAAATCCTCCCCTATACTCCTCCTTGATTTTATCAAATTAGTGGGCTTTCTTATAATTAATTGTTGTTATATACATATATGTAAATATATGTATATAACAGCAATTAATGATGTATGTGTATATGTTATTATATACACACATATGTATATATACATATATGTTGTATATATGTATATATAATATATAATACACACATATATAAATGCACTGTATACATTCCTAAATATATAAGTAAGTACAACTTGCTTGGTCTGTATAATGTTACCTGTATGAATATTGTCATGCTGACTATAAGCAGACCTAATATTAAACAACTGCTAATGATGTTATTCAAATGAAAAGGAAATAAATAAGGCAGCTTAGTACTTCAGTAATATGTTCTAAAGAAGTCTCATCTATACAGATAATTCTGAAGACTGATTTATTAGAATTCCATGATTATGAGAAGACAGAATGTTGTAGATCAACATCCAAATGACCTTGGCCTGCCTTTCCTTTGTTACTAGGTAAAACTTTTGGACTGTAGGATGCAGAAGGCCATGGCTTCCACTAACCTGAAGCCATAGATTTTACAAGGCAGTACCCGAAACTCACAGGAGAGAATCTGATCTCTCCTGTAACCCATGACTTGTTTTTCCCACAAACAGATTGACAAATGATTGACTTATGGTTTTCTTTTGTTCTGTGGCTATAAAGGTTAATTACTCAGAGGCACATCATGTCTTTGAGGGTGACTGGAATCCATGCTCCTAGAACATGGCCATTCATATATCCCTAGTACAAACTATTCCTTGTTTCCTTTGAAAAAAGACACACTTTACATCAACAATTAGGTAAGGAGAATGTAAGAAAAAATTTAATTAAGTGGCATTTAGCAAACATTTAAAATCATGGTTAATGACGGTTGGTCAAGCAAGATAATTCCTATTGATCTCTAATTTACTTATTCATTTCTCAGTTACCTTAATTCTGCTATTGAATTCTAGTGAGTTTTAATGCTATTGCATTAGTCAGTGCTGAAATTCCTACTTGGCATTTCTTTATGTTATATTTCTTTGATGAGATTTTTGTATGCATTTCTAGAGTATACATAGTTACTAAAGCACTTTACCTACATCTCTTAATTCCTATAAAACTTCATTCTCTAAATATTCTTAGTCTTAGTGCCTATTGATATTTTCTTCTCATTTAAGTTACCACATACTTCTGCACTGAGAAGCTAAGTGCATTCCACTTGTACAACAGCATCTTTGGGCATCATCGAAGCAGATGGAGCAGCTGCCTTGTCACTGCCAGTATCATAATTGACAGATGGAGCTCTTAGGCACCAACTTTTAGGGATACCCTTACCTTAAAGATCATCAAAGATTTGAGGGCACAGTATTGCTTAGCAAGAGTGACAGATAAATCTAGTTCCCTCCTGTAGTCCTGATGGACAGAGGCAGGCAGAGAAAACAAGCTAACATCTTATGAAGGGAGGAATAGCAGAAAGATAAGTTTCTCAGGCATGTAGCTGAAAAATTGAAGTTGTGTCATTTCTGGAGAACACTGATTGATTCATGCTCTAGCGATCACCTCAGCAAATGCCCACTCTAGCAATTTGGAGCTGCTTCACTCTTAGGTGAGGAAGTTAATACACTCAGCAACTTCTCATATATAAGCCCCTACAGATTCCCAACAATGGTTAGGTGAAGCTAGGCATTAATATACAGGGATGAATGGAACAAAGACAACCACTGAGATAACACCTGACAAGAAGATAGAACTTTGCTTATGTAGTCTTAGTACCATTCGTTTGGAATAAAGCTTATCTTCTTACAATATCTTTCTAAAGGCCCTTGCTCTCCCAGTTATCTGGCTAGTGGCATTAAGTCTCTGTCTCTGTCTCTCTGTCTCTGTCTCTCTCTCTGCATCTCTCTCTCTCTCTCTCTCTCTCGCTCTCTCTTTCTCTCTCTCTCTCCATCTCTCTGTGTCTGTTTCTCTGGCTCTATTTCTCTGAATCTCTCTATCTTTGTCTCTCCATCTGTCTCTCTGTATCTCTCTGCCTCTCTCTGGCTCTGACCATCTGTCTCTCTTTCTGTCTGTCTCTCTGCCTGTCTCTACACACACACACACACACACACACACACACACACACACACACACACACACACATCACAAGAATCAGGAAACACAGCAAGGAGTGGTAGGAAAAAGCCAATGACAAGACAGACCTCCAGTGATGC
Source organism: Tokudaia tokunoshimensis (assembly GCA_036184795.1). Taxonomy (NCBI): domain Eukaryota; kingdom Metazoa; phylum Chordata; class Mammalia; order Rodentia; family Muridae; genus Tokudaia; species Tokudaia tokunoshimensis. Next base: position 68,506,134 of record BTHU01000016.1, on the reverse strand, counting down.
ACTTTCCCCAACTAGACCCCATTCCCCAATGCCTTTATCTTCCATTCCTCCCAAAATGTTGAATCCATAAACAAATCCACCCACTTATGAAGAAAGAACTGGAACTCACTTTGTAGTCTAAGCTGCCCTCAAACTCAGATATCTGACTGCTTCTGATGTCCAAGTGCTGGAATTAAAAGTGTATGCCAACATACCCAGCTTATTTTCTTTGTTTTGTTTTCTTTTGTTTTGTTTGTTTTGAGGGGGCCACTTTTTGATTGGTAATTGATGTGTAAGTGTCCAGCTCAGTGTGGGTGGTACATCTCTAGACACATGGGTCTAGACTGTCTAAACAAGATATCTAAACTTGATCCTGGAATCAAGCCAGTAAGCAGCATTCCTCCATAGTGACAACTTAGTTTCCTTCCTTCAGTTCCAGCCTTTACTTCCCTCAGGGATGAACTGTTAAGTGGAAGGGTAAGGTAACATAAACCCTTTCCTCTCCTCCATTGTTTTTGATCAATTTTATGATGCTCACACCCTCCATTCATCAATGGTGTTTGCAACATTGATGAAGGTCTGAATACACGAACTTCTCGTTTTCAGCAGTGTTGGAGGACTGAATACATGAACTTCTTGACAATTCACATCCAAACTGCAACCACCTTCAGCAAGAATAAATAGTCTAAAATGTGTTCCTAATAACACATAGATGAAAGGCAAGTGTAGAAGCAGAGGTTTAAGTTGTTGAGTTGATTGATACAATGATCCAGGGAAAAAAGTAATAATACCATTTTTGAAGACAAGAAAACAGCCATTATTTTATCTGGTATCTCCATTTATTTTAAAACTTGCTGTATAATAAAAACTAAGGAAAAACACTTTCTCCATTTTACTTTAATTCAGTAAACACACCCAAAGTCAGACACAGTCTGAATTCCATAATCAGGCAGTTCCCTTCCCATTCAATCTGATAATTAGGAATAAATAGAGAAGCACTATGTGCTTTATTTTCTACCTAGATGAAGCTGTTAAAAATTCTAAGTTAGATATGAAACATGGAAGTCTCAAGTAGATCCATTTCTATCATGTCCTTGGAAAAAGGATGAAACCAGTTTCACTATAAATTCAAAAACTTCTACAAAATATTATATTGAAAATCATTATATTCTTTTATATGGGATTTTGGAAAAAGACCTTAGAAATATAATATATTTTCAATGCATAGATATAAAACAGCAGGTTCTCAACTTTGATGTTTTCATAAAAGCTATAAGCCTTTCTAAAGTAAATGAAGATATTGATTTAGTCAAATATTATCTGTGTATAGGGAATGATTAATACCCTTTCAACAAAATTGTTATATGTTTTAGTTTAAAATGCAATGTATTTTTAAGCACCTTTAAGAATGAAATACAGCAATAATCAAATGTGGGCCTGTGTGGTGGCTTACAAGATCTTGCTGTCAAATCAAGCTACCTAAGTCCAGTCCACAGGACTCTCACAGAAAAGGGATAGAATTGACTCCCAACTTGTCCTCTTACCTCAAAGAACATGTGTGACACAAGTGTATACACATAGGCACACACACACACAAATAACTAAGTAAATAAGTAAATGATTTGAGAACATTTATTTTAAATAAATAAGAGGTGTTTCCCAAAGAATTGATCATTATTGATTTAGATGTCCCAGGTTAAATAGCTGTAGAACTGAACATGATATTTTAACATGCATGGGACAGCCACAAAAATTCTATCTATTTATGCATCTTGTTATAAAATTATCTATGAAATGAAAATTTCAATATTTACATTTATACAATTTAGATTCCACTTCTTGTAATAGTGTTTTAATGAATAATTCTTCACAAAGGAAATCTCCAAAGGCTCAGCGTTAGTGAAAATAAGCTAGACACAGAAAGGCAAACAATACTAAGTCCAGTTCACAGGACTCACACAGAAAAGGGAGAGAACTGACTCCAAGTTGTTCTCTTACCTCAAGTGACATGTTGTGTGGCACACGCACATACACACACACACACACACACACACACACATGCACACACACACCACAGCTAACTAATCATGTGTAGAGTATTAAAAAGTTAATTTTATAAACACTTAAAACAGTGGGTACCAGACATTGGAACGTGGAGGGGAGAGGGATGGATGGAGAAGATCAGTCAGTAGAAACTGTATCACAGTCAAAAATGGAGGGAAAAGCTGAGGTGTACTATAACAAGGTAGGGTGACTATAGATCACTAATATACATACTTCAAAAGACTAGAGGAAAAGATTTGTACTGTCTTTATCGCAAAGAAATGATAAATATTTGAGAATATAAGTATGCTTCACTGTTTTTAAGTATTATATATACATGTATTCACATCCTAGGTGTGTAGTTTACATGTATACATTTTATGTATTCATGTATTGTTTTAGAAACACTTTTGTCTCTGTAACCAAATACCTGACTTTGGAGATCTCAGTCACCATACTAAGAGGATATGGCAAAATAGAGTAGCTTTCATCATGGAAAACAAGAAGTGGGTAGAGGGAAACCCTGCACTTCTTGGCATTCTCTGCTCAGTCTTTATCCCATTTGGGCTCTAATTCTATAGTATTATGCTACCCACACTTGGAATTAGTAATCTTCACTCAAAATAATTTAGAGACACCTACAGAAGTATTCTCTACTTCCTCAGCATTTCTCTATCCATTAAAAGTGATCATCAAGATTATCATAATCAGCTAAAATACAATTTTAATTTTAACACTTTGTATATTTGGCAATTTCTGTACATTAATATATTGATGTGAGGATCCCTGCAAGCATCATGTCCAGTAGCAAAATAATCCACAGAGAAGTAAGAATGAATACTGGGTTCAGATCAACCAGTATTCAGGATCAAAATTTTGGAGTCTGATTACAGGCAGTTCATTGTAAGTATATTTAAAACACAGGAAAGTTTGGCGGGGGGGGGTTCCTCTTTACAAACCCAAGTGCACAAGGAGGCATAACTAAACTCTACCAAATACATGTCATTTCTCCCAAGAAGATGGCCTCTAGAGATAGGTTACATGTATTAGCTTAGAGGCCAAGGGAAGGATTTGGCATGGTCTTGGTCATACAGATAGCATAGAAGTTATTTAGGCTATTAGTCACATCTGGTCACAGTCGTGGGAGCTTTGAGGAGTTCCTGATTAAACGGATAATGTAAAGGTCATCTAGCCTATTAAGTATTTCTTGTTTTGATTGTAGGAACTTAATATGGTCTAGCCCTCAGATAATTCATATCATCAGACTATTCACCGCCAATTCCTAGCCTTCTTGATAGAAATAGATTATACACACTTTTTGAAAAGACACCCATGTGTGCTCTACATTTCTGGTTTCCTGGTGATTTGTGGGTTAAAAGACCTTTGTGTTCCTAACATAATGCCTTATACTAAGACTTTAGACCTATAGAAGAGCAGGACTTTACATGTTTGTCTTATTTGCAACAAAGGGCAAAATTAAAGCAGGTACAATTAACACTGAAGATTCTCTATTGACTAAAGATATTCAAAATATTTTGAGGAAGGAACAAAAGTTTACATGAATTCTACTTATAGTTAAAGTCATATGCTTATGGAAGTTTGGGAGGCAGAAATCATACTATAGTTAAACACAGTAAGTTTAGTATAAGTACTAGTTAACTATGATATTGCAAAAACTATAGAGTTGTTCCAGGAACTCTAAAGAAATGGAAAAGTTGCAATGATATCTCCTAAGGTAGGATATCAAACATCATTTGAGATGTAGGTTATAATCCATAGAGTGGTTGGAATTTCATTTGAAATGTTTAAGTTATAATCCATAGAATGGCTGGAACATCATTTGAGATGTAGATTATAACCCCAAGAATGGCTGGAAATTTTTCCACTATGTGAATCACTCATCCACAGTCGCTGAGAAATGGGGAGCAATAACATCATTTAACTGAGCTAATACTTGTGAATGGGAGTGCACAGGGATTTTTTGAACACCATTGTGGAATAAACCGTGTTAATTTCAAGATGTCACAAAAAATTGATCTGAGGTTACTGAAGGACTGCACTTACTGTGGGCTTATGACTAAGTGGAACAAGACTGAATGATTCCTTGTGCTGCACAGCTAATGGACCATGAAACAGAAGGAAAACCTGAACGAGGCCTAGTTCTCTGTAAGCAGAACGAGATGTACTTTCTTCTCCAATGCTTTCCTTAGTGACTGGTAGACTTTGTTCACTCTAACGAAGAAATACTTGGGGATTCTAGTCCATTATCTCACAGCAGGTGCTGAAGAATGAATTTACAGCTGATAGGCACTATATCCATACCTAGAAGACAGAGAAATACAAGAAGAAAAAACAGCTTCATTATAGAAACCCTTGAAAGACTGGCTAATTACTGAGGTCAGAAAAACATCTTAGTTTGTGTTTGGCTTGAGCTCTGATGTAATCAAAACTGTTTTTTTTTTCCCCTGTATTTTTTCAGATCATGTATGATTCAGCTTCCTGCATTATGATCTTTTCCCTTGGAAGCAATTTAACGCTTCTATGATTAAAAACCTTTTTGAGATAAACATGAAGCAAGCAGTCAATTTAGAAGAAGACTCACAGTGAATCACATATATTAGTGGAGCTCAGTCATTTCTTTTTTATTTAATTCTTTTGAGAATTTCATAATAAAATATTTATAGCATTTCTACTCCCCACCTCTCCTCCATCCAACTCTTCCTATGTCCTTCTGCTCCTCACACAAATTCATGACTTCTTCTTTAATCATTATTGCTACACACAAACATACTGTGTGTGTTTGTGTGATGTGTCACAGCTGATGTGTCTCTCAGTCATGAAAAGCCTTTTATTATTAAAGCATCTTAAATGCCATATTTTGTAGATCTCTGAAGTGTTTGAAGACCACCTAACTGTCTAAAGTATATCTAAATAGACAAATGTTGCTTCTTTCTTGTTACTTACTTTCTTCTTATCCTTGAAAGCATACACAGGAATGTAAATAAAGCTTATATTTGTAATTACCTAAACTAGTACCTGTCACAACTACAAGTTTGATTACTTAAAGGTGACTGACTACTAACTTGCATCTCTTAATTATTCTAAATGGTTTATGACAGTAGCTTTCATAAGACTAGGGCTATACATTAAATTTTTAAATAAGCTACATAGTACATATACCTTAAACAAGGGTAAAAATCACATATACCATATGTTGTAACAAATATAACCTTAAATTTATATCAACATGCAAAACTTTCATACCAATCTAAAATATGTGGGACTTGTTATTGATTTCTAGTCTAAAAGAAGGTACAATAATCCAGCTTTCTTTCTCTATAAAGGAGATACAATGATTCACCCTTGTTTTTCCTTTTCAAGGAGATAGAATAATCCATCCTTTCTTGTTCTTTCATCTCTTTTACCCCCATTTCCCCTTTCACACCCATATATATATATATATATATATATATATATATATATATATATATATATATAATATGTATTTTATATATATGATTATATAGGAATATATATATTCCTAACACTACATATGTATGCAATATATATGTGTGTGTATATTTGTGTATGTATGTGTATGTATGTATGAATGCATATATCTCTCTAAGTCATTGAGTTTAGTGTTGTTTCTATGTGTATGTATTTAGGGATGACCACTTGGGATCAGATAATTTATAAGGGAATGCATCCTTGGAGAAAACTGATTCTCCCTCTCTCAGCAGCCATTAAGTGCCTGTTGCTTTTTGTGTAGGGGTAGAGTCTTGTGAGATTTCCCCATCCATGCTGACATATCAACATGTATTAGCATTGCTTAGGTTTTGCTGAGATTTCATGGATACAGCTTCTTGTCATCACAGAAGACATAGTCTCACAACAAATGTCCTCATCCTCTGGCTTTACAAATGTCTCCCCCCTCTTCTAAGATGTCCTCTTAGTTGTGTCATAGAACTATCAGTTGAAGTTTGGTACCCTGTTTTCAGTTATTCTCTGCATTTTGACATTGTAGACTTCTCTCTCTTGAGCTGTCTCCAGACAATGAAGGTTCTTCAACGATAGATGAAGGCTAAATTTTAATGTGGTTGTAATGATATTTATTTACTATATGGTTGGGAATTATTCTTGTTAAGGAAGTTTCAGTACTAGATTCTTCTTGAGAGTCAAAGATCTTATAAGATGTGTGATTGGCTAGGTTTACCATGGCATGCATGAGGATCTTCCTATCAAGTGGTCCTTAAGTCAAATTGGATGGCTCTTTGTTACCACCAATATGTGTGTGCCGCTATTACACCTTTGTGTTCCTTTTGCCGTGCTGATCAGTGCTATGAACTATATGCATTATGGTTAGATAGGACTATTTATTGAGGGTTTTGTCCCTCCAAATGGAAGTTAATGGGAACTCCCCACTTTACCAGTAACTAAAAGCCTTATAACTTAGTATGTTGAGTCAGCTATTGAAAATTTACCATGAAATGATTGGCTTCCAAACAACAGAAATTTATTGTACACCATTCTGGATGATGGGAAAATCAAAATTAAAGTGATGGCAGATTCTGGACTAGTAGAGTCTTGCTCTTTGATTAATGATGGCCTCTTTCTAGATTTGTCACTCTCTCAGTCTCTTTCATGATAATACTATTCACATATTTTAATGAGATAAGTGCTGCCATAGTCGGTAGACACTTCTTAAAGTCCCTGGGTTCTAATATAGAACTAATATAATACTGTAAATTAAATTTCAGTGAGTGAGTTGGATACAAATACAAACATACAAATAAAAGCACCTTGGCTGTCAGAATATTTTATGCCTAAATTATTATCACTTTCAGAGTATCCCTGAACACTCCTTTTAAGACAGGAAACTGTAACCAGTGCTTTACACCAGTTAACTAAGCCTTTTTAACACATAAGTAGTAATCCTATGATATTCTGTTTCTTTGTTAATTTAATTTTATTATTTTACTTATTCACTACATATCTCACTCACAGCTCCCTCATCATCACCCCTCCCACAAACCTTTCTCCATCCCCCTTCCCCTTCTCCTTTGACCATGGTATCTCTCCACCCTGGCACCTCAAGTCTCTGCAAGGCTAGGCACTTTTCCCATTGAGGTCAGACAAGGCAGCCCAGCTAGAAGACCATATCCCACTTTCAGGCAATGACTTTGGGGTAGCCCCATCTGTTCCAGTTGTTTAGGAGCTACATGAAGCCCAAGCTGCACATCTGCATATGTGCATGGATGTCTAGGTCCAGCCTGTGTATGTTCTTTGGTTGGTGGTTCAGACTCTGAGAGCTCTAATGGTTTAGGTTAGTTGACTATGTTGGTCTTTCTGTGGAGTTTATATCCCCTTCGGGGCCGCAATCCTTATTCCTATTCTTTCATAAGATTCTCCAATCTCTATCCACTGTTTGGCTGTAGATGTTTCTGCAACTGCCTGAGTCAGCTGCTGGATGAAGCCTCTCAGAGGACAATTTGCTCCTGTCTGCAAGCATAACAGGCTATCATTAATAGTGTTAGGGACTGGTGATTTCCCAGAAGATGGGTCTCAAGTTGGGCCAGTTATTGGTTGGCCATTCCCTCAGACTCCGCTCCATTCTCCATGCCTGAATTTCTTATAGATAGGATAAATTTTGGGTTGAAAGTTTTGTGGGTGCATTGGTGCTTCTATCACTCCATTGCATAAACAAATTGAAAGAAAAAAAATCACATGATTATCTCATTAGACACTGAAAAAGCCTTTAATAAAATCCAATACCCCCTCATGTTACAGGTATTAGAAAAAAATCTGTTTCTCAACACAGATATTATTTGTAATATGGAAATTGCAAACTTCACTCTGATGATGTTCTAGAGGTTGACTGTCCAGATTAGACCCATTAGTCCAATTTTTGTTCTCAATGACACAAAGTTACAAATTATATAAATTCACATTAAAGACCAGAAAACAATTAACTTAAAAGAGGAAATATTTGAAAAAATGAAAGTGTACATACCATGGAACAACATGGGTAACTTTGTGAATAGGAACCCACAATGGGGATAGCTGAGTATTGGTGTATATGGGACTCAGAAAATTAGATGACAGAAGAGTTGGACTAGCTCTTTGGTGATGATTAAATTACCGCCACATGAATTTTCCTCCAGAGACACAAAGAAAAGTGTGTTCATCTCAGAAAGAGAGAGCATTGCCAGAATGAAGATCTCATCCAAGTCCATCTTGGCTAACCAATGAATGTACTAGAACTACTTATTTTTTTTTCTAGAACTACTTATAAGTGAATACTTATGAATCACTCATAGGAACTATCACCAGGAAGTTACATGTAACTATAGCATACTGTGAAATCCCACTACGATCCATAACTTGTCTCTTGTGTATTGCTTGAATTGTGGGCATGGGAGATGACTCCATGAGGATGTTGTGAAAGCCTCATCAGTCTCTTAAGCCTGTGACCTACCCACTACCATTCATGAGGGAATGTTAATAATTCAAGATGACAATGGCCATGTCCAGCTCAAAGGAATAGCTATAGTTGAATTATATAGTCAGTAATATAGCAATGTTTGGATACATGCATGGTTATTGCTTTGGAGCTGTGCTACATATTCAATGTAACCAAATTCATCTTAATTTTTCTCTTATTAGCATAAGTAATCCACCAGTCATTTGGTGGGGTAATTTTATATCCTCAGGGAATCTGTAGGCAGTATTGATTTTAAAGATCTGGGAAAGTGTTAAGAATGCTTGACTACCTTTCCTTCTCACTGGATGAAATGTATAGTAGACTTGTTTTATTACATAAAAAATAAGATGATATTATAATAAGGGCTATGTCCATTTGATCTGATCCTGATATTATATGGCCTAAAAATCCTTTCATAAATACAGTTCCATACCTTTGTAGAAGTTTTATTTTAAGTCAAAAGAATTAGCCCTAATAGGAAAATTAGATTACCCGTGGTGCTAATTCTGTTTCTTTTCTACAGAAAATGAATCAGACAAGATTCTTTAGAGCAACACAAGCAGTAGAATATATGTATGTATATTTGAAAGGAAGATTTATTGGATTGATTTGCAGGGGATGGGACTGGAGAGGCTGGAGTGGCACAAAAACTAGTAGCTGTAAATTTAGAAACTTTAATAGTCTCCATGGTTTGTTACTGGCCCAGAAGCATGCTGGAAATTCATCAATATTGGGCCCATGCCATAAGAGGATAGAAGAGTATTAAAATGTGCCAAATCAGAAAGAAAGGGGATGTATAAGTGGATATGCAGTTTTCTCTATAACTTTTTTTTTTAATCAAAACCTGGAAGACATTGGAAGGTGCAACTTCCATAAGTGGTATATCCCACTGTACTACTGCCCCATGTGTGAGTTCTCTCTGGGGATGAACCATAAACTAGAAATCCTAGATAGCTCTTAATCTAGTCAATCTGACAATTAAGACTAAAAATCAGAGAAAATAGCCTACTTATTTCTTGAATATATTTGACATAATATTTTGGTTTCAGAAAGTCCAGAGCAGAGTGATACCAGGAGAATAATAAGTAGGTATACCATATGGTGTCAATTCACTCAAGAAACAAAAGAAAGACCTGTATAAAGTATAATCAATAATGTGTAGAACAATCAATGAACAAAATATAATTCAAGATGGACAATGTCAGAAACGCTCTTAGATTCCATGTCTTTCTAATCATGCAAAGCAAGTATTACCACAAACAATAGGGAAACCTTCTAAATATAGTGTTTTTGATTTTTTTTATATTTTTGCAAATCAAAAATTAGAATTATAACCATTTTAGTATGAATTCTAATTTTCAAGGTTTAAAATAAAAATGAAGTCAAGAAATAAACCTTTACTCCCTGTGAAGCAGAAGCATAGAGTGGAAGGTAATGTCTGGAAGAAAATCAAAGGCTTACAAAATGAACACACAAGAAAAGGAGTCACCCTAGAAAAAGACAGGAAAAACTCCTGATGTAACTGACCCCTGGTGTCTGCACACAGGCACTCAGTGTTGGAGGATGGCTCATAACTCACTGAAACACTAGGATGTACAGCTCTGGGTGGAGATTAAAATACCAATAAGATATAGCATGCATGGTCTTGTATGTAGAACTATATTTTGCACACAGAGCATGCAGTGCAGAAGAGCCTTCACCAGGCAAATGAGGTAGCAAGTCTGTACTGTTTGGTGCAAAATCCCCCATACCTGTGTAGTTGGGCTGCTTTAGCTGCTACATTTATCTTGACCCCAGTTCAGCATTTCAATTAACAGCAAGTATGTAATGACAGGATGGGTGTAACCTTGAGCAAATATTCAAGAAATTGCCACTGTGTTTATATGAGTTATTTGCATCAAAAGTTGTATGTCAAGAGAAGAGAAAAACAAACATATTTGACTTTTACATATAAAAACATTGGGAAAATACATATAATAGAACTTCATATAAATTGTTATTCCGGGGTTACACAAAGTGAAATCAATACTCATAACCATCAGGTTTGCAAATCAAAAGACAATATATAAAGCAAGTCAAGTTGCAACATTCATACTGTTAAAAAGATCTTTTATTGGCTCTTTGGTCCATGAAATAAAACCAAGACTCACTTGGTGGTTACTTTTCTTGCTGAGTTTCTGTTTTAAATTTTACATTTCTTAAAATTTACAATGCAATTATTTACTCTTTGGATTGTTCTATAATTATCATATATTACTTTTAATTTTTGATAAGATTAATATGCATATAATGTTCCTTCTCCATGCTCAGTTTATTTATTCCTAACACTGATAAGCCATTTTGAAATGTGAACTGAAAGATGGTTTATTTTCCCTGTACCAAATACAATTTGTTTTCTTTCAAATCAACAGAAATAGATTTGCTTAGTTTATGATTTGTACTTTTTGACTGCAAGAAAGGTGACTCATAGTTGTTTATATAATTTTTTTACTATTTTAAAATTCTATTATCTCTAAAATGCAAAAGCATAATCCTCAAATATTCAAATGTCTAGATATTATTAAAAAATTATAATACTATCATAAGACATGAGTAATAGCTGGTGTGCATTTATATTGTAATGAATGTCTTCAGGTAGATAGTATTCGGCCAAGGCTCTAACTAACCATGAGTCATTCATGATCTTCTTTCACCAGTAGGAGGATCTTGAATTTGGTTTTAATAATTTTCTTTTAGCATAGAGTCATTAAAAAACAATTGTCAGAAAAGGCATTGAATGTGAACAGAAGTTTTATGAAGAAATAATTTAAGAAAATGCCTGAAAGGGGACATTTGAATGTAGAAAAAAATGTTATTGCAAAAATTTCACACACTGGTATTTTTTTATTTTTTTAATTAGATATTTTCTTATTTACATTTCAAATGTTATCCCCTTTCCTTGTTTCCCCTCCAAAACCCCCTATCCCATCCCCCTCCCCCTGCTCCCTAACCCACCTACTCCCACTTCTCTGCCCTGGCATTCTCCTATACTGGGGCAACGAGCCTTCACAGGACAAAGGGTCTCTCCTCTCACTGATGTCTGACAAGGCCTCCCTCTGTTACATATGAAGCTGGAGCCTTGGGTCTCTCCATGTATACTCTTTTGTTGGTGGTTTAGCATCTGGGAGCTCTGGGGGTACTGGTTAGTTCATATTGTTGTTCTTCCTATGGGGCTGCAAACCCCTTCAGCTCCTTGAGTCTTTTCTCTAGATCTTCCATTGGGAACCTTGTGCAACCCATTGGTTGCCTGAGAGTATCCCCCTCTGTATTTGTCAGACACTGGCAAAGCCTCTCAGGGGACAGCTATATCAGGCTCATGTCAGCAAGCACTTGTTGGCATCTGCAATAGTGTCTGGGTTTGGTGACTGTATATGGGATAAATCCCCAAGTGGGGCAGTCTTTGGATGACCTTTCCTTCAGTCTCTGCTCCATACTTTGTCTCTGTATCTCCTCCCATGGGTATTTTGTTCCCCCTTCTAAAAAGGACTGAAGAATCCACACTTTGGTCTTCCTTCTTCTTGAGCTTCATGTGGTCTTGAAGTATCTTGGGTATTCCTAGCTTCTGGGCTAATACCCATTTATCAGTGAGTGCATGCCATGTGTGTTCTTTTGTGATTGGATTACCACACTCAGGATGATGTTTTCTAGTTCCATCCATTTGCCTATGAACTGCATGAATTCACTGTTTTTAATAGCTTAGTAGTACTCCATTGTGTAAATGTACCACATTTTCTGTATCCATTCTTCTGTAGAGGGACATCTAAGAACTCAAGAAGTTAGACTCCAGAGAACCAAATAACTCTATAAAAATGGCATACAGAGTGAAACAAAGAATTCTCAACTAAGGAATACCAAATGACTGAGAAGCACCTAAAGAAATGTTCATCATCCTTAGTCATCAGGGAAATGCAAATCAAAACAACCCTGAAATTCCACCTCATGCCAGTCAGAATGATTAAGATCAAAAACTCAGGTGACATCAGATGCTGGCAAGGATGTAGAGAAAGACCACTCCTCCATTGCTGGTGGTATTGCAAGCTGGTACAACCACTCTGGAAATCAGTTTGGCGGTTCCTCAGAAAACTAGACAGACATAGTACCACCTGAGGACCCAACTATACCACTCCTGGGCATATAGCCAAAAGATGCTCCAACATGTAATAAGGACACATGTTTCACTATGTTCATAGCAGCCTTATTTATAATAGCCAAAAGCTGGAAAGAAACTGGAGTGATATTTTGTAAAATGAAAAGTTTCAGATATATCTAATCTGAAGCCCACAAGCTGTAGCACATGGCCAAGAATAGCTAGGAATGCAGAACACAAAAACACAAACTCAGCTTCTTGGATTTGTGGTGCATGCCTTTAATCCCAGCATTCAGGAGGCAGAGACAGATAGATCTCTGTGAGTTCAAGACCAGACTAGTTAACCTAATGAGTTCCAGGATAACCAGAACTATACAGAGAATCCCTGTATATCTTCAAAGTTAACAAACAAAAAACTCAAATGGCCATAAACTATTTTAAATATTATGAAATGTTGTTGAGTTACTTTTGTAACTTTGTGGTATGGTTCTTAAGGGTGAACTTTGTGGATGTTAATGTTCATTTGGAATTTTCAAAAATTTGGATGTGCCTGAAGCCTAGAAATATTCTACAGAAAGCTGTCAAAGTAAAACCTTGTAGTAGTTGGAGCTTCTGCTTAGACTATGTACATAGAGGCCTTGTATTAGGATCCAGTGATGACTTGAGCTCAATAAATAAACAATTATCATATCAATGACCAAGACAGGCTTTCTGTTGCTGTCAGCAGGAAAAAAGTTGAGCAGGCCTTCTGTTCCCCAAACTTCTCACTTCCCTTTCATTAGAGTATTAAACTTTAAAAAAAAATTTCAAGAGTCTGCAGGCTATTGAAAGAGAAACATGGACACCAACTTAGTCACAAAATTTTTGACCTATAATCTGTTCTGTCTGCAAAATATGCTAGGGCAATGGTTACATAAAACTTGTGATAGTAGCCATGCAATGACTGATTTGATGTAAGGCCCACTCCATGAGAAGTACTCCATACTCAATATTCCTTGAGTAACCAAGAACTAGAAACTAGATACCACAGAGGCCTAGGATAAAACCAGACACTACTAGTCTGCAAAAAATGTATCAATAAAATGACTCCTATGATATTCTTCTATACACATCGATGAGTGCCTTATTCAGTCATCATCAGAGAGGCTTCCTCTAGCAGCAGATGCAAACAGATATTACAGTAAGATATTATGTAGAGAGATAGAGTTTAAATAAAGTTTTGATCAAATCCTCCCCGCTCCCATAGCTCAGAGAATCCCATGGAAGATAGATTGTGAGAGCTAGAGGGGATGAAGGATACTATGACAACCAAGCAAGGTATGTATGAGCTCATAGTGACTGAAGCAGCAAGGACAAGGTCTTCATGGATCTGAACCATATATACCTCTGCATATATATTATGGTTTTTAGCTAAAATATATTCAATGATTTTCTTTTTATTCAATTGAATATATATTGAATATATTCAATTTCTTTTTAATGACTCTATTCTAAAAGAAAATCATTAAAACTAAATCCAAGATTCTCCCACTGGTGAAAGAAGGCCATGAATGACTCATGGTTAGTGTTCATAGACTAAAGACTTAGCAGAATATAGTCCTGACAGAATTCTCTGACCATGAAAATGAGTGGACCTCTGACTCTTGTGTCTACTCTTGGGACTCTTTTCCCCTGTCAGGTTGCTATATCCAACTTCAATATGATAGGTTTTACTTCATCTTATATTGCATTTTGTCATGTTTGGTTGTTATCTGTTATAATCCTGTTCTTTTCTAGTGAGAGACAGAAAGGGAGTATATTCAGAAAGAAAGGGAAGGGAGGGGAGGAGAGGGGAGGGAGGAAGAAATGGGAGGAATAGAGGGGGTTAATGATCAAGATATATTGTATGAGAAAATCTATTTTCAGTAAAAGGAAAAAGAAAATTTTAAAGTGTCAATTCTTCTCTGTCTTTTTGAACATAAATCTCTCAGTGAAACTTTCTTTTGTTTTACAACTTAAAATTGTCTTTGCTAAGGACCTCAGAGTTGTCCTTTGAAATGTAAGCATTAAAGAAACCAGTACCCTTACATCTCACTCTCTGTGAGAAGATGGAACCTAACTTGGGTAGACTTCTTGCTCTTAGCTCAAAAATAAAGCAGTTAAGAGTTGCTTTATATGATTTAAAGCGTAGTTTTTAAAAAATATTTTTATTTTTTTGAGATTATAACATAATCACATCACTTCAGCTTTTTTTTTTACTCCCTCTAAACCCTCCATGTACCCTTTTCTGTTCTCTTTCAAATTCATGACCTCTTTTCTTTAACAGTTATTACATCTGTATATGAAGTGAGTATGTGTCTGTGTCTGTTCTCATAAATATATAGGCATAACCTAATCTGTAAGCAGAACCTATCCAGTCTGTATAATAATATGTCTATGTGCATGTATCTTCACAGGTGATCATTTAGAGTTGGGTAATTATGTTCCCATCTCTGGAGAAGGCTATAAAATGCACTTTTAATTTTGTAACCACAAACCAACTTCAAGATTTATAACATGTTAAAAAGGAAAAAAAGTAATTGGTGACTTGAATTCTTTTGACTATGTTTTCAGGGGTGTAGATAGCATGAAGAGCAACAGAGCTGGTTAGATGATGGAGATGTAGATTGGAGATAGTAATGAGGGCAAATTTGATCCAAGTACATAATGTATTTGAATGAAAATGTCATTATGAAACATAATCTACGACTCTATGCATATGATTTTTGCTGTTTTGTTTTGTAATGGTGAAAAGTCAGGGACTTACTTTAGTCAATATGGTAATTTTAGAAAAATATTGACCAAGCATTTCAGACATCTTTACAATGTTAATTAACATGTGATTTAGGATTAAACAGAGAAATAATTTGGTAGAAGTTAAAAATATATGTATAACCAAACAGTCTTGGTCAATTTGTGATCCAGTTGATCATGTCTCAGCTCTGGTTCTGCAAGGAAAACCCAGACTTGCTACAAGATGATCCAGTTACCTGATTGTCTAAGAGATGACTTTACCTATTTGAGGATGATTGATGGGGTAATCTATCTATAACAGTGGTTCTTGACTTGTGGGTTGTGATTCCTTTAGGGGTAAAAAGACCCTTCTACAGGGTTAACTAAGAGCATAAGAAAAGTCAGATATTTATACTATGATTTATAAGAGTAGCAAAATTAGTAATGAAGTAGCAATAAAAATAATTTTGTGGTTGGGAGACGTTACAACATGAACTGTATTAAAAGGTTGGAGCATTAAAGTTGAGAACCACTAAGAAAAGGTTTTTGCTTTTCTTGAATTCTAAGGGGCCTGAAGTTGCAGCACAATGATGGAATAATTGTGGACACATTTTTGGGGGTTTGTAGTAAGGAGCAATAAAAGCTAGCAATAAAATATCTCAGTTTTATTTCAAGACTTAAGTCTTGAAAAGAAAGGTAATAGATATTGACTCCTAATCCCTGTGAGTCCTATCAAAAGAACTAATAGTAGTCACACAAAATAATATAGAAGAAAGGCAAATTATATTGCAAAGTAAAGTTGAACACATTCGTGGGGTGAGATTGGACAATGAACTTAAGGTCTGTCTTGAGATCAAGACACTTCAGGCAGGATTTAGACTATTTCTAAAAAAGAGATTTTTCCTGTCCATGTGATTTACAAATAACTGTCTGTCTTTGTTCTTTGTTAGAAAACTCCTGGATAGATAGAAATCTTGTAGTATTTAACTAGCACTTTAGCAACTGAATACAGAATATTTGGGTGACATGAAAGATGTGAACAAAATTCTTGGAAAGAAGCTACAATTTCCACTGAATCTTCTGCAAGACAAATTAACTGATCATGCAGAGTCTAAAATAATACAAGTCCGGAGCAAAATTATCTTGGGACATCTTTAGCATTCTTAGTAGGCATTTATTGCCCTTCTTTGTGTATGAGCTAGCATCTTTGTGACCATAGGTAATTCCCTTGGCATATGCATGCACACAACTATGTTCTACCAACCAAACTTCTGAGAATGTAGTCAGATGGTATCTGACAATTATAGTAATTTCTCTACTTTGTTTTATACTGCCTAATGTCTCCACCAATGTATTTTAAAAGTATCTTGATTTGTTTGTTTGTTTTTCTGTTATTAAAAACACTTCTTGAAACTGCTTCTACATTGGAACATGGAAGTTGAAGTAATATGAATTCATATTTCCTGGCCACGGTCACTCATATTTATTTGATTTCAAAATAAACTATTTCTGATTCCCTTTGAGATGAGAACTGCTTTACATTGGGAGAAGAATGGAGATCCCATAATCCTGAAATCTATGCAAAGTCTCTTACAAGCACTGAAGGAAGAATTCTACACAGTTAAACCTTATAACTGCCCTCATTCTAAATCTGCAGTTTTCTAGGATTCTTACCAGAAACAACCATTTATATGGGGAATCGTGTCCTAAACCCCTTGTGCAATCAATCTCTCATTTTTATTTTATCAAAATATAATAACACCTAAGGCACCCCAAAGCCAACTTGTAACCTCAATTATCAAAGAAGGAAATAGGGAGAAGGATAAGGGCCCCCAGAATACAACTAAACCGTAATATACTTTCAAATGCTTCCAAAATCCTATATAGAGTTAAAACCAGGACACTTGAGACCAGACTTATACAAGGAGCTGCACACACATGCTCTCCAATGTTCTCATGTTCATTTCTTGAGTAATTTTCTCTCTCAATATTATAGATAACATCTCTTTCTCTGCTTCATAATAGTAGCTAAGCCTAAAATTCTTTTTAGTATCAGAGCCACAAATCCTTATTTACTCTGCATTGAAGTCCCTGAAAGACTAGGGGAATACCTCAGACTGCTGAGAATTGCAATAGTGAGCTATGTCTCTGTCTGCCATACCACTGATACAACGATGTTCCAGGCAGTTCAGAACATCATGTCTCTTACCAGAGATAGAGATATGACTCAGATTCCATTTCCCTGCCCAATAACCAGAGTCCTGTAGTTCCAGTCCTTGGCTTACCAAACAGTTGCCTATGAATGATCTATCAGCACTATCCCCAGGTCCACTAATATCCAACAGCTACCTGGTGGCACCCTCATGCACAGGAGTAAAGGAGAGCTGTGATCCCAGGTGTTTGTCCTGGTTTTAGTAACCTTGGGAGCACAGGCTAGCAGTCAGTGCTTTTCAGCAATAGCATTTTCTAAGTACCTGGTAAAATTTCATCACAAAAAGATCAGGTCATACAATAGAGGAACAGCTAGATCTGGGATGTTTGTTTCTATGTAAAAATCTATGAAAAGGTCCAACTGTATTTCTGTAATTGTAAAGACCTTCTCTATATCTCAGAGCCACATTTGTTTAGCCTTTGTTACTTATCAATGAGGTGGGCGATTTTATTCTTGCTAGTTAAATTTTATTTTATTTTTTTAAATTTTATTTTCTAAGTTTTTTTTATTTACATTCCAAATCATTTCCCCTTTCCCGTTTCCTCCCTCCCCGAAAGTCCCATAAGCCCCCTTCCCTCCCTCTTTTCCCCATTCAACCCCCTCTCACTTCTCTGTCCTGGCGTTCCCCTACATCCAGTCTTTCCAGGACCAGGGGTCTCTCCTTCCATCTTTTTAGAAATCTATTGATATGCGGATTGTGTCTAGGGTATTCCGAGATTCTGGGTCAATATCCCCTTATCAGTGACTGCATACCATGTGTGTTCTTTTGTGATTGGGTTACCTCACTAAGGATGATATTTTCAAGTTCTGACCATTTGCCTAGGAATTTCGTGACTTCATTGTTTTTAATTGCAGAGTAGTATTCCATTGTGTAAATATACCACATCTTCTGAATCCATTCCTCCATTGAGGGACATCTGGGTTCTTTCCAGCTTCTGGCTATTATAAATAAGTCTGCTATGAACATAGTGGAGCATGAGTCCTTATTGCATGCAGGTAAAGCCTCTGGGTATATGCCCAGGAGTGGTATAGCCGGATCCTCCGGGAGTGTCATGCCCAGTTTTTTGAGGAACCGCCAGACTGCTTTCCAGAGTGGTTGTACCAGCTTGCAATTCCACCAGCAGTGGAGGAGTGTTCCTCTTTCTCCACATCCTCGACAACAACTGCTGTCTCCTGTGTTTTTGATCTTAGCCATTCTGACTGGTGTGAGATGGAATCTCAAGGTTGTTTTAATATGCATTTCCCTAATGACTAAGGATGATGAACATCTCTTTAGGTGCTTCTCAGCCATTAGATATTCTTCAGGTGAGAACTCTTTGTTTAGCTCTGTACCCCATTTTGTAATAGGGTTACTTGCCTCTCTGGAGTTTAACTTCTTGAGTTCTTTGTATATATTGGATATTAGCCCTCTGTCGGATGTAGGGTTGGTAAAGATCATTTCCCAGTTAGTTGATTGCCGCTTTGTCTTTTTGACAGTGTCTTTTGCCTTGCAAAAACTTTGTAATTTAATGAGGTCCCATTTATCTATTCTTGATCTTAGAGCATAACCTATTGGAGTTCTGTTCAGGAAATTCTCCCCTGTGTCCATATGTTCAAGGTTCTTCCCTAGTTTCCTTTCTATTAGTTTCAGTGTGTCTGGTTTTATGTGGAGGTCCTTGATCCACTTGGAATTGAGCTTAGTGCAAGGAGATAAGAATGGGTCAATTTGCATTCTTCTGCATGTTGACCTCCAGTTGAGCCAGCACCATTTGTTGAAAAGGCTATCTTTTTTCCACTGGATGGTTTTAGCTCCTTTGTCAAAGATCAAGCCCTGGAACAAAAAGAAGCAAATACACCAAAGAGGAGTAGAAGACAGGAAATCATCAAACTCAGGGCTAAAATCAATCAAGTAGAAACAAAACCATACAAAGAATCAACAAAACGAGGAATTGGTTCTTTGAGAAAATCAGCAAGATAGATAAGCCCTTAGCCAGACTTACCAGAGGGCACAGAGATAGTATCCAAATTAATAAAATCAGAAACGTAAAGGGAGAGATAACAACAGAAACTGAGGAAATTCAAAAAATCATCAGATCCTACTACAAAAACCTGTATTCAACACAACTAGAAAATCTTGAGGAAATGGACAATTTCCTTGACAGATACCAACTACCAAAATTAAATCAGGATCAAATAGACCATCTAAACCGTCCTATAACCCCTGAAGAAATAGAAGTTGTCATTGGAAGTCTTCCAACCAAAAAAAGCACAGGTCCAGATGGTTTTAGTGCAGAATTCTATCAGACCTTCAAAGAAGACCTAACACCAATACTCTTGAAACTGTTCCACAAAATAGAAACAGAAGGAACACTACCCAACTCGTTCTATGAAGCCACAATTACACTAATACCAAAAGCACACAAAGATCCGACAAAGAAAGAGAATCTCAGGCCAATCTCTCTTATGAATATTGATGTAAAAATACTCAATAAAATTCTCGCCAACCGAATCCAAGAACACATCAATATGATCATTCACTACGATCAAGTAGGCTTCATCCCGGGGATGCAGGGATGGTTCAATATAATGAAATCCATCAATGTATTCCACTATATAAACAATCTCAAAGAAAAAACCACATGGTCATCTCATTAGATGCTGAGAAAGCATTTGACAAAATTCAGCTAGTTAAATTTTAAAGGAATTTTTAAAATTACTTACCACCTTGAAAGTGTAAATATCTGAGTGGATAATTTTATTTTTAGCTTGGTTAAATATTTTCCCTGTATGTTATCACATCTATGAAAAAGAAAATTCTACAGGAGCTACAGGGAAGCAGTAAACTCCCTTGCTAATTTTCCAATTCAGTTTCATGTGGTGATTTCTTTGTTTGTTCTAGTTAACTGTTCTTCATGCAGAGGTTTTAGTATTATAACTTACCTCAGTAGTTAGAGTAGACTAGTATCTATACATCTTCAGAGATTAAGAAATCTACATATCAAAATCTTGCCCTTTCTTACTACAATGACATATTTTGTATCAGCATAAATAGTCAATTCATGAGTGATTTCACTCAAATGGTATTATATAGGAATGTGATAGTTGTGGAATGTTACCCCCCAAAACTCAAGGTCCTGGTTCCATTTCTTGGTGAATTATCATATTAAAGCATATGATTTACATTTGTTTATTGTGTCTAACAGTAGGATCCTGCTGCTGAAGAAAACGTACTTCCTGTAGCTCAGACCATTTTACAAGGATACTGGCTTATATTCAAGTAATTTTTCATAAGAAAAATGTTTAAGTGATGTGAGATTTGTGTGTGTGTGTGTGTGTGTGTGTGTGTGTGTGTGTGTGTAGATGACTTATGGCGTTTTAAAGGGATGAGTTAGCATCTCAGCTGAAAGAATATTTGAAGAAGTATATATGTCTAAGTTAAAACGTATTACAATGGTACTGTCCTCTCCAGATGAATCACAATATATGCTCCCTTATGTCACTGTACACTCATTGCTGGCAGGTTTAACAGTAAGCAGAGAAAACAGAACTAAAGATCACACTAAGAGATTGTTTTTGGTTTTTGATTTATTCAGTCTTCTGTACCCACCTTTCATTTCTAAACCAAAAATATTGACAATTTATTTCTCTCCTCAACTTGGCTATTAAAGGAGCTGGGATTTATAATATTTCTAAGGTGAACATGATGTAGATAATAAAATAGAATAGAATGTTAGAGTATGGTTTCCTCAATGTGGAGCAAACAGCTTTTATTCATAAATAAACACAAAAGCAAGAATCTTCTGCAGAGTTAGAGGCTTGAACTTCAGCAACTCACAGAGCTTTCATGTCCTTAGAAATCAAAATTTGATGTTGTTGGCCTTTCATTCTTCAGTGTGTGTCATTGACCAGAAAGTGTAAAGTCTTCACCAAGGAATTGACCCAACTAAATTGTATGGATGTGATAATAATTAACAATGAAATCACATTGATCTCTGTCATTTCTTTCATTGATCTTAACTCACATAGTAAAAATAATGCAATTAAGGTTGAGGCATTTTCAGAGGAATTCTCTAATTGTTGTTTGTGCAGATTGAATCAGGCTTGTTAACTTCTCTAAACTTGCAGGTGCACTGGTCTTCCATAGCTGATGTTCTTGAAGATGTCCCCATTCTGGACACAGAGCTGTGCCCACAGCATGGACACGCATTTCGCCCTTCACCTAGTCCTTATCTCTCTTTCTGCCTTTCTATGCTTTGAAATACTTGGAAAGCCAGCCTTTTATTTTAAATAGGTTGCAATGAGAACTAGTCCCAACTATTACATTCAACCTAAAAACAAAGATTTATCTTGGTTTTCCATAACTTTATTGGCATATATTTGACATAAAAAGGGATCTATTTAAGCAGCTCTTTGAGTGTGGAAACACTATGTTTTCAGTTTGAAATAAAATCAGCAATAATAGTAAAAAGGTAAGGTTTTTTTTCTTATTTCTGTTATTTTTTGGATACTGTGTTGCCTGTAAACTACTTAATTTTTATGATTCACTGATGAAGAGCAGGAACTTGGATGAACTTTAAGAGAACAAAGCTAATGAGAGTGGTATGTCACTGTTTATGAGCTGTGGCTCCTGAGTAGTTATTCCAGCTTTATCACAAAAGGGAGAACACAGAACTGCATCCTTCCCCTCTGTATCTCACCTCTTTCTCTTCTACTTAGACCTCACCTTAATTTACTTGGACTTTGGCTAGATATTAGATTACTACACAGAAACAAATCATAGTTAAGTAAAAGTCATGTTATGAAGGTTCATTAAAATTGATCATTTTTATAAGAATATAATCGAACACCCAACTGAATATAAGAACAAGGAGCTGGCTAAAGAGATGCAAGCATAAGGACCTGAGTTCAGATCTCCAGCATCCAAATTTTGTTGTTGTTTGTTTTGTTACATTGTTGTTTGGGGCTTTGTGTTTTAATGTCAGAAGCTATAGTAACAAGAGCCAAGCCAGGGCTGACATAAGCCATTTGAGTTCCTCAGTCCTATTAATCTAGACAGGTTGCTGGATAGAATGGGAACATCTCCTGAGGCTAACAGTTCTTCCCTCCATCACATCTTTCCTTCTTGTATTTTTCTTGTCTGGTTTGCCTATAATTTTCACCATAACCTATTGAATTTTCTCTCCTGACAAACTCTCTACACTTTTAAAAATCTTTCAGTGATGTTTTTTAATCCTCTATCAAGGTGTTAACAAATGATGGAGTTACTGCTCCCTTTCTGCTTGTAAATGATCTGCTCAGTCACTTAACAGGTAAAGAAGAGACAGGTAAGTTTCAAGAGACTAAGAAAAAAATAACAACTTAAATGAGAGAAGTGTGGAGTAAAAGAAGAAAGGAGAAAGAGGAGACGAACAAGGAAAATGAGAAGAAAAGGTCGAAGAGAGGAGAGGAGAGAAGAGGAAAGAAGAGAAGGGAGGGGAGGGGAGGGAAGAGGTAAGGGGAGGGGAGAGGGGGAGAAGAGAGAGGAGGGGAGGGAAAAAGGGAGGGGAGGGGAGAGGGGGAAAGGAGAGGGAAGAGGAGGGGAGAGGGAGGGGAGAGGAGAGGGAAGGGAAGAGGGGAGGGGAGGGGAAAGCGAAGGGAAGGGGAGAGGGGAGGGAGGAGAGTGGGGAGAGAGGGGAGAGGAGAGGGAAGGGGAGTGGGAAGGGAGGGGAGAGGAGAGGGAAGGGGAGTGGGGAAGGAGGGGAGAGGAGAGGGACGGGGAGGGGAGATTGGAGGAGAGTGGGGAGAGAGGGGAGAGGAGAGGGAAGGGGAGTGGGGAGGTAGGGGAGAGGAGAGGGAAGGGGAGGGGAGAGGAGAGGAAGGGGGGAGAGGGAGGGGAGGGGAGAGGAGAGGAGGGAGTGAAGGGAAGGGGAGGGAAGGGGAGAAGAGAAGGGAGACGATAGGTGAGGGGAGAGGAGAAGGGAGGGGAGGGAAGGGGAGGGGAAAGGGAAGGGGAGGGGAGAGGAGAGGAGGGAGTGAAGGGAAGGGGAGGGAAGGGGAGAAGAGAAGGGAGACGATAGGTGAGGGGAGAGGAGAAGGGAGGGGAGGGAAGGGGAGGGGAAAGGGAAGGGGAGGGGAGAGGAGAGGGGAGGAGAGGAGTATAGAAGTTAAGTCTGGTTCTTCCTCCCAACCATTTCCCAGAAATATGTCTCAGACTCAAAATATATTTACATTTACCTTGGCCATACTACTAGGCTCTTCTCTAACTAGATATAACTTATAATAACACATTTATCTTAATCTACATTCTGCCCCATGACTGATATGACCTCTTCAAATGCTCAGGTACCATGAATCCATCTTGTCTCATCTTTCCAGGTGAATCTCCTACCTGCACTTTCCCAGAATCCTTTCTGTCTCCAAGATGTCCCACTTCCTACTTCCTGCCTAGGCTATAGGTCTTAGGCTTTTTAATTAACAGAAGATACATCTATCTATACAATACACATGACATTCTCTCTACAGAGAAGAAAAGAAGAAAAATATGAAACAGTTTTTCATTCAATCAGTATGTGTAAGTAGAGTTATAAATCTTAGTTAAAGATACCTTGTGTATTTCTTACTCCCAGTTAAACCTTAAGGAAGTAATCTCTGTATTTGGAAAAAGTACCCTCATAAGATAAAGGGTATGATGCCAAAACAATATTGGGAATGTTTGTTTTTGTATGCAGTGTGGTTGTACAAAGGGAAACATTGTAACTAATGAATGAGAAGTAGAAGCTGAATTTGGTACCTGAGGAAGTTTCTGAGTTTCCTTTCTATGCTTCTGCAGACATGGTCTCTTTGTTTCACACGCTTTTCCTCAGTACTACAATTGGAAAGATACCATAGAATCCAGAGCCTAGATGGGGTAGACACAGTGTCAAAGTCTCTCAAGATTCTGGGTAGGTATGCAAAACAACACAGGATAACATCAGCTTGCTTCGTCTTCCTATCCAGGGAATCAGACCCACTGGAGTATCTGAACGGTGAAAATAGGAGTAATTGAACAATGCCCAACTGTGTAAATAAATCTATAAGTAGTGAATGACCCAAGGTTGTGTGAGTAGTACTTTGATTTCTCAATACCATCTAACCCCAGAGATGATTCCCCATCATGATAGCATTTCAGTGAGGTCAAATTGCTAAAACAACTACTTCTGCGAGCCTCATGTGACATTTCATGTGTATTTATACATGAAATTTATAATATATATTCATGTGATATTTCATATAGAAGTAAACCACAGTGTTTGTTGTATGGAATATGCAGTCTTTTAAAGGTACATTACCATTTTATATTCAGGTATGGCTTAATTTTACCCAGGGATTTTGACATTTATTAGTTACTTCATTCTGACTACAGAGTAGAAAGGAAATCTGTTCATCTACTTGTGACTCACTTCAAAGTGATATCTTTACTCTCATCTTTAGGCTGACATTATTAGGAAAATGTAGACTGAATATGTTGCTAAACTGCTACTGAACTGATATCACTGAAGTTCTTTGCAGAACTGTTAAGAACGGGGAAGATTCTATTACTGATTGCAGAAATGACCAGAGAGACCCCTGAGAATTCTCTAATGTCTGCTTCGGTGATTCATGGAATGACACTGTCATAGGGAAAGGGAGTATTAAGAGTCTCATTAAAAGTCATTTGCCACCTGGACATATGCCTTTGTGGCACCTCCTTTTAAAAACCAAACAAACAAAATGTTAAACTATAAGTATTTAATGGGGAGAGAATGCATATGTCATGTGTCACAGGGCACATGTAGAGGTCAGAGGAAATTTTATTAAGAGTTAGTTCTCACTTTCTGCTGTATGAGTATGAGTCCAAAAATTAAAATCAAATCATCTCTTAAGCTTTTCCTAGACCCCAATCATCATTTAAAACAAACAAACAAAAAAACAGAACAAAAATACAGTATTTCTGATCTTGATTTGGAGTTCAATCCAGCCTTACTGACTCACAAACTCCTTTTCAAAATTGACAAGTTAGACTGAGAAGATAATCTGAGTTAGGATCTAGTTAGGATCTAGTGCTCACATCCACACAGCTCATGTAAAGTCATACTGACACACATCTGGAATCCCAGACTCCTGAGTTGGGGTTATAGGCAGAGACATGAGAATTTCCACAATCTTGAGGGCCAACTAGCCTGTATATGCTATAATAGGTAAGATGCCCTGTCTCAGACAAGATAGAAAGCAACAACTAATGTCCACGGTTTTCCTCAGAACTTCAGGTATACCACATGACACTCAACACAGACACATAAATAAACACATAAAGTTAAAGAAAAAAACAAAACAAAACTGAGGGCTCTTACAAAAGCACAGGGCTCCCAGTGAATCCTATGTTAATCGTGTCTTTTTCCTTTTCTTCCTGGTTATCATTCACACCAATACAATTATTTTTTTTTTTTTTTTTTTTTTTTTTCAGCAAAGTGGCCGGATATAAAATCAACTCAAGCAAGTCAGAAGCCTTCCTATACTCAAAGGATAAGCAGGCTGAGAAAGAAGTAAGAGAAATAATACCCTTTACGATAGCCACAAACCATATTAAGTATCTTGGCGTGACGCTAACCAAACAAGTGAAAGATCTGTATGACAAGAACTTCAAGTCTCTGAAGAAAGAAATTGAAGAAGACCTCGGAAGATGGAAAAATCTGCCATGCTCATGGATTGGCAGGATTAATATAGTAAAAATGAGCATCTTACCAAAAGTAATACACAGATTCAATGCAATCCCCATCAAAATCCCAACTCAATTCTTCATAGAGTTAGAAAGAGCAATTCAAAAATTCATCTGGAATAACAGAAAACCCAGAATAGCTAAAACTATTCTCAAGAGTAAAAGAACCTCTGGGGGAATCAGTATCCCGGACCTCAAGCTGTACTACAGAGCAATAGTGTTAAAAACTGCATGGTATTGGTACAGTAACAGACATGTAGATCAATGGAACAGAATTGAAGACCCAGAAATGAATCCACACTCCTATGGTCACTTGATCTTTGACAAAGGAGCTAAAACCATCCAGTGGAAAAAAGATAGCCTTTTCAACAAATGGTGCTGGCTCAGCTGGAGGTCAACATGCAGAAGAATGCAAATTGACCCATCCTTATCTCCTTGCACTAAGCTCAATTCTAAGTGGATCAAAGATCTCCACATAAAACCAGACACACTGAAACTAAT
This sequence comes from Tokudaia tokunoshimensis, assembly GCA_036184795.1. Taxonomy (NCBI): domain Eukaryota; kingdom Metazoa; phylum Chordata; class Mammalia; order Rodentia; family Muridae; genus Tokudaia; species Tokudaia tokunoshimensis. The sequence goes on along the minus strand of BTHU01000016.1, from coordinate 68,479,346 downwards.
AGAAGGGAAACTAGGGAAGAACCTTGAACATATGGGCACAGGGGAGAATTTCCTGAACAGAACTCCAATAGCTTATGCTCTAAGATCAAGAATAGACAAATGGGACCTCATTAAATTACCAATACAATTATTAGTTGAGAAGGCTTTGAGCATTCTCTTCCCAACTTTCCAGAGAATGATGAAGAGGTAAATGACCTCTCTGACCTTGTCTCCACCCCTGAGGAGTAGCTGGTCACCACTCTGCTTTCTAACCTGGATGGGGGCTGTCATCTGAGGTGGAATTACACTGTCATCTCCTCTGTATACAGCCCGTCATCTCTTCTCATTCTGACCCTTTCATTATCATTTCATTATTATTTTCATTGAAATGCTTGTTTTCTCTTTCTGTGTAACACACCTGGAATTTTAATGTCTTCAATGGGAGGTGGACACAACTAATGAAATACTAAAATAAAAGTAGGGATGCAAAATTTGTCACGAATTTCAAATCTTCCAAAAAGCTATTACCAACCCCCTATGTAATTTGTTTAATCATAGGTTATTGGCACACTGCTATAGAAATAGTTGCTTAGAAACATGAATGTTGTGACAGAACATTTATAGGCCCTTTACTGAACCACTGATGAATTAGAACCACTGAGCTTTAAACTGCTGAGCTGTTAATACAATGTCCAGCTGTGGCTACTGTAACCTGGTCCCATCATTGAGCATACACCGATGTCTGACTACATTATTCATGGTACTACATAATTATCCTTAATGATAAGAGGATTCTGCGTGTCAATCAACAGCTGCCAAGCCACCTGGACCCATGGAGTTCTCCATTTTCTCTCTATTGTGTAACTTTTGATCATTTTCATACAGCATTTACTTAAGATACAAAAAGGCATGTGCAGAATAATGTCACAAACTGACTAAATGCTTACCCTTCATCCAGTCATGCTCTGCAGGCATCTTCTAAGTATAGTTCAGGACCGTCCTGTTCCAGAAGTATATCTATACAACTGTATGTCATTATAAATGTTTACTACTTAACCATCATAATAATTATTTATGGATTAAATATATAGACACAAATTAATAGATGTACAGTCTTTGAACTAATGATACTAACCTGGGTTATTTCAACTAGGAGTGATTAGTCAGAGAACAATTTCAGTTAAAAATATAATTATTAGCTGGTAAATAAACTTTACCCTCACTGACAGTCAAGGTATTATTTACCATAGCTTTCTAAGGTGTGTCTAGCAAGGATAATACACATGCTACTATGTTCATATCCATTATATTCTGAGATTCTCCATATACTTAACTGTATCCCCACCATCGGTAATCTGAGGCAGTGAAATTTGACTTTTATGTAGCACATAAAATAGTCTCTTACTATAATTAAGCTCTACCATCATGGGGTTTTTTTTGTTTTTTTTTTTTTGTTTGTTTGTTTTACCTATACCAAAGACTTAGCACAGCACCTGGCAAGACATAGACACAAATGTTTGTGAAACGATTAATGAAAAAGAATGTATCTAAACTGAAGATTCAGAGCCTAATAGGGATCATGACAGCTGTGAGAAATGAGGGGCAGTATCCTTAGCAGACAAGATGTGTGTGTCTGAAGTATTCTGGTCTATGGTGATGTCATCAGTCCCACCTCCTCCTCCATAATGTACTGATTTTCTCTCAGACAGCAGAACATTTAGCTGAGCCTGCACTGTCCCATATTCTTTTGCAGCTCTGAGTCAGATAAAAGACAGAAGCAGCATCTTCTTCCAACCTTTGAGTGGTACCAAAAGAATTACACAGGCTTCATCTTCCACATTACTCTGCTTTCGAATAGACATTGGAGCTGCCTAAACCCATACTTGTACATGAGAAAATGTGTTCTTATTTTACCAAAGAAGTTGAGGATTTTTTTGCTTGTATGGTACTATATTTCTAAAACATATGATAGTTCCTCTTTACTCTCTTGCTGTACATTTTCTTTTAATAAACCATGACTTGGATTCTGCCATGTATCACTGTGCCTAAGTTTTGTTTCTCTTATTCAATCTCACTCCAACACAAAATACTTTGGTCTTCTCTCTTTCCTTACAATTTCCCCAGCGTGTGTTCTGTTACAGTTACTAATGGCTTCTAAATTATTTGCATCCTCCTCTTAACCTCCTCTGCTAAGTCCCATCCCTGTGGATGCTCTCTAGAATTCCATCCACAGTCATCTCTGTTTCTCGTTTTGCTATTGTCTATTCACAGACACTACAGGCTTCACATGTCAGCTGCATGCTAATAATGTTACATTATTAACTAATTCATTCAAGCAGGTCAGAGCATATGAAAGTAATACCGATTTAACAAGCAGAATGAAGAAACTACACTACTGGCACTCAGATCACATGGAGAGTCACAGATAATACCTCTACTTTTTATTTTCTCTCATAGCAAGACACCTGCTGCAGCCTTCCAGCTACTGTGATTGCAAGAAAACGGTCCAATGATCTCCACACACATATATCCGTCTCTGTGTGGGTATGTACATGTGTGGTTAAATATTCCTTTGGAGTCCAGAAGAGAGAGCTAGAGTTACAGGCATGCAGTGGCTTGGAACTAAATTACGGTTCTCTGCAAGAGCAGTTCATACTTGTAACCACTGAGCCATCTCTCCAGGCTGTCACAAAGTTTCTTTCATATATATTTTTTAATTAGATATTTTCTTTATTTACATTTCAAATGTTATCCCCTTTCCTCATTTCCCCTCCTAAAACCCCCTATCCCATGCCCCTTCCCCCTGCTCACTAACCCACCCACTCCTGCTTCCCTGTCCTGGCATCCCCCTATACTGTCATTAAGTTTCTTAATGAAATTGATTTAATACTTAGTTCTGTGAGATTAGTAAACATTCTGCATGTGGTTTTGATTCTTTCAAGTTCCTCAAAATACATTTTATGACCCAGTATGCAGTCTTCTTTGGTGAATATATTCTGCATTCTTGAAAAGAAAATTTGGATACACTGTCTTAAAAATTCTGATTTCAACAAAATGCTTGCTAGTGCAGGTCATCTGTTCAAAGATAATTAGCAAACTTTTCACCACGTTGCTGTATCAATTGCTTATACAATTTTAAATTTTTTATAACTATTGAATATTTGTCCTTTTAATTTCTACACACAAATCTGTCTCAGACACTCTAGTAAACATTGTCATATACACTTCAACTGTTGTATTTGCTACTTTTTCCTGTGTTTGTCTTCTCTGTTTTTATTTGGATTATTTCCACTTTTATATTTTGATTTTCTTATTCAAACTCTTCTCTATATTTTGACTATGTCATGCATGTACATATGGATGTAAAGACAGAGACAAACTCTTTCATAGTTCATTTACAATAAATGTAGCATAACATTTTGTGAAACAACAAATCCAAGCCAGTCCCTCACACTTCTCAATGTTTCTTATCATATCAGTTAAATCAGCAATGACAAAGTTTTATTTTAAATAATCACATTCCAAATATTAAACTATTTCTTTATTCTTACATATACCCAAATACTTATAACCAATACAAGACTGTTGGTGAAGATTCCTTCTAATTGTTCATTATTATTTACTTTTCTCTTGATTGACAGTGGATAATTTCCCTGAGTAGAGAACTCAGGTTTGATCATTCCTTTTTATTCTTTTTTGCCTTTCTTATTAAAAAAATGCTTTTCACTGTTACCTGGCTTCTGTGTTTTCCTATATTAAATATGCTATTATTCAATTCATCACTTTATACATAAGTAATGAAAGCAAATGACATTTTCAGATAATTTTGCATATATTTGAAAGTTCTAGTCAATGATGAACTTAAATACATCATAATTCTATTGATCAAAATCAAATTTCTGGGAAACTAAACTAACTATGACAAATTAATCATAAAATAATGGGTTTTGTTGTACTGAGTGGCATTTAGAATTATTGGAAAAACTGAGGTAACAAAGCTTAAATTTTGTTTGTCAGTATGATTTTTCAAAACTCTTCCCTAAATCTCAGCCACAAGGAAACTACTTGTGTTCTGTAAAGAAGTGTTGTAAAAAAAGACACTGAAGAAGAACCAGATACGTCAAATAGTGTTTAGTGACAGAAGTTCCAGATAATAACCATAGCTTCCTTTCTATTTTACTTTATCTTCTGAATTAATTAAATGTATGTAAATCTTATAGGGAATATACATTTAATTTTATAGCCTCCATGCTAAAAGAAATAGAATATAAATATATACTGTCCAACCAACCCATTCTTGTACTTTTCATATCCATGAAACGCTACAACACAATACTAATTACTACAGCTCCCATAATCTGGCACTATGTAACTGTCTCACATGAAGATGAAAATTTTCCTTCTATCTCTCAAAGTGACTACATGGGTCTACTTCATGGAAATTTAATTCTTCCTCTAGTTAAGTCATAATTGCACACTAATCATTTAATATGCATGAGAAATGTTACAAAGATAACCAGTGAAAGACTAAAATATGTTATATCAAATATTAAGATTAAAAACATGATCAATTGGTATATATTTGTATATATAAACACAATAACAAAATAAAATGTGGATAACTATTATAATCCTAGTAGTATATGTTATTGATTCATTTCATCAGTCTTTTAACTTTTGTTGTTGGTTAGATTAGATATCATCAAAGTTGTCATACTGATCTCTTGATGACCTCATTTTATGGAAATTATATTCCCTTCAGTTTTCAAGATTAAAGAATCAATCTATAACTCTTACACACACTCTCTCTCCTTTTTCCTTTCTTCTCTCTCTCATTTCTTTCATCTCTTTTCTTGGCTTTTTTAAAATTCTGTGTCATAAACTATCTTCTTGTAAAGTTATTATTCACCAAGACTTCCAATCAGAAGATCTATGCACTAAGTTTAGAAACAAACAAACAAACAAAACCCAAAAGAAAACCACCCCAAATCCTACTTGAGTTTAAGTGCATGGTGTAAGATGCCAATATTATATCTTACTATCATTTCTAAACATAAATAGGATTTCCAGGTTACAAAGTTAGAATGTAGCAGGGTCAAGAGATAAACAAGCAGATTGGTTCTGCTACGGCTCTAGGTAAGCCAAAACTTTCAGGGTCTTAACCAGAAACACACAGTCACTTAAAGTCCATAATTCTGAACTCTCTTTCTTCTACTTTCTAGCATTTTAATGGAATTATTAATAAAAATAAAGTAAAAAATTAATCAATAAAAATAAGCTGGTAAAGTTCCAAATCTTTTATTAACAGTAATAGTTTGGCAACAGTATTACTTTGTGACTATTAATTTCACACACCCTTCATTCATTTGTTTGTTTGTTTATTATTTATTTAATATCCTAATCATTATCCCCCACCCCCGATCTCCCCTTACAAAGTCCCTCCCCATCCCTGTCCCCTTCTCTAACAGGGTGGAGGACCTCCTGTGTATCCCTGGCACATCACCTCTCTGCTGGACAAGATGCATCCTCTCCCCCAGAGGCCAGACAAGGCAATCCAGTTGGGAAATGGATTCTACAGACAGACAACTGGACTTTCTCTTAAGGAGGATGGGATTTATTGAGACATGGGTACAGCCTGAGCTCTACTTTGGCCTACAGCCCCCAGAATTTTCACTTCATTGAGTTGAGGTAAGAAGGAAAGCCCCAGTGTGAGGCTTAAGTTCAAAGCTGTTTTCATCGTTATTATCATAACAAATGGAAGTTCAATCATGCTTTTTTCCACCATTATTACATTCTAATAGAAATGAAAACTTAGTTCTGATAGTCGACAAATTCTTCTGTAATGAAAGATACTTGTCATCACTGTAGAAATTTAATTTGTTGTTAGTGTCTTTTATTCTTTACTGATTCAAGAAAAGCAGCAAAAGAAGATAGATATATCCTAAAAATTGTGTCCAGAAGTCTGCAAGTTCAATGAGCCGCTGATGACAAGGGATTCTTTTTTTTTCCTTTGACTCTCTCAGAGAGTGCTGATAACAAATTCCATTAAAATTTGTTCATAAATTAGCAAATTAGGAATTCTCACCACAATCATTAATAGTAGGAAATGTTTTCTGGGACATAGAAAATGATTTTGGAATTCATTCACAAAACAAATGAATAATTTTTAATTAAGCAATTGGAATGACAAGATTTTCTAAAGAACTGAATTAGGCTTCACACTTTTAAATAATTATTGGATCAAAGAATTATGAATAATTAGAATATAGATAAACTAATAAATAACAAAATTATGGTATAATATTATCATGCTAAACAGTATACAACTGTGTTTTTTAAAGTCTTAATGAGCATGTTAGAAAAAGAAAAAAATGTTAAAAATCAGTAAGTTAATCATCTGTCATCTCAAAGTCTAGACAAAGATTTCTAAAATAAAGTCTAAAGATTATCAGAGGAGAAAAGAAATAAGTGAGAAGAGATTAATGAAATATAAGATACATCTGTGTTAGAAAAAAGCAACATTCATAATTGAGAAAGTGAAATAAGTTCAATTTTGGCTCTAAAGAAAATTGAGAAAAATAAAACACAATTTAGCAATGTCAGAAATAAAGCAAGAGTATCATTATGGACCCATAAAAGATAAGAAGAAAAGTGTGTGAACATACTGAGGGTGTTAGGAAAACCATGTGCATGACTAGATCTATTTAGATTTTTTTGAAACTTGCCTTGTAATTAAATATATTCATATTAAGTAAATTAAGCCAGTCTCAGAAAGACAAATACTATATTTCTCTGTATTGTATTTCTCGATTTTTATAAAGAAAAATAAAATCACTTGTATTTATGACATGAGTGTCAGTGAAACTGTGCAGAGGATGCAGGGACTAAGAGAAGAGAACAGAGGCTGGGGTAATCTCCGTGGAGAGTATATATTTGTATAAAGTTTTCAAATCATCTAAAAAGTAGTAATAGAAAGAAGTGAGTATCAAGACCAACAAAAGTAACAACAAAAAACAATATTTGTACCCCAATTCCGTTGTTTATTAGTTTGATCTATATTTTAATTATATCAAAATTTAGGTCAATTACTCCTGGGCATAGAGTCTATCCTGAGAATGAGCTGATACACCTAATAACACCATATTGGCTTGGTACTTTTTGTCTATCTTCTGTTCTCAGTGCCTGGACTTTGTCTGGCTTGAACTTGCGCAGGTCCTGTGTGCTGTCACAGTCTTTGTGATTTTGTATGAGCATAGAACTAAATCAATAAATTTAAAGCTTTTCCATAAAGAAGCTTTCTAGCCCACAAATTTCATATTCACAGGAATTATTTCCAATATTTAAAGAAATATTAGTCTAGCATCATCTATCAGAAATTTTACTAAAAATAGAGAAAGTAAGTATCTTTCTTAAATTGTTTTATGAGTTCAACATATGGTACACCAAAATCTGAAAAGGACTTGAGAAAGACAAATTTGCAAGTCAATGTGAGTTACATGAGGATGGACAGTGTGCTGGTTAGTTTATGTCAACTTGATCCAAGCCAGAGCCATTGGAGAGGATGGAGATTCAGTTGCAAAAAAGTCTCCATAAGATCTGGTTGTAAGGCATTTCCTTAATTAGTGATTGATGGTGGGGGCGGGGAGCAATTGTAGGTGGTGCTATCCCTGGGCTCATGGTCCTGGAGTCTATCAGAAAGCAGGCTGAGCAAGGAATGGGAGCAAGCCTTTCCTCCTCAAGTTACTTTTGGTCATGGTGTTTCTTTGAAGCAAAAGAAACCCTAAGATAGATGGCTAAGAGGTTTCTCAAGGGAACATACTTAATCAGTACCGAGAAGCGAGCGCTGAGGTAATGCAGTTTGTTGTCTCTGCTTTGAACATCAATATTGGTCTACTAATTCACCTCATGATTTTTGTACCTTGCAGAATAAGAAGAAATGGCAGATCACTTCAATGGCATGTACTACTGTGGTATGGAACTCAAGAGCTAAACCATACCTTTTGAATTATTGAACTTTATCTGTCTTATATGTCTACTTTATACGAACAGCCTTTGGTACTAAGTATAGCTAAACTCAAATCTTCACAATTAAAAATAATTGTTAAAAATAATATAGGAAGCTGGGCGGTGGTGGCGCACGCCTTTAATCCCAGCACTTGGGAGGCAGAGGCAGGAGGATTTCTGAGTTCGAGGCCAGCCTTGTCTACAAAGTGAGTTCCAGGACAGCCAGGGATACACAGAGAAACCCTGTCTCAAAAAACGAAAAAAAAAATATAGGAAATTCTAGTTATACATGACTAATCCTATTATCTAGTCTTATTTTGTTGATTACAAGAACTAGTTAAAATAGTATCATTCTGAAACTCACTACAAAGGTTTCTCTCTTTCTGTGTGTAATTATGTATACATGTATGTGGGGTGGGGATACACTTCTGCATGAATTTGCTAACACATGTGTGTGCTTATGTATTTCTGAGGTCTATGTTAGCTATCTTTTCTATCTACCTTAACTTTTTTTTTTGAGACATGGTCTCAAATTGAAGCTTTAACCGACCATTTCAGCTAAAATTGCCAGCTACCAAGCCCCAGGGATTCTCCTGTTTCCTGCTGTTTACTGGAATTACAGAAACTTGACACTAGGTCTGGCTTTTAAGTGGATGCTGCAGATCCAAACTATGGTCTTCATCTTGAGCATCAGGCATTGTACTCACCAAAATGGCTCCCCAGACCTGGGCCCTCATAATTGTAACAATTTAAAATAATATCCTTATTTGCTAATCATTCTATTTCAATCTTACAGTCTCAATTTAAGACACATTTCATTATATACTTAACTTCCTTATTACTTAACACAAAATTACATTTCTTAGAGGGGAAAATGGCTTTCTGGTTAAATAGTTGTAACATAATTGAAGATACAGTAGAAGCTAAGATGACCTTCGTGAAAATGAAGGAATCTTCATGAAAACAAGAATCTGGTCATCAAAATACAACACTAACATTAACACAGTTTGTCTGTAGCAGTAGGAAAGACACATTTTATATTTTATTTTTATTAGATATGTTCTTTATTTACATTTCAAATGTTATCCCCTTTCTTGGTTTCCCCTCTGAAAACCCCCTATCCCATTCTCCTCTCCCTGCTCACTATCCCATCCATTCCTGCCTCCCTGTCCTGGCATTCCCCTATATCTGGGCTTCGAACCTTTATAGGACCAAGGGCCTCTCCTCTCATTGATGTCTGACAAAGCTATCCTCTGCTACATATGCGGCTGGAGCCATGGGTCCCTCCATGTGTACTCTTTGGTTGGTGATTTAGTCCCTGGGAGCTCTGGGGGTGCTGGTTGATTCATATTGTTGTTCCTCCTACAGGGCTATAAACACCTTCAACTCCTAAGGTCCTTTCTCTAGGTCCTCCATTGGGGACCCTGTGCTCAGTCCAATGGATGACTGTGAGCATTCACGTCTGTATTTGTCAGGCACTGGAAGAGCCTCTCAGGAGACAGCTATATCAATCTTCTGTCAGCAAGCACTTGTTGGCATCCAAAATAGTGTCTGGGTTTGGTAACTGTATATGGGATGGATCCCCAGGTGGAACAGTCTCTGGATGATCTTTCATTAAATCTCTTCTCCACACTTTGTCTCTGTATCTACTCCCATGGGTATTTTGGTTCCTCTTCTAAGAAGGACTAAAGTATCCACACTTTGGTTTTACTTCTTCTTGAGCTTCATGTGACCTGTGAATTGTATCTTGGGTATTCTGAGCTTCTGGGCTAATATCCACTTATCAGTGAGTGCATACCATGTGTGTTCTTTTGTGATTGGGTTACCTTACTCAGGAATATATTTTCTAGTTCTGTCCATTTGCCCAAGAATTTCATCAAGCAATTGTGGAGATAAAATGTGGGGCAGAGACTGAAGGAAAGGCCATCCAGAAACTATCCTACCTGGGGATTCATCCTATAAACAGTCACCAAACCCTGACACTATTATGGATGCCAAGAAGTACATACCGAAAGGAGCCTGTTATGGCTGTCTCCTGAGGGGCCCTGCCAGAGTCTTACAGATACCGAGGCAGATGCTAGCAGTCAACCATTGGAGGGGTGACCCAACCAAGCGTGGGGTCCCTAATGGAAGAGCTGGAGGAAGGACTGAAGGAGCTGAAGGGGTTTGCAGCCTCATGGGAAAAACGACGATGTTGGCCAACCAGAACCCCCAGGGTTCCTAGGGCTCCCAGGGACTAAGCCATCAACCAAGGGACATGGTTCCAGCCACAATTGTGGCTGAGGAATACCTTGTTGGGCAACGGTGGGAGGAGAGGTCCTTGGTCTTATGAAGGCTTGATAGATGCCCCAGCGTGGGAAAATCAAGGAGGGGTAGGTGGGAGTGGGTTGGACGAAGGGGCATCTTCTTGGAGGCAGGGGGAGCAAGGATGGGTTGAGGGATTTCTGGGAAGAAGGAAACCGGGAAAGGGTATAACATTTGAAATGTAAATGAAGAATATATTCAATAAAAAAAGAAAAAATGGAAAAAATGGATTTCATGAATTCATTGTTTTTAATAGCTGAGTAGTACTCCATTGCGTAAATGTACCACATTTTCTGTATCCATTCCTCTGTCAAGGGACACTTGGGTTCTTTCCAGATTCTGGCTATTATAAATAAGGCTGCTATGAACATAGTGGGGCATGTGTCTTGTATGTTGGAGCATCTATTGGGTATATGCCCAGGAGTGGTATAGCTGGGTCCTCAGGCAGTACTATGTCCAGTTTTCTGAGGAACCGCCAGAATGATTTATAGAGTGATTGTACCAGCTTGCAATCCCACTTAAAATGGAGGAATGTTCCTCTTTTCCCACATCCTTGCCAGCATCTGCTGTCACCTGAGTTTTTAATCTTAGCCATTCTGACTGATGTGCGGTGGAATCTCAGGGTTGTTTTGATTTGCATTTCCCTGATGACTAAGGATGATGAACATCTCTTTAGGTGCATCTCAGCCATTTGAGTTTCCTCAGTTGAGAATTCTTTGTTTAGCTTTGTACCCCATTTTTAATTGGGTTATTTGGTTCTCTGGAGTCTAACTTCTTGAGTTCTTTGTATATATTCGATATTAGTCCTCTATTGGATGTAGGATTGGTAAAGATTTTTTCCCAGTCTATTGGTTGCCGTTTTGTCCTATTAACAGTGTCCTTTGTCTTACAGAAGCTTTGCAATTTTATGAGCTCCCATTTTTCAAGTCAATCTTAGAGCATAAGCTCTTGGTGTTCTGTTCAGGAAATTTTCCCCAGTGCCCATGTGCTCAAGGCTGTTCCCCACATTGCCTTCTATTAGTTTCAGTGTATCTGGTTTTATTTGGAGGTCCTTGATCTACTTGGACTTGAGCTTTGTACTGGGAGATAAGGATTGATCAATTTGCATTCTTCTATATGCTATCCAACAGTTGAACCAGCACCATTTGTTGAAAATGCTGTCTTTTTTCCATTGGATGGTTTTACCTCCTTTGTCAAAGATCAAGTGACCTTCAGTTTGTGGATTCATTTCTGGCTCTACACTTCTATTCTGTTGATCTACCTGCCTGTCACTGTACCAATACCATGCAGTTTTTATCAGCATTGCTCTGTAGTACAGCTTGAGGTTTAGGATTGTGATTTCTGCCAGAAGTTCTTTAATTGTTGAGAATAGTTTTCACTGACTTGGGTTTTTTGTTATTCCAGATGAATTTGTTTTTCCTTCTAGCTCTATGAAGAATTGAGTTGGAATTTTCATGGGAATTGCATTGAATCTGTAGATTGCTTTCAATAAAATGGCCATTTTTACTATATTCATCCGGCCAATACATGAGCATGGGAGATTTTTCCATCTTCTGAGATCTTCTTTGATTTCTGTGTACGTGCTTATAAACAAGAATAATTGTAAGTAATAAACAAGAATCATCATCAAAATCCAACACTCACATTAATACAGTTTGTCTATAGCAGTAGAAAATACTCAAATTTTGCTTGCAATGCATTTCTCTGTATTGTATATTTTTTCCTTTTGTGTTTTCTCTCTCTTTCTCTCTTTCTATTTCTCTTATCTGTCTGTCTTTAGACTCATTGACATTATCAGCACTGGCTATCTTGTTACTCCTTCTAGAGTCAAAAATGTCTCAAACTCCCAGCAGTCAACCTACCTCAGCCTTCAGAGTGCTGAGACTATAGGAATGTGCTATGATACCCAGATCCATTTCTTTCTTTGTTAGAGGGAATCACCCCCTCCAAAACAGAGCAGATGACATTCAAAACATTCCCATTTAAATCGGGTTAACAATTAACATCATAGAATTTCATGAAATGTTAATATCATTGTATAATATACAATGTAATTCAGAACTAATAAATATGTTAGGCATGTCTTTATATAAGTATCATTTGTAATTAAGAATATAAGGCCTATTATTCAAGGGTATGACATCTTAGGAACTGTTGTAATAGCCAACTTAGGATCTTGGGCATAAAATAGATACATTTCAAACACTAAATTATCCTTGTTGCATGAAATGGTTGACTCTTTCCCAATGCTGTCCCACTGCTTACTCCAGGGAAGTGAAGGTATATGTGATATAGGAATGTCTGGAGAGCTGCTAAGGAAGAAACAGTCCTCTAAAAATAGCACAAGTGCACTCAGTAGATTATCAAGTGCTCTAAACTTGTTAGTACATGAAGTGACTAAATGTTCACATAGATTTTGGATGAGAATCAAAGATTTGGAGAGTCTATTTATAGAATGCTTTAATAAAGAAATAGTGACATCTAGAGGCCCTAGTTTACTCATATTGAAAAGTCTTGGAGTGTTCACAGGATAAGAAAGGTACAAAAAGACATAGAGATCAGCTTGGTACATTCTTCAGGCATAATTGCTTCCATACTCATGAAGAGTTATCATAACTGAATAAGGTTTTAAAAGCACAGAAGTGAGATATGTTAAAGTAATAACAATAAAATATTACATTGGATATAAAGGAACATGAAATACTAGCAACGGATCCTCTTATCCCACAGCATGCTGTTCTACCTTAAAAGAAGCAAGGGTGCCTCAAATTTCATAGTTGATATCTAGAGATGCTGAAATAGATGTTCCAGCATGTTAATAGCTTTCAAGCCAAAAGACATAACAACTATGCTTCTTCTACTACACCAACAGACCTTGAGGCCTTCTTCCTGTATAAGTTGTAACAAGAAGAAGCCATTAAATAGAAGCATTTACACAGAAAATTATGTAGATGCTCCCCAGTGTATAAATAATTTCTGAACAAGAAAAGCAGTACTTTAAGAAGTGTAACCCTATGGAGACTTAAGTAGTGAAGACAATATTACTAATAAAAGAACAACATACTGTTATAGCTTTGAGCAAACTTCACAATATGAAATATTTGTTTTTATTTTATGAGTACATGTGTATTTTTACAGATATATATATGTACTGTGCACTTCCATGATGCCCAAAGAAAGCATCAGATTCTCTGGAACCGGAATATCAAGTAGTAATGCAGCACTGTGTAGGTGCTGGGAACTGAACCTGGGTCCTACCCAAAAACTAGCGTAAAATGTCAGCTTTTTAAATTATTCAATGGATGGTGCAAGTCGACAATTATCCCATAGAAACTTCTATCACTAAAAAGCAACCAAATTTCTATCAATAAAAAGCAACCAAAAAATCCACATTTGAACAATCAGGCATGCTGGCCCACACTACAGGATTTTTGCAGAAGAATCTTGTTTGACTTAAAGGTCAACAGAGCTACAGAATGAGACCCTATCTCAAAACTCCAAAACAGCATGAAATTTCCATTTCAATTTTCCACCATGGCATTATTTAAAATAAAGGAAAATAATGAAAGCAGGAATTTTGAAGCAGATGTGAAGCTTGGATATATGGTTTGTGTTCATTAGATGGTCAGTCCTCAACATAACCCAGGAAGATATTACAACTCTGTTTTAAACATGAAATCACAAGGGCACAGAAACGTTTCAGCCATGTTTGCAAACCACTGAGCATATAAGTCCTGGACAAATAAGTAAAATTTCTTAGATTTGAAAAAGAAGTTATTACAAAAGAAGATTATAAAAGAAGCTATGAAAAAGAAGATTCCATGGTGAATGGAAAGACACTCCAACTTTCTGTCTGAAGAGATGGCTTTGTTTCTTGAGTTGTCTTCATATTCACTGTGTCCATAAGCCAATTACTCAGACTCTTTTGCCCTTGAATTTATTTTTGTTCGATTTCTAAAGTAATGCTGGAGTTTTCAGGGGAACAGAATTAATATGGTTTTCTCTGCCCATATTTCAACCCAATTCGGTGATAAACCTTGAGGCATAATGGGGAATCAGCTGTGATCCTATGGGTAAATATGAAACCAGAGAATAAGTCTTAAGCAGACTAGAGTGATGTCAACACAGCTGTCCACCAGAGAGAAGATGGGATCTAAATAGCCTTTGGGTTTGTATTTTAGTTTTGCTCCATCATGAAATTTAGGTATATGACTTCATTCCAGGCCATATATGTCACACATTTCCTTTGAGAGGTATAAGAAAGAATAAAGAGTAGTGAAGGAAGTCGGAGCAATTTAGGGGAAGTATTACCTGAAAAGGGATATATTTCACCAGAAATATAAGGCAGTGGGAGCTTATATAGGATCTGTATGCTCTGGTCCCATGAGACACAATTTTTTTAAATTAACCATATTATACCAATGTTGTCAGATCCACAAGGAATTTATTTGAAACAAGAGATAAGAAAAATGTACCCTGTAAATTATAGTATGACATAAATATAAGGAATCATAATTCACTGTTGAAATAGTTTGCAAATTAGCCACTCCATTCTGTGTCTCTGAATTGCTTCCTGTGAGCAACTCTTTGGGTTGTCTTCATATAAACTGTGAAACTAAAGAGGAGCTCAAGGGAAGAAATCACACTTATTGAAAGAAATCACACACTAGGATACAAACTCAGGTTTGCCTATATTTTTAATCTTCAGAAACTTCTTTGAAATTATCAACTAAATCTGGAACTCAGAAGTCATGCAACATGTCCAAATTTGCATAACTCATATAAGCAACATTGGAAAGACCAAAGAGATTTAGAAATTGGTTGGAAATTGTTCCATTACTCTTTGAATTCTCAACATGCCAGAGGCAGATCACTAGAAATGTCATACAAAGAATATTTAATGAACATTTTTTATTGGAATTGTTTAATTAATATACATATATTAACATTGATTTCTAAATGTTAGAATGCATAAAATACCAAACCTAATTTTTTTCTTTTTGCTAACACAAACACTTGCCTTTATTATTTTGACATTTGATTATTTTCTGTGTAATAGGCATTTTCCCTGTGGGTAGTTTAGTTGTAATTCTTTATGCTGATTACCTGGAGAAAAATATAGGATGAAAGCTGAATTACTTAATAATTATTCACCTCACTCAAGAACACATAACCAATAGCAATTATCCCAGGGTAAAAGGAACACAGTGCTCTCCTCGGTTTCACATGAACGGCAATATTTTTAAAGGTTCCAAAAAGAAGCAGTCATTTCAATAAATAAAGTTAAAATCACTTTTACATATTTTAATTTTAATGATGGGAAAAGCTGTGATGGTCACTATCAGGGAAATTCCAGGAAAAAATATGTTTTATATAGAAATGTTTCAACATGTTTCACTAATTTTCATTTATCCTGTGTCTTCTCAAATTACTGTATATTGACCTTTATTCTGCTTATTCTTTTTATATATTCTATGTCTAACCCAAAGAAACACCACAAAACATGGACTGATTTGCCCATTTTAACTAAGCAAATTGGAGGACCTAGAAGTTCATGGTTTGCTAGAGCAAGCACAGAACTTAGTTGTATAGCTGACATTACAGTTCAGACCTGCTCAGGTCAAACATGTGCTCCAAACAACACAAAACGTCTAAGGACTAAAAGGGTATTGCAGATCCTTAAAGGAAATAAAGATTTTAAAACCCTTCTGTATTACGTAGACTATACTCTTTATAATATCTTTGTTTCTGTGATGATTTTGATCATTTATATTTTGCTTATACTGTGGAAAAAAATTGCCATGGTATACACTAAGCTACCATGCTGCATTCTTATCATAAATGATGTCTTAATTGTTAAAAATGTTTTGGCAAAAATTTATGGGAACAAAAATGCTCCTTTCCCAGGGTAGTCTTAGAAGAAAGTGAACAAAAAAAACTTCTATCTGTTATCTTATTTAAAATAAATATAGCTTCTTTCTCAGAAAACAACTATATGAATTTGTCCAATGTTTTTAAGTACCCAGATATTGCAACTTTATATCCTGAATAACATATCCTTGGGATATGTGAGAGATTTTTTTTCTTTTCTCATTAAGCAGTTACATACAAAATTTCACTGGGAGTATACGCTTTGAATGGTACTAACTGAAAACACAGAATTTATCATCGATCAAAGAAAAATCTACAATCCTTGAAAGCTGACAGATTTTTAGAAGAAATGTTGATTTCCCCCAAGGGATTTTTTTTTCTGTTTCATAGTTAGTCGTTCTCTCAGTGGAAAGGTTAAAGGGTGATTAACAATTGCAGGCAAAGTTTTTCATTTTGGGCATAAGCTCCAATTTAACTATGAAAACCTAGGTAAATCCAAACAGGAAGTTTTAGATTGTGCTATAGAAATATAGTGTGAGTTTCACCTCTGTGCAAGAGGGCATTGCTTGTTTTGAAACAGATCTTTTCCCTGGAATATTAAAATGGAAAACATGACTTTGAATATGTTAAGTTCTATTAACTACTTGACTTAAAAACTGAAGCAAGGCTGGAAAGGCCAGAGGAAAGAAAATGGGAAAGGAAGACTCCCAAATTAAAGAAATCCAGAGTGCCATAACTATACCGTAAGTTGTGCTATATGTTACAAATGCAGTACATATCTGAAAGAATCCTAAAGCAAACTGGCTGCCCCTTTCTCTGCTTTTCAATTGTTTTGATAACCAAATGTCTTCATTTAATTTGCAAACTTACAATGGAAATGTCAGAATCTTTGTGAGAGTAGTGTGGTGGCTATTTTTACCACAGCCTATGTATAAAGCAGAGAGTGATTGGTTGGTTGGTTGGTTGGTTGGTTGGTTGGTTGGTTAGTTTTGTTATTTAGAAAGAACAACATGCTAGCCTAAGCAGGTTAGGAATGCCAGTGATAGGTCTAGTCAATCAGCATAACATAAGTGGGCACCAGGGCTATGATTCTAAATATCTAAATAATTGAGTAACTATTTTCTCCATTTTAATTTGAAGCTGTAGTTTCCTTGAACAGATAATGGTGATTGCCAGCTCTATTAGGACTATTAGGAAGGAGCTGACAGCCAACATTTCTCAGTGTCCCTTGACAAAACAAAGGATCCATTGGGAGTATCCATTCCCAATAGAGGATACTCTGTAGACTGATGGTGGGTGTAGGAGCAAATGATATAGGAAAAGTCAAAGGGGGCTTAAAATAAATTAAACAAGGCCCACACTAATTAATATTAATATGATAAGGCACTGGGCTAGATCACATGAAAATGCTGAAAATGCATGCTTTACCGCACAGTGGAACATTAATTTAAAGAGATAATTCACATAAGAGTTTCCTTTTGATATTAATGGCCACTTAATTGCCTTTGTGGCATGGGGAATGGGTGTCCCAAATACTGGCTACACTCTCATAGACGCCCCCAAATTGAATTTAGGTATTATGAATTTTTTATTGACTCCTTCATGTGAAAAGATAAAACACCTAACTGATTTAAATAAGTTGTTACAAATATCTAATTGCCAATTACCCAGGCCTCCCTCATCTCATGAAAATCATATATTTAACTCTCTGATTTTGTTTTATAAGAAATGCATGGAACTGGTAGCAGATGTTGCCATTTAAATAATAACTACTGTAAGAGAATCAGTATCTTCAAAATGTTTCTGAGCATAACAGATCAGTCTCCTTCTAATGCATCTTAATATATTTTATCATGACCAGCATGCATTAAGAAATTTAGAATTTCAAGCAGTATACTTGAACAAAGCAGTATTCGTATTACTTTTAAAAGATATAAGCACCCCTGATGGAAAAATACTAGGAAAAACATAAAGCTATGCTGATAATGAGATGTCAGGATGCAGCAATAAAGCATCCATTCATAATAATAATGCTCAGATAGTACACTGGGCATCCTTATGCAGAACAGAACACGGCTCATATGAACTGCTGGGAATTTATTATCTGAACACAAGGACATCAGAAAAATCAAGCATCAGCTTGGGTTATAGGGAAATAAATCAACATTTGAAACTATTCTAGTTACTATGGAGACCCTTAGGATCTACTGGACACATGTATAACATTCCTCAGGAGCCAACTTTTGTTTCTTGCATCCATTCTATTTTCAGTCATTATAATTAAGGACAAATTTTCTTACTTTTTTTAAATGCTGGTATTGATGCCTCTGATCCTGTTCCCCTTCCTTCTCTTCTGAAACTTGAATGTAGCAAAAATGAGGATATGAATGGTTATTATTAGCCATCATTCCGTGTGTAACAGATTTTGCAAACCAGACCACTACCTCATAGGCTGCTGGTTTAACAAGCTTATATAGAAGGTTGAAGATGTTCATTAACCAGTGGTTTTCATTAAAGCCAAAACACATGATAAAATGCAATAAAGTTATAACATGTTCGGCTAAGGTACTTAATATTTCATAGATTTGTATGTAGTGTAATGGTATAATTATTAAATTATTAACAAAGATTTAGGATTTTTAAGTACGTTTTTATTTCAAGCCACATTTTATCAGTATTTAAGTAGAATATTATTAAAAGACTTTAAATTAGAGGGTGAGCGGTGCCACGGAGAGTGCCCTCCGCCATCTTTGCTCCAGTGACTGGGAAGTTGGGACACCCAGGTTCTGAGACAGGCAGGCATAATATCGCTTGGGTCTCGGGCGGATTGTGTGTATGCGGCTCCCAAGTGCTGGGCTGATCTGCAGTAACCAGCGTGCCAGCTCTGCTGTGGGACTTCTGCCTGGCAGAGGGACGCCCCCTCCCCCCCCAGGAGAGATCACACACCCCTGCACAGGGCAGGAGCCTACCAGCCTCCCTTTGGCGACCTCTGCTCCAGGAATCCACTAGGCTGAGCCTTTGGATGTGCAAGGCCTCCCCAATATAAGATCACTTGGGGCAAGGCACATTAGGGCTCCAAAGTCATGCAGGAGCAGGAAGGCCCCAGAAATCGGTGCCAGGGGAATCCTGGTAATCCAGGGGGGGCAGAAATAGCTTTGCAGGCTCACAGGAGGTCCAACCAACAGCCAGTGGCAGCAGGACCAACTAACACCAGAGGTATCCAGATGGCAAAAGGCAAACGTAGGAATGTTACAAACAGAAATCAAAGTAATGTGTGACCATCCGAATCCAACTCTCCAACAGCAGCAAGTCCTGGATACCCCACCACACCCGAAAGACAAGATCTGGATTTAAAATCACTTCTCATGATCCTATTAGAGGATCACAAGAAGGACACAAATAAATCTCATAAAGAGTTACAGGAGACCATGAATCAACGGTTAGAAGCCCTTACAAAGGAAACACAAAAATCGCTTAGAGAAATGCGGGAGAACATGGATCAAAAGATGGAGGCGCACAAGGAGACAACACAAAAATCGCTTAACGAGATGAATCAACGGGTAGATGCACTCACAAAGGAATCACAAAATTTGCATAAAGAAATGCAGAAGAATATGGGTCAACAGACGGATGCCCATAAGGAGGCAACACAAAAATTGCTTAAAGAAATGAATCAACGGTTAGATGCCCTTACAAAGGAAACACGAGAACTGCTTAAAGAAGTGCAGGAGACGATGGATCAACAGATGGAATCCCATGAGGAGGAAACACAAAAATCGCTCAGAGAAATGCAGGAGAACGTGGGTCATCAGGAAGAAATCCTGAAAGAGGTAATGCAAAAATACCTTAAAGAAATACAGGAAAATACAAACAAACAAGTGAAGGATCTCAGCAAATCCATCCAGGAACTAAAAAAGGAAGTAGAAACAACTAAGAAATCACAAAGGGAGACAACATTGGAGATAGAAAACCTTGGTAAGAAATCAGGAGTCATGGATGCAAACATCAACAATAGAATACAAGAGATGGAAGAAAGAATCTCAGGTGCTGAAGATTCCATAGAAAGCATCGACTCAACAGTCAAAGAAAATGCAAAATGCTAAAAACGTGTAACCCAAAACATCCAGGAAATCCAGGACACAATGAGAAGACTAAACCTAAGGATTATAGGTATAGATGAGAGTGAAGATTTGCAACTTAAAGGGCCAGTAAACATCTTCAACAAAATTATGGAGGAAAACTTCCCTAACCTAAAGAGAGAGATGCCGATGAACGTACAAGAAGCCTACAGAACTCCAAACAGACTGGACCAGAACAGAAATACCTCCCGTCACATAATAATCAAAACACCGAATGTTCTAAACAAAGAAAGAATACTAAAAGCAGGAAGAGAAAAGGGCCAAGTAACATACAAAGGAAGACCTATCCGAATCACATCAGACTTCTCACCAGAGACTATGAAAGCCAGAAGATCCTGGGCAGATCTCATGCAGACACTAAGACAGCACAAATGCCAGCCTAGACTACTATACCCAGCAAAACTCTCAATCACCATAGATGGAGAGACCAAGATATTCCATGATAAAACCAAATTTTCACAATATCTTTCCACAAATCCAGCCCTGCAACGGATAATAGGTGGAAACCTCCAATACAGGGAGAGAAACAACACCCAGGAAAAAATGAGATAATAACCTTCTTGAATCAAACCCAAAAGTAGATAACCACTCAAACATAAAGATAGCGTCAAGAATGGCAGATGGCAATAATCACTATGCCTTAATCTCTCTTAATATCAATGGTCTCAATTCCCCAATTAAAAGACATAGACTAGCAGACTGGGTACGTAAACAGGACCCAGCATTTTGCTGCATGCAGGAAACGCACCTCAGTGTCAAAGACAAACACTACCTCAGAGTAAAAGGCTGGAAAACAATTTTACAAGCAAATGGCCCCAAGAAACGAGGTGGAGTAGCCATCCTAATATCAGATAAAATTGAATTTCAACCTAAAGTCATCAAAAAAGACACAGAAGGACGCTATATACTGATCAAGGGAAAAATCCACCATCAAGAACTCTCAATTCTGAATATCTATGCTCCAAATGCAAGGGCACCCTCATTCGTAAAAGAAACTTTACTAAAACTCAAAGCACACATCGCACCGCACACAATAATAGTGGGTGACTTCAACACCCCGCTCTCTGAAATGGATCGTTCAGGAAAGCAGAAACTAAACAGAGACACAGTGAATCTAATTGAAGCCTTGGACCAAATGGAACTAACTGATATATATAGAACATTTCATCCTAGAGCTAAAGAATACACCTTCTTCTCAGCACCTCATGGTACCTTCTCCAAAATTGACCATATAATTGGTCACAAATCAGACCTCAACAGATACAAGAAGATAGAACTAATCCCATGCCTCCTATCAGATAACTATGGAATAAGGGTGGTCTTCAATGGCAACAAAAACAAAAGAAAACCCACGTACACATGGAGGATGAACAATGCTCTACTCAATGATAACTTGGTCAAGGTGGAAATAAAGAAAGAAATCAAAGACTTTTTGAAAGTTAATGAAAATGAAGGCACAACGTACCCTAATTTATGGGACACAATGAAAGCAGTGCTAAGAGGAAAATTCATAGCCCTGAGTGCCGCCAAAAAGAAACGGGAGACAGCATACACTAACAGCTTAATGGCACACCTGAAAGCCCTGGAACAAAAAGAAGCAAATACACCAAAGAGGAGTAGAAGGCAGGAAATCATCAAACTCAGGGCTGAAATCAATCAAGTAGAAACAAATAAAACCTCACAAAGAATCAACAAAACGAGGAGTTGGTTCTTTGAGAAAATCAACAAGATAGATAAGCCCTTAGCCAGACTAACCAGAGGGCGCAGAGACAGTATCCAAATTAAAAAATCAGAAACGAAAAGGGAGAGTTAACAACAGAAACTGAGGAAATTCAAAAAAATCATCAGATCCTACTACAAAAACCTGTATTCAACACAACTAGAAAATCTTGAGGAAATGGACAATTTCCTTGACAGATACCAAGTACCAAAATTAAATCAGGATCAAATAGACCATCTAAACCGTCCTATAACCCCTGAAGAAATAGAAGTTGTCATTGGAAGTCTTCCAACCAAAAAAAGCACAGGTCCAAATGGTTTTAGTGCAGAATTCTATCAGACCTTCAAAGAAGACCTAACACCAATACTCTTCAAACTGTTCCACAAAATAGAAACAGAAGGAACACTACCCAACTCGTTCTATGAAGCCACAATTACACTAATACCAAAAGCACACAAAGATCCGACAAAGAAAGAGAATCCCAGGCCAATCTCTCTTATGAATATCGATGCAAAAATACTCAATAAAATTCTTGCCAACCGAATCCAAGAACACATCAAAACGGTCATTCACCACGATCAAGTAGGCTTCATCCCAGGGATGCAGGGCTGGTTCAATATAAGGAAATCCATCAATGTAATCCACTACATAAACAATCTCAAAGAAAAAAACCACATGGTCGTCTCATTAGATGCTGAGAAAGCATTTGACAAAATTCAGCATCCTTTCATGCTAAAGGTCTTGGAAAGATCAGGAATTCAAGGCCCATATCTAAACATAGTAAAAGCAGTTTACAGCAAACCGGTAGCCAGCATCAATCTAAATGGAGAGAAACTTGAAGCAATCCCACTAAAATCAGGGACTAGACAAGGCTGCCCTCTCTCTCCATATCTTTTCAATATAGTACTTGGAGTTCTAGCTAGAGCAATTAGACAACAAAAAGAGGTCAAAGGGATACAAATTGGAAAGGAAGAAGTCAAACTATCACTATTTGCAGACGATATGATAGTATACTTAAGAGACCCAAAGAACTCCACCAGAGAACTCCTACAGCTGATAAACGACTTCAGCAAAGTGGCTGGATATAAAATCAACTCAAGCAAGTCAGAAGCCTTCCTATACTCAAAGGATAAGCAGGGTGAAAAAGAAGTAAGAGAAATAATACCCTTCACAATAGCCACAAACCATATTAAGTATCTTGGCGTGACTAACCAAACAAGTGAAAGATCTGTACGACAAGAACTTCAAGTCTCTGAAGAGAGAAATTGAAGAAGACCTCAGAAGATGGAAAAATCTGCCATGCTCATGGATTGGCAGGATTAATATAGTAAAAATGAGCATCTTACCAAAAGTAATACACAGATTCAATGCAATCCCCATCAAAATCCCAACTCTATTCTTCATAGAGTTAGATAGAGCAATTCAAAAATTCATCTGGAATAACAGAAAACCCAGAATAGCTAAAACTATTCTCAAGAGTAAAAGAACCTCTGGGGGAATCAGTATCCCGGACCTCAAGCTGTACTACAGAGCAATAGTGTTAAAAACCGCATGGTATTGGTACAGTGACAGACATGTAGATCAATGGAACAGAATTGAAGACCCAGAAATGAATCCACACTCCTATGGTCACTTGATCTTTGACAAAGGAGCTAAAACCATCCAGTGGAAAAAAGATAGCCTTTTCAACAAATGGTGCTGGCTCAGCTGGAGGTCAACATGCAGAAGAATGCAAATTGACCCATTCTTATCTCCTTGCACTAAGCTCAATTCTAAGTGGATCAAAGATCTCCACATAAAACCAAACACACTGAAACTAATAGAAGGGAAACTAGGGAAGAACCTTGAACATATGGGCACAGGGGAGAATTTCCTGAACAGAACTCCAATAGCTTATGCTCTAAGATCAAGAATAGACAAATG
Organism: Tokudaia tokunoshimensis; assembly: GCA_036184795.1. Classification (NCBI taxonomy): domain Eukaryota; kingdom Metazoa; phylum Chordata; class Mammalia; order Rodentia; family Muridae; genus Tokudaia; species Tokudaia tokunoshimensis. The sequence goes on along the minus strand of BTHU01000016.1, from coordinate 68,455,406 downwards.
GGACCTCATTAAATTACAAAGTTTTTGCAAGGCAAAAGACACTGTCAAAAAGACAAAGCGGCAACCAACTAACTGGGAAATGATCTTTACCAACCTTACATCCGACAGAGGGCTAATATCCAAGATATACAAAGAACTCAAGAAGTTAAACTCCAGAGAGGCAAGTAACCCTATTAAAAAATGGGGTACAGAGCTAAACAAAGAGTTCTCACCTGAAGAATATCTAATGGCTGAGAAGAACCTAAAGAGATGTTCATCATCCTTAGTCATTAGGGAAATGCAAATCAAAACAACCCTGTGATTCCATCTCACACCTGTCAGGATGGCTAAGATCAAAAACACAGGAGACAGCAGTTGTTGGCGAGGATGTGGAGAAAGAGGAACACTCCTCCACTGCTGGTGGAATTGCAAGCTGGTACAACCACTCTGGAAAGCAGTCTGGCGGTTCCTCAGAAAACTGGGCATGACACTCCCGGTGGATCCGGCTATACCACTCCTGGGCATATACCCAGAGGCTTTACCTGCATGCAATAAGGACACATGCTCCACTATGTTCATAGCAGCCTTATTTATAACAGCCAGAAGCTGGAAAGAACCCAGATGTCCCTCAACGGAGGAATGGATTCAGAAGATGTGGTATATCTACACAATGGAATACTACTCTGCAATTAAAAACAATGAATTCACGAAATTCCTAGGCAAATGGTCAGAACTTGAAAATATCATCCTTAGTGAGGTAACCCAATCACAAAAGAACACACATGGTATGCAGTCACTGATAAGGGGATATTGACCCAGAATCTCGGAATACCCTAGACACAATCCGCATATCAATAGATTTCTAAAAAGATGGAAGGAGAGACCCCTGGTCCTGGAAAGACTGGATGTAGGGGAATGCCAGGACAGAGAAGCAAGATGGGGTTGAATGGAGAAAAGAGGGAGGGAAGGGGGCTTATGGGACTTTCGGGGAGGGAGTAAACGGGAAAGGGGAAATGATTTGGAATGTAAATTAATAAAATAAAATAAATAATTAAAAAAAAGACTTTAAATTAGATTCTACATTACAGAACCTCCTTAGATTCCTGTAGTTTCTCTCTCCGAAACAATCAGACTTTTCTCTATCGTGGATAATACCAAGAGTTGAAAATGGGGACTGAGAAGAGGGCTCAGTGAGGAAAATCCCTGCAGAGCAAGCATGAAGACCTGAGTTTAAATTCATAGCATCCACATAAAAGTCAGGAGTGACTGCTCATGCCTATAGCACTTGGAGGCAGAGACAAGAGGGCTTCTGAGTTCTGCTGGATAGTCATGGCTGAACTGGTGAGCTCTGGAATAGTGAGAGACCCAGTTTTTAAAACAATAAAAGTAAGAAGTAATAGAGGATATTTAAATCTGGCCTCCACATATATGTACATGTACATACACACATACAGAATTACACACACACACACACACACACACACACACACACTTAAATATAAAAATAGTCAGGTTAACTAATTTCTTCTCCCTAAAGAGCGTGTGCCACTTTAAAAGGAGATTATCTCTATCTATACATCTGTCTACCTACTTACCTAACTATTGGTTTTTTTGGGAACTGTTGTGTCTGCACTCAAGGTTATACACTTAATATTATAGTGTTCCATTTTGTTTTTAGCTGATTAATAACATACTTTTATACAATATGAGAAATTCTAGAACACGTAGCATAAACATTTCATAATATTTACATAAAATTGCTATTGGAGGTAAAGAAATTAGTTATTTTAATATTTGTAAAGCATAGCATTCATTAGGTCAAATGTCATTATTGATTTGAAAGTCTACAGTTTGCTTCTTAGAAATCAAATATATTTTTAAGAGACATCTTTCCCCAAATTATTTTTTTTCTTTTTAAAGTCAAATACTCCATGAAGTTCCTTAAATTACAAAGTATTTTTTTATTTGTGAATGAACATTACTTATTAGAAAACAGTAAGAATTGGGTCCCTGTCAAGCAAATGCACCTCTGTATCTTGTCACCCTATAGTTTGGGCTGTTTGTTTTGGGGTCATTGTCCTCACTAATCTAAAAATGCCTTTAAAACTCTGAGCCATGTCTTTCATACTTATACTACCAATGCCTAAAATACTTTTATTCTTCTATTTGATTTCCTAGATAAATGAATGAACTTAAACGATGGATAAAATTAATCTATTCTTGAACCTTGGGGTCTTTTTTCTTGTAAATGAGACAGATTAGGGTTGACCTTTGAACAAGCAATTGGTGGCACAGAAAATCAGATTAGTGTGAATAAAGACAAGTGTTGATAAAACACAGATTATCACGAAGCTTTGCAATGAAAGAGGGAGAAAAGGGCATAGCAGACTAAGAAAGAGCAGCAATCAAAGCCCTGAACTTGGGTAGAAACAAGGCATGCCAACAAGAGCAGCTCTCAAGTTTTCCATTGACACTGAAAACTCCAAATGAGTCCCTGCATCGACCGAGATCAGACTTGAAGAGATACTTTGTCCATCGTCTTTTGCTATTTATACTTGTATTTCGATCTTAATGTAAAAGACAGTGACAACAGATTCTGAGGTATGCACAGCAAATTTGCTGCAATGTTTGCTTGCTGAGTTTAAATATCCACAAACAAGATGCAGCAGAGACCCTGAACAACAGTAGCCCCACCCAGTAGAAGATGTGAATAAAGAACTAAGGGTTCCGTAAGGCATGCTCTTCACACTGCTAGATGACATCAGTATCAATGAAGATACTCTTAGCAGCATCTTTCTGTCATCTTCTGGCACTTGACGTGATATTGTTGGAATATGCTGATAGTGTGCCACCTACAGTCAACAAAATAAGCTCGACCTAACTGTGCATATTTCTGAGTTTATAGTTATCTGTGCAATAACACTCTCGTCAGTTTGCATTAGAGTAAGATTACTGAGCAGGCCATAGGATGCATGTGGAGGTAAGAAAGTAACTTTCCAGAGTTGGTTCTCTCCTTTAACTTTATTGAGGGAGGATCTCTCATGCTGTTTCTATTGTGCTGTGCTACTCCTGGCTGGCTGTCCAGTGAACCTCCAAGCAATTCTGTCTCTGCTTCTCATCTTGCTGTAGTACCATTGGATTACAGTCACATGCAACAATATACAACTTTTCCCATGGGTTCTGGGAATCTAACCCAGATCATCAGGTTTATGTGGCGAGAGCTATCCAACCCATCTATCCCTCTAGTTCATGTTTATATGCCTCTCTAAAAGTAGAAATAAAAACTTAAACCATAGTTGATGTGGGCTTTATTAGAAACATTCTGCTACATCCTATATTTCTTCATTGAGTTTCAAACTTGATTATTTTATAATATTTAGGAACAAATATTTGCTATTGATATTTGTATAATTATAACTGATGCATCACCCTCATTGATGAATACATATATGTGTGTGTGTGAGTGTTTGTGTGTGTGTGTGTATGTGTGTGTATGAACATCAAAACTATATAGCCATTCAAGAGAATGACTCAATAGGTTCTTATACATTTAATCATGCACTTACATATCAACTATTAAGCCCATTGCTAAGTTTCTGTTAAACCAAAATATAGCTTATATTTAACAAAAATCTGTACAAGAACAGCTATAGCAGCTTGATTATAATCACTACGGATGCACAGACAGGAAATTATTTTTAGTGATAGAAATACCTGGCATCTGTATTATGCTGGTAATTACCTCAGTGTACAGTTTTGTCAAATATCATTCAAATATGTATTTTAAATGGAAAAGTTTCTTCTATGGTAACCATACCTCAATAAACTTCACTTAAAGATGTTCTAGTCATTTATAAAATTTCTATAAGGAAAGATATTTTCTTAAAAGAAGTTGAAAAGCTATACCTAAGTAAGGAAAATAGAACTACTAAAATCTACAAGAACTTTGATTTCCCAGCATTTGGTGTAATGAACAATACCACATTGATAACAGCACTTGGGTTGCTTTACCTCTCATTTTTTTCCTTCCAGACTTTCTGAAAGATGAAATTTCCTGCCTCCTGGAGAGGGAAAGAAGAGGGTTAGAGCAGCCAAGAATGACACATAATTCTTACAGGGTTCATTCACATCTTTTATGGAACAAATTTCATTTTCAAGATGCAGGCATTTTTTTAGTTTTATTTAGAAAGTCGTTACCTGATGAATGATTCTTGTTGAAGAGTACCTTATCATGACAAAGCTCTCTTTATGTCACATCTATTTACTTCCAAACAAAATGCTGGCTTTCACTAGAGAACAAAGAACATCATAGTATTCTAGAACTTTGGAAAAAAAAAGTCTTATTTTATATAACAAGTCATTTTATAGACAGTAAGTAGAGAAGCAACTATTTATAATACATGGAATGCTTTTGACCCAGTATTCCAAAAAGTATTTTTATGTCTGTCATTCTGTAATCCAGACATGAAAAAGACATTGTCATCTTCAAATAATCTGAGCTCCAAAAATACAATAAATGGGAGACATATATATTTAAGGCATAACTTACACAAAAACCATTGGTGATGATTATCACACTGATATATAAATTTATATTATAATATACTAAAAATTTCAACAATTGTAATATATAATATGTATAGCTGTAATTATATGTCCTACAACATATATGTGTACATGTATGCATACACAAACACACACATATATATATAAATTATATCATGTTATATTCCCTACAATATCTAACATGTTGTCTCTGCCCTCATTGGTTTCAAAATACATAAAATCATTCCAGGCTGTGAAAGTAATGTTCAGGAATGAGTCTGTGTTGGTATTATGAATTTATTTAATTTCCTATTTATAGATTTTCTTTTTTAAGGTCATCTTAAGACTCAGAAATTTAAAGACCAGAGAACCAGATCCATCTGGCCTCTGTCAAGTTACAAACACTTGTGTCACTCAAAGGATAACCACAAAAGAAGAAATGCAATTCCTCACCATCTGATAAGAGCTGTAAATAAAATGCTGCTGAAATTGTTTTCCAATAGATAATTAAAGATAAAGATTACATAACCAGGTAGGTACAGATGAGGGTGTAGATATATGGATAAAGGAGTAGAAAAAAACATGAAATTTTTTCCTGTAAAATTTCTTCATATGCAAATCTGAAAACAAGACTTTATATTTTCATTAATTTATAGCATAATTTATCATTTTATTTTAATGGAAAAACTGATTTTTGAATATTTTAAAACTCTGTAACTTTTAAAGTATGTAGATTCTAAGTGTGGCCAAAAAAATATATCTCAAGATAAAAATAGAACTTCTGAAGAAGTACCTCAGAGAATAGGCTGAGAAGCACCTAAAGAGATGTTCATCATCCTTAGTCATTAGGGAAATGCAAATCAAAACAACCCTGAGATTCCATCTCACACCAGTCAGAATGGCTAAGATCAAAAACACAGGAGACAGCAGTTGTTGGCGAGGATGTGAAGAAAGAGGAACACTTCTCCACTGCTGGTGGGATTGCAAGCTGGTACAACCACTCTGGAAAGCAGGCTGGCGGTTCCTCAGAAAACTGGGCATGATACTCCCAGAGGATCCGGTTATACCACTCCTGGGCATATACCCAGAGGCTTTACCTGCATGCAATAAGGACACATGCTCCACTATGCTCATAGCAGCCTTATTTATAATAGCCAGAAGCTGGAAAGAACCCAGATGTCCCTCAACGGAGGAATGGATTCAGAAGATGTGGTATATCTACACAATGGAATACTACTCTGCAATTAAAAACAATGAATTCACGAAATTCCTAGGCAAATGGTCAGAACTTGAAAATATCATCCTTAGTGAGGTAACCCAATCACAAAAGAACACACATGGCATGCAGTCACTGATAAGGGGATATTAACCAAGAATCTCAGAATACCCTAGACACAATTCGCATATCAATAGATTTCTAAGAAGATGGAAGGAGAGACCCCTGGTCCTGGAAAGACTGGATGTAGGGGAATGCCAGGACAGAGAAGCAAGAGGGGGTTGAATGGGGAAAAGAGGGAGGGAAGGGGGCTTATGGGACTTTCGGGGAGGGAGGAAACGGGAAAGGGGAAATGATTTGGAATGTAAATTAAAAAAAAACTTAGAAAATAAAAAAAAATAGAACTTCAAGGATATTTTAGTAGAAAGTGAAAATCCAGCAGGAAGAATAAACAAGAGTGCCCACAAGTGACAGTGACTTACAGGAGTGGAAGGAGTAAGTTTCACACATGATCATGCAGTAGTCTGTTTCTAAGGCACTATAACGAACAATGTGTATTGCTATTTCTAAGTTCTACAGCACTTATGGTCTTTCCTTTTTTTCTTTGGCAATTTATACCTATACACACTCAATGTTTGTTATGTAAACCCTCATTGGCTCCTCTCATTCCTCTCCCTCACCTGTTCAACCTTTCTGCTTCCAAACAAAGCTTCTCTTTACTTTGGATTGTGTGTGTGTGTGTGTGTGTATGTATGTGTGTGTGTGTGTGTGTGTGTGTGTGTGTGTGTGTGTGTAAGAGAAAGAGAGAAAGAGAGATTGAACTTAAATATCATCACTTGTATACATGACTGCAATTTATTTATTTATTTATTTACTTACTTATTTACTGGAACATGGGCAACTCATCAGTTGCTACATCACTAAAGACAATGACATATTCTTCCTCCTAGCACCCATTAATTTTCCCTAATCCCTCAGGGAAGGGTGGAGTCTTATGTGCCACTCTGCCTACATAATGAATCGTGATGGGTCTAAGATTGTGCCGGTCATGACAGCTGCCATCTCCTTTTCAGTGTGAGCACATCCTCAGCACTCCTCTTACATTCTTTCCACCTGCCTCTTCACCTCCCTTAGCTAATGTTCCTTAGAAGAAAATGTGCTAGAGTTTCCAACAACAAATTAGAAACTTATTCCTCATTATTTAAGATAATATTGATGTTTATTTAATCAAAGTATTAGACGATCTATCATGAAAAGTACTAAAGTTTCCCTTGAAAAGAAAAAACTTGTCATGAATATCTGTTGAAGTTTGGTCTTTTGCTGTATATTGTAATGCGAAATAGTACCCCATGGTCTGGTTGCCCCTAGGGATGAGGAGATTCTCATGTACACATAGTGATGCTACATAACATTACTCCTTAATTTAAAACTATTGGTTGAATAAAGATCCTGGCAGCCTATAACTAGGCAGAAGAGATGTAGGCAGATTTTTGATTCCTGGGTTTGGGGTCTGAGGCAGGGCCATGAGGTAAAGAGAAAAGAAAGTAGAGAGAGGAGAAGATCCCATGGGGGTAGAGGATCATGAGGGCTGGCCAGTTTGAGTAAGAGCAGCACAGGTGAAACACACCAAGTCATATCTTGAAGTTATTTGACAGTGAAGTTGACAAAATAGCATAGAGAGTTGATATCTGCCCAGCATTGGTGCTATTAAGGTTTACTATGAATATAAAAGTTTTGTTTCTCATATCTGGGAACTGAATGTTCTAAGGTAGAGTAAAAACCCCCAGATTGATTTTAAATACTTACCACCACAAATATTCATAGGAGCCCAGAACTTATTTGTAGATTTTCCAGTTCATGGGCATTTGGATTCTCTACGATTTTGGCTGTGTATATGAAACCACTGTGAACACTCTGTAGGTCTCTTGGTGATTGTATACATGTGTTTCTGCTGCAAAATTCCTGGATCATAGGATAGTACACGATGCCAAACTATTTTCCAAAGAGGCCTCATAAATTTCTATAAGGCACATGTGAGAGAGCCTGTCATAACAAATACCATTATGTTTTGGGAAAGGTGGTACTAATCATCTTATGAGGGATTTGATTTTCTTTTCCTTACACTAACGAGGTTATGAAGTGTTCTCCTTATCCTTTTTGATAACCTTTGGTTGAAAATTGATTTTATCCAGTATTTGAATGGCTACTTCACCTTCTTTCTTGGGACCATTTGCTTGGTAAATTGTTTTCCAACACTTCACTCCGAGGTACTGTCTGTCTTTGACACTGAGGTGTGTTTCCTGTATGCATCAAAATGCTGGGTCCTGTTTCCATATCCAGTATATTAGTCTATGTCTTTTTATTGGGCAATTGACTCCATTGACATTAAGAGATATTAAGGAATAGTAATTGTTGCTTCCTGTTATTTTTTAAATTAATTTTTTGTTTGTGTGGCTATTTTATTTGGGGTTTTTTGAAAGAAGATTATTTTCTTGCTTTTTCTAGGGTGTAGTTTCCCTCTTGTGTTGGAGTTTTCCATCTATTATCCTTTGAAGGGCGGGATTTGTTGAAAGATAATGTGCAAATTTGGTTTTGTCATGGAATATCTTGGTTTCTCCATCTATGGAGATTGAGATCTTTGCTGGGAATAGTAGTCTGGACTGGCATTTGTGCACTTTTTTTTTAAATTTTATTTTCTAACTTTTTTTTTATTTACATTCCAAATCATTTCCCCTTTCCCGTTTACTCCCTCCCCGAAAGTCCCATAAGTCCCCTTCCCTCCCTCTTTTCCCCATTCAACCCCCTCTCGCTTCTCTGTCCTGGCATTACCCTACATCCAGTCTTTCCAGGACCAGGGGTCTGTCCTTCCATCTTCTTAGAAATCTATTGATATGTGAATTGTGTCTAGGGTATTCTGAGATTCTGGGTTAATATCCCCTTATCAGTGACTGCATACCATGTGTGTTCTTTTGTGATTGGGTTACCTCACTAAGGATGATATTTTCAAGTTCTGACCATTTGCCTAGGAATTTCGTGAATTCATTGTTTTTAATTGCAGAGTAGTATTCCATTGTGTAAATAAACCACATCTTCTGAATCCATTCCTCCGTTGAGGGACATCTGGGTTCTTTCCAGCTTCTGGCTATTATAAATAAGGCTGCTATGAACATAGTGGAGCATGTGTCCTTACTGCATGCAGGTAAGGCCTCTGGGTATATGCCCAGGAGTGGTATAGCCGGATCCTCCGGGAGTGTCATGCCCAGTTTTCTGAGGAAACGCCAGACTGCTTTCCAGAGTGGTTGTACCAGCTTGCAATTCCACCAGCAGTGGAAGAGTGTTCTTCTTTCTCCACATCCTCACCAACAACTGCTGTCTCCTGTGTTTTTGATCTTAGCCATTCTGACTGGTGTGAGATGGAATCTCAGGGTTGTTTTGATTTGCATTTCCCTAATGACTAAGGATGATGAACATCTCTTTAAGTGCTTCTCAGCCATTAGATATTCTTCAGCTGAGAACTCTTTGTTTAGCTCTGTACCCCATTTTTTAATAGGGTTACTTGCCTCTCTGGAGTTTAACTTCTTGAGTTCTTTGTATATATTGGATATTAGCCCTCTGTCGGATGTAGGGTTGGTAAAGATCATTTCCCATTTTGTTGGTTGCTGCTTTGTCTTTTTGACAGTGTCTTTTGCCTTGCAAAATCTTTGTAATTTAATGAGGTCCCATTTGTCAATTCTTGATCTTAGAGCATAAGCTATTGGAGTTCTATTCAGGAAATTCTCCCCTGTGCCCATATGTTCAAGGTTCTTCCCTAGTTTCCTTTCTATTAGTTTCAGTGTGTCTGGTTTTATGTGGAGGTCCTTGATCCACTTGGAATTGAGCTTAGTGCAAGGAGATAAGAATGGGTCAATTTGCATTCTTCTGCATGTTGACCTCCAGCTGAGCCAGCACCATTTGTTGAAAAGGCTATCTTTTTTCCACTGGATGGTTTTAGCTCCTTTGTCAAAGATCAAGTGACCATAGGAGTGTGAATTCATTTCTGGGTCTTCAATTCTGTTCCATTGATCTACATGCCTGTCACTGTACCAATACCATGCGGTTTTTAACACTATTGCTCTGTAGTACAGCTTGAGGTCCGGGATACTGATTCCCCCAGAGGTTCTTTTACTCTTGAGGATAGTTTTAGCTCTCCTGGGTTTTCTGTTATTCCAGATGAATTTTTGAATTGCTCTTTCTAACTCTATAAAGAATTGAGTTGGGATTTTGATGGGGATTGCATTGAATCTGTATATTACTTTTGGCAAGATGGTCATTTTTACTATATTAATCCTGCCAATCCATGAGCATGGCAGATTTTTCCATCTTCTAAGGTCTTCTTCAATTTCTTTCTTCAGAGACTTGAAGTTCTTGTCATACAGATCTTTCACTTGTTTGGTTAGAGTCACACCAAGATACTTTATATGGTTTGTGGCTATTGTGAAGGGTATCATTTTTCTTACTTCTTTCTCAGCCTGCTTATCCTTTGAGTATAGGAAGGCTACTGACTTGCTTGAGTTGATTTTATATCCGGCCACTTTGCTGAAGTCGTTTATCAGCTGTAGGAGTTCTCTGGTGGAGTTCTTTGGGTTGCTTAAGTATACTTATCTTATCGTCTGCAAATAGTGATAGTTTGACTTCTTCCTTTCCAATTTGTATCCCTTTGACCTCTTTTTGTTGTCTAATTGCTCTAGCTAGTACTTCAAGTACTATACAGAAAAGATATGGAGAGAGAGGGCAGTATTGTCTAGTCCCTAATTTTAGTGGGATTGCTTCAAGTTTCTCTCAATTTAGATTGATGCTGGCTACAGGTTTGCTGTAAATTGCTTTTACTATGTTTAGATATGGGCCTCGAATTCCTGATCTTTGCAAGAACTTTAGCGTGACAGGATGCTGAATTGTGTCAAATGCTTTCTCAGCATCTAATGAGATGACCATGTGTTTTTTTTTCTTTGAGATTGTTTATATAGTGGATTACATTGATGGATTTCCTTATATTGAACCATCCCTGCATCCCCGGGATGAAGCCTACTTGACCGTAGTGAATGATCATTTTGATGTGTTCTTAGATTCGGTTGGCAAGAATTTTATTGAGTATTTTTGCATCGATATTCATAAGAGAGATTGGCCTGAGATTCTCTTTCTTTGTCGGATCTTTGTGTGCTTTTGGTATTAGCGTAATTGTGGCTTCATAGAACGAGTTGGGTAGTGTTCCTTCTGTTTCTATTTTGTGGAACAGTTTGAAGAGTATTGGTGTTAGGTCTTCTTTGAAGGTCTGATAGAATTCTGCACTAAAACCATCTGGACCTGTGCTTTTTTTGGTTGGAAGACTTCCAATGACAACTTCTATTTCTTCAGGGCTTATAGGACGGTTTAGATGGTCTATTTGATCCTGATTTAATTTTGGTACTTGGTATCTGTCAAGGAAATTGTCCATTTCCTCGAGATTTTCTAGTTGTGTTGAATACAGGTTTTTGTAGTAGGATCTGATGATATTTTTGAATTTCCTCAGTTTCTGTTGTTATCTCTCCCTTTTCGTTTCTGATTTTATTAATTTGGATACTGTCTCTGTGCCCTCTGGTTAGTCTGGCTAAGGACTTATCTGTTTTGCTGATTTTCTCAAAGAACCAACTCCTCGTTTTGTTGATTCTTTGTATGGTTTTATTTGTTTCTACTTGATTGATTTCAGCCCTGAGTTTGATGATTTCCTGCCTTCTACTCCTCTTTGGTGTATTTGCTTCTTTTTGTTCCAGGGCTTTCAGGTGTGCCATTAAGCTGTTAGTGTATGCTGTCTCCCGTTTCTTTTTGGCGGCACTCAGGGCTATGAATTTTCCTCTTAGCACTGCTTTCATTGTGTCCCATAAATTAGGGTATGTTGTGTCTTCATTTTCATTAACTTTCAAAAAGTCTTTGATTTCTTTCTTTATTTCCACCTTGACCAAGTTATCATTGAGTAGAGCATTGTTCAGCCTCCATGTGTATGTGGGTTTTCTGTTGTTTTTGTTGCCATTGAAGACCACCCTTATTCCATAGTGATCTGATAGGAGGCATGGGATTATTTCTATCTTCTTATATCTGTTGAGGTCTGATTTGTGACCAATTATATGGTCAATTTTGGAGAAGGTACCATGAGGTGCTGAGAAGAAGGTGTATTCTTTAGCTCTAGGATGAAATGTTCTAGATATATCTGTTAGTTCCATTTGGCCCAAGGTTTCAATTAGATTCACTGTGTCCCTGTTTAGTTTCTGCTTTCCTGAACGATCCATTTCAGAGAGCGGGGTGTTGAAGTCACCCACTATTATTGTGTGCGGTGTGATGTGTGCTTTGACCTTTAGTAAAGTTTCTTTTACGAATGAGGGTGCCCTTGCATTTGGAGCATAGATATTCAGAATTGAGATTTCTTCTTGGTGGATTTTTCCCTTGATCAGTATGTAGTGTCCTTCTGTGTCTTTTGTGATGACTTTAGGTTGAAAATCAATTTTATCTGATATTAGGATGGCTACTCCGGCTCATTTCTTGGGGCCATTTGCTTGTAAAATTGTTTTCTAGCCTTTTACTCTGAGGTAGTGTTTGTCTTTGACACTGAGGTGCGTTTCCTGCATGCAGCAAAATGCTGGGTCCTGTTTACGTATCCAGTCTGCTAGTCTATGTCTTTTTATTGGAGAATTGAGACCATTGATATTAAGAGAGATTAAGGCATAGTGATTATGGCCACCTGCCATTCTTGATGCTATCTTTATGTTTGAGTGGTTATCTACTTTTGGGTTTGATTCAAGAAGGTAACTATCTCATTTTTTCAGGGTGTTGTTTCTCTCCCTGTATTGGAGGTTTCCACTTATTATCCTTTGCAGGGCTGGGTTTGTGGAAAGATATTGTGAAAATTTGGTTTTATCATGGAATATCTTGGTCTCTCCATCTATGGTGATTGATAGTTTTGCTGGGTATAGTAGTCTAGGCTGGCATTTGTGCTGTCTTAGTGTCTGCATGAGATTTGCCCAGGATCTTCTGGCTTTCATAGTCTCTGGTGAGAAATCTGATGTGATTTGGATAGGTCTTCCTTTGTATGTTACTTGGCCCTTTTCTCTTCCTGCTTTTAATATTCTTTCTTTGTTTAGTATATTTGGTGTTTTGATTATTATGTGACGGGAGGTATTTCTGTTCTGGTCCAGTCTGTTTGGAGTTCTGTAGGCTTCTTGTACATTCATCGGCATCTCTCTCTTTAGGTTAGGGAAGTTTTCCTCCATAATTTTGTTGAAGATGTTTACTGGTCCTTTAAGTTGCAAATCTTTACTCTCATCTATACCTATAATCCTTAGGTTTGGTCTTCTCATTGTGTCCTGGATTTCCTGGATGTTTTGGGTTACACATTTTTTGCATTTTGCATTTTCTTTGACTGTTGAGTCGATGCTTTCTATGGTATCTTCAGCACCTAAGATTCTTTCTTCCATATCTTGTATTCTATTGTTGATGTTTGCATCTATGACTCCTGAATTCTTCCCAAGGTTTTCTATCTCCAAAGTTGTCTCCCTTTGTGATTTCTTAGTTGTTTCTACTTCCTTTTTTAGATTCTGGATGGATTTGCTGAGATCCTTCACTTGTTTGTTTGTATTTTCCTGTATTTCTTTAAGGTATTTTTGCATTACCTCTTTCAGGATTTCTGCCTGTTGACCCAAGGTCCTCTGCATTTCTCTAAGCGATTTTTTTGTTTCCTCCTCATGGGATTCCATCTGTTGATCCATTATCTCCTGCATTTCTTTAAGCAGTTTTAGTGTTTCCTTTATAAGGGCATCTATCCGTTGATTCATTTCTTTAAGCAATTTTTGTGTTGCCTCCCTATAGGCATCCCTCTGTTGACCCATATTCTTCTGCATTTCTTTATGCAATTTTTGTGATTCTTTTGAAAATGCATCCTCCCGTTGATTCGTTTCTTTAAGCGATTTTTGTGTTGTCTCCTTGTGGGCCTCCATCTTTTGATCCATGTGCTCCTGCATTTCTCTAAGCGATTTTTGTCTTTCCTTTGTAAGGCTTCTAACCGTTGATTCATGGTCTCCTGTAATTCTTTATTAGATTTATTTGTGTCCTTCTTGTGATCCTCTAATAGCATCATGAGAAGTGATTTTATATCCAGATCTTGTCTTTCGGGTGTGGTGGGGTATCCAGGACTTGCTGCTGTTGGAGAGTTTGGTTCGGATGGTGCCATATTACTTTGATTTCTGTTAGTAATGTTCCTATGTTTGCCTTTTGCCATCTGGTTACCTCTGGTGTTAGTTGGTCCTGCTGTCACTGGCTGTTGTTTGGACCTCCTGTGAGCCTGCAAAGCTATTTCTGGCCCCCCTGGATTACCAGGATTCTCCTTGCACCGATTTCTGGGGCCTGCCCTGCTCCTGAGTGACTTTGGAGCCCTGATGTGCCTTGCCCCAAGTGATTTTATATTGGGGAGTCCCTGCACATCCAAAGGCTCTGCATAGTGGATTCCCAGAGCAGAGGTCACCAAAGGGAGGCTGGTAGGCTCCTGCCCTGTGCAGGGGTGTGTGATTTCTCTCAGAGGGGGGGAGGGGGCGTGCCTCTGCAAGGCATAAGTACCACAGCAGAGCTGGTGTGCTGGTTACTGCAGATCTGCCCAGGATCTGCCTTGGGAGCAGGGTACACACAAGCCACCAGAGACCCAAGCGATATTATGCCTGTCTGTCTCCAAGCCTAGCGGTCCCAACTACCTGGTAGCTGGAGCAAAGATGGCGGAGTGCACTCTTCACTCTCTCGGCAGTGCAGGTCACCCCGCAGAGGGGATGGCCCACTGCAGAGCTGGCGCCCAGATGACCACAGCACTGTCTCGTTCTTGGGAGCAGATGGAAGCCCCAAGAGGCCGTGTCCCAAGCGATGTTATATTGGGAGGAACCTGGTTACCTGTCTCCTCAGTGCAGTCTACTGGAACAGAGGTCGCCAAAGGGAAGCTGGTAGGCTCCAGTCCAGTGCAGGGGTCCCTCTGCAAGGCAGAAGTCCCACAGCAGAGCTGGCACGTCGATCACTGCAGACCTGCCCAGGTCTTGGGAGCAGGGTACACACAAGCTGCCTGAGACCCAAGCGATATCATGCCTGTCTGTCTCTGAGCCTGGCGGTCCCCACCAACTGGCCACTGGAGCAAAGATGGCAGAGTGCCGGTATTTGTGTTCTTAGGGTCTGTGTGACATCTACCCAGGGTCTTCTAGCTTTCATCATCTCAGGTGAGAAGTCTGGTATAATTCTCATAGGTCTGCCTTTATAAGTTACTTGACATTTTTCCTTTACTGCTTTTAATATTCTTTCTTTGTTGTGTGCATTTGGTGATTTGACTATTATGTGATGGGAGGAATTTCTTTTCTAGTCAAATCTATTTGGAGTTCTGTAGGCTTCTTGTATGTTTGTGGGCAACTCTTTCTTTAGGTTAGGGAAGTTTTCTTCTATAATTTTGTTGAAGATATTTACTGTCCCTTTAAGTTGGGAATCATCACTCTCTTCTATACCTATTATCCTTAGGTTTGGTTTTCTCATTGTGTCCTAGATTTCCTGAATGTTTTGTGCTAGGAGCTTTTTGAATTTTGCATTTCTTTGACTGTAGTGTCAATGTTTTCTATGGTATTTTCTGCACCTGAGATTCTGTCTTCTATCTCTTGTATTCTGTTTGTGATGTTTGCATCTATGACTCCTGATATCTTTTCTAGGTTTCCTACATCCAGGGTGTCTCCTTTTGTGATATCTTTATTGTTTCTATTTCCATATTTAGATTCTGAATGGTTTTGTTCTATTCTTTCACCTGTTTGGTTGTGTTTTCCTTTAATTCTTTAAGGGATTTTCGTATTTCTTTAAGGGCTTCTACATGTTTACCTGTGTTCTCCTGTATCTCTATAAGGGAGGTATTTATGTCCTTCTTACAGTCCTCTATCACATCATGAGATGTGATTTAAATCAGAGTCTTGCTTTACTGGTATGTTGGGGTATCCAGGGTTCACTGTGGTGGGAGAACTGGGTTCTGATGATGTCAAGTAGCCTTGGTTTTTGTTGCTTATGTTCTTGTCCTTGCCTCTTGCCATGTGGTTATCTCAGATGTTAGCTGCTGTTGCTATGTGTTACTGTGACTTGTCCCTCCTGCAAGCCTGTTAGTACTCCTGGGAGACCAGTTCTTTCCTGGCAGAATTTGGGTACGGAGAGCTGTGGCACATGGTCAACTCCAGGGTGCAGACAGAAACTGCAAGGATACTGTTCCAGGCTATTCCTTGGTTACTGTGTCCTGAGGGCTCTGGGTTGGTTGCTCTGAGCAGAAGTGGTGGTCTTACCTATGTTCATAGGCATGTCTGTGCTCCTGGGAGACCAGCTCTCTCCTGGCCTGGCAGTATTTAGGTATGGAGCACTGTGTCAACTATTTACAATTTAAAACATTTATATATTAAAAAACCCTCTAAATTTTTCTAGGCTTTCACTGAAGCACTAAAAAGAACTGGCATCCCAAAGCAGCTGGAAAGGACTGCAGGAACAACTTGGTTTCAGATCACTGCACAATAGGAACAGAAATAGTCTACATATGTGCTACTAAAAATTAGGTATCTAAAGTTGGATATTCAGTGTTTGCACACCCCCTCGATGTATAGGATGTGGACTTGCCATACTGCCTTCATTTCCCAACAATTACAAATGAAAAATACATGTTTAACCACTGTAGATATGCATAATCTTCAAATGCTGAATTCAACAGCATGTTGTGAAACAAAGTCCTGGCCACAATTCTATCTCTTGCTCAGTCAAAATTAGCTTCCTCTACGTTTGCTACAAAACTTAGACAAGAAAGCTCTCTAAGATTTTTACATTGCCATTTATTATCTTGCCTCAGGACAAATGAGAGTCTGGTACTGAAAGGTTTTTGAAGTAGCAGTGCTGAAGATAAAAGAAACATAGCAAAAGGAAGTAGACATTGTACTAAGTTAAAAAATAAGCAGCAGTCATATAGACCGAAAACAGAAGCAAGGTCAGTCTACCCAGAAGCCCACAGAGAATCTAGACTAACTCAAATACTTGGCAATGTAATCAAAACAAAAATAGATAGCAAGTATGGCTACAAAAGTGATAATCCTGGAATGATGTCTAGAAAAAAAATCAATGAACTCAAACCAACCTGTATCTGAAATAAATGAGGGACAAGAAAAACCTGGAAATGGAAGAATAGAAATATAAAACATGTAAAATTAGAAGAAATGGATAGGAAATTAACGCGATGTAAAAAAAAGACCACACATTTTTCCTAGCAAAAATAAAAGATGATATAGCAATTTTAAAACCCTGAAACTATTTACAATAATAAAACCATAAATAGAAAATAAGCAAAAATAAAATAATGACTAGGAAATAATCAAATGTCAACTAATCTATAAAAATCAAAGTGAGATGCATGAGATCTGCACCTTTAAACCAAATTGACTTAAAAAGAGATTTATTCTCCTAGAGTGCTACATCTGCTCTAGCTCTTTTACTCTTGCCTCCTCTTCTATGGTGTTCTCTGAGCTCTAAGGGAAGAGATTTCATGGAGACATCCTATCAAGAGGTAAGTATTCCAGAGTCTCTATCTCTGTCTCTGTCTCTCTGTTTCCCTGTTTCCGTCTCTCTCTGTCTTCCTGTTTCCCTGTCTCTTTCTCTCTCTCTCTGCCTCTCTCTCTGTCTCTCTCTCTGTCTCTCTGCCTCTCTCTCTCTCTCTCTCTCTCTCTCTCTCTCTCTCTCTCTCTCTCTGTGTGTGTGTGTGTGTGTGTGTGTGTGTGTGTGTGTGTGTGTGATGTTTGACTGTGTGTCTCTATATTGGTTCCCATTTATTGCAGGAGGTAGCCTCTCTGATGGTGGCTGAATAAGCGACAGATCTATGAATACAGGACAGATCTATGAATATAGGAGTCATCTTATCACTACTTTTTTTTTAAGAGCAGTATTAGAGCCTCTAAGTCAAGTGGGTAAAGTTCATTTGAATGCACAGAAAATGAAGCAGAAAGTACATGACCTGTGTGGGTCTGCCCCAAGTCCTCTGCATATATATCATGGCTCCCAGTTTAGTGTTTTTATGGGATTCCTGAGTGTGCAAATGAGTGGGTCTCTGATTTTTTGTGCCTTTACTTGGCTCTTTTCCTTCTGTTAGTCTGTCTTGCCCAACTTTAGTGAGATGGTTTTTGGTTTATCTTACTATACTTTATTTTGTTGTTTTGTTGTTATCTCTTAAAGGCCTGTTCTTTTCAATGAGAGAACAAAAGAGGTGGATCCAGATGGGAGGCGATGAGAGGTGGAACTGGGAAAAGTAGAGAGAGAAGAACCTGTAATCAAGATATATTGTATACAAAGAGCATTTATTTTCCATAAAAGAAGGGGGAAAGATTTATTTTTATTTTATGTAGATGAGTATCTTAGAGCTTTGTTGCTGTGAAGAAACACCATGATCAAGCCAACTCTTATAAAGAAAAACATTTAATTTTGAGTTGGCTTATGGTTTCAGAGTTTAGTCCATTATCATCATGGCAGGAAGCATGGCAGCACGTAGGCCCATATGGTGCTAGAGATGACTAGAGTTATAAATCTTGATCTGAAGGCAGCAGAAGGAGACAGTGTGGAACACTAAGTATAGCTTAAGAATAGGAAACCTCAAAGCCTGCTCCCACAGTGACACACTGTAATTTTTTCAAAACCTATTTTAATGATGGTTTTTAAATGCTTTAACCCCTCTTTTAGTCCACCATCCTCCAGAGGTAGTAGTAAAGAAAAGATGTGAGGAGGACCCAGGGTTGGGGGGGTGGTCCTGTTTAGAAGGGTTCTTTCGGAGCAACTCCCATCTGTGCTGTCTGGACAGCAGCAGTTCAGTTCACAGATTACCAGTGCAGTTGGATCCACTCATAAACACTTCGTGGATACATCAGCAGTTGAGTTTGGTAGAGTCAGGATAGCAACAGTGGTGACAGGAGCTAGCAGAGACAGCCAGGCCTCAGTCTAGGCTCTAGTCAGCACAGGGGACCAGGAGGAATGCCAGAAGTTCTCTGCTGGGCCTCTTTCAGGGAAGCGTAGATCAGTGAAGATGAGAGACCCACAAGCGCTGCACAGCTAGTTGTGTAAGCAAGCCAAGCTCAGCCTCCATCACTGTCTGTGGAGTCCTCTTCATATCCAACAAACATTACATGTGCTCCATGGGTCTTGGCTCAGCATATTCATCTGTCTCAGCTGACATCACTCTGCCAATCAGCCCTAGTCCACAGAAGTGGCAAGAAACTGCATCACACTACCAGAAGTTGTTTCTTCCTATGAAGTCCTGACAAATGCAGCTCAACTATTCAATGTAAGGTGGACCAATACATGTGTGTTATTAGCAAAGAATCCTTCATCACACGTCCTTTCACGTGCTTACTTTAGCAGAACATCTTCTGTCCTGTGTCCACTTCAGCTAAACATTCCTTCATGTGTTTGACCCAGCAAAATACCATTCAAACAACTTTCCAAAGAACTCTTTTTTTTAATTAGATATATTCTTTATTTACATTTCAAATGATTTCCCATTTCCTGGTCCCCCCCCCGAAAGTCCCATAAGTGCTCTCCCCTCCCCCTGTTCCCCAATCAACCCCCTCCTGCTTCCCTGTCCTGGTATTCCCCTACACTGCTGCTTGGAGCCTTTCCAGGACCAGGGGCCTCTCCTTCTATTTCTCTGATTTTCAGATTTTTAAACAAGGATGAAAATTCACACCCAGACATAATTTCTGGCAAAATGTTTTGAACTTCAAAGATTAAGTTCATAAGTAAAATGATAGCATTTAAATGCTATTACCAAAATGTGATAACTATTAAAATACCTTTATACTTTTAATGTTTCTGCAGTACTGAATGAAAATATGCCAGGAGAAAATCGCTATGCAACTTTCTTGTTAATGTTTGTATTATTCCTTTTTCTTTTTTTTTCTTTTTTCTTATTACATTTTTTATTATGGGTGATTTGATCTCTTTTTTAATACTTTCATTAAAGCTGAATTACATCACTTCCTTCCTCTATTTCTTCCCTCCATCCCCCATATCCTCCCTCCAACCTCTCTCAGCCCAACCTCCCATTGATAACCTTTTTTTAAATTTTATATATACATATATATATATGTATGTTCACAAATATATAAATACAGCATACTAAGTTCATTGCTGTTTATATGTATATGGTTTCATGGTTGATGACCTTTTGTTGAAACCAATAAGGAGGTCATTCCTGGACGGGCCTAATTATACTTCTCTAAGCAGTCACTACTTGCCTGAGACAAAACAAACATTACCTCTCCCTTCACCTTTCCTTTCTCCAAATATTCTCATATCTCCTACTCCCTTTCAAACTACTGGCCTCTTTTTTTAATTATTATTATCACATACAGATGCTTAAATGAAGAGAAATAAGGTGCAGAGTCCATTTAGTATGGCTTCATGTATATATTATCTCAGTCCAGAACACTTTGCATTGGATAACCAATTAGAGGTTTCAGTCCCTGGAAGAGATTTATGTTCTTTCTCTCTCTTGGTAGTCATTCATTGTCTGCAGTGCTTTGTCTAGTGCCTGGACTCTGTGAGTTTGTGTTTCTTTTCTGCATTTGCATGTATGTTCATATTATTAGTTCCCAGGTCTTATTTATGCAAACATACATAGTATGTTCTAGTATTATAAAATCTTGACTATAGGAAAGATGCTTTCAGATTAGAACCAGCTCAAATCATCTGAGTCCTGTGTCCATTGTGTGCAGTAGCTTCATATAGGGATTTACATTCAAACTCTAAGCAGCAGCCATGGGCAAAAGGATCAGCTTGTATGGATTTGTACACTCTGGTCAAAAAGTTCAAATGGATGCTTCTCGTGCCTGGTACTGGAGTTTTTGTTATATAGTATATGGCTTTTGTGGGGAGCATTGTTAACGCAAGCTACATTACTTCATTTAGTATTTAATACACCTGGTAGGATGCATGGATTTAATTCAATCTTCTGTCTGTTGAGGCTTGTTTTGTGTACAATTATATGGTCAATTTTGGAAAAGGTACCATGAGGTGCTGAGGAAGTACATTCTTTTGTTTTAGAGTAAAACGTTCTGTAGATATCTTTGGTTCATAACTTCTGTTAGTTTCACTCTGTCTCTGTTTAGTTTCTGTTTCCACGATCTGTCCATTGGTAAGAGTGGAGTGTTGATATCTTCCACTATTACTGTGTGAAGATCAATGTGTACTTTGAGCTTTAGCAATGTTTTTTTTACAAATGCGGGTGCCATTGCATTTGAGGCATAGACGTTGGAATTGAGAGGTCATCTTGGTAGATTTTTCCTTTGATGAGTATAAAGTATCTTTCCTCATCTTTTTTGATAACTTTTGGTTGAAAGTCAATCTTATGCAATATTAGAATGGCTACTCCAGCTTGTTTCTTGGGACCATTTGCTTGGGAAATTTTTTTTTCTAGCCTTTTACTCTGAGGGCATGTCTGTCTTTTTCACTAAAGTGTGTTTCCTGTATGTAGCAAAAGATGGATCCTATTTACATATCTAGTCTGTTAATCTGTCTTTTTATTGGGGAATTGAGTCCATTGACATTAAGAGATATTAAGGAAACGTGATTGTTGCTTCCTGTTATTTTTGTTGTTAGAGGTGGAATTATGCTAGTGTGGTTCTCTTCTTTTGGATTTTTTGTGAGAAAATAAATTTCTTGCTTTTTCTTGGGTATAGTTTCCCTTCTTGTGTTAGAGTTTTCCTTCTATTATGTTCTGTAGGGCTGATTTGGTGGAAAGAGTGTTTAAATTTGGTTTTGTCATGGAATATCTTGGTTTCTCTCTAAGGCAATGGAGAGTTTTTCTGGATATGGTAGCCTAGGCTAGCATTTTTGTTCTCTTAGGGTCTGTATGACATCTGCCCAACATCTTCTGGCTTTTAAAGTCTTGAAAAATCTGGTGTAATTGCAATAGGTCTGCCTTTATATAGTGCTTGACCTTTTTCCCTTACAGCTTTTAATATTCTTTCTTTATTCTGTGCATTTGGTGTTTTAATTGTTGTGTGACAGGAGGAACTTCTTTTTCTGGTTCAATCTAGTTAGTGTTCTGTAGGCTTCTTGTATGTTTATGGGCATCTCTTTCTTTAGGTTAGGGAAGCTTTCTTGTATAATTTTGTTGTAAATGTCTATTGGCCCTTTAGGTTGGGAATCTTTCCTCTTTTCTATACATATTATTCTTAGGTTTGATCTTTTCATTGTGTCCTGGATTTCATGAACGTTTTGGGTTCAGAGTTTTTTGCATTTTGCATATTCTTTGACAATTGTGTTAGTGATTTCTATGGTATCTTCTACACCTGAGATTCTCTCTTCTATCTCTTGTATTCTGTTGGTGATGCTTGCATCCACGACTCCTGATCTCTTTCCTAGGTTTTACATCTCCAGAGTTGTCTCCCTTTGTGATTTCTTTATTGTTTTTGTTGCAGTTTTTAGGTCTTGAATGGTTTTGTTCAATTCCTTTGGCTGTTTGGTTGTGCTTTCCTGTATTTCTTTAAGGGATTTATGTGTTTCCTCTTTAAGGGTTCCTCAGAAAATTGTAAATAGTTCTAACTGAGGATCCCTATATACCATTCCTGGGCATATATCCAAAAGATGCTCCAACATAAAAGAAGGATACATGTTCCACTATGTTTTATAGTAATAAATAATATGGCTATTATTTATAATAGCCAGAAGCTGGAAACAACCCAGATGTCCCTCAACAGAAGAATAGATACAGAAAATGTGATGCCTTTACACAGTGGATTACTACTCAGTTATTAAACAATGACTTCATGAAATTTGCAGGCAAATCGATAGACCTAGAAAATATCATCTGGAGCAAGGTAACACAGACACAAAAGAACACAGATGGTATGTACTCACTGATAAGTGGATATTAGCCCCAAATCTCAGAATACCCACAATACAACCCAGAAAACACATGGAGCTTAAGAAGAAGGAAGACCAAAGTATAGATGCTCCAATCCTACATAGAACGTAGAACAAAATAATCACAGGAAGTAGAAGGAGGGAACTGGGAAGGAGAGAGGAAGGGGAAGAAAAATGGAGGGTAGAATCAGATATTGTAAGGGACAGGAGAGAAGTACAGAGGGTCAGTAAATTGAATGGAGATGTATAGCAGTGGGGAATGGGGAACTGGTGGTAGCCACTAGATAGTCCCAAATGCCAAGAAGCAAGAGGTTCCCAGAACCCAACAGGGATGATATTTGCTGAAATACTCATAAAAGCAGAGATAGAATCTATAGAAACTATATCTAGTAGGTAGGCATGGCCCCTGGTTGAGGGATGGGGCCCTCATCAATCTCAAAAATTTTAATCCAGTTTTCTGAAGAACCTCCAGATTTATTTCCAGAGTGAGTATACCAGTTTGCAATCCCATCACAAATGCAGGAGTGTTCTTCTTTCTCCATATCCTCAATAGCATGTACTGTCACTTGAGTTTTTGATCCTAGTCATTCTGATTGATGTGAGGTGAAATCTCAAGGTCATTTGCATTTGCATTTCCCTGATCACTAAGAACTTTCAACATTTCTTTAAGTGCTTCTCAGCCATTTGAAATTCATCTGTTAAGAATTTTCTGGTTAGTTCTATACTCCATTTTGATCGGGTTGTTTGGGTTTTTTGTTGATTAGCTTCTTGAGTTCTTGGATGTGGGGCTAGTGAAGATTTTTTTTTCAATCTGTAGGTTGCCAGTTTGTCCTATTGACTGACTTTTGCCTTACAGAAGTTTGTCAGTTTCATGAGGTCCCAATTATCAATTCTTGATCTTAGAGTCTGAGCCATTAGAGTTCTGTTTAGGAAATTTCCCCCTGTGCCAATGAGTTTGAAGCTCTTTCCCACTTTCTCTTCTATTAGATTCAGTGTATCTAGTTTTATGTTAAATTCCTTCATCCACTTGGTTTTGGGCTTTATATAAGGTGAAAAATATGAATCATTTTCATTTTTTTTTACATACAGACAGCCAGTTAGACCAGCACCATTTATTGAAGATGTTCTATTTTTTCCATTGTATATTTTTGGCTTCTTTATCAAAGATCAAGTGTCCGTAAGTGTGTGGTTTTATTTCTGGGTATACAATTCTATTCCATCGATCAACATGCCTGTGTCTGTACCAATACCATGCTGTTTTTAATCACTATTTCTCTGTAGTATAGCTTGATTTCAGGGATGGTGATTCCCCAGAAGTTCTTTTATTGTTAAGAACTATTTTCACTATTCTGGGTTTTTTGTTTTTCCAGATGAATTTGAGAATTGCTCTTTTCATATCTTTAAAGAATTGTGCTGGAATTTTGATGGGGATTGCATTTAATCTGTAGATTGCTTTTGATAGGGTGACCATTTTTACTATGTTAATCAATCTGGAGATTCCTCAGAAAATTAAAAATAGATTTTCCTGAAGACCCAGCTCTACCACCCTTGGGCATATACCCAAAAGATTCCCCACCATACCACGCATGTGTCACCTATGTTCATAGCAACCTTATTTGTTACAACCAGAAGCTGGAAACAACCCAGATGTCCAACAACAGAAGAATGGATACAGAAAATGTGGTTTATTTACACAATGCAATACTACTCAGCTATTAAGAACAAGGACATCTTGAGTTTTGCAGGCAAATGGATGGAATTAGAAAATATCACCAACGGAGGAATGGATTCAGAAGATGTGGTATATTTACACAATGGAATACTACTCTGCAATTAAAAACAATGAATTCACGAAATTCCTAGGCAAATGGTCAGAACTTGAAAATATCATCCTTAGTGAGGTAACCCAATCACAAAAGATCACACATGGTATGAAGTCACTGATAAGGGGATATTGACCCAGAATCTCAGAATACCCTAGACACAATCAGCATATCAATAGATTTCTAAAAAGATGGAAGGAGAGACCCCTGGTCCTGGAAAGACTGGATGTAGGGGAACGCCAGGACAGAGTAATGAGAGGGGGTTGAACGGAGAAAAGAGGGAGGGAAGGGGGCTTATGGGACTTTCGGGGAGGGAGGAAACGGGAAAGGGGAAGTGATTTGGAATGTAAATTAAAAAAATAAAATAAAATTAAATTAAAAAAAAAAAAAGAAAATATCACCCTGAGTGAGGTAACTCAGACCCAAAAGGACATGCATGATATGTACTCATTAACAAGTGGATATAAGCCAAAAAGTACAGAATACCCAGGACACAACACACAGGACTCAAGAATGTTACCAAGTCAAAGGACCCAAGTGAGGATGCCTCAATTCCACTTTGGGGGGAAGGAGAAGAAAGCAAAAATGGGAGGAGGTACAGGGAGGGAAAGATCTGGCTGGGAGAGCTGACAAAGAGGGGAAGGGGGAACATGATCAGGTACTGGGGGTAGGAAGCAGGACTGAAGTCCTGAGTACAAGCAAAAAAATGGAAATAGGCAACCTCAGGAGGTAGGAATGGGGGGGGGACCCTCTAGAATGTACCAGGGTACATTCTAGGGTGAGAGATTCTCAGGACTCAAATGGAGGGACATTGGATGAAGTGCTCTACAGTGGGGAAGGGGACCTTGTAGAATCACCTCCATTGGAGGGACAAGACATCAACTGGAGAGATGGGGTTGCCATCCAACAGTCAAAAACTCTGACCCAGAATTGCTCCTGTCTGAAGGAACTGCAGGGACAAAAATGGAGACGATCATGACAGAAACGAAATCCAGTAATAGGCCCAAATTGGATACTAGCACCCATCCAATGTATGGAACCCAAGGACCACTGTGGTTAAATTGGGGAAAAGATGGAACAAGCTAAGGAGGAGGGCAGCTCCATGGGAACACCAACAGTCTCAACCAACCTGGACCCTAGAGATCACGTAGACACTGAGCCAACAACTAGGCAGCATACACCAGCTAATATGAGGCCCTTAACACATACACAGAGGACTGTCTGGTCTGGCAGTGAGAGAAGATAACACTTAACTTGCAAGAGACTTGAAGCCTCAGGAAGTGGGGAGGCCTGGTGGGGTGGAGATGGGTAGTGTGGACATCCTCTAAAATAAATGTCAGGGGAGGAGGTATGGGATGGGGAGTGGTGGGGGTGTCAGACCCGAAGGGGGATGAAGTCTGAACTGTAAAAAAGTATTAATAAAAAAAATTTTTAAATATAAATTACCACTCCTGGACATATACCTAGAAGATGCTCCAACATTTAACAAGGACACATGTTCCACTATGTTCATAGCAGCCATATTTATAATAGCCAGAAACTGGAAACAACCTAGATGTCCCTCAACAGAAGAATGGATACAAAAAAATGTGATACATTTACACAATGGAGTACTTCTCAGCTATTAAAAACAATGATTTCTTGAAATTCTCAGGCAAATGGTTGGAATTTGAAAATGTAATCCTGAGTGGGGTTACTCAGTCACAAAAGAACACACATGGTATGTACTCACTGATAAGTGGATATTAGCCCAAAAGTTCGGAATACCCCAGATTCAATTCACAGACCATATGAAGCCCAAGAAGAAGGAAGACCAAAATGTGGATGGTTTAGTGCGTCTTAGATGGGTGAACAAAATACTCGCAGAAGGAAATATGGAGACAAATTGTGGAGCAGAGATGGAAGGAAAGGCCATTCAGAGACTGCCCCACCTGGGGATCCATCCCATATACAGACACCAAACCAGATGCTATTGTGGATGCAGGGAAGTGCTTGCTGATGGAAGTCTGATATAGCTGTCTCCTGAGAGGCTGTGCCAGAGCCTGACAAATACAGAGGAGGAAGCTCACAACCAAGCATTGGACTGAGCACAGGGTCCCTGATCGAGGAGTTGGAGAAGAGAATCGAGGAGCTGAAGGGGTTTGCAGCCCCATGGAGGAAGCAACAGTGTCAACAGGCCAGACCCCCCCCCCCCGGAGCTCCTGGAGATTGGATCACCAACCAAAGACCACACATGGAAGGACCCATGGCTCCAGCCTCATATGTGGCAGTGGATGACCTTGTTGGACATCAGTGGGAGGAGAAGCTCTTGAGTCTGAGAGTGTTCAATACCCCAGTGTAGGGGAATGCCAGGTCAGGAAGATGGGAGTGGGTGGGTAGGTGGATGAGTGAGCACCCTCATAGAGGCAGGGGTGGTTGTGGAATGGGAGGAGGGGTGGGTTTCCAAAGGGGAGACCTGGAAAGAGGAAAACTTTGGAAGGTAAACAAATAAAATATTCAATTTAAAAGAAAAAAAGGAAAAAATAATAATAGGTTCCCAGGAGACGCTGAGATAGCTCAGTGCGTAAAGCTTGCTGGCCAGCCTGACAATAGAGAAGATAACTCCAGGAGGTTCTCCTCTGACTTAAACTCTCTCTCCCACCCCATATCCCACACAACCACACACAAATAAACTACATGTAATTAATGTGTGTGTGTGTGTGTGTGTGTGTATAAATTTAACCCAGAATTGTCCCTGTCTAAAGAAAATGCAGGGACAAAACGTGAAGCAGAGACTGAAGGAAACATCATTCAGAGACTGCTCTACCTAGGGATCCATCCCGTCTGCAGACACCAAACCCAGACCCTATTGCTGATGCCAAGAAGCACTTGCTAACAGGATCCTAGTATAGCTGTCTTCTGAGAGGGTCTGGCAGAGCCTGACCAATACAAGAGCAGATGCTTTCAGTGAACCGAACCATCGAACTGAGCACAGGGACCCCAATGGAAGAGTTAAGGGAAGGACTAAAAGAGCTAAAGGTGGTTGCAACCCCATAGGAAGAATAAGAATATCAACTAACTGGACCCACTAGAGCTCCCAGGGACTAAACCACTAACCAAAGAGCACACATGGAGGGACCCATGGCTCCAGCTGCATAGGTAGCAGAGGATGGCCTTCTCTGGCATCGGTGTGAGGGGAGGCCTTTGGTCCTATGGAGGCTTGATGCTAGGGCAGTGAGGCAGGAGTGGGTCAGCGGGCGGGGCGCACCATCAAAGAGACAGAGGAAAGGGGGAATGGGATGGGAGTTTGCGGAGGGGAAACAGGGAAATGGGGCAGCATTTGAAATGTAAATAAATAAAATAGCCAATAAAAAAGGAAATTCTTAATATAATATCCACTGTACTTCATTTTCTGAGATTAATATACAAAAGTTTCATGTTTTATATTTTTGTGAGATGCATTTAGTAAAATTTTCTAAAACAAAAATATTTGGTACATATATGTGTACTTTTTATAATTTTTGGTGAATACAAAATAACCTTGTTCCCTAAGACACTGTCAAACAGACCTGGTGTTATTTGTTCTCTCCTCCCTCCTTCCCCTCACAACTTTGTCTTTAAAGTTGCAACTGAAGAATTTCATAACCAGTTCCAATGTAAGAAAATATTTGATTACTCATGGGTTTACATGAGATGACATTTATTTTTTTAAGTAAAAGTGTTTGAAGGCATTGCTCAAAGGATCAGAGTTCCCTGCCAGTATAAATATTTGCTCCAACTGTAGACGGAGTTCCATAGTATAACATAAGACTGCCAGAGGAAACAAAGGTTACTGATGTTTTGTTATTGATCTCTATTCTTATGAAAGAGCTAAATTCTCTTATCAGTTCTAATACACTCTTAATAGATAATATTGGCTACTGTATGTGGACAAACATACCACCTTCAAACAGCAGCATTTTCTTTTGTGCTTTGAAGTTTTTAATCACTTAATTTTATTTTCTTCCTGGTTACAATGACTATAAGTTATTGCTGTCATACAAATTTGTTTGAGAGTTATATATACAGTCTTTAGTGTCTGAATCTATACACTCAATTGATTTCACTGCTCAAGTCTAGTTCTTGAGAATTTGGTTTCTAAAGATTTGAGTTTGATTCATTCAAAAATCCACTGAGGTAAATATAAGACCATATCAGTCTGTTCATTTACAATTTCATAAATGAGGTGTGTTTTAGAGAGCTTCTCTGATATTGACTTATTTTTTATTTGCTTTTACCCCCTATGCTAACTATGAAACTGTCTTGTGGATAGCTTACGAGTTATAAGTAATCATCAAATTATGAAGTTACAATGTGATGAAATATAGCTGGATTTGTCTTGGTTGTTTCAGTACACTATAAACACTTGGGGAGTTCAAAACAAAACTAACTAGATAATTATTGCCTTGAAAAATAGTTTCTGTTGACTTAGTAGTTTTCTTTTTCATATATATATTCAATTTACATCCCAATATCAGCCCCCTTTCCTCTCAGTACCCCCTAATGCAAGTCCTCCCACATTCCAATTTCCCCTTCTCTTTCAAGAAAGGGAAGCTCCCTCTGGGTATCACCTCACAATTGACAATCCCCCCCACACACACACACACAATCAAGTCACTGCAGGACTAGGCACATCCTTTCTCATTGAGGCCAGACAACGTTATATATTTAGGGGTACCATATCCACAGGCAGATAGGCAACAGGCTCAGAGACAGCCCCTGCTCCAGTTGTTGGGGGACCCACATGAAGACCAAGCTTCTCATCTGCTAGGTCCAGCTCATGCTCAGCCTTTAGTTGGTGAGTCACTACCTGGGAGCCCTCAAGGGTCCAGGTTACTTGATTCTGTTTATCTTCCTATTGAGTTCCTGTCCACTTCGGGTCCCTCAATCCTTCTCCCAATTCTTCAGGAAGACTCTCCCAGCTCCATCTAATGTTTAGGTGTGAATCTATGCATCTCCTTCCATTGGCTTCTGGGTTGAGCCTCTCAAAGGACAGTTATGCTAGGTTCCGGTCTGCAAGCATAACAGAGTATGATTCCTGCCCATGGGATGGATCTCAATTTGGGACAGTCATTGGCTGAGTCATTCCCTCAGCCTTTCTTCTCCATCTTTATCCCTGCACAGCTTGTAGGCAGGACACATTTTGGGTTGAAACTTTGTGGATTGGCTAGTGTCCTTATCCTTCCATTGGGAGTCCTACCTAGCTGCGGGACTTGGTTGGTATACTTCAGGATTTATATTCCCCACTGCCAGGGGTTTCAGCTAGAATCACCCTCATAGACCCTCTGAGCCCTCCCCCCAACCAAGGACTCTGGGACATCCTAGAGATTGAACACTCCACTACTGATCTCCCTTCTCTTTCACTTGCTATTCCTACATATGATCCCTTCTGCTCCCTACCTCATCTACCTATTTCTCTCATTCCAGCAACCTCTGATATCTATTTTGTGTATCCTTCTGAGGAAGATTCAACCATACTCCCTTGGGTCTTCCTTGTTATTTGGTTTCTTTGTGTCAGTTGATTATACCATGGTTATAATGTACATTATGGCTAATATCCACCTATCAGTGAGTACATGTCATACAAATACTTTTAGATCTGTGTTACCTCACTCAGGATGATATTTTCTAGTTCATCCATTTGTACATATTTGTATATATTTAATAAAAATAAAAATAAAATGAGATATAAATAAATAAAACAACCAATAAAAAGGAAAAGAAACAAGAAGAATGTTCCTAATTATTATATACCTTTATTCATGTCATAAAAACAATAACTTTCGTTCTGCACACTTAACTTATTTTAGTATGTGAAGTGATGGATTGGGGTCAGAAGACAACTTGTGGGAGTTGGTTCTTTTTGTTCATCTCATGGGTACTGGGAATCAAACTTGAGTGGTCACCTTTTGCCTGCTAACCATCTCATTGGTCTCATAAGCCATATTTTTAAAGTTTTATTTTTAATGTACATATAATAATTGACTAGATTTTGGATATACTGTGATGTTTCCCTACATGTTATTATGTTTGTTAATTTCTTATTCTTTATTTTTTTGTTTTTGAGAGAATCTCAATCTGTAACCAAGAATGGCCAGGAACTCACTACTCAAGCTGGCCCCAAAGACCTGTCTTGTATGTGTCCAGAGTGCTGGATTAAAGGAGAATGCCTCCTCATCCCAACAGGAGGTTATGGAGAACCAAATTTCAATCATCAAGTTTACATAACAAGTGATTTATCCACTAAGCCATGCCCTTAGCCCCTAAAATACTTTTAAAATCCTGCTTCATTTTAATTTTATAGAAAAATGTTATGATAGATTTCCACTTTCATCATTGTTACATCCTAAATTATTTTATATTTAATTGAATGGAAACTGTGATGTTAGTACTCCATAATCTACATTCAAATTTGATAAACTACATTATTCATATTTATTGATACATCCAGTGTTAGCTTGGACTGATCCAGAAGGCTAAGGTTCTGTCATTTGTGTGCTGAAGGTTTTAATTAGGACTTTCTTTTCAAATTAATTTTATTCACTTATCCAATAATTGAATTTTTCATGTTCAACTTAGTTTTTACTTTGGAAATTAACTAGAGAAAAAGAGGAAAAATTTTCATATTACAAACCCCCTTACCCTAAAAGAAATTTTAATAATCACTCAAGTAGTCCAAAGTGACAATCAGTCACATTGAGTGACAGGCGTGTCTAATTCCTATTGCGCTGATGTAGATGGAATCAGCTTTCACAATCATTAAGTTAAACTTTTTTAATGCTGTATTTCATATATATATTGTATATTTACATATTTAAATGTGGTATTTAAACTAAATCTTAATAGAAATTAATTAAATTTGTTTAAATGAATCAATTTAATTTATAATTTGATGTAATTGTCTATATTTATTTGAATTTTTAGATCTATATCTGTAACTAATCTTTGATTTTTCTAAGTGATTATTCCACCATCCTGAAACAAATATGAAGATTTTTATTTTTCTCTCTGCTATTGATATTTGTCTTATGGTCCTTCAAAAATATATTTTGTTTCATGTTATTGATGGGAGTTCTTTTGAGAGAAAATAGTTTAGTATTGTCTCCAGGTAAAAAATTTGGCATCCTCATAATTGGATTTTCTTTCATTGTCAACTCTTTTTTCATATTAAATGAAGTGTATGATAGCATATATACAAATGTGTGTATTTATATGTGTGTGTACACATATGTGTGTGTGAATGTATGTATATATGTGCTGTAGTGTTGTATGTGTATATGTATGTGCATGTGGGTGTATACATGTGTGCATATGTCTGTATATGTGTGTGTGCATGCATGTGGTTGTATATATGTGTGTCTATGTACACACACGAATACACACACACACACACACACACACATACGGACACAACTAGTTAAAGCATATGAATTTAGAAATACCTAGAATGAGGATGCAGTTTCTAAATTCCATCTAGTCACTACTTCTTTGTCCCTTTCTTTTTCTACTCTTGTGAGTCCTTGAGTTTTATGACTATTGATTTTATAGCTTTTGGTTTTCAACTTACCATATATTGACACCACTTTCAGCAATAAAATATACTAATATTTATAGTAATAATAGACATAAGAAAAATTAACTTAGATCTCACTAAGTCAGCACTTTAGTGATAATCATATTCTATATGGAGTTTCTTTTCATACATATTTAAGTAAATTCAGATCTGGGCCACAGTCATTGAGCGTAAATTTTAGTTTGGAATGATTATAAACAAGACATAATATTTTTATAAAGTTTTATCATGTTTCTTTATTCATTACATACAAAGGAATATGTGTGTGCTATTGTATACTCAAATGGAAGTCATAGGAAAAGTTCCTGGGGCTTGAAATCATGTCATTAGGCTGGGTAGCTAGTGTCTTTACTCATTGAGGCAACTCACCAGCCCACAATAAGCTCTGGCATTCTTTTGTGTATGTTGATATCCATATGCAAAGATTATTCTAAGGTATATGTGTATACCATATCAATATGACAGTTTGTAGATTAAAGAAACATTCCAATTAACTATATAATGCCAAAACGCTTTCCAAACTCCTCTATCCACTTACAGATGAGTTTCCCTTATCAATATTCTTGTTGAAATATGACTTTTTCAGACTCTTCTTTTCATCTGCTTTTCTTATATCTCCTGGAGAAGCTGCACTTCTTTGCTTGGTTATGCCTTGGCACCTTTTCTCTATTATATATTTCTTATACAGGCTAAGATCTGCATTACATTAGCTTCCTGTCTCTGTAATAAAAGAAAACTGGTGCAAAGTTGGAAATGTAACAAGTTTAGGTTAGAATCTTGGCAGTAATTTTTATAAAAATGGAACCACTTTTGTTTCCTATGAGGTTATGAGAAGAAAATTATGCTGATTGAAAAAGAAAGACACAAAAGAGCACACTCCATGTGGTTCCATTTATAATGTATTTTTCAGGAACTGAATTTATTAGTTGTATGACCTTAGAATAATCAAACTAATTCTCTGAACCTATTTGCCTTTCTGTAAAATGGAATTAATACCTACTTCAGTGGTTACTTTAGAATTAAGGTATATGATATGCATTATTGCCTCAAACCTCAATGTCCTTCTGTCTCTTGTTCTCCTTCATTTTTTTTATTACTTTACATGACAATTACCAGACACCTGTGTGCTTAGGACCTGACATCTTTTAGTTAATGTCTGCTACTACTAGCAAATAAAAAAGCAGACTTCGCTTATGCATCCTGTTAATTTTTATGGATCTTGAAACACATGGGCTGATTTGATTGAAAACAGCACATCTCTTAGAACTATTAGTGTATTTTGGAAATGCAATTTTATATTGATGATATAGATTCCTGACCTCTGGATAAATTACTTACATTATGGTTCCTTTCAATTTCATGGAACTGGGATAAAGCAATGGTTCAAATATCCTCCACTCTAGTGTTATACAGTTCTTATCAACTTCCCACTTGCCTGATTTTTTTGAGACAATAAGCTATGATTTAAGCGTTTCCAAGCAGTCACCCCTACATCAACTGATAACACATGTACCTATATGATCATGAGTGTTCAGAAAGTTAGAGAAGAAAATTAATAAGGCCTAATGTTACAAATATTCTATTATTCTGTTTCTATTTCCAATGCATAATTCCCAAGTACAAATTGACTAACCAGTTTGGAATTTTATACCACTTATGCTAGAAATATCTTTGTAGAAAAATGCATCAGATCAAATAAAAATAGTTTTGAAAGCCCTGTGCCCATTTTGAGATTTAGGAAACAATTATAAATAATGCATAATTATTGACCTTTGATTTTTAGGTCATATACATACACCATACCTTTTATTAAGCTTCAGATACATAGAATTTATTTTAAATTTCTAGTTTTAAGAGGAAATTTTTTACGATGTAAGTAAAACTGAATTTTGGCATGGCCATATAACTCTGTCTTTAACAATGGAAAACTGAACCTATATTGTCCTTCATTAGAAATGTAGCTCTAGTGAATGAAAATGGCCACTGATTCTAAAAAATGAAAATATCATTATAACCAATTCCCATATAGCTCAGGTTCTTCACTGTTATCTCTGGGAAGAGAAGCCACCGCCCAGCAATATAATATCATAGTTGCTGCTCACCTCTTCTCAATGACTCCAGAGACTTGGCAATTGTCATACTGCCACTGCTTTAGCTTCTTGCACTTCTGTTCACACTTGTATATACTTCTACACACACACACACACATACACACACACACACACACACACACACACACACACACATATGTCCAGGCATGCATGCACACACAACTCACACATACATGCATGAATACATGTACACACAACACACGCATGCATGCCTGCATGCATACAATACACACACACACACACACACACACACACACACACAGAATCATGCATGCATGTAAGCACATGCACAAACAGACTGGCAAAGCTTGATCACTCTTGAAAGTATAAAAAGATAAGTCCATTATGAAGTGGAAACTTAAGGGTTCTTTGGAAAATTAATTGGATGCTGTTTTGCTAGGGCAAACACATGAAGGAACGTTTAGCTGAAGTGGACACAGGTGAAAGAATAAGGCAGACTCATGAAGGACTGTTTAGCTGATGCAGACACAGGTGAGAGGATGTTTTGCTAAAGCAAGCATGTGAAAGGACACGAGATGAAGGATTCTTTTCTAACAACACACCAGTATTGGGTCACATTACATCAGGTAGTTGAGCTGCATTTGTCAGGACTCCATAGAGAGAAATACACCAAGAAACTTCTGGTGGTGTGCTGCAGTTTCTTGCTGCTTCTTCTATGGACTTGGGCTGATCGGCAGAGTGATGACAGCCGAGACAAAATCACATGCTGAGGCAAGACCCATGCAGGACTCATGATGTTTGGAGGGTATAGATAGACTCAATGGACAGTGATGGGATCAGATCTAGGCTTGTTTATAGAGCTACTTGTGCAATGTTTGCTGGTCTGGCATCTTTGCTGACCTTCCCTTCACTGAATGAGGCACAGCTAAGAACTTCTCCTGGAATTCCTCTTGTTCCCTCCTGCTGACTCATGCTGAGGCTCAGACCTGGCTGTCTCTGCTAGGTATTGTCATCGCTACTGACTCATATTTGCTATCCGGACTAGCAAACTGGACTGTGGGTGTATCTGTGAAGTGTTTGCAATCTAGCTGCCACTGCAAACCTGTGAACTGAACTGCTGATTTCCAGACAGTATAGACAGGAGCTGCTCCCAAAGACTTTCTAAACAGGTCCACTTCCTGCCCCCCTGTATCCTTTCTTTTCCACTACCTGTGGTGGGTGGTAGGGTACAAGGGAGGTTAAAGCATTTAAGAACCATCATTAAGAATAGGCTTTTAAAAAATTAAAGTTACAACATTATTTTGCTAACACCAAGAGATGTGTAAAACACCTGGCATTTATTGAGTGTTACCAGTTTATGGAGTGGGTGACACTGATGGACTCTGGATATGTTCTATGTTATTTGATTATCATATGAGCTAAGTAATTTCTATTTTATAGATGAAATGAAGTCACAGAGAATCTTATTATATGTACAAGAATATATATCCTAGCTGGTTGACTCTCAAACCTTACTATTAGACACTTCAATTTGTTTATTTCCTAATGAAATGTGAATCCTATATATATTTTCTGTATAAATATAAATCCTAACATTTCAAATCATTCTTTACGTTAGTACAAATAATTAAATCAGAGGAAAGCTTAGTCTTCTATGTAAGAGACAGGATTGGTCTTTTAATTGTCGATCTGATCCTTAAAAAGAATCTAGCTGATAAAATTGAAGAAATATATAAAAAACGCGTTAAGATTGAGTATTTCATGGAAAAATTATACAGATAAAATGATAGGCATAAAAATATTCCTAAGTTTTTTGAAAGTGGAATTATAAACACTTTCTGATAAAATTGACGATCTACAAGGAAAATATTCCGGAAAAAAAATTCAAGAAATATGTAGAGAAACATGTTAAAACTGACTATTACATGGAAAATTATACAGATAAAATAGAAGGTATAAAAATGTTCCTAATTTGATTGAAAGTAAAATTATAGACATTGTCTGATAAAACTGCAGATCCACATGGAAAATACTTCTGATAAAATTGAAGAAAAATACAGAATATTTTCCATGTAAATCTTCAATTTTATCAGAAAATGTTTATAATTTCTCTTTCAATCAACTTAGAAATATTTTATGCCTACCATTTTATCTGTATAATTTTCCATGATAATCTTCAATTTTAATGTTTTTCCATATTTTTTCAATTTTATCGGAAATATTTTCCATGTAAATCTTCAATTTTATCAAAAAATATTTATAATTCTACTTTCAATCAACTTAGGAAAATTTTAATTCCTACCAATTTATCTGTATAAATTTCTTGAATTTTATCAGAGATATTTTTCATGTAAATCTTCAATTTTATCAGAAAATGTTTTTACTTCTACTTTCAATTAATTTAGGAATATTTTTATGCCTACCATCTTATCTATATAATGAAATAGTCAGTTTTAACATGTTTTTCTATATATTTCTTGAGTTTTATCAGAAATATTTTCCTTGTAGATTTTCAATTTTATCAGAAAATGTTTATAATTCCACTTTCAATCAACTTAGGAATATTTTTATGCCTACCATTTTATCTGTATAATTTTTCCATGAAATAGTCAATCTTAACATGTTTTTCTATATATTTCTTTAATTTTATCAGAGGTATTTTCCATGTATACTTACACAATGGAATACTACTCAGCAATTAAAAACAATGAATTCATGAAATTCTTAGGTAAATGAGGAACAGGGGGAGGGAAGAGGGCTTATGGGACTTTCAGGGAGAGGGGGGAAACCGGGAAAGGAGAAATCATTTGGAATGTAAATAAAGAATATAGAAAATAAAAATAACCAGCCTGGTCTACAAAGTGAGTTCCAGGACAGCCAGGGCTACACAGAGAAACCCTGTCTCGAAAAACAAACAAACAAACAAAAAAAAAAAACAAAAAAAAAAAAATAAAAATTAAAAAAAATAAAAAAATAAAAAAAAGTGAGGAGGAAAAAAAAAAATCTCAATGACCCAAATCTGGTTTTAGAGATTTTGTTTTGTTTTGTTTTGCTTTGTTTTGTTTTAGAGGAATATTTCTAGGACTAATATTGTTTTCTTATTAAAAATATTTAACATGAAGGTTGTAAATTAATTCAGCTTCAGACTTTTTTAATGAAGCCTGGGTTAAATGCTATATTTTAATTTTAAAATATTGTGCAAAGTGTTATCCTATGTTCTGTAAAATATTTTAACCTAATCATCTTTTTTATGTTTATAATAAATTACATTAAATAAAAAAAAAGAATCTAGCTTGTCTGACTCAAGATTATGAAACTCAGAAAGTCTCATATTGCCTATGGGCTTAATAAAATGAGAGAAAAACTTTCCTGTGATTCCTGAACTTATTCTAAAGATTTCTATAGAAGTCAGAAAGTTCTGAAGTTTTAAGAACTGAAGCACTTATTCTTAAAGAGGCATTGTAGGCATGAAGACCACATACAAGTCTTTTATAAGTAATAAAAATGTGACTGTACAATGTGTTTAGGATATTAAAATACTAGAAGTGAGATAAATATATCACATGCACTAGCCACTGACTTTTATGCTAATTATAAGTTAATTTTAATTTATAGCCATTAATTTATGTGTACTATATTTGCAACTGAAGAATAATTAAGGAAGTAAAATTGATGGCTTTAAATAAGAAAATTAAAAGAAATTAATATAGATGGCAAAGCAAATGACCATAATACGTTAGAAATGGAAAAGGAAGTGAACTTCTGAAACTATTTCTGCAAGTAAAGTCATACTAGAGAGGTTGAATCTCTAAAGAGACCTAGAGGAAATTCTTCCTTTTAAACACAGAAAGAGATTTCTTTTTCATGTTGGAATTGGGCATAATTGGTTAAAATTAAAAGAAGCAAGCAAATAATTGTAGCACAAGCTTCCTAGGTAAATTGGTGAAGTAGAAGAATTAACATGTCAGAGGGACAGGGAAACAAATGTAGTCATTAGCATTGCACAGTTCGACTATGGGTGAGTAAATAGGGTCTTAATGAACCAATATGTCACAACTTTTTTGCTAGTTATGAAATTAACAAGGTTGACCTAGTAAAATGGAAACACTTAGAAATAATCTTTCACTACTGCTTTTGAACAGTTAATAAAAAAAGAATTTCTGTAATACAAAAGAAGCTATTGGTCTCTGTGTGGCCAATATAAAAGGTGTCCACTTCTTTTTAAAAAAAAACATATATTTTTAAAATTTATTTTCTGTGTATGTGTGCCTGCCTAAGTATACATAAACAAAACCTGCAGTATCCAGAAGAGGGCATCCTGGAGAGGAAGTAACAAATGGGTGCGAGCTGCCAGTTGTGAGTCCTTGGAATTGAACCCAGGTCCTTTGCAAGAACAGCATGTGCTCTTAAACATTTAGCTAGCTCTCTAGTCCTAGGTACTCACCTGCTGCATTGGTTCATAACTACTGTTCCTCAATCATGTCCAAGGCAGTGACTCTCATACTTCAGTTTAATATCAGAATGCCTTATTCAGTGACTGGATAAAACATCAATTCTCAGGCCTTATCCCCAGAGATCTGGACTCGGGAGACGGGATGAGGCCTTGGAATCTCATTTCTATGAAGTGTCCAGTGATGACAGCTGGCTTTAAGCTGAGATTTGAGACCTTCTTTCTAATCTGGAGTCCTTGACGCATATTATTCAGGAGAGCAAAGGGAACAGGAGCACCAAAAGACAGACTCAAGCTCATGATGACCTAATGAACTTAACTGTAGAATAACAGGAACACCTTCTTAAAGTACATGATTTTCAGCTTTCCTTTATACAAAGCTTTGGTCCTTGGTATAAACATGAAGATTGTATTTGATGGGTGGTCTTTTACTAGCAACTATAATGGGGACACTAGAAAATGTGCCTGCACTGGAATACAATCTTTCCACTGTGTATAAAGACCAGGGAATTTAAAGAATTATGTGAAATGT
Organism: Tokudaia tokunoshimensis; assembly: GCA_036184795.1. Taxonomy (NCBI): domain Eukaryota; kingdom Metazoa; phylum Chordata; class Mammalia; order Rodentia; family Muridae; genus Tokudaia; species Tokudaia tokunoshimensis. The sequence goes on along the minus strand of BTHU01000016.1, from coordinate 68,416,251 downwards.
ATTGTTCATTTTGTCTCCCAATCTGAGCAGAGAAAAATAAGTTGATGTCAGTCAAAACACTTCTATCTTGTCAAATTTTCTTTCATGAAATTACACATCTATAAAAGATAGAAAAATAATCTTGGAGAGAGAAGTTTTCTGTACAATAAATACGATCATTTCCTTTTTCACTCTATTTTATAGCTACATTATTTATATTTTGATACTCAATGATGTCTCAGAGTCAATGCAATATGAATGTTTCCTCGAATTGCAAAACATTCAATGTTCTTAACAGAGACTAAAGCTATATTGAAGAATCAGTGACAAATACTCAAAGTTCCTATTTCAGAAACTGTTTCCAATTAGCAAACTACATGTATGTTACACAGAGCAGATTCTGGCTACCTATTCACAATCTTCTCTTTGTTTCATCCTGTTTCAACTAATTTGGACACATGTTAACACATTCACTTAAAGGACAGGCGAGAAGGCTTTTCATTGTGTAGAAAGAAAAGAATAGAGAAAGCACTTTGACTCTCTTCTCTATCCTTGTGTGTTCTTCACTCTTTTGTCTTAGACTTATAATCTCCATGGTATGTGTACTGGCTTGTTTTGTGTGTCAACTTGACACAAGCTGGAGTTATCACAGAGAAAGAAGCCTCCCTTGAGGAAATGCCTCCATGAGATCCAGCTGTAAGGCATTTTCTCAATTAGTGATCAAGGGGGTAGTGCCTAGCCCATTATGTGTGGTACCATCCATGGGCTGGTAGTCTTGGGTTCTATAAGAAAGCAAGCTGAGCAAGCCAGGGGAAGCAAGTCAGTAAGAAACATCCCTCCATGGCCTCTGCATCAGCTCCTGTTTCCTGACCTGCTTGAGTTCCAGTTCTGACCTCCTTTGGTGATGAACAACAATGTGGAAGTGTAAGCTGAATAAACCCTTTCCTCCCCAACTTGCTTCTTGGTCATGATGTTTGTGCAGGAATAGAAACCCTGACTAAGACAGTATGGAATACCTCCCAGAATACATCTGTCTGAGGTAAGACATTAATAGCAACACTTGGGTTGTGGCGCCTCTGCTTTGGAGATGCTCCCTCTGAGGCATCTGGCTGGATCTGAAAGAGTCATCACACATGCCTCCCCAGTCTTCTTAGGTAGATGGCCTTTCTATCCAATCAGTGAGCTCTATTACAGAAGACTGGGGTTGTTTTCCTCTAATCTATTTAGAAAAACAAGTGTTAGACCTAAAGTGTTACTTGCAGTTCAATTTCATTGATTCATTTCATCTTACACTCCTCACACTTGAGATAGAATAGCTCAAACAGCACATCTGTTTGCTAGTCTTGGGGGTCTCGACTTCTCCTCATTTTAAAGGAAAATGTACTCAACACGTATCCTGCCATTTCCAACATGAACAAACCAGGTGAACACTATACTAAGTGAATTAAACACATAACAGAAGGAAAACCTAAATTATGGAACTGACAAGAGGCATCTAAAATGTTCAATCTCAAAAGCAGGGAACAGAATGGTGACTGTGAGGATCCAGAAGAAGGAAAAGTTCAGTGCATATAGAGTGCATATGAATAGGCTAGAGATCCACTACATTGCTATGCCTGTGGTTAGTAATGTGGAAATCTATGCTGCATTTCAAAAAGAGATTTAATGTTAAGTATTTAAAAAGAAAATATTTGAGAAGCTTTCTGCCAAAACATCCACAAAAAGGACACAAGTAAATTATCTAGAGACAAAGAATATGATAATTACTTCATTGTGCTGATTGTACCATTTGAGTGTGAAAATGACCACATTCAAATTGTATGTGCTAAATATGTACAGATTTGTAATGAAAAAAATTATCACTGTGTCACTTTCTATAACTTTCTCCTTATTTTTGTTTGTTTGTTTGTAGTTCCGCTCAGATATTTTATTTGTGTTTTTCTTTTCTTTTTTTCTTTTTTGGTGGAGGGAAAAGGGACAAGTTGGAAGGGAGACAGAAAAACAAAATCAAAGAGGGACAACCCCCATGACTTCCTGCCCTGCCATCCCTGGCCCCAGGCCTAAGCCAATGAGGGTGAGGAAGAGCTCACACACCGCAGGGGACAGCAATAACTTAGGGGACTGGGGAAAACACAGAGTGTCATCTCTGGACCCCACAGTAAAGGAGGCTGCCTAGAGATCTAGACCTGGGGCTGGGATTGGACTTGCGGAAACGTACTGCGGAAGAAAGGTCAGAAGGGGAGGAGAAGCTGGGGGACTGGAGAAACTGTACTGAGTCATGGGAGATAAAGTGCTCAGTGCCCTAAATTTGGGTGGAGGATTGGAATTGGTTACCTCCAGGGAGGCAGGGCCCTGTGGGTCTGAGATCTCTGCCCAGCTACAGTCCTTGGTGGTAGCTGTCTGGAAGCAGAGAGCCCAAGATGGCGTTGGCTGCATGGTAGCAGCCAAGGGATCTGACTGGGTTGTTCACCCTTATGGCTTTCTACTTATAATTAAGCTTTAAAACAGCAAATAATACACTTTTCTCAATATCTTAAGCAACTTTGAAAGGTGGACCTTATTATACTCATTTTCAGATAAAGGATTTGAGCTAAGTTAGATAATTTCCTAAACATGTTTGTGTGTGTGTATGTATATGTGTGTTCACAAACATGTACGCTCACATGCAATACACACATACATACATCCACAAAAATTATAGAAATTGCTAACTTAAAAAGCAAAGCTGAGTTTTGCTCCAGTGTCTGGGAAGTTGGGACAGCCAGGTTCTGAGACAGACAGGCATAATATCACTTGGGTCTTGGGTGGATTGTGTGCACATGGCTCCCAAGAGCTGGGCAGATCTGCAGTAACCAGCATGCTAGCTCTGCTGTGGGACTTCTGCCTGGCAGAGGGACCCCGCACTGGGCGGGAGCCTACCAGCTTTCCTTCCGCGACCTCTGTTCCCACAGACTGCACTGAAGAAACAGGTACCCAGACTCTATCCCCAATATAACATCACTTGGGACACGCCCTGTTGGGGCTTCCGTCTGCGCCCGAGAACAGGTCAGCGCTGTGGTCGTCTGGGTGCCAGATCGGCAGGCCATCGCGTCTGCACGATGAGCAGCCCACGGAGAGTGTGCAGAGTGCCCTCCGCCATCTTTGCTCCAGTGACTGGGAAGTTGGGACAGCCAGGTTCTGAGACAGACAGGCATAATATCGCTTGGGTCTCGGGCGGCTTGTGTGTATGCGGCTCCCAAGTGCTGGGCTGATCTGCAGTAACCAACACGCCAGCTCTGCTGTGGGACTTCTGCCTGGCAGAGGGACGCCCCCTCCCCCCCTCCCCCCCCCGCACTGGGCGGGAGCCTACCAGCTTTCCTTCCGCGACCTCTGTTCCCGCAGACTGCACTGAAGAAACAGGTACCCAGGCTCTATCCCCAATATAACATCACTTGGGACACTACCTGTTGGGCCTTCCACCTGCGCCCGAGAACGGGTCAGTGCTGTGGTCCTCTGGGTGCCAGATCGGCAGGCCATCGCGTCTGCAGGGTGAGCGGCACCACTGAGAGTGTGCAGAGTGTACTCTGCCATCTTTGCTCCAGTGGCTGGGAAGTTGGGACTGCGAGGTTCTGAGACAGACAGGCATAATATCGCTTGGGTCTTGGGTGGATTGTGTGCACATGGCTCCCAAGAGCTGGGCAGATCTGCAGTAACCAGCGTGCTAGCTCTGCTGTGGGACTTCTGCCTGACAGAGGGACGCCCCCTCCCCCCCAGGAGAGATCACACACCCCTGCACAGGGCAGGAGCCTACCAGCCTCCCTTTGGCGACCTCTGCTCCAGGAATCCACTAGGCTGAGCCTTTGGATGTGCAAGGCCTCCCCAATATAAGATCACTTGGAGCAAGGCACATTAGGGCTCCAAAGTCACTCAGGAGCAGGCAGGCCCCAGAAATCGGTGCCAGGGGAATCCTGGTAATCCAGGGGGGGCAGAAATAGCTTTGCAGGCTCACAGGAGGTCCAACCAACAGCCAGTGGCAGCAGGACCAACTAACACCAGAGGTATCCAGATGGCAAAAGGCAAACGTAGGAATGTTACTAACAGAAATCAAAGTAATGTGGGACCATCCGAACCCAACTCTCCAACAGCAGCAAGTCCTGGACACCCCACCACACCCGAAAGACAAGATCTGGATTTAAAATCACTTCTCATGATCCTATTAGAGGATCACAAGAAGGACACAAATAAATCTCATAAAGAGTTACAGGAGACCATGAATCAACGGTTAGAAGCCCTTACAAAGGAAACACAAAAATCGCTTAGAGAAATGCGGGAGAACATGGATCAAAAGATGGAGGCGCACAAGGAGACAACACAAAAATCGCTTAACGAGATGAATCAACGGGTAGATGCACTCACAAAGGAATCACAAAATTTGCATAAAGAAATGCAGAAGAATATGGGTCAACAGACGGATGCCCATAAGGAGGCAACACAAAAATTGCTTAAAGAAATGAATCAACGGTTAGATGCCCTTACAAAGGAAACACGAGAACTGCTTAAAGAAATGCAGGAGACGATGGATCAACAGATGGAATCCCATGAGGAGGAAACACAAAAATCGCTCAGAGAAATGCAGGAGAACGTGGGTCATCAGGAAGAAATCCTGAAAGAGGTAATGCAAAAATACTTTAAAGAAATACAGGAAAATACAAACAAACAAGTGAAGGATCTCAGCAAATCCATCCAGGAACTAAAAAAGGAAGTAGAAACAACTAAGAAATCACAAAGGGAGACAACTTTGGAGATAGAAAACCTTGGGAAGAAATCAGGAGTCATAGATGCAAACATCAACAATAGAATAAAAGAGATGGAAGAAAGAATCTCAGGTGCTGAAGATTCCATAGAAAGCATCGACTCAACAGTCAAAGAAAATGCAAAATGCAAAAAACGTGTAACCCAAAACATCCAGGAAGTCCAGGACACAATGAGAAGACCAAACCTAAGGATTATAGGTATAGATGAGAGTGAAGATTTGCAACTTAAAGGGCCAGTAAACATCTTCAACAAAATTATGGAGGAAAACTTCCCTAACCTAAAGAGAGAGATGCCGATGAACGTACAAGAAGCCTACAGAACTCCAAACAGACTGGACCAGAACAGAAATACCTCCCGTCACATAATAATCAAAACACCGAATGTTCTAAACAAAGAAAGAATACTAAAAGTAGTAAGAGAAAAGGGCCAAGTAACATACAAAGGAAGACCTATCCGAATCACATCAGACTTCTCAACAGAGACTGTGAAAGCCAGAAGATCCTGGGCAGATCTCATGCAGACACTAAGACAGCACAAATGCCAGCCTAGACTACTATACCCAGCAAAACTCTCAATCACCATAGATGGAGAGACCAAGATATTCCATGATAAAACCAAATTTCCACAATATCTTTCCACAAATCCAGCCCTGCAATGGATAATAGGTGGAAACCTCCAATACAGGGAGAGAAACAACACCCAGGAAAAAATGAGATAACCTTCTTGAATCAAACCCAAAAGTAGATAACCACTCAAACATAAAGATAGCGTCAAGAATGGCAGATGGCAATAATCACTATGCCTTAATCTCTCTTAATATCAATGGTCTCAATTCCCCAATTAAAAGACATAGACTAGCAGACTGGATACGTAAACAGGACCCAGCATTTTGCTGCATGCAGGAAATGCACCTCAGTGTCAAAGACAAACACTACCTCAGAGTAAAAGGCTGGAAAACAATTTTACAAGCAAATGGCCCCAAGAAACGAGGTGGAGTAGCCATCCTAATATCAGATAAAATTGATTTTCAACCTAAAATCATCAAAAAAGACACAGAAGGACACTACATACTGATCAAGGGAAAAATCCACCATCAAGAACTCTCAATTCTGAATATCTATGCTCCAAATGCAAGGGCACCCTCATTCGTAAAAGAAACTTTACTAAAACTCAAAGCACACATCACACCGCACACAATAATAGTGGGTGACTTCAACACCCCGCTCTCTGAAATGGATCGTTCAGGAAAGCAGAAACTAAACAGACACACAGTGAATCTAATTGAAGCCTTGGACTAACTGGAACTAACAGATATATATAGAACATTTCATCCTAGAGCTAAAGAATACATCTTCTTCTCAGCTCCTCATGGTACCTTCTCCAAAACTGGCCATATAATTGGTCACAAATCAGACCTCAACAGATATAAGAAGATCGAACTAATCCCATGCCTCCTATCAGATCACTATGGAATAAGGGTGGTCTTCAATGGCAACAAAAACAAAAGAAAACCCACGTACACATGGAGGCTGAACAATGCTCTACTCAATGATAACTTGGTCAAGGTGGAAATAAAGAAAGAAATCAAAGACTTTTTGAAAGTTAATGAAAATGAAGGCACAACATACCCTAATTTATGGGACACAATGAAAGCAGTGCTAAGAGGAAAATTCATAGCCCTGAGTGCCGCCAAAAAGAAACGGGAGACAGCATACACTAACAGCTTAATGGCACACCTGAAAGCCCTGGAACAAAAAGAAGCAAATACACCAAAGAGGAGTAGAAGGCAGGAAATCATCAAACTCAGGGCTGAAATCAATCAAGTAGAAACAAATAAAACCATACAAAGAATCAACAAAACGAGGAGTTGGTTCTTTGAGAAAATCAACAAGATAGATAAGCCCTTAGCCAGACTAACCAGAGGGCACAGAGATAGTATCCAAATTAATAAAATCAGAAACGAAAAGGGAGAGATAACAACAGAAACTGAGGAAATTCAAAAAATCATCATATCCTACTACAAAAACCTGTATTCAACACGACTAGAAAATCTTGAGGAAATGGACAATTTCCTTGACAGATACCAAGTACCAAAATTAAATCAGGATCAAATAGACCATCTAAACCATCCTATAAGCCCTGAAGAAATAGAAGCTGTCATTGGAAGTCTTCCAACCAAAAAAAGCACAGGTCCAGATGGTTTTAGTGCAGAATTCTATCAGACCTTCAAAGAAGACCTAACACCAATACTCTTCAAACTGTTCCACAAAATAGAAACAGAAGGAACACTACCCAACTCGTTCTATGAAGCCACAATTACACTAATACCAAAAGCACACAAAGATCCGACAAAAAAAGTGAATCTCAGGCCAATCTCTCTTATGAATATCGATGCACAAATACTCAATAAAATTCTTGCCAACCGAATCCAAGAACACATCAAAACGATCATTCACCACGATCAAGTAGGCTTCATCCCAGGGAAGCAGGGATGATTCAATATAAGGAAATCCATCAATGTAATCCACTACATAAACAATCTCAAAGAAAAAAACCACATGGTCATCTCATTAGATGCTGAGAAAGCATTTGACAAAATTCAGTATCCTTTCATGCTAAAGGTATTGGAAAGATCAGGAATTCAAGGCCCATATCTAAACATAGTAAAAGCAATTTACAGCAAACCGATAGCCAGCATCAATCTAAATGGAGAGAAACTTGAAGCCATCCCACTAAAATCAGGGACTAGACAAGGCTGCCCTCTCTCTCCATATCTTTTCAATATAGTACTTGAAGTTCTAGCTAGAGCAATTAGACAACAAAAAGAGGTCAAAGGGATACAAATTGGAAAGGAAGAAGTCAAACTATCACTATTTGCAGACGATATGATAGTATACTTAAGCGACCCAAAGAACTCCACCAGAGAACTCCTACAGCTGATAAACGACTTCAGCAAAATGGCCGGATATAAAATCAACTCAAGCAAGTCAGAAGCCTTCCTATACTCAAAGGATAAGCAGGCTGTGAAAGAAGTAAGAGAAATAATACCCTTCACAATAGCCACAAACCATATTAAGTATCTTGGCATGACTCTAACCAAACAAGTGAAAGATCTGTATGACAAGAACTTCAAGTCTCTGAAGAGAGAAATTGAAGAAGACCTCAGAAGATGGAAAAATCTGCCATGCTCATGGATTGGCAGGATTAATATAGTAAAAATGAGCATCTTACCAAAAGTAATACACAGATTCAATGCAATCCCCATCAAAATCCCAACTCAATTCTTCATAGAGTTAGAAAGAGCAATTCAAAAATTCATCCGGAATAACAGAAAACCCAGAATAGCTAAAGCTATTCTCAAGAGTAAAAGAACCTCTGGGGGAATCAGTATCCCGGACCTCAAGCTGTACTACAGAGCAATAGTGTTAAAAACCGCATGGTATTGGTACAGTGACAGACATGTAGATCAATGGAACAGAATTGAAGACCCAGAAATGAATCCACACTCCTATGGTCACTTGATCTTTGACAAAGGAGCTAAAACCATCCAGTGGAAAAAAGATAGCCTTTTCAACAAATGGTGCTGGCTCAGCTGGAGGTCAACATGCAGAAGAATGCAAATTGACCCATTCTTATCTCCTTGCACTAAGCTCAATTCTAAGTGGATCAAAGAGCTCCACATAAAACCAGACACACTGAAACTAATAGAAGAGAAACTAGGGAAGAACCTTGAACATATGGGCACAGGGGAGAATTTCCTGAACAGAACTCCAATAGCTCATGCTCTAAGATCAAGAATAGACAAATGGGACCTCATTAAATTACAAAGTTTTTGCAAGGCAAAAAACACTGTCAAAAAGACAAAGCAGCAACCAACTAACTGGGAAATGATCTTTACCAACCTTACATCCGACAGAGGGCTAATATCCAATATATACAAAAAACTCAAGATGTTAAACTCCAGAGAGGCAAGTAACCCTATTAAAAAATGGGGTACAGAGCTAAACAAAGAGTTCTCACCTGAAGAATATCTAATGGCTGAGAAGCACCTAAAGAGATGTTCATCATCCTTAGTCATTAGGGAAATGCAAATCAAAACAACCCTGAGATTCCATCTCACACCAGTCAGGATGGCTAAGATCAAAAACACAGGAGACAGCAGTTGTTGGCAAGGATGTGGAGAAAGAGGAACACTCCTCCACTGCTGGTGGAATTGCAAGCTGGTTCAACCACTCTGGAAAGCAGTCTGGCGGTTCCTCAGAAAACTGGGCATGACACTCCCGGAGGATCCGGTTATACCACTCCTGGGCATATACCCAGAGGCTTTACCTGCATGCAATAAGGACACATGCTCCACTATGTTCATAGCAGCCTTATTTATAATAGCCAGAAGCTGGAAAGAACCCAGATGTCCCTCAAGGGAGGAATGGATTCAGAAGATGTGGTATATCTACACAATGGAATACTACTCTGCAATTAAAAACAATGAATTCACGAAATTCCTAGGCAAATGGTCAGATCTTGAAAATATCATCCTTAGTGAGGTAACCCAATCACAAAAGAACACACATGGTATGCAGTCACTGATAAGGGGATATTGACCCAGAATCTCGGAATACCCTAGACACAATCCGCATATCAATAGATTTCTAAGAAGATGGAAGGAGAGACCTCTGGTCCTGGAAAGACTGGATGGAGGGGAACGCCAGGACAGAGTAACGAGAGAGGGTTGAATGGAGAAAAGAGGGAGGGAAGGGGGCTTATGGGACTTTCGGGGAGGGAGGAAACGGGAAAGGGGAAATGATTTGGAATGTAAATTAAAAAAAAAAAAGCAATGCTGAAAATAATCTAATGCACATAAGTAAAACAAGCCACATTAGAAAGACCTTGATGATTCATCTTGTGACTCACTTTCAAACCCTCTTATTTAATATATGCAAAAGGTGCTGGGAATGTGTTTGGAAAAAAGAGATTTAAAAATCTTCAGATACTTCTTTAGTCCACCTCTCACTCAGCAATGTAGGCTGTCCTCTAACTCATGCCAATCCCCCTGCCTCAGCCTCCTAAGTGATGACATTGTGAAAAATATGTATCATGCCTGGAATTGTTTCTACAATAAGTGGGGATATACATTGGTTGTGTTTTCTCTCTTGAATGAAACCTTAGAAACATTGATATTTGTCTGTTTTAGTTACTATTGCTGTTGAAAGAGTTAACTCACAAAATTTGGAAAGGTCATAGAACCCTGACCCCTCCCAGAAGGGCAAGTGTTCCCCCTCCCAGAAGGGAGAGACTAAATTACATTCCTCAGACCACAGGGTAGTCCCTGCAGCTAGGAAAGGTCCAGAATCCGTTGGCCACCTCACCTAACAACCATTTAGTTTAAAGGTAACACTGTTCTGCCATTCACCTTGTGCCTAATGGCAGCTGCCCTGAGGACTGTATAAAGGCCTGCGAGCAGCCTGGTGCAGGGGAGAGGGGTCTTTCTCTCTCCATGTGCAGGGCGACCCCAGCATGCTGGAAATTAAGTAAAATTTCCTCTTGCTTTTTGCATCGATTCCAATCTCCAAGTTTTGCTCACTCAGGGGGATTTCTCTTGTAAGTTAAGGCTCTTCCGAATCTTACACTGTGAATAGACACCATGACCAAGGCAAATGTTATAAAATAAAGCATTTAACTGAGGGCTTGCTGAGAGTTTCAGAGGGTTATCATTCCCATTGTGGCAGAAAGCAGGAAGGTGTGGCTCTGATCCACATCCTGATCCATAACCAATAAGCAGACAGAGACACTCTTCCTGGTGTTGGCATTTGAAAACTCAAAGGCTACATATCCTCCACCAAGACTACACTTTGTTATTCTTCCTACACAACTGGGACCAAACATTCAAATATGTGATCCCATGAGAACCATTTACATTCATTTAAACCACAACATTATCTAATGACCAGACAATGCCATCCTCTGCTACATATTCAGATGGAGCCATGGGTCCCTCGATGTGTACTCTGTATGTCTCACATTCTATATGGATTATTTTATATGATACTATGAAATATTATCATATTTCATATTATGATATATATTCATATATTATATTATTAATAACAACACAAACCAAAAGGACACACAGTTGGGAGACAGAAGTTGTTGGGGAACTAAGGATAGTTAAAGAGAGGTAGTAGTAGAGTCTTTACATTTCACTAGAAGAGGCCCTTGGTCCTCTGAAGGCTCAATGCCCCAGTGTAAGGGAATGTAAGGGCGGTGAGGTGGGAGTGGGTGGGTGGGTGGGAGGGGGAGCGTCCTCATAGCAGCAGGGGGAGAGAGGATGGGATAGGGGGTTCCAGAGAGGAAACTGGAAAAGGGTAACATTTAAAATGTAAACACATAAAATATTCAATAAAAATATGAATGGACTGTTAAAATGTCTTTAAAGTTTTAATTTTAATGACTTTTTATCATTTACTGCTAATTTCTACCCTGTATTTTTTCCATATGTTATTCAAAAGCATTGAATCATTCCTCTTCTGTCTTCAACCCTTACAGATGTTCTTCCAATTTGGCCACGAAGCTCTTGTGATGAATTAGTCTCACATTAGCCCTTTAATTATCCAGTCTTAGTTCTGAATGTCCTGAGTTATATTTATTACGTTAAGGTGACTCATGCCCAAAATGAATTATTTGGTTTCTTCCCAGATTCTAAGACATAAACAAATCATTACCAATTTCATTAAGTACAAAATGAAGATAAAAGTTAAAACAGTATATATTTTCTTAAACTTCTCAAAGTTGGTTTTATAATATAGATAATGTCACATGCTCTGACTTTTTGCTTAGTTGATGATGATTATATGACAACCGTTGTTTTAGGAATAATTTTATTTTGAAAACTGGCAAACATTTAATAAGACTTAGCAGAAAACATCCAGTCTTTTCGTAAAAAAGTAGCCTGTGAATTATTTAGATCCTTTGACTGAGATTTTTAGCTGAAATATTATGAACTTTCTTTAGAAGAAAAGGTGTCCTCTTTCTCTACATCCTTGTCAGCACCTGCTGTCACCTGAGTTTTTGATCTTAGCCATTCTGACTAGTGTGAGGTGGAATCTCTGGGGTTGTTTTGATTTGCATTTCCCTGATGACTAAGGATGGTGAATATTTCTTTAGGTGTTTCTCAGCCATTCAGTATTCCTCAGTTGAGAAGTCTTTGTTTAGCTCTGTACCCCATTTTTAACAGGGTTATTTGGGTCTCTGGAGTCTAACTTCTTGAGTTCTTTGTATATATTGGATATTAGCACTCTACTGGATGTAGGGTTGGTTAAGAACTTTTCCCAATTTGTTGGTTGCCGTTTTGTTCTATTGGCAGTGCCCTTTGCTTTATAGAAGCTTTGTAATTTTACGAGGTCCCATTTGTCTATTCTTGATCTTAGAGCATAAGCTATTAGGGTTCTGTTCAGGAAATTTTCCCCTGTGCCCATGTGCTCAAGGATTGTCCCAACTTTTTTTTCTATTAGTTTCAGTGTATCTGGTTTTATGTGGAGGTCCTTGATCCCCTTGAACTTGAGCTTTATTCAAGGAAATAAGAATGGATCGATTTACATTCTTCTGCATGCTAACCACCAGTTGGACCAGAACCACTCTGAAAGTCAGTTTGTTGGTTAGGGTGAGGGTTAGGGTTAGGGTTCAGAAAATTGAACATAGTACTACCAGAGGACCCAGCTATACCACTCTTGGGCATATACCCAGAAGATTCTCCAACATGCAATAAGGACACATGCTCCACTATGTTCATAGCAGCCTTATTTATAATAGCCAGAAGCTGGAAGCAACCCAGATGTCCCTCAATGGAAAAATGGATACAGAAAATGTGGTACATTTAGACAATGGAATACTACTCAACTATTAAAAACAATGAATTATGAAATTCTTAGGCAAATGGAACTAGAAAAATATCATCCTGAGTGAGGTAACCCAACAACAAACACACACACACACACACACACACACACACACACACACACAGTATGCACTCACTGATAAGTGGATATTAGCCCAGAAGCTTGGAATACCCAAGAACAAATGAAGCCCAAGAAGAAGGTAGACCAAGGTATGGAAACTTTGGTCCATCTTAGAAGGGGGAACAAAATACCCATGGGAAGAGATATAAAGACAAAGTGTGGAGCAGAGACTGAAGGAAAGACCATCCAGAGACTGCCCCACCTGGGGATCCATCCCATATACAGTCATCAAACGCAGACACTATTGTGGATGCCAACAAGTGCTTACTAACCGGAGCCTGATATAGCTGTCTCCTGAGAGGCTTTGCCAGTACCTGACAAATACAGAGGTAGATGCTCTCAGCCAACCATTGGACTAAGCACAATTTCCCCAATGGAGGAGCTAGAGAAAGGACCCAAGGAAATGAAGGAGCGTGCAGCCCCATAGGAGGAACAACAATATGAACCAACTAGTACTCCCAGAACTCCCAGGGAGTAAACCACCAACCAAAGAGTACATATGGAGGGACCCATGGCTCCAGCTGCATATGTAGGAGAGGATGACCTTGTTGGACAATAAAGGGAGGAGAGGCCTTTGGTCCTGAGAAGGCTGGATGCCCAAGTATAGGGGGATGCCAGGACAGGGAAGCAGGAGTGGTTGTGTTGGTGAGCAGGGAGAAGAGATGGGATAGGGTGTTTTCAGAGGGGAAACCAGGAAAGGGGTTAACATTTGAAATATAAATAAAGAAAATATCTAATAAAAAATAAAAATAAATAAATAAATAAGAAGAAAGGGTGTATTTACACACAAAGATAAGCACTGGAGAAACCAGGAAAGATAAGGACACAGGTTCATCTCTCCAAAGGAAGACGATGTTAACCTGTCCTCCTCTCAGAATTTTAGGAAAGGATGTAGTTTACAACCTGTTAACACTTTGCCATCTATAGAACCTGACTTCACACACATCCCCCAGAATTTGTTTTCTTTATCCCAGACCCTTTACCCCTAAATCTTGAGAATTGCTTCTATACCATAAACCTGATCCTTGTGAGAAATGTCACTTTACTGTAAAACAGCCTAAGTGACTTCTGTTTTGTCTTAGGGCCAGGTCAATTCTGACTCCCGAAGGCATTATGTTTACATCAGTTCTTCTCACTTGGCCCTAAATTTTAATACTGTTTCTGAGTCAACATTACCCATATTTACAAAAATAAAAAAGAGCTAAATATATTTTGTAAGGAATTTTAACATATACATGTCTTAAGCTTTGCTATACTCACAGGACTGAGTTAATTGTCATTAAAAAACTTTCTTTCCAAAATTGTGCTGTTCTTAAATGCAGCTGAAATAAGTGGCCCACTGTCACTCTAGAAGTTTAAACCAGTGACAGCTAAGTTGAGCTGAACTTATTTTCATTCTTGCCTCATCTGGACAATTTTATGAAGAAAATGTCCTCTTAATATTTTGAATGCTGGCGTTTATTTCTTTGTTTTTATTTAACTTTTTTCTGATTTGCTATGAAAAGTTCAATTCTAGCTCACAAACTCTATAGGGAATAGTTTTCAGAATCATTTTCTTAAGTCTCAATAATAGCATACTAAATTGAATTCAAAGGGGAAATAATCTATTATAATAAATGACTTGTACACATTTACTTTTTTCATTGTTGATCATTTTCTTTAACTTAGTTTGTTATTGTTTTGGGTTGTAGATACTTAGATCTTTTAGGCAGGTAAATTCTCTACAAATTTAAGTACAGAAATAGACTTCCCTATGCATTAGTTATAGTGTTTAAAAAACAATTAAAGGCAATAATTAAGTAAAATAACCAGCTCAGCTGTCAGTTTCTTTTCTGCTAGCTAGCATTCATAATGCCAGAAGTAGCTGTACAGGATGCTGGCAAGCATCCAGCATCAATAGTCTTACCCAGCTGTGAACCCTGGAAAGGGTAATACCGATCTGCTAAGCAAAATGTGTCCACTGGTGCAATAGTGGAAATGGAGCAGGGTGTCCTCTTAAAATTGCTTCCTGTTGCATAGGGGTGAAAGCATCTTTTGGGAACCATAAGAAAATTGGAGATCCAAGAAAATTATTGGCCAAGTCCTGGAAGAACTAGTTGTATCAGCTGTAGTCCAGGCTCTGTGGGATGGGAAAGGGCAGGGCTTAATTAAAGTTCTGGCTGTGCCAGTCTGTAAGGCTGAAGAACTAAGATCATCTGAAGTTAGCAGCCCTCTATGAAACCATTTGAGAAGCAAGTCTCCTGAGGAAAGGTTGTTTAGGCAGTATGAAACAAAATCAGGCATCTCAGCATCCCCAAGGGTATATCCTGTTAGGGATGCGTCCTTGGTTGTCGTTTTCATGAACATACAAGCTCTCACAAGTAATACACAGTTCCGTATCAACAATGTATAGAATGCGCAAGGTGCACAGCTCAGTTAATGAAGATATTTTGTTCTTTGAGCAGGTGAAAGACATCTGTCTTTCTTAAGATAATTTTCATTGTAACCAAACTGCAATATAAATTTTATCTATGCCATTTGACATTATAAGTCTTGAAGACTTTGTAGTCAATAAGTCTTATTGAACTATATAGAGATAGTCATGTCTCAGCCAGAGAGCTCTGAGTTCCAGCTGCCATCAATTTGCTTTTTTCTATTGGGAAGAGCCTTTTTTTTCTTCCTTTATTTTTATTGCTCGTAAGTCAGCATTCCATCTCTCAGTTTTCTCATTACCTCAGTCTGTTTTATTTTTAGCTTTCTTAGAGAGGGCACAGAAAACTGATCATTGGTGAACATATTATAACTAGTTTCATGATGACAACTAAAATGAAACTATACATGATTCAAGTGCTTTCTTTTGTTCTGTTTTCCATTTTTTTAACATGGAAAATAGTTTTCCCTTAAATCTCTATCTCCTTAAAGACTTCAATTTACCAATTTTAAATGCAATACCTTACCAGTTCAGAAGTTTGGGCCTTTCAGTCCTACTGCTGCTCTAATGAAATGTTGCTTTTAAATTCCGTGTGTCTTCAAGCTCCTCAAGTCAGCACATGTTTATGATGGCCAGCTTTGTCCCCTCAGCTCAGTCTAGAAGGCTGTTCAACTGGTTCATTCTCCTGCCAGCCCAAACCCAGCCTCTCTGTTCCACCATGCTTCTGCACAACTTCAGGCCTTCACCTGTAGCTTCAGGCCTACCAAACTCTAGGCTTTGGTCTTCTTTTGTTCTTTTTTTTTTTTTTTAAACAGACTAGGTCTCTTGCCCATCTAGATTGACTTTTCTTCACATTTCACCTGGGCCTTCTTAAGCTGTAAGTTTGGTTTCTAATTGCCGTGGGTTGGGTGACATTCACAAAACAATTATTAATATTCTGTATATATTAATTAATGCCAGAAACTATGGCAGCAGTTTTTCCTTAACCAGCAAGTTTCCCAAATAACCACACAGAGACCTTCTAATATTTCAAAATTTAGGCCTTAGCTGGGCAGACTCTCTACTAGTTCATCTAAGTTAACCTGAACACCTAGCCCCATCAAGTCTTATAGCTTTGCCTTCAAGGCCCATAATCATGTCTGTCTCTTTTCATGTCTCCTGGAGAAAGTCTTTCCTCTTTCTTCTTCCCAAGGTTTCTTTCTCCCTCCCAGGAAGTTTTGCTTTCTATTTCCGGCCCAGTTAATTGGCCATCAGATTTTTATTAAAGCCAATCAAAGAATGCCTTAGGCATATGAAGAAGAACAGAGACACAACTTCACACAGTGTACCCCAACACTGCTGTGGTGAATGGGGTGATCTGACCCAAGAGAAGGAGAGTAGGAGAGCTGTCTCTGCCCTTTGCAGGCCATAGCATTGGGTGTGCTAGCCAGATTGATGCTTGAGAGTTCACCATGGTAGTGTAGGTACAGGAAATCCAGTAGATTGACCATCTCAGATACCTCTCAGGTCCAGATCTAAGGCTTTGAATTGGCCCACCCCAATATCTTCCCCCATTGATGAGCTGTGGGGGAGCATTAAGAAGTCAATTCTACATATCCAAAACTACAGGATTTCCATGACACAGGACAACAGGATATCCAAGAATCCCCGTGACATTCAAGAATAGAGTACCAGAAGCCAGAGGCCTGATACCACACAAATGAGGCATTGGAATGAATATTTCCAAGCAAATAAAGGTGGACAAAACAGCATACTGTGGCATACACTGTGACACACTATAGCTCTGACAATGAGATTTTTATTTTGTCTCTATTATTGTGGCGGTGCAAGGCTGGAGGATGGATATGAGGGGAGGGGATGATGAATGAGATGATGTGAAAGTCACAAAGAACCAGCAAAAAGTTTAAAAAAAATGAACAAGGACAACACTTTAATTCTTACAAGAAAAAAAGAAGAAGCTGAATTTTTCTCTCTCAATACCTATATTAATTACTTTTCTCATTCCTGTGACAAAATATTTGCTGAAGGCACCTTAAAGAAGGAGTGGTTTGTTTGGCCCATGAGTTGAAGGAATGCTCCACCACAGTGCGGAAGATATGGTAGGAACATAAGGCTACTGGCCACCACAGTGTCTATAATCAGGAAACAGAAGGAGATGCACAGTACTTCCCAGCTTCTTTCCTCTTTATTATTGAGTTCAGTACACCAGATCATAAATTGGTGCTGCCCACATCAAGATAGTTCTTCCATGCTCAATTAAACTTTTCTGAATACATTCTCAAAGACAAACCCAAAGGTATGTTTCCATAGCAATTCTAAATCCTGTCACAAGGATAATGAAGATTAATCATCAATTATCTATGAATGACAGCAGCTCTGGAGATGAAAAGCCATGGATCTACTACATACACTAATGTGTATGAGCAGTTCATAGTTCTACTTGAAATATATGTTTCAGTTTTGAACTCCTAAATAGAGTTATGATTTAAGCTACTCTGGTATCATTTCTCACAAGGACTGTCTATGGGGGCTATATGTTAAAAAAATCAAAATCAATGTCCTTCACATCTGTAGAAAGAGAGGAACATTTCCTTTGCTAGAGAGAATGTAATAATAAAAAGATGATACCTATGCAAATTGTCTTCCTGGAACTATACATGTCCCTAAAACTCTTCTTTTTTCCCCCTTCAACCTTCCTCAGTTGCTTTTGTTTAATATGAAGGAAGTTTTTAGCTAGTTATAGAAGCCAGCATCTGGTCCCACATACCACTATAGTCAGGTATCTTTACCCACTTCAACTTTATGCAATCAGAGAGTCCTCTTTCTAATTCACCCTTCAGCAGACTTTGGGGAGCCCATTAGGAAGAATTTCATCCAGAAAGGCAATGAATGGGCTTGCCAATCAGAAATAAAAAGAGAGAACATACACAGAAGAAAATGAGAGCAGTTGAAATGGGGCAGGACATTTCTTCTCTACATTTCTACATGAAGGTAGATTCCTATGAATCAATGCCCTCCACATATATTCACCTCCTATTAAAAGAAAATTTAGGAGAGGTGAGGGTATAAATTTCAGTAAAAAGGAAGAACAACAATTCAGGGGCCAGGAGAGTAGTTCAGTTTGAACAGTGTTTGCCCAAAATGCATGAAGAACTGGGATTCCATAAAGTAGACATGGCAAGACCCATGCCCAGAAACCCCCCATACTCTTGAGATAGAACAATAGGATCAAAATTTTAGTTATACTCAACTACACAACAAATTCAAGAGTTGTGGGGCAGTTTGTGATACACAAGACCCTGATGAGAGAAAAGGTTTGCCAGCACGACAGGAGGAGGGAGAGGAACTATGCAGGAGAGTATGGTGCTGCTATTATACATTCTTTTTGCACTCTTAGAGGCAACTTTGTTATTCAATCTTTTATTTAAGGCAGATATTATCTTACAAAAAAGAAAAATCAAAGTACCAGAAGATTTTGCAGTTAGTAAGAGCCCTTGCCATGGAATAATAAGACCCTGAGTTCAAATTCCTAGCAACCTTATACAAAGCCAAACATGGACCATATATGTTTGCAACTCCTGCACTAGAAGTAGAGAAGAGCAAAAGCAAAGGGATTACTTGAGCTTGCTGGCTGCCAGACTATCCCTAGGTTCAGTGAGACAGCCTGCCTCAAAGGAATTAGGCAAAGAGGAATGGAGCAAAAAACCAGATGTCTTCAGGCCCCAAGTACATATACATCATACATATACATACATACTGTACACACACATATGGGGGAAGGAAAGAAGAGAAAAGCAATGAAGAAAGAGAGAGAGAGAGAGACAGACAGGCAGACAGACAGTCAGACAGACAGAGACATAGAGAGAGACAAAGAGAGAGGGAAGGAATAACCAAGGCCAGATATAGTGACATACAAGCAGAAGAATCCAGAGCTCAATGTCATCCTTGGCTACATAGAGACTGGGAGCAGCCTGGAAAATATGAAGCATGGTTAGAAAAAAAGAAGGGGAATAGAGAAAGAAAAAAATTAAAGCCCCATGTCTTTGGGGTAAGAAAGATAATGGCATTAAGACAACTATATGAATAACACATTAATTTGTAGGCAGTGAGTGTAATAATAGTTATATCTAAAGAAAGAGAAGTTATAAAATGAATTTACCTTTTGTAGTGTGTCTGAGGGTAAAATGAAACTCTATGTGGTATGGTTTGAATCATAATACCTAGACATAGACATACACATAGACTAGCACACATACTGTAGTGGCTATTCCTGGTTGTCAACTTGACTATATCTGGAATGAACTACAATCCAGAATTGAAAGACTTACCTATGATCCTAATTAGGAGGCTGAGATACAAGTTTCTGACCTGGATCTTGGAATGGAGATCTTGAAGCATAGTAGCTATGAATTCCAGAAGATTAAAACAAGGAGATCTCCGAGTTCAAAGTCATCTGGGATTAAAGGTGCAGTGGCACACACCTTTAATCTGGGCCACACCCTCTGCTGGAGACCTGTATAAGGGCATTGGAAGAAGGAAGACTCACTTTCTCACTCTTCCTTGCTCACTTGCCTTGTGGGACTGAGCAACTGCTAGATCCTTGGACTTCCATCCACAGCTGCTGCTGATCATTGCCGGGGAGTTGGACTACAAGCTGTAAGTCATCGAAAAATTCCCTAACTACATAGAGACTACCCATATGTTCTGTGACTCTAGAGAATCCTGACTAATACACATACACACACACACACACACATATATATAATATTATTTATTATATCATATATAATATGTATATGTATATATGCATATGCTTATGTGTATATACATATGCATATGTGTGTATGTGTGTGTGTATATGTGTGTGTGTGTGTGTGAGTGAGTATGAAGACAATCAAGAATGTATTTGTAGGGAGGGCCAAGCAGCTTCTTCAGAATGAAATTATCCTTACAGGAGTAATTGGCCAAGAAAGAAGACTGACTATATGTGCCAGGTGGAGAGGGTGCCGTAAAAGTAATATCTGGCTATTCTCTGAGAATTATTTAATGTGAACCCAAGGGATTTATATCTACATGCAGGGGGTGTAAAGAAATTATGAATAAAAAAGAACCAAGCTTTCATTTAAAGCTGCCACAGGATGTCTCCAAAAATTTACAATGTAGCTCATAAGTCCAAGATAGAAGGACCATTAACGGAGCTTGGAAAAAGCCTTTTGGATGGCTAAGATCTCCAGGAAATCAGCATGGTCAAGGGAACCTCAAAATTCCTGGTCAGAGTGTGAAACTGAAGACAATTTGCTCTGAGCAAGACAAAGGAAGTTATTATTTATTTAAAAGTGTCTGTTATAGCAGAAGGCATAGTTGTAACAGTCTGCTCAAGTTCCTGGAAATCAGATCCTCATCTGAAAGAGTTATGACAGAGCTAGGGGTCTCCATCCACAGCTACTGTGATTTACCACGATGAAAGGAGAAATGAGAAGGAAGAGAGGATAAAGAGAGAGGTGGGGAGAGGCTGTCCTGGAAGGGAGGCAGAGGAAAGACAACATGCGAGGTTCCTCTAATTTCATGAGGATTGCTGGTGTTGGGAACAGGGAGTGATAGTGCTGATATATACAGGAACAGGTTTCTTCTATGATTGGCAAGTAAAGAATATATGCCCAATACATACTGTTCTCAACAAGAAGTAGAGGCTCACCTCACCTTCCAAAATCCAAGAATCTTACAGGGATAGAAAAGATTTTTGTAAGGAATTCAAAGCCCATACCTAAACATAATAAAAGCAATTTACTGCAAACCAATAGACAATATCAAATTAAATGGATACAATACTTGAAGCCATTCCACTGAAATTGAGCACAAGACAGGAATCCCCACTCTCCCCATATCTATTCAATATAGTACTTGAAGTGCTAGCTAGAATAATAAGACAACAAAAAGAGATCAAGGAGATACAAATTGGCAAAGAAGAAATACAGGTATCACTATTTGCAGATAATATGATAGTATACATAAGGAACCAGAGAACTTCTAACACTAATAAACAACTTCAGCAAAGTGGCTAGATACAAAATTAACTCAAATAAATCAAATTTCTTTATACAAATGATAAACAGGCTAAAAAAGAAATTAGGGAAACCACTTCCTCCACAATAGCCACAAATAATATAAAATATCTTGGGGTAACTCTAACTAAACAAGTGAAAGATTTGTATGACAATAACTTCAAGTCTCTCAAGAAAGAAATCAAAGAAGATATCTGAAAATGGAGAGACTTCCCATGCTTATGGATTGGCAGAATTAACATAGTAAAAATGGTCATCCTCCCAAAGGCAATCAATGCAATCCCCATCAAAATCCCAACACAATTCTTCACAGACATGGAAAGAGCAATTCTCAAATTCATCTGGAAAGGCAAAAAACTCAGAATAGTGAAAACAATTCTTAACAATAGAAAAACGGCTGGGGTAAATCACAATCCCTGACCTCAAGCTTTACTACAGAGAAATAGTGATTAAAAACTGCATGGTATTGGTACAAAGACAGACACCTTGATCAATGGAATAGAATTGAAGACCCAGAAATAAAAGCACACTCTTACGGAGATGTGATCTTTAACAAAGAAGCCAAATATAAACAATGAAAAAAAGAAAGCATCTTCAATAAATGGTGCTGGTCTAACTGGCTGTCTGTATGTAGAAAAATGAAAATAGACCCATATTTGTCACCTTGCACAAAGCTCAAGTCCAAGTTAATCAAGGACCTCAACATAAAATCAGATACACTAAATCTAATAGAAGGGAAAGTAGGAAAGAGCCTTGAACTCATTGACATAGGGAGAAATTTCCTGAACAGAACTCCCAATGGCTCATGTTCTAAGATAAAGAATTGATAAATAGCTGGAAATCTCAGTTGACTCACAAAAACTTGCTCTTCTCTATCTGCCACACGAGCTACACCAGAGACCAAAGGAGGAAAGATGTAATTTGTGCAAAATTTAAATTTTATGTGCTACACTATCTATTTTAACCCACCTGATGAGTTTGTTGGGACAGCCTAACTCATTTCTAAATGAAATGGAACCCAGTATGGGAGATGAGGTCTTGTTAGTCTGTACAAGTTGGTATCCCCATATATTTGAGAAGATCCTGGTTATAAAATGAAAGATCCTGACAATACCTTTTGTGGGCTGGAAAGAAAAACCTGCAATGGACCCAAAACTTAAAGGAAGAGACATCTTCAAGGTTCATATGTAGTCAAGCTATAAATGTATGAGTGGCAGACCTGATGAGCATTTGAGGTCAAAACCCTTACCACGTTGAAAACAAAATCTTACATGTTAATAAAAGTATTCGTTTGCTGAGAAAAAATTGATAAATGGGACCTCATGAAACTGGAAAGCTTCTGTGAGGCAAAGGACATAGTCAATAAGATAAATCGGCAACTGACAATTGGGAAAAAATCTTCACTAACCTCATAGCCAATAGAAGGCTAATATCCAAAATATAGAAAGATCTCACTGAGCTAATCACCAAAAAACCAAACAACTCAATCAAAAAATGGGGTATAGGACTAAACCAAGATTTCACAACTGAGGAATCTTGAATGTCTGAGAAGCACCTAAAGACATGTTCAAAGTCCTTAGTGATTAGAGAAATATAAATCAAAATGACCCTGAGATTCCACCTCACACCAGTCACAATGGCAAAGATCAAAACCTCAGGTGACAACACATGTTGGAGAAGATGTGGAGAAAGAGGAAAACTACACCATTGCTGGTGGGATTGCAAACTGCTACAACCACCCTGGAAATCATTCTGGAAGTTCCTCAGAAATTGGAAACAGATCTACCTGAAGACCCAGCTATACCACTCTTGGGAATATACCCAAAAGATGCCCCTCCATGCCACAGGGGCACGTGTTCCACTATGTTCATAATGGCCTTATTTGTAATAGCCAGACACTGGAAACAACCTAGATGTCCCACGACAGAAGAATGGATACAGAAAATGTGGTTCATTTAACTGCTATTCTTCAGCTATTAAGAATAAGGACATTCTGAATTTTGCAGGCAAATGGATGGAACAAGAAAATATCATCCTGAGTGTGATAACCCAACCCAAAAAGACATGCATGGTATGTACTTCCTAATAAGTGGATATTAGTCAAAAAAAAAGTACAGAATACCCAGGATACAGTCCACAGAACTCATAAAGGTCAACAACCTGAAGGGTCCAAGTGAGGATGCCTCAGTCCCACTTGAGAGGGAGAAGAAAACAAGCACAAGTGGAGAGGGAAGGAGAGACCTGGGAAGGAAAGTGGACTGGGGGTGGGGGAGTGGTCGGACCTGATCTGGTATTGGGTGAGGGAAAGGACTGAAGCCCTGAGGGTAAGCATAAAGAATGGAAACAGGCAACCTTGGGAGATAGGAAGTTGGAGGGACCCTCCAGAATACACCAGAGACCTGGGAGGTGAGAGACTCTCAGGAGTCAGAGGGAGGGACTATAGATGAAATGCCTAAAGTAGGGATAGGGAACTTATTTAGAGCCCACCTCCAGCAGGAAGATAGGTCATCAAATGAGGGAGCAATCCCACAGTCACAACTCTGACCCATAAGTCTTCCTGTTTGAAAGAATTACAGCGATTAAAACGGAGAGGAGCCTGAGGAAAAGAAGGTCCAGCAACAGGCCCAAAGTAAGACCCAAGGGGAAGTCCCAAGGCCTGACATTATTACTGAAGTTATGGAGCACCCACGATAAGGGACCACACTCTGGAAGACCCAAAGAGCATCTGAAAGAGTCAGAAGCAGATATTTGCATCCAACCAATGGATAGAAGCAGCTGACCCCTATTGTTGATCTAGTGAAGGCTGAAAGAAGCTGAGGAGAAGGGGGACCCTGTAGTCTCAATTAGTCTGGACCCCCCAAGATCTCTCAAACACTGGACCACCAAACAGGCAACATACACCAGCTGATATTAGGCCCCCAAAACACATACAGTAGAGGATTGCTGGGTCTGTGTTCATTCAGAGATGATGTACCTAACCCTCCAGAGACTGGAGGCCCCAGGGAGTTTAGAGGTCAGGTGGCATGGGGTAGGGATATCCATGTGGGGACAGGAGTGTTGGGAGGAGGTATGGGATGTGAAAGAGTCAAAGGTTGGGGGGGGAGTGTGCAATAAAATATGGAGTGTAAAAAATAAATAAATTTAAATAAAAATATCAAACTACAAAAAAAAAACCCTATCTAATTTACCTGATTTAATTGTCATTTCCAAGGCATACTACCTCTGCTAGCCTAGGCATAGTTCTAGAAGCCTCCATACAATATAATCTAGGCCTAGAATGTTTTCAGACTCTGAGACTTACTGCTATATATGTTCACTCCTACCTAGTTCTTTCTGATCTCTAGCTAGCTAGTTCAACTCAATTGACCATCTTAAAACTTCTCTCCAAGGTGACTGATTCAGACTGGCTTCTCTCTCAGTTTCTTCTGAATTGTTCTGCTTGGCCTCAAACTAAATCTAGCAATCTGTTCTAATCTTCTGGCTCATTCTCATTATCTGGTCTTTATCAATGTGTAGCTTATTCTGTCTTTTACCTGTCTCTGTAAAACTACCTCCTTCCTCTCTCTGTACTGCCCCTTAAGTGGCATCCCTTTTCTCTCTCTTCTCATGAGAGTTGGGCATATCCTATTCTGTCATATCTTTTTCTGATTTATCAGTTTGTCTGTAAGAAGAAAGCATTGTTCGTTTTAGTAAGACTAAGCCTGCCTTTCTATTAAGAAGAGACCTGTTCTGTCCCATGGTAAGGAGAAGCCTGCCTGTTGTTTCTGCTCTCTCTACAGCTTCCTTTTTCCTCTTTCCTTCTGCATTCTGCATATTTTTAAGTTGCCTTATAATTTCTAAGGTATTCCACTCTGCATTCTCCTTCTAATCTTGCTCTTTCCTCCTGCTCTGATGTAACAATGCCCTTAATCCCAGTGTCTTTACTCCCAATGGCCTTTACTCCCAAAAAACTGTGCCTGGAATCTTTGCCAGTCTTTTGTACCTTTTATAGGAAAATAGACCAAATGTTTTTTTTTTATTTTCTAAGTTTTTTTATTTACATTCCAAATCATTTCCCCTTTCCCGTTTCTTCCCTCCCTGAAAGTCTCATAAGCCCCCTTCCCTCCCTCTTTTCTCCATTCAACCCCCTCTCGCTTCTCTGTCCTGGCGTTCCCCTACATCCAGTCTCTCCAGGACCAGGGGTCTCTCCTTCCATCTTCTTGGAAATCTATTGATATGCGAATTGTGTCTAGGGTATTCCGAGATTCTGGGTTAATATCCCCTTATCAGTGACTGCATACCATGTGTGTTCTTTTGTGATTGGGTTACTTCACTAAGGATGATATTTTCAAGTTCTGACCATTTGCCTAGGAATTTCATGAGTTCATTGTTTTTAATTGCAGAGTAGTATTCCATTATGTAAATATACCACATCTTCTGAATCCATTCCTCTGTTGAGGGACATCTGGGTTCTTTCCAGCTTCTGGCTATTATAAATAAGGCTGCTATGAACATAGTGGAGCATGTGTCCTTATTACATGCAGGTAAAGCCTCTGGGTATATGCCCAGGAGTGGTATAGCCGGATCCTCCAGGAGTGTCATGCCCAGTTTTCTGAGGAACCGCCAGACTGCTTTCCAGAGTGGTTGTACCAGCTTGCAATCCCACCAGCAGTGGAGGAGTGTTCCTCTTTCTCCACATCCTTGCCAACAACTGCTGTCTCCTGTGTTTTTGATCTTAGCCATTCTGACTGGTGTGAGATGGAATCTCAGGATTGTTTTGATTTGCATTTCCCTAATGACTAAGGATGATGAACATCTCTTTAGGTGCTTCTCAGCCATTAGATATTCTTCAGGTGAGAACTCTTTGTTTAGCTCTGTACCCCATTTTTAATAGGATTACTTGGCTGTCTGGAGTCTATCTTCTTGAGTTCTTTGTATATATTGGATATTAGCCCTCTGGATTTGCCAGTCTTTTGTACCTTTTATAGGAAAATAGACCAAATGGTTTATCCTAGCATTCTTTTCTATTTTTTTACAAAAGTTCACTAGAAGTTCAAACATAAATTCAAATCATAAATTGAATAAGAAGTTTACAACAGAATGTCTACATGCATATCCATTAAGAGTAATTATCTTGCTAAACATTCATCATCTGACACTGGCTCTACAGGTTCATGGAGGGTTAAAGACCATAACTAAATTATAACTGAAGTTTTGTATAGATAAATCCAGTCAATGTTTTATCTTTTGTCCTTGCACCTATAGTAAATCCTTAGTTTTCTTTTTATGACCTTTGGTTAATTGTTTTACAACCTCTAAGTTGTAGATAACTTCTTGCTATCTCAGAAACAATTAAGTAATGACACTTAAGACTGGCAGAGTTCTCATTGCAGTTTTGTTATCAGAAAGGACTTAATAGCAGTCATATTATAAAATATCTTAATAATTATATTACTAATATAATTTTAGGAATTCATCTAGAATCATCATTAATAATTAAGAAATCATCTATTTATCTAAATAGCATCACTACAAGATACTACATCTTCATTGTTCTGTAGAGATCTGCCCAAATGGGTGGGCTAATACCTAGTGATTGTAATATATACTTAACAGTAACAGGAAAAGTATATTAATAGCAGGAATCTTTCCTCAGATGTCATCTCATCAGCCTTGGCCAAGGAAGCAAATCCATAATTTTTTTTTTAAGATTTATTTATTTATTATATGTAAGTACGCTGTAGCTGTCTTCAGACACACCAGAAGAGGGCGTCAGATCTCATTACAGATGGTTGTGAGCCACCATGTGGTTGCTGGGATTTGAACTCAGGACCTTTGGAAGAGCAGTCGGTGCTCTTAACCACTGAGCCATCTCTCCAGCCCCCGCAAATCCATAATTAACTTTACAGTCCATAGAAGAATCATGGCAGAAGGATCACCTGCTAGATTTTAGCTTCTCCTTGATGGTTCCCGACAAACTAGAAACAGGTTTTTCAGTAAATAACACAACAGTATGATCAAATATCCTGTAATATATTTTATACCAGAAAGTAAACTTGTAAATAAATTTATTTAGCCACATGTATGGAAGAAAATATAGCAACAGAGAAATCTATTAATAATGAACATATCCAACCACAGTAGACTACAGAAGTAACAGTTTCCCCTTTCTCTACTCCTCCCAGTTCCTTCTTACCTCCCCTCCTAACCAGATTTATTTCCCTTTTGCATCTCATTAGAAAAAAACAGGCTTCTAAGAGATAACAATTAAATATGAGAGAATAAAATAGAATAAGGAAAAACAAAAGTCATCATATAAAAGTTGGACAAGCCAAGCCAACAGAAAAATAAAAGGGCCCCAAGAAAAGGAAAAAATATCAGATACCCCCTTGCTTGCAAGTTGAAGAATCCTGTAAAAGTACTAAACTGAACTATAGTATGTCTGCAAAGGATCTGGTGCAGACTAGTGTAGGCCCTGAGATTGCTGCTTTAGTCTCTGTGAATTTATATGAGCTTTTCTCAGTTGTTTGAGATTGTGCTCCTGGCATCCTCTGTCCCCTCCTCCACCCCCACTCTTTCTACCTCTAATTTCTCAACATTCTCTAAGTTCTAAGAGGATTTAATGAAGACATCTCATTAAGATATGTGTGTTCCAAAGTCTCTCTCTGTCTCTCTCTCTGTCTCTCTCTCTGTCTCTCTCTCTGTCTCTCTCTCTGTCTCTCTCTCTGTCTCTCTCTCTGTCTCTCTCTCTCTCTCTCTCTCTCTCTCTCTCTCTCTCTCTCTTGTCTAGTTGTCTAGGTGTGGGTCTCTGTATTGGTGTATTGGTTCTCATTTGTTGCAAGAGGAAACCTCTCTGATGGTAGAGGCATAAGCACCAATGTATGAATATAGCAGGATATCATATGAGTCCTTTTATTGTTACCTTTTACCCTAGGTCTCTAGGCTATCTAGTCTCTAGTTCTTGGTCACCCTAGCAATGTCAGTATAGGTTCCATTTTGTGGAGTGGGCCTGAAGTCAAATCAGATATCAGTTATCATATCAGATATCAGTTATATCAGATATCAGTTATCATACCAGATATCAGTTATCATATCAGATATCAGTTATCATATCAGATATCAGTTATCATATCAGATATCAGACATCATATCAGATATCAGTTATCATATCAAATATCATCAGTTATCATATCAGATATCAGTTATCATATCAGATATCAGTTATCATATCAGATATCAGACATCACAACCACAAGGCTGTGCCACCATTGCCTTAGCATGTTCTGCAAGGACAGATTGTTGATCAAAGGTTTTGTGTTGAGTTGGTATTTACCTTTATCTCTTAGTAACCTGGAGAGTGATTTTTTTCTGTGTTAAGACACTTGAACATAGGGGTGAAGTTTCTATATAGGCACTAGCTCGACCTCTCCATGTTCAATGAGTTGTGTGGGTGTTGTTTTCAGCAATGGGTCCCTGCTCTCAGTTTGTGGAGAGTAATCTATTATCTTGGCAATAGCATGGGTTGTTTAGAGATTTCCATGGCACCTTTTTGGCCAAGAATTCAATTGAATAAAAACCAGTAGCAATACTAGAAGCTATGTTTGGTGACAAGAGATTGACAGTTAGGGATCTATTGCCCTCATTATTTGGAGACTTCATTAGGATCATCTTACTATATTGTAGGTTTTCATTCCACCTCTCAAATGCCCTATAGTTCTAGCTATCTCTGCCCTTATTCCCTCCTTCAATCCCATCTGTCTTCCTCCTTCCTACCTGATCCTCTCATGTGTTCCCCTCTAGTCCACTCATAAATTCTATTTCCCCCTCCCAGGGATATCTGTGTGATCTCTAGTGCCTTCCTTTATACCTGACCTTTCTGGTTCTAAAGATTATAGTTTGATTATCATTTATTTAATATCTAATATTAAACCTATATGTAAGTGAATACGTACTTTATTTATCTTTCTGGGTCTCAGTTACTTAAGATGATTTTTTTTCTAATTTTATCCATTTCCCTGCAAACTTCATGATGTCATTTTTAACAGCTGAGTAGTACTCCATTATGAAAATATACCACATTTTCTTTATCCATTCTTTTGTTGAGGGGCATCTAGATTATTTCAATTTAGGGAAGAGGTTATTACAAAGAAAGCAGCAATGAATATGGTTGAACAAGTGTCCCTATGTTAGAATGATGCATCCTTTGGGTATATGCTCAACAGTGGTATAACTAACTGCAACTTGAGGTAGATTCCCATCTTCCTGAGAAATCATCACATTGTTTTACATAGTGGCTACAAAAGTTTGAACTCTCCCTAGCTATAGACAGTTGTCCCCTTTGCTCCAGATTCTTACCAGCATGTCAAAGTGACAGTATACTGTGTCATGTGTAAGCTCTTCAGTTTCAGGAGTTTCTAAATGTAAACCACTGCATAAACAAACAGAAAGAAAATAACCATGTGATCATCTTATTAGATATAAAAAATAAAAATCTCTTTGAGAATAGTTTGGGAAGGCATAGCTTGTTGCTGACAAGTTTTATTTTATAGATCATATGCTAACTTTCCATAAACAGGAATTAATAGAATAATCAATCAAGACATTCCATTCTCCAACTCCCCTAAATACCAAAATAGGACAGATACCATGCCAGAGGCTGCCAGTTTTCTGATTGTCTGGGGTGCATATATAACTGGGGGTGGGAGTATAAATTACATTTAGTTTCTCAAAGTGAAATATTTCATTTAAGGTGTAGAGAACATTTAATCTGATGAAAGCAATTAATTCATTACAGAAAGTATTTAAGAGAAGAGTTTTTCATTAAAGCATGTAGTTTATAGTCTAGAATATTAGACTTAATTGCTAATGAGCTGTTATTAATCCATACAATCTATATTTTCCACAAGGATTTCTCTTAATAAAATTGGAAATTGAATAAATACATTTATTAGTGTGACATATAGAAACTTTCTATGTGGTATGACATGCATAGTTCGTTCCTCTACTTTCAAATGTTATAATAATAGAAACACTAAGAAAAACTATTGTCTAATTTGGGAATAAAGTGATAATTTTATTGAAATATTCATTGCTTATTCATTATTTCAAAATGTACCTCCATTCACCATACACATCTTTACATTTCAAAGAAAAAATATGTAAATTTTATAGAAAATACATAGGCTGATATTAAGAAACTAAATTATAGAATCCATTCTTGAGGAACAATAGCATATCTGTATTTAATCATTTCACTTTTTACCATAATGACAATGTTCTTCACATATGTGATCTGAACGGAATCATGAAACCAAAGTATTGACCACTATTATATGTTAAATAACAACACTGGATGAATGCATTGACCTAGCCTATATTGAAAAGAAGGCAAGAGCTGCTTCCAACTTGGGAGACAAGGGAACAAAAAAGACTATCTTGGTTCACCCTTTCTTTAGTCTTTGGTTTGTTGAAGAATAACAGAACAAGTTGTGCCCTAGAAGCATCTCAGAACATTGACCACAGAAGAGAGGCTTGGAGCATCAGTCCTCAGTGTAATTGTACATTTTCTCTGATGCCAATGCGACGGTATATTTTATGGCTGCTTTACAAGTAGTTTGGAAAATTTACAGAAATGAGTCAGACAGGAGAAAACAGCAGCGTTTTAGACACAGGCTTACTCTTCTTTCCAGTGGTGCTGACTAGTATTGGGGAAATTCCTTTATGAACTGGCTTGGCCCATTTTGGGATTAGTGAAGGCCAATGTACCATATAGAGTGCATTTGAACTGAAATAGTAGTTAGGAAAAAATAAAAATGTTCAAGAAACATTAACATACATTAAAAAAATTGACCTGTCTGAGAAAAGAAAATAGTCTAACTGGAACCAGGGTTTGAAATCCCCTCTTTACCTTCCAGGTGCCTGCGTGGCCTACTTACCTTCAGGAAAGGTGGTCAGCCTGAAGACTTTCTGAAAGGGAGGGAAAATCTTTGCAGACAATCATGGGGAAGGATACTTCCAAGTGACTTATATTATATATGGGGTCTTATATTTCTTCCATAATGTCCTTTCTAACAGTCCTTAGTAATTATCTTTCTGTAGAAGAGTTTACCATTATTTCTGAAGTCTGGACTCTTTTCTGTTGTTGTTCTGTTAATTTCATTGGTAAACCTTGTAGGGATTTTGTTGTATCTCTATATTTGTGATCTTTCATTTTTATGTGCCTCAAAACTGTCAGTCTTAAAATATTGCTAATAATGATTAGTCTGAATTCTGCCATTATTCTGTGTTGTTGTCTTTCAAAGAATAACAAATGCCTTTAACGTGTATGCCACTTCCCCTGTCAGCAGGGTATATATGATTAGTAAACTAATAGTGTATACAAAAGCCCTCATACTAAATTATTTGCTATAAGCTCTGGAGTCAGAGAACATTCAAAAATATACAAAATTACTATTTAAAAATTAAGCCAAACTGGAGCTAAGGAAGTGACTCAGTCAGTAAGTGCTTACCTTGCAATCTCAGAGACCGGCGTTTAATACCCACAACCCGACTTTGAAAAATAAAAAATATAAGCATGGTGGCACCTATGTGTGCACACACTTGTAATCTTAGCTGAGGGAAGGTGGAAAAAGACCGATTGGAGAGTCTCACTGGCCAGTCAGCCCTAGCCTACTTGGTGAACTCCAGCCCAATGAGCAACGTGGATTCAAAAAAAAGTTGATTGCCTCTGCAGGAAAGTATTCAATATTGGCCTCTGACCTCTGCACATGTGCGTGCACATATATGTACACAAACTAATGTAAAAGCTGGTTTTATTTCTCTAGCATAAAGATATGTATGTCCCATAGGGGAAGAAATGTAAAATCTTCATTCTAAAATTTTACATAAAATTGACACCCATGATTGAAAGAACAAAACAGGCATTGAGCACATTCCCTATTCTTTCAATAGGTCACAAATAGGTTATTTGTGTTTGCTTGACCTGAATATGTAAGATATGGTTATAGCTACAATGCCAATGTGAACTTCAGGAGAAAACAGTGCTCTCCCATTGCTCGTTCTTCTCCTTTATCCACTGTGATTCTGTAGAGGTTATTATGAAACTCATGTGAACCGCAATAACTAACGGCAATACAAAATAATATGTAGACATGCAAATTTGGGCTCAACGAATGGCTCTACCTATTGCTTTTCTGTGTACATTGACTTTGATGTTCCTTTAAATAAATTTCTGCTTGGGGACTCTCCCTTAAATTGGTTGTAACACCCCTGTGATTTCCTCATTAATAAGGTAAATAAAACATTCAACTTGCATTCATTTTCATATCTGAATAACAGTTACAATTTTACCTATTTCAAAAACTGTCTCTAACAGTAAAACACTGAAATAACATGAAGACTATGGAGGCATTCTCCAATAAAATTAAAGCAAAATAATATTTACATAAGCATAGAAATAACACAAAGAGAATGGGGTCTTTCTTTAATTAAATTAAAGCAAAATAATTTTACATAAGCATAGACCTTTTGCACTCATAGTTACCCAGTTTTTTGAAGGCTTTTCTCTCTTCCTTCAGAATTATGTGTGTTCTTGATTGGTTCTCTTAGTAAGGATTATATAATGAATTTTTCCTTATTGTCAACCAAGTACCAGAACTAAGAGTCACTTCGTCTTATTGACAGAAACTAGATTTTTCCCATTGTGTAACCATCATATTTGGTTGAGATAGTCTTGACTCAAGAATGTCTGATGTAACCTGGCTGAAATACATAATGATCGCATTCACTCACATCCCCTTCACCCAGTAATTGATTGATGATTGATATATGAACTAAAGTTGGTCCATGAAGCTAAAAGTCAGTTATTTGTACAGTACCTACAGAAAATAATACAAGGGGTTTTGAGATACTGAGAGAAATATTAGCTGACCAAGAGGGAAGGAATCCTTAAAAAAGATCCGAGTCTATAGAAGGGAAAGTCGAGAGAAAACTAAAACAAAGACTGTCCTAGATCATCAAAGGTGCTGAACCACTGTGTCACACTACCCTGAAGCTTGCTTGGCCCCTGAACTTCCTGGTCATATGAGTGAGTAAATTTGCACTTGTGTGGGTGCATGTGTACTTGTTGTGTGTGTGCGTGTGGATGTGCGAATTTTCTGCACATGTAGATATGTAGTTTTGGTTTTAGATTTTTTATTCTCCTGCTCTACTTCATTTTTTGTTACTGTTTTATTTGTTTGTTTGTTTGTTTGTTTGTTTTGAGACAAGGCCAGTGAACGCCAGAGCTCTTCTTGGTCCTGCCTCAATCCAGACTCCACCCACACTAGGGTTGCAGGCACCCTCTACCTTGCTTAGATTTGACAGTTGGCCCAGGTTAAAATGATAAAAATTTAATAAATGACTGAAAGCTTCCCTATTTTTGTTTCTGCTTATAAAGTAATTCCAACTACAGTCTATGAGATAATAGATTTCCATTGTTTAACACATTCCTGTCTATAGTACCTTGTTATGGAACTCTGGAAAGCTCTTTTAGTATTTAGTTAAAAAACACTGTACATTGAAACATAACAAATTTTATTATATGTAAATTATACCCAAAAAAAACTGATGGAGTGGACCAGAAAACAATACCATTAGAAACATCAATAGTCATAGCTGTATTCCTGGAGGTTTGTTACTACTGCTTTATTTGACTCAGACTTCTCTACACAGAAAGGCAGAGAGCTTTTCTTCCTATCTCTTGGAAAGAAATACATGTTGTGAGGACATATCATGATGAATGCAATGGGTGTGACTTTGACTGACAGTAATAAAGCAGCATCTTTCTACTCTGTACTCTCTACGTTCCATCAACTGAACAAATGAAACCAGTGATTTGCTGCAAAAACCTACAAATTTTTATTATTTTGACAGCAGAGGTGGTTTGCTTTTTAAAACTGAAAAAAAAAAATAGGACACATAATATGCTTAGGATACACCTTTGCAAAGCCCTATGCTGGAAAATGTGCTATTTTACAAGACACATTAGAAAATGCCATTGTGACTCAAATTGTTGCCCTTTTGTTCCTACTTTTTAGTGATTAAAAAAATAATAATTCCTCATAGGTAGAGTTACTGTCAGAAGCAAAGCATTATGCCAGGCAAGTCCTTGGGAGTTCCCTCCCAACAGTGCATCCAGTGAATCAGACAGGACAGCAACAGATCATGAGCGCCATAAGGGTTTGTAGTTCTATGTACATCTCTTTAAAATATGCTTCTGATAGTGATCTTTCTATAAGGAAGCAAAATTTATATTTTTCTCTTGTGGTAGAGAAAAAAAACTGAAAACAGATGGCAGATTTTGTAAAGCATTCCCTACAATTTCCTACAATGCACAGTTTTGTAGGCAGCATCTAACCTAGGCAACTGCCTGTGCAGATCCCAGTGAACAGACACAATTCCCCTTGTCAGCTCAGAAAGATTGAATGACTTGCTGCAAGCAAGTGAGTGTTGATAGGAACCACGACCTGTCACTTTATTTTATGGCCCAATCCTCTTGAGAGGACAAAAGATCTTTCTGGGCAACTACTGTGTCTAATTCTTCTAAAGTCTATGAGAGTAAATCAGTACAATGATCAGGAAAACAAATGATGGTTTAGTAAGTCATGATGAGTCACCTCTTAAATAGATACCCACAATGTTACCATGGATATTAAACGATGCCTAGAGAAAGACCTGGCTTCAAAATTGCAGACCCACAGACCAGAGCAGCCGTGATGATTAATTGTGATTGTCAAGATGATGGGCTCTAAAATCACCTTGGAGACTAAAGGCTTTTCTAGGTTGTAGATGGAGACACCAGCCCAAAATGTGACTGGTACTACTTGCCAGGGTCCCCACGTGGAAAAAGAGGGAAAGAGCACAGAGCAAAGCACACACCTCTCTCAGAATCATAACTACAGCCATGATATGACCAGCTGTGACATTCATCAGGTCTTTCCTATAGTAGCAGACTGCACCTTAAAACTGTGAGTCAAAATAAATAAATCCTTCACTATGTTGCTTTTGTCAGAAAAAAAAAGTCACTGATTCAACAACTAATATTGTTCTGTAAGTCCAGCAGTTAGTTGGATGAGAAACCAGAGGACAAGATGCCTAAGCTTAGGGTATGACTCAAACTATCAGAAGCGACAGATATGCATTTGAACTCTCTTTGTATTACTTTATTTTCTACTTACAAATAAAATATTTTTTAAAAAAGTGTATCAATAAAACAATACTGTTCTCCAGACAAGACAGAATATTGACAAACCTTCCTATACATCTGCAATGCTGTTGGAGTGTCTTACATGCAACAAGTAGTTCAAAACCTCAAACCCACTCTAACATTTGAGAGGAACATGTAAGTATTAAATGTCCATGAGTCTAAGAAAGCAAATCATAGTGTGTCATCATCAGGTTTGCAGTTCAGAAAATATATCTCCCCTTGAGATGAGAATTAACAAGGAGCATAGTAAATGTACTCTTTGAGGAGTGATAGCATTATATTAATATGTCCCTGGAGGTCTTAAAGGTATTGACAAGTTGGGTGAAAATTTTTCAAGAATCACTGAAAAGAAAATGGAGTGAACATATATATTTATGTTTTCAGACCTTATAGACAGTGTCTCCCCAAATGGCTGTGCTTATGCACTAATTGGATGACGTGTAGAAACCTTGTTTAATTTCATTATGATCTTAACCTGATAGTGCTATAAAATATAAGAGAATGAGAGAAATGAGTTAATAAGTGTACTGGCTGGTTTATATATCAACTTGACACAAGCTAGAGTCATCACAGAGAAAGGAGCTTCAGTTGAGAAATGACTCCACTAGATACAGCTGTAGAACATTTTTTCAATTAGAGATCAGTGGGGGAGGGGCCCAGCGCATTGTGGCTGGTGTCATCCCTGGGCTGGTGGTCCTGAGTTCTATAAGAAATCAGACTGAGCAAGCCATGTGGAATAAGACAATAAACAGCACTGTTCCATGACCTCTGCATCAGCTCCTGCCTCCAGGTTCCTGTCCTGCTGGAGTTGCTGTCCTGACCTCCTCCAATAATGAATTGTGATTTGAAAGTTAAGCCAAATAAACCTTTTCCTTCTCACCTTGCTATTTGGCCACAATGTTGTTGCAGCAATAGAAACCCTGACTATAGCAGTAAGTGAGGGAGAAAAGGGAACAAGTACATACCCCGCCCTCCCCCTATGTATATATACTTATCTTGATTATTTCCACTGTTTTTCTCTTCTATTTTCTCTTTTATTGAATATTTTCTTTATTTACATTTAAAATATTATCTTGGTTCCCAGTTTCCCCTCCCAAAACCTCCTATCCCATCTCCCCTCTCCCTGCTTCTATGAGGGTACTCCCCCACCCACCCACCCACTTCTACCTCCCTGCCCTGGCATTCCCCTATACTAGGGCATTGAGACTTCACAGGACTAAGGGCTTCTCCTCCCATTGATGCCAAATAAGGCAATTCCTCTGCTACATATGTGGTTGGAGCCATGTGTACTCTTTGGTTGGTGGTTTAGTTCCTGGGAGATCTGGGGATGTCTGCTTGGTTGATATTGTTGTTCTTCCTACAGGGTTGCAAACCCTTTCAGCTCCTTCAGTCCTTTCTCTAGCTCCTCCATTGGGGACCCTGTGCTTAGTCCAATGGTTGGCTCTGAGCATTTGCCTTTGTATTTATCGGGCTCTGGCAGAGCCTCTTAGGAGACAGATATTCCACTTTTAAACCTAGTTTTTAAAAGACTCCTTGTTAAACTCCAGAGAGGCAAGTAACCCTATTAAAAAATGGGGTACAGAGCTAAACAAAGTGTTCTCACCTGAAGAATATCTAATGGCTGAGAAGCACCTAAAGAGATGTTCATCATCCTTAGTCATTAGGGAAATGCAAATCAAAACAACCCTGAGATTCCATCTCACACCAGTCAGGATGGCTAAGATCAAAAACACAGGAGACAGCAGTTGTTGGCGAGGATGTGGAGAAAGAGGAACACTCCTCCACTGCTGGTGGAATTGCAAGCTGGTACAACCACTCTGGAAAGCAGTCTGGCAGTTCCTCAGAAAACTGGGCATGACACTCCCGGAGGATCTGGCTATACCACTCCTGGGCATATACCCAGAGGCTTTACCTGCATGCAATAAGGACACATGCTCCACTATGTTCATAGCAGCCTTATTTATAATAGCCAGAAGCTGGAAAGAACCCAGATGTCCCTCAACGGAGGAATGGATTCAGAAGATGTGGTATATCTACACAATGGAATACTACTCTGCAATTAAAAACAATGAATTCACAAAATTCCTAGGCAAATGGTCAGATCTTGAAAATATCATCCTTATTGAGGTAACCCAATCACAAAAGAACACACATGGTATGCAGTCACTGATAAGGGGATATTGACCCAGAATCTCGGAATACCCTAGACACAATCCGCATATCAATAGATTTCTAAGAAGATGGAAGGAGAGACCCCTGGTCCTGGAAAGACTGGATGTAGGGGAACGCCAGGACAGAGTAAGGAGAGGGGGTTGAATGGAGAAAAGAGGGAGGGAAGGGGGCTTATGGGACTTTCGGGGAGGGAGGAAATGGGAAAGGGGAAATGATTTGGAATGTAAATTAAAAAAAATAAAATAAAATAAATAATTAAAGAAAAAAAGACTCCTTGTTTCTTTTTCAAATTAACCTAATAAGGGAAAAATGTATTTCTTTTTAAAAACACCATTAGTGTAGATGTCCAAATTAACCTTTCAGTGGTTTGAAATAATTGATTCATGATCTGCAAAATTAAATGATGTCTGCCCTCCCCCCCAAAAAAAGAAAAATGCCCAGGAGAGCCTCTTGACCTGGAGAGAAAGACCCTTAAACTTTGAATCTACCTAACTGTGATGGCAAATGGAATTAATACCTGGAAAAAGTGTATGCAAAGTGTTACCCAAAGCTATGAAGCACATGTTGAGGAAAAACTAATGCAGGCAAAACCCTACTCAAGATACTTTTTTCCACTCAAAGCAAAAGAGCAAATCTCACATTACCAACTATTTAATGAAATGCTTTCTATTTCCCTTGATGATTAATACCAAATGAAACCAAGCAGAGTGAAAATTGGCCACATTTTAATAAGGTGAAATTATAAACATTGCATGAGTTGCAATATTTGTTCACATATTGATGCTTTTCCTTTGCTAATGACTGTTATTAACAGGGTTCCCTCTGAAGGCTACAAGCCTGCAGCGGGGAGAAAAAGCATAGGTCTGAATATGCTGCTGAAACACCTAAAAATGAAAAATAGTGGAAAAGAGGAGTATTTCTGAAAGTTAACATTTTTCTATGTGCTAGGACTTATTTAAAACAGTGCACTTATTTATGTAATCTCTGCAACAAATCCACAGAGCAAACTTAATTATTCCCCAAACCTTAAAGCATAGTTAAGATACACCAGGTAACTAGGATTTGATTTAGTTTCCATGGTTTCAGACAATACTTTCTTA
The DNA here is from genome assembly GCA_036184795.1 of Tokudaia tokunoshimensis. NCBI lineage: Eukaryota > Metazoa > Chordata > Mammalia > Rodentia > Muridae > Tokudaia > Tokudaia tokunoshimensis. The sequence continues at coordinate 68,377,498 of BTHU01000016.1, read as the reverse complement.
ATGATTGTGGAAGTCATTATGTACATTATTCATTAAGATGATATTTCCATGTGAATTTGTAGACTATACACCATGATATTGTAATATTATGAATCAGTTAAAAATGAATAATTAATGTTTTCAAGTAAATTAATAAATATAAAACCTTTAACATATAGTTTTCTTTGGAAGATTATATTATCTCTTGCTGTGTAACACCCATTCATTTATTTTGTGATGTTGTTTTGTTATTTTCAGTGTTAAGTAGCTGAAATCAGTGATGGCACATGTGTGATTGAAGGGAGTTTTCTTTCCACATGTCAGTGTGAAATTATAAAATAGGGAGTTAACGCAGAACTCAAAGTACTATGTCTTTATCAACTGAAACAAAATAGCCAGGGATATAGTTAGTTACCTGAAGAACAAAGACAAGAAATTTCTCTAAAAACATCCAATTTTGCAAACATATATTTATCCCTAATTCTATTGTACCATCAGTAAAGGGAATTATGGCTAATTTTGTATCCAGGATTTTCACTTGAAAGTATATTCTGAACATGTTTAAGTGATAATAAATATATGTACACAATATGAGTTCTCAAGAGCAACCAATAAACATGACACAAAATTACAATCCTCTGGAAAGTTTGTTTTTCTTGACTTAACTGAAAAATTTAGGTATTTTCTAGTGTATAATGGGGTCATTCCACTTTCTGTTTTCTTTATTTTTAAAATTGGCTAAGCAGGGCTTATTGGGGGCTCACAGAGACTAAAGGGGCAATTGCGGAGCCTGCATGGGTCTGCACTAGGTCCTCTACGTACACACTGTGGTTGTTTGGATTTGGGTTTTTTTTTGTGGGACTCCAAACAGTTGGAGAGGTATGTCTCTGAGTCTTTCACTTGCTCCTGAGACCCTTTTCCTCCTAGTAGGTTGCCTCTTGATATGAGGGTCTGGGCCTAGTCTTATTGCATATGCTATATTCTGTTAATATCACTTGGAGACCTGCTCTTTTCTGAAGGGGAATAGAGGAGAAGTAGATTCAGGAGAGGAGAGGTTTGGGGTTAACTGAGAAGAGGGAGACAGTGGTAGGGACATATTGTATGAGAGAAAACTAAAGGAAATTTTTTTAAAATGATGCAAATACAAAAACACAAGCATCAAAGCTCATTCAGAATATTTTGGTTTTCAAGAAAAAGTCTGTGGCACTCAAAACAAAACAAAACACCTGAGCACTTTTGCGTGTGTGCACATGTGTGAGTGCATGTGTGTGCATATATGTGTGTGTGTGTATGTGTGTGTGCATTATTAGAGGTCAGAGGTTAACAGATGTCTTCTTCAACGACTCTCCACCTTATTTTTGCTGTAGGGTTTCTCACTGAACTAGGAGCTCACTCGTTTAGCTGGAGTGGCTGACCAGCAAATTCCAGCGCTATTTCTGTATCACTTGCTTGCCTGAAATGCTGGGATTAAAGACACACTCAACCATGCCCACATTTTACATTGGTGCTAGGAATCCAAAATCAGAGTCTCATGTTTACAAGACAAACATTCTGTGCACTGAGTTATATCCTCCAGACAACTGATTGATCTTAAAAAGATCATTACAGACTATTTAGAGGTAAAGAAAAATAAGCTGTGACTGCTTATCATGACTGCTTATGACAAGCTTGGGGCATGATATATTTGATGCCTTCATAATGGAGTATAAATTTGGGGGTTAAAAGGTAATGTATGCTTCTATGTTTTAATAGCAAATATGACATTACTGTGCATTACTCTTGCTTTCTCATGAGCCTCCTTTTCTCTTTGTGATATTTTAGAATATTAACTGGAAATACTTGTAAGTATCGTTATCTTATTTCATCTAAGTGGACTGAAATAAAATATGGATAGTGGGTTCTTCAGTATGAAAGTAGACATTTCCCCTCTGAGCTGGGTGTTTTCTTGTCCTTCTTTGCCATGTCTGATTGGGACTACTATACTTCTTTTTAAGTCATCTTTTTCCCCCGTCTTTACTTTTTACTTTTCAGATAATGCTGATTGATAGTGGCAATTCTTAAAGCTCCTATCGAGATTCATTCAAAGAAATACAAACATGCAAAAAGGCAATCTGTTACTATTACAAAATGCAAGGGATTAAAATACATTTCAAATATTTGTGCTTGTACCTGCAGATAAGTGTAGCTTTCATCCCTCATCAAGAAAACTTTTCTTTGCAACATAAGAAGACGATTACAAAATTCCCTCAACCGATCAAAATGCAGAATTGTCCCTCCCAGTAACAACAGATACATCTACAAAAGAACTCCCACACATAAGGCTCAGAGAACATTGTATAAGGAAGCAGAAAAACTGTAAGAGACCAGAGATCAGGGAGTTTGCTATGAGATGTGTCTTGTGAATGTCAGAAGCTACACTCATAAAGTGTCACCAACAAACCGCCTAAACATGAGCTAAACAGGGACAACAACTTGTAAAAGTGGGCAGGGAAAGGCCTGTGAGGCCTCAACTCTACACAAAAGAACTCTAGGCAAATAAGAAATGCTGAGAGTGGAAGAAATACTCTTCCTCGTGAAAAAGCACAATTATCTAGCATCAAATGGTCAACTCTGAAAACATATACAAACATGTAACATTATACAGACTGAGAAGGCATGTAAATCTACACACACAAACACACACACACACATACACATATATATGTATACATATACAAATATATACACATATGCATATATGTTTACATAGATTTCACATATACATATATATTTATACATACATACGCATATGTATATATGTATATGTGTATGTGAATATAACAATAAAAAAATAAGGCATGAATTTGAAAGAGAGCAAGGAGGGGTATATGAGAAGGAGGATTAAGGAGAAGGAAGGGGGAAATGATGTTATAATCTTAAAAAAATTAATCAAAAATTACAGATGAAACAGCTGCCCTAAATCATGCACAAAAGTGGTACACTCAGTCTCAGTCTTGGATTTGAAATTAACTGTAAACCTATTGCAGTCTGTACAGGTGAGACATGTATAATTAAATTGTGCCAACATTTCAGATTAACATCTCCCTAAGAAAACAAGTTTAGATGATTAACTACCTGCCACTAAAATCTGACAAAAACACATAGTCCAGTATGCATCACAAAAGAGAAATAAGAATAGAGTATAAAATGGATAAGTGGGTCATACACTTTGAGACTGGGGGATGGGGAGGAGGTACAGGATGTGGAACAGTCAGAGGATGGACAAGGGGTGGGAAGGAATAAAATGTGAAGTGTAAAAAATTAATTAATTAATTAGTTAGTTAATAATAAAAAAGAAAGTATAAAGTATGAGTCCTCACAAATGTTATGCTTGGTTGACTATTAAAGAAAATGCTAATCTCAGGACTTAGAATTCAGAGGCAGTAAGATCTCTGTGAGTCCAAGATCTATCTGGTCTACTTAATCAGTTTCAGACCAGACAGGACCACAGTACGATCCTGTCTAAAAACCAATATAAATGAATGAATGAATGAATGAGTGAGTGAATAGCTAATATATACACTAAGAAGTAAACTCTATAGGAATCGTGAATGGCCTGAAAAATAGAAAATTTATGAATACCAATAGAAAATTTAAAACTTCTGTTCTAACACAAAGAACAATTTTATCACCCAGAGCATTAACAAAAGCCCAATTACCAGCCTCTTGTTACTGATTTCTTGAGCTCAATTTGCACAAATCAAATGAAGGAGTTCGGAAAGCAGCTGCATACCAAATATGTGATATGATAGGAAAATTCTGAGCATTGAGCACCCAAATTGTTAATAATGGACAGTCTCCCCCACCCCCACGCGTCAGAGAATGCAATACTATTGTTATTTTCCATCAGGGGAGACATTACTTTCCACCACTGGAGACTCTACTTGAAGATGGTGGAAGATACAACTGCCTGGTGCTGCATAGAAACATGAGAGCTCCATGGTTTCTTTTTTATTTTTTTCATTCTTTCTTTTTATTTTATATTTAATTTATTTACATTTCAAATGTTATCCCCTTTCCTGGTTTCTCCTCTGCAAACTCCCTATTCCATCTTCCTCCCTGCTGCTTCTATGAAGATGCTCCCGCACCCACCCACCCACTCCCACCTCACCACCCTGGCCTTCCTCTACACTGGGGCATTGAGACATCTCAGAACCAAGGACCTCTCCTCCCACTGATGCCCAACAAGGCCATCCTCTGCTACATATGCAGCCAGAGCCATGGGTCCCTCCGTGTGTGCTCTTTGGGTAGTTTCTTAAAAATTCTAAAAAGAAATATCCTTTTTGCCTGCCAAACAGTATAGAAAACACAACACTCATGCTTTCTATAATTTATATACAGATGCTTATCTATAGAAGTACAGAAAAGTGTGAAAGAAACAGTCATGGGTATTCAGGACACCACTCTCAGAGACCATCAAATGTCTCTGGACCCAGACTTTCATTTATATCTTGAATCTACTTGGAAGAAAGAAGATGGACATCAATTTAGGAAGATCTGCAGGGTTTTCCAAATGGTCTAAATTTTCCCTTAATTTATTTTATGCCAATATAGTCTCCGTTAGACTCTTACTCTCGTGCCCTAACTATGAGAATAGCTGATTTCTGCTCCCCTTCTGCTACTGATTGATTCAGCTGTGTCTTTGTGTGCGCAGCTCAGAAGAGCTATTCATCCATCACGATGAATAGCCAATTAGGCTGTAGTTACTATCTTCCTGCCATTACTTGCCTCCCTGATGCACCCCTGAAGTCACAGTGATTATTTAATGGACCAGAAAACATCTAATGATAGCCCACCACCCCTGGACTTGTCAATTCCTGTAAATATCTGTGAAAGTTCTTTCCTTTGGCTTCCACCATGGGGCTGACTGACACTGTGAAATTAATGGACTGACCTAACTGAGGTCACTAATGAGCTATTCTTCTCCCTTGAAAGAACATATTATTCAATTTCTTACACACATATTTTAAGCCTTTTTGCTTTATGATAGCCGTTAGCTGGAAATTGTTAAAAGCCTTATCACTGACACACAGACATACCTGTTTGACCTCTGTAGGCATTTGAATTTGAGGTTTACTGTTTAGAGATGATAATGAGAGACACAGGAAATTACTAAATTGTAGTTCATGACCTATTGTTCATAGCAGATATAAAACCAAAGTGTGGTTAATAGCAAGTATTCTGTTGGGAAGAGTTGGGGTAATAGTGGCAAATTTCAAGGCAGCAGAGATTGTCATAAGAAGTGACATTTTACTTGAGTAGTTAAATAAAAGTAGTTTCTCATGACCATTATTGTCTTGGTTGAGGTTTTTATCAGTATGATAACACCCTAAACAAAGCAGTATTTGGAGGCAAGCGTCCATTTCAGCTTATAACTCTCAGGTTACACTCCATCACTAAGTGAAGTCAGGAGAGGAACACAAGGCAGGAACCTAGAGATAGGCAGAGGCCATGGAGAAACACTGTTTACTGACTTTCAATGTCTTGCTCAGCCTACTTTCTTATACCCTCAATGACCACTTGCCCAGGGGTGGCACTGCCTGTAGAGATCTTGGCTTTCTCGCATCAATCATTAATCAAGAAAATGCCCTACAGACTTGCCTACAGGCCAATCATATGGAAAGACATTTTTCAATTAAGATCTCCTCCTTTCAGATATGCCTCAGTTTAGATCATTAACAAAAACCAGCCCGAACATTAAGATATAAAGTAGGAGTTAGGACTCGCTTTGATAGTTTATAACTTATAGGTGGAGAAATTGTGTGGGAAACATTACAAACCACTAAAACAAAACGAAATATATAGGAATAAAAGTTTTTAAAAAACATATATAGGAATAGAAGCAACTGATTAGCTAACAGCTGGAATGGATTCAAGGTGTTTTTAGTATTTAAGAGTTATGTGAGGGGGAGCTTCACACAAAGTAAAACCAAGTGAAGTAGTTACAAAGGCAGCTGGCAATCTCAATACTGAGATACTTTTCCTACTGAGTAGGAAAGAAGAAATAATTTGGGAGGGGATAGAAAGTAATTGTATTTATTTTCCTGGTATCTAGAAATTAAATAGGAAACTGAACACATCTAGGGGTTGGTGGTAATTGCCACAGAAAGGTAGAAAGAGAGTATATGAAAGCCAGATGTTATTTAAATAATCTACAAAAAATTTGGCTGGAGGTCTGTAAATAAAAACTCAGTCATATTAAAAAACAATACCACTAGAAACCTAATATGTAATGTTAAATTAGCATCTGAAATATTAGGCAAAGCACTGGAAAATGAAATATAATTAGTAAAACTTTCAGAATGCACTGTTTAGAGTAACTTTGAAAGGGTATGTGATGATTTGTATATGCTTGGGCCAGGAAGTGGCACTATTAGGAGGTGTGGCCTGGTTAGAGTAGGTGTGTCACTGTGGGCATGGGCTTTAAGACCTTGATCCTAGCTGCCTGGAAGCCAGTCTTCTCCTAGCTGCCTTCAGAACAAGAGGTGGAACTCTCAGCTCCTCCAGCTCCATGCTGGCTGGACACTGCCACGCTCCTGCCTTAATGATAATGGACTGAACCTCTGAACCTGTAAGCCAGCCTCAATTAAATGTTGTCCCTTATAAGAGTTGCCTTGGTCATGGCATCTGTTCACAGCAGTAAAACCCTAAGACAGGGTGCATTGCTGGATCCATCTTTCAGACTCTACTGCAGTGGATTACAGCTTTGTTTCATTTTGTTTTACTCATTTCAGTTTTATTACTATTATTATTGTTGTTTGTTTATTTGCTTGCTTGCTTCTTTCTTTATCTTTCTTTCTTTATTCATTTACTTTATGTGTGTGAGTGTTTTCACTGCAAGTGTGTATGTATTCCAAGTGTGTCTGATGTTCATAGAGGGCAGAAGAGAGCATTGGATCCCTCAGAACAAGATCCACTGATGCTTTTGAGCCACTACATGGGTGTCAGAATCAAACCCGGGTCCTCTGCAAGAGCAGCAAGTGCTCTTAACTCCTGACACATGATTTTAAGAGTTCTGGCTAAAAATCTTTTATTTATTTATTCGTTTGTCAGAAACATCTTTGGTATCTTAAAGAGAGCTTTTGTTTCCTCTCCTTTTTTCAATTCTTCTAAGCTCAGCATACACTTGCACCCAATCTGTGGTATCCAAGCATCCTCTGGGGCTCGAATCCATATCCAGTAATAAGAAACTCTGTCCACAAAGGTTGACTAAACACCACCTATCACCACAGAATCCTACAAGAACTACCGCATGTCAGGAATTCAAGCCCTGCTAGGTATTGTGTTGAGAACAGGGACAGGGAAAGCTGCAAGGCATCTTCATCACATTCCATTCTGAAAGGCTTTATTGTTAGGCTATCTATAGACCTATTCTATCTTCTAAAGAGAGAAGCTTGCCAGGTGGCATGGATAACCATGCTAACTCTGGCCCTTGCAAGCTGTGCTTTCAATTCTGATGACTAAAACTTGTCCACTGCCATCCCGTGCATGTCATTTACTAGTTAAATGTTCAGTAACAGTTATCAAGGGCACCGTGAGATAATGAACATTTGCCATTGCTTTATTATTAATGGATAAACCTTACTTATAACAAGGTATTCTATTTAAACGATCCTTTTTGCAGTTCTATGAAGCCCTATGAACCAGACTGGTTCTTTAAAGAGATACTAACTCTACTTGGCATATATTCTGAAATTAACAAGGTTTTATTCTCTGTGCCTATTTTATCCCATGAAAATAAAATGGCTCATGGGTTATACCATAGTCCTGGCTAGTGGGAAATTTAAGAGATAGGACTTAACTGGAGAAAGTGAATCACTTCGGACATGTAACTGATGTAACTGGGGCTTTGATTTTCCTATCCTTCTCTATCTGCCTATCTATCTATCTACCTACCTACCTGCCTATGTACCTACCGACCTAGCTAACTCTATTACACCAAATGTGCATGTAAATGCACATGACACCATACTGGTCTACCCAAGTTCTGAGACCAAATAACTATCGACTGACCCATATAAAACCACAATCCCAAATGAGCCATTCTTGTTTTAAAGTTGTTTCTTTTTCATATAGTTTGACTTCGGAACACAAAGGTAAGTAATTAATCTGACTTCCTTGTCCACAGTAAAGTGGCTTACATTGAATACTACAGAAGTGTGACAAAGCTCACAATATACCCTGGGAGATCTTAGACCTGAGTTTATCAATCTATAAGAGAATTTTCCTTCTTTATATGGCTTGCAACCACTTACAGTTGAATCTATGTTCAGAGACATACATGTAGAGAGAACATGCTTTCTCATTTCCCTAGCTTCTCAGTTTTCTTTATTTTTCAGTGTCATGGTGTCTCATGCTGCCATGAGATAGGATTCATTTATAGGATAAACTTGAACTTTAATGATATTTGGCTTTTATAACAGCTTAGTAGTAATTGATCCCAAACACGCAAAATTCTCCATAAATTCACTTTGGCTCTTCTGTAATACAAGGAGTATAACAACAGCCCTAAGAAACTGGCATGGTTATTATAAGTTCAAAAGTGATTATAGTAGTACAAATTCTCAGAAAATTATACAGTTCTGTACAAATTAATGGGCTTTCTATTTCTATGTTCAGCAACAGCCACTATGAATAATAAAAGCTTTTACCCTGTTTTTTTCCAATAAACTCTTGCTTGAACAAAATAATTTTGATAATTATAGTGATAAATGTTATATTGTATAAATTGTTTAATTTGACATCCATATATTTATAAAAGTAAACTTTGAAGTTCAGAAAAAAGTGATGAAGAAATATTGGCAGAATACAGGAGAGAAACATCCACTCCTGTTTAACAGACATTACAATGATGTACCAGGAGCAACAGAGACTCTTGCCCAGTGTGCTTTTGTTACAAGCACAGCAACTATGTATCCCATTTAGATTGTTCCATAGTTCCTGTGTCATCAGTTGTTCAAACAGCAGTTCGAAAAGTGGAGACAAGAGAGTAAAATTTCATATACCAAGACACAGACATGGCACAAAATCCACTGGGATTGTGCAGTTGAGTATTCCTTTTTTTTCTTTTGATAGCAAACACTTCTTTCATTAGGATGGGTGACTCTGTCCTAAGCACAGGACTGAACATAAACCCAATCCAACCAATCTATAAGGATTATTTATATAAATTTGATATGACTTTCCCATAAGTATTTGGAAATTTTTCCCAGCAAAATAACCTCAGTGTAGAATTTCTTTTGTATGAAGGTTAAGGTTAGGGCTCTTCTACATATGTGTAGCTTTTCTTATAAGACTTCCTATGGTCCTAGAATCATCAATATTCCGGGGTCCTCATTGCAATTTGGGATTTACTATCAAAGCACCATGCAACTCTTTCACAAGTCTCTTTGCAGGGACCCCCAACCCTACCACATATTGCCTGGTCTCAGAAACACTGGAACTGTAGTGCAAGATTATCTACCCCTCCACCCCATCAATCTTGCATTCTTTATGCCTGTAAAATCAATACCACAAAAATAACACTACCAGCTTGCAGTAGGACCTGGACCTATTGGATCAGAGTTGTATTAGCCTTTGTGTGCTAACCCTGGATAAGTGCTTTCTTAGGCAGCTGCTTTTGAGTGCCTGAAGTGGCATTGTTATTTTAGGCTCTCCTTTCAAATGAAGCTGCCTTTTCACAAGTTGGCATCTTGGATAGCTGTCCTCCAGGCATCTTTCCTATTGTCCCAGTGCTGGGAAGACGGTTGCTCTTATAACAATTACACCCTCCTTTTCTTATAACAATTACACCCTCCTTTTCGTATGTCTTAGCTGCAACTTTTAACTCTTTTGAACACTTTTCCTAAACAAATTGCTCATTTTTTAATCTTTCTGCCTTAGTTTTGCTTTGTTTCACTATAAATCTGAACAAGAGAAATAAGCAGTAGCTATGTGTTCCATCTTTAAATTTCATCCACCAATAAATTAATCCACTACTCCTGTCTTCAGCCTCACTCAAGTCCTCAGAACATGGCTGGAATGCAGCCAGGTTCTTTTCCCAAATATCACACAAATGGCTTTTCACCCAATTACCTAACTGACTTCTGAAACCTTATGAGCCAGACTTCCACTTGCAACATTTCTCTCAGCATTCTGGTCTTAGGAATTTTCCCAAGGATGATCCAATACACTCTGCTTACTCCATCCCAAGGCTTTTATAGTCCAAGTTCCAAATTATTCCACATTTCTCCTGGAAACCTGTTCCAAAGGCCTAAGGACTATGTGGTCAGGTTTATTGGAGCAACAGCCCTGCTTCTCGGCTCCAAACTCCTGTCTCAGTTAGTTGTTTTGTTACTGTGATAAAACAACTTGACAACAGCAACTCAAGGAAGTGAGGTTTGTTTTGGCTTACAGTTCCAGGGTACATTCCATAATGTCAGGGAGCCATGGGCTCATGTCTCTGGGGTACCATTACATGTATGATCAAGAAGCAGGGGTTGGTGAGTGCTTATGCTCAGCCTGCTTTCTTGTTATAATTTAGTTTGAGACCCTAGCACGCAGAACAGTAATTCCCAAATTTAGAATGGGTTTTCCCACCCCAATTAACCTAATCTGAATAATCCCTTACAAGCATGCTCAGAAGTTTCTCTCCTTGGTGATTCTAGATCAGGTTAAGTTGTTAATCAATATTAGCTATCACAACACCTTCTTTGATTTCTCCATGTTCCCTCCCTACCTCTTTAAAAAGTTTGAAACCCCCATTCTTCTCAGAATTCTAGTTCTAAACAAAATCCCCAGTTAAATGGTTAATATGTTAACTGCTAAATACTTTTCCTTTAGATTTATAGAACTCTGAGCTTCTGGTAACCTTTGAAAGCCCTCCTTATGAGTTAGTTTTGTGCATTAGTTATCACAAGTCACACAATTCACTTTGAGTTTTTACTAGCAGAAAAAACAATCTGTGTATTTTTATGAAAGTAAATGAACCACAAGCTGAAGACACAGGTGCAAATGCTACAGAGAAACTAAGTGCAGGCTTAGATATTTTTTAAACCTACTTTTAATAATGGTTCTTAAATGCTTCAATTCCCCTTCTAACCCACTCTCCAAAGATAAGAAATAGATGATGATAAATAGAACAAGGAAATGTGGACCTGTTTAGAAGTAGTTCTTCGGGGTGATTCCAATCTCTGTTAGGACATCAGCAGTCCAGTTCAGTTGTGTCAGGACACCAAATGTGAATCAGCAGCAGTGACATGATCTAGCAGAAATAGCCAGGCCTCCATCAAATCAGCTGAGATGCCAGTTCTCTGCTGTGCCTCTCTTGAAATGAAAATCAGCTGAGATGAAGACTCGAGACCAACGAAGCATTGCAAAGCTAACTATGCAAGCGTGAGACCAGTCACTGTCTACTGAGTCCTATTTATACTTTCTCCAAACATCTCATGTCTTCCCATGGGTCTTGCCTCAGCTAAACACCATGTGAATCTGTCTTAGCAAAAACACCATGTGAGTCTGTACCACCTGACATATCCAGAAACGTCCACTTGAATTAAGTAGACTGCTCCTGAATGACAAAAACCACCCTTCTCAGGCAGCCTTCATATGCCACTACTTTTTTGCTATTTTTAATAATGAATATCTTATCTTATAAGGATAATTACAGGACAATTTGTCTCAGGTGAGAAGTTTATATCAATATCAATTGGCTCTGAGTTCATTGTGTGGACGTTTTGTGGAGTGAGAATTTACTGATATAAATCTGACTGATAAATTATAAGCCATGGAGGTAGTGAAACCACTGGAGCCAGAGAGTAGCCAGCATTAGCGTGGGATGGTGCTTTTTTAAAATTTTCTGCTCAGTTGGGACCTCCAGGCGCAGGGATAACCGAGCATAACATCGCTTGGGACTCAGCCAGCTTGTGTGCTCCCTGCACCCAAGAGCTGAGCAGTTCTGTGGTCATCTACAGGCCAGCTCTGCTGTGGGAAGTCTGCCCTGCAGGGGAACCGCACCTGGAGAGAGCACTCCTGGAGAGAGTGCACCAGCCTCCCCTTAGCGACCTCTGCTCTGGGGATTGACTACACTGAGCACTCAGGTATGCAGGGATTCCCCAATATAACATCGCTTGGGACACAGCCTGCTAGGCTTCCATCTGTGCTAGCTCTGCTGCGGGCCATCTGCCCTGCAGAGTGATCTGCGGAGAGGGTACACAGTACACTCCACCATCTTTGATCTGGTAATAGAGCAGTTGGGACCTCCAGGCGCAGGGATAACGGAGCATAACATCGCTTGGGACACAGCCAGCTTGTGTGTTCCCTGCACCCAAGAGCTGGGCAGTTCTGTGGTCACCTACGCGCCAGCTCTGCTGAGGGACATCTGCCCTGCAGAGGGACCCGCTCCGGGAGAGAGCGCACAGGGAGAGAGCACATCAGCCTCCCTTTAGCCACCTCTGCTCTGGGGATTGACTACACTGAGTCTCCAGGTACGCAGGGATTCCCCAAGTATAACATCACTTGGGGCAAGGCATATCAGGGCTCCAAAGTCACTCAGAAGCAGGGCAGCCCCTCAGCAATCGGTGCCAGGGGAAACCCGGTCATGGGGAGGGGGCAGAAATAGCCTTGCAGGCTCACAGGAGGTCCAACCAACAGCCAGTGACAGCAGGACCAACTAACACCAGAGGTAACAAGATGGCAAAAGGCAAACGTAGGAACATTACTAACAGAAATCAAGGCAATACGGCACCATCCGAACCCAACTCTCCAACAGCAGCAAGTCCTGGATACCCCACCACACCCGAAAGGCAAGATCTGGATTTAAAATCACTTCTCATGATGCTATTAGAGGATTTCAAGAAGGACGTAAATAAATCTCATAAAGAAATACAGGAGAACATGAATCAATGGGTAGAAGCCCTTAAAAAGGAAACACAAAAATTGTTCAAAGAAATGCAGGAGAATATGGGTCAAAAGATGGAGGCCCATAAGGAGGCAACACAAAAATCGCTTAAAAAAATACAGGAGAACATGAATCAACGGGTAGATACCCTTACAAAGGAAACACAAAAATCGCTTAAAGAAATGCAGAAGAATATGGATCAACAGATGGAAGCCCATAAGGAGGAAACACAAAAATCACTTAAAGAAATACAGGAGAACTTGGGTCAACAGGCAGAAATCCTGAAAGAGGAAATGCAAAAATACCTTAAAGAAATACAGGAAAATACAAACTAACAAGTGAAGGATCTCAGCAAATCCATCCAGGATCTAAAAATGGAAGTAGAAACAACTAAGAAATCACAAAGGGAGACAGCTTTGGAGATAGAAAACCTTGGGAAGAAATCAGGGGTCATAGATGCAAACATCAGCAATAGAATACAGGAGATGGAAGAAAGAATCCCAGGTGCTGAAGATACCATAGAAAGTATCGACTCAACAGTCAAAGAAAATGCAAAATGCAGAAAACGTGTAACCCAAAACATCCAGGAAATCCAGGACACAATGAGAAGACCAAACCTAAGGATTATAGGTATAGATGAGAGTGAAGATTTGCAACTTAAAGGGCCAGTAAATATCTTCAACAAAATTATGGAGGAAAACTTCCCTAACTTAAAGACACAGATGCCGATGAACGTTCAAGAAGCCTACAGAACTCTAAAATTTCCTGCTACACTGGCCTTTGAATATCATTCAGCCTGGACCTTAATCTAGTGACAATGCTATATTATAGCAGAGAATCCAGTCAATTCATCACCTGTAGTAATGTGGAAAATAGAAAATATATGTAACTAAATATTACTTTTTATTGAATATCATCTTTTTTATTGAATATATTGAATATAATCTTTACATTTCAAATGGTAAAACTTTTCCCGTTTCCTCCCTCTCCAAAACCCCCAACCCCTCCTCCCACCCCCTGCCTCCAAGTATATGCCACTCCACCCGACCCACTTCTACCTCCCCCCCCCTCTATTTCCCTTTGTTGGGGCATCTATTGAGCCCCAACACCTGACCAAGGACCTCTCCTCCCACTGATGCCTAATAAGGCATTCCTCTGCCACATTTTTGGCTGGAACCATTCGTACTCCTTAGTTGATGGTTTAGTCCCTGGGAGTCCTGGGACGTCTGGGTGGTCGGCATCGTTGTTCTTCCCATGGGGCTATAAACCCCTTCTACTCCTCCGGACAACCCTCCAACACCTCCGTTGGGGACCCCATGCCCAGTCCAATGGTTGGCTGCTAGAATCTGCCTCTTTAAGTGTAAGGCTCTGACAGGGATCCTCCGGAGACAACCATGGCATGCTTCTTTTGGTATGCACTTCTTGTTGTCCATAATAGTGTCAGGGTTTGGTGACTGTTTATAGGATGAATCCCCAGGTAGGGCAATCTCTGGGTAGCCTTTACTTCAGTCTCTGCCCCACACTTTGTCTCCTTTATTGCTCCTGTGAGCATTTTGTTCCCTTTCTCAGAGGAACCAAATCACCCTCACTTTAGTCCTCCTTCTTCATGAGCTTCCTGTGTTGGGTAAATTGTATCTTGTTTATTTTGTGCTTTTGGGCTAACATCCACTTATCAGTAAGTGCATACCATGTGCATTCTTTTGTGATTGGGTTACCTGGCTCACGAAGTGATATTCTAATTGACTTCTTCCACTAACATAAGACAAAATACAGATGATAATAATATTCCTGCAAGATAAAAAGAAAGAGGAAGATAAAGAAACTGTTTAGATTTAAATCACAATTTAGAGAAAAATATAAGTAAGCAAGGATATTTTGGGTCCTAAAATTTTAATTGTTTTTCATTTTGCAATTTCTCCAGGAAAAAAAAATTCTCAAAATAAAGAATATCGTAAGAGGGTACATCCTTAGAGTGTGACTAAGGATGAGGAGGGCACAGGCACACCATCAGTGTGAATAAGGATGAGGAGGGCAGACCATCAGTGTGAATAAAGAGTCTAATTAGAGAACCATCAAGTCTCTAATTTGAAGCGCTGAGGGACCAGAGGGTAATTCAATGAGCTAAGAACATAAAATGCACCCTGCCCCACTGACCTGACATATTTTCATGCCCTTACTCATGTCCTCAAAATATACGCCCATTCAAATTTGAGGTCCCACTACTCAACACGAACACAGAAAGCTTTGAAGGAAGATATTTTCCTTCCCTAATATGTGATGGCTCTGATAGTTTTAAGTCACTTTTTTTTCAATATTAAAATTATTTATTTTTAATTTTAAATAAATACTTGCTACACAGTCATATCCCCAATGATAAATCAACTGTTCTGTGTAAGCAAGAAAATAGAAAATTTTTATAAGAAAAAAATGATTTATTATGCAGCATTTAAGAATAAAGCTGTCTGAAGAACTCAAATTTCACACACCAGTGGCAAGTTTAAAAGAACATGAATCAAAACACAATATCAATATATGAATACTCAATAACCTCAAAGTCACTTATGCTAGAAATGTTTGTGAAGTAGTTGGACAAGGAAAGCTTGCCATGAAATATAAAACACCATGAGAATCAAAGTTATTAGGGGATCTATAGGTAACTTATTAATATGTTCAGGGTAGAATATGAGCTTCTGGATGCTAGTGCTCCCAATTGACAGTTTGTTTGTTGTAAAATGCTGACATAGCAAAGGCAAAGTAAAAGGACTTGTCAAAAGAGAGAGACCATTTTTTGTATCAGTTGCCTTTTTTTCAAACCTCAACTCTAGTAGTTTATTTAACAAGACTCAGGGTAAAGAAAGTTGGGGACTGTTTATTCTGAACATGCAATTATTTTCTCCCTGTAACATTTATACCTCCAGAGAGATGCTGTCAGACTTGTTGACTTAAAGAAATCTCCCTCAGCCAAAAAAAATCTAGGATTCTGATTAATGTTTTTTGAATGCTGCCAAACTGTTTATAGCACTTGAAATGTAAATATATTACCCTCTAACACAAAATAGATAGTGTAGGCTATTCTCAGTTTCATTTTATTTCTCAGTTTTATTTCTGTTTAGTCATGAAAAAGGGAGAATTGAGTTTATTTATTTTCCTGCTTATTATGAAAAATTCATGATTATTGATGCAGAGAGAAAGCATAGTGAACTAAGATGTACTTTTAAGACTGTTTGACACTTTGTGATCATATAAACCCTGATCATATAGTTTATGCAATCAATCCACTGTTGGTAGACTGTGTGGATGCATACTCTTTTGTTTCTACGAGTAGTTCTTTAATACACTTTTAGATAGAAAATGGACAGGAGCACTGGGGCTGGAGCTAGGAGATTTGTCAGCAGGCTAGGTCCTGTAACTGTGTATGAAGCCAGATAAGAATTATAAAATGGTGTTGTCAAGTTCTGGCTCCTGTCTCCAATGAAAAATAAAAAGCTTACAAATTCATGGAAACTGAGCCACTTACGACTGAATGATAAATGGGTCAAGACAGAAATTAAGAAAGAAATTAGAGAATTTTCTAGAGTTAAGTGAAAATTAATGCACAAAATATCCATACTTATAGTACACAATGAAGGCATTTCTGAGGGATAACTTCATAGCACTAAGTGCCTACACACACACACACACACACACACAATATGGAGGACATATCTCAGATTAGTAACTTAACAGCACACCCAAAACCTATAAAACAAAAAGAAGAAATCACAACCAAAAAGAATAGACAGGAAGAAATACTCAAACTCAGAGCTGAAATCAATAAAATAGAAATAAACAAATAGTACAAAGGAATGAACAATTGATTTCTATCAAAATTTCAAAGAAAAGTCAGATAATCCCAATATTCCTCAACTTATTCCACAAAATAGAAATGGTAGGAACATTACCCAATACATAGGCCACAGTTACCCTAATAAAGAAAACACATAAAGATCAAAGAAAAAAACATTACAGACCAAGTTTCCTTATAAGCGTAGAATCAAAAATTCTCAATAAAATACTTGCAAACTGAATTCAAGAACAAAACAAAAAGATCAAGTATTAGTATAATCAAATAATCACGAAGATATGGGGATAGTTTAACATATCTATACATATAATCAGCCATATAAACAAACTGAAGAAAGCAAACACATGACTATCTCATTAGATGTAGAAAAGGCATTTGACAAAATACACCACCCTTTCATGATAAAAGTCTTGGAGAGATCAGAGATATAAGAGACATAACTAAACACAACAAAGGCAGTCTACAGCAAACCTATAGCCAACATCAAGTTAAATGGAGAGAAACTCAAAGCACTTCCACTAAAATAATTGACAAAATAAGGTCTCTCTCTGTATCTAATCAAAATATTACACAAAGTCTTAGCTACAGCAATAAAACAACTGAAAGAGATCAAGGGATACAAATTGGAAAGGAAGAAATCAAAGTATCCTTATTTACAAATGTCTGATAGTATACATAAGTGACCCTAAAGAATCCCACCAAAGAACTTTTATAGCTGATATTTTTAGCAAAGTAGCTGACAATATTAACTCAAAAAAATCAATAGCCCTCCTATATATATAAATGACAAATGGACTGAAAAAATGAATCAAGGAAACAACATTTTACATTAACCTCAAATAATATAAAATATCTTGTGGTAACTCTAACCAAGCAATTGAAAGACCTGTATGATAAAAACTTTAAATCTTTTAAGACATTAGAAAAGATATCAGAAAATGGAAAACATCCCCCATGCTCATGGATCAGCAGGATTAACATAGTAAAAAATAGTCATCCCACCAAAAGCAATCTACAGATTCAATGCAATCCTCAACTCAATTCTTCATTGATTATAGCAAAATAATTCTCAGCTTCACATGGAAACACAAAAGACTAGGAAAGGTAAAACTATCATGAACAATAAAAGAGTGGCTATATCCCTGATTTTAAATTATACAATTACAGTAATAAAATCATCATAACACTAGCACAAAAACAGACATGCTGATCAGTGAAATAGAATTGAAGACCTAGACATGCATCCACACATCTATGGATACCTGGTTTTTTATAAAGGAACCAGAACACATGCTGGAAAAAGACAGCATCTTCAACAAATGGCGCTGGTCAAATTCGATGTCTGCATGTAGAAGAAAGCAAATAGATGCATACTTATTACCCAGCACAACTGCAAATGAATCAAAAATGTCAACATAAAACCAGATACACTGAACCTGATAGAAGAGAAAATGGGAATACCTTTGAACTAATTGTCATAGAAAAAGACTTTCTGAACAAGACGCTTAGCACAAGCACCGAGATTAATAAATTAATAAATAGGGCCTCATGATATTGCAAAATCTTCTGCACCACAAAGGACACCATAATTCAGACAAAACAGCAGCCTAAAGAATAAGAAAGGATTTTCACCAACTCCAAAACTAATACAGGTCTAATATCCAAAATATATAAACTACTCCAAAATGTAGAAATCAAGTAACCTAATTTAATAACCAGCTACATATCTAAAGAGAGAATTCTCAAAAGAGGAAATCCAAATGACTGAGAAACATCTAAAGAAGTGTTCAACCACCAGGAAAATGCAAATCAAAACTACTTTGAGATTTCACCTTTAAATCTGCCAGAATGGCTAAGATAATAAAAAAAAAAGTGACAGCTCATGCTAGTGAGGACGTGGAGCAAGGGGAGCACTCGTTCACTGTGGTGGGAGTGCAAACTTATATAGCCACTATGGAAATCAACATGGTGGTTCCTCAGAAAATGGGGAATTGATCTACCTCCAAATCCAGCTATACCACTGTTGGATTATATACCCAAGGGATACTGCATCTAAGCACAGAGACACTTGCTCAACTATGTTCATTTCTACTCTATTCATAATATCCATAAGTTGGAAAAAAACCCAAATGTCCCTCAACAAAGAACTAGATACGGAAACTGTGGTACATTTATATGATCAAGCATTACTCATCTGTTTTTTTTTTTTTTAAAAAATGATATCATGATATTTTCAAGAAAATGGATGGGAAAATGTCATCCTGAGTAAGGTATTCCAGACCCAAGAAAGATAAATATGGCATGCAAATATTAACTGTTAGGTCAGTAAAAAGCAAGCTAAAATCTATAGAACCACAGAGGGCAGGTATAGCATAATGGACTAGAGGAAGTAGGTATTGTTAGGAAAGGAAAATAGAATAGATATTCAAGATGGATTGTTCTGGAGCAAAGGATCAAGTGAGGAGGGAGAGAGGAGAGAACAAAAAGGGAGGGAATATGGTGACACACACAGCGACAATTAAGGGGCCTTTGAGGGGTATTATAGAAATCTAATATAGTAGACACTTCTAAAAAATATATGAAGTTTCCAAAAATACATATACGATGGTGATCTAAAAGAAACTACCAAATAATGCAGGAAACAGAGACCCAACTAGCCATCTCTGTCACCAAAGCATCTCTGTCTAGAAGCTTCTAGAACTGGGATTGAATTATACATCTAATTGGGTTGTTAGCTAAAGGGGCACCATCTCCCCTTTTGTATCATGCCTGTTCCTCTTACTTGCTCTGAACAGAATGTGTACACATCTGATTCCTGGCACCAAAACGTCTTGCCCACTTCTGACCACAAGCCATAGTCATTACCACCACCAGGAGAGCACACTCAGTCTGGCAACAGATAATGTCCCAGACTCGTAGGGGAGACTCAGATAGGTTAGCAAGGCTGACCTTAAAGACATATGAGCTTTCAGGCAAGATTGGATGAACTGCCCAGCTGGTCACACCCTAAACTAAAGCATAGACTTGAAAACCAAATAAACATGCAGCTCTTTTCCTAACCTATTAAGTATTGTAATAGCAAAGAAGTTAAGTGATAGAAGAACATCTTTGAAGATAATATTTAGACCCTAGCTTCTTTCCCCTTGAGGAACTTTCTGCTTACCGTGAAGTTACCATCACATGGCATGATATACTGTGCTGACAGAGGTCCAAAGCAACAGACCCAAGGAGCCATTCAAAACCCTGAAACAATGAGTTACAGTTCTTCTACTTAGAAATTGATTATCTACAGTACTGTGTCATAGTGACAGCTTCCAAATATTTGCCCTACTTATTAAATTTTTAAGTCTCTACCCTCCCAGTGACTTTTTCTTCTTGGTGGTTACTATCGATTGGTTTCAAAATTAAAAAAAAATAAATAAATTAAAAAGTATCTACTTGAGACCTGAATATCCTGTAATTGAAGAACAAAAATTGAAAAAATTAAAATGATTTCCTGAAAGTAGCACTCTGGGGGACCTGCAGATCTAGTCAGGGTCGGGATCTGCCCAGGGCAGGGTTCAAGAAAGCGGGCCCCACTCCAGCCCCTTGGAAGCCCCTGTGCTCCCCTGGCTGGGGCTCACCCTGATAGCCCCAGGCAGAGCAAGAGCAGATGCGGGGCCATGGCCAGCCATGTGGACCTGCTCACAGAGCTGCGGCTGCTGGAGAAGGTGTCAACACTGGAGCACCTGCGCGCAGTCCAGAAGCGCTGGGCTCAGCAGCTGAAGAAGTGGGCACAGAATGAGCAGGACCTGCTTCATCGCAAGCACAAGGGTGAGCGGAAGCGCAGCATGGGTGGCCATTGCAAGAATGTGTCATTCGAGGCCAGTGTAACATTGCTGGAGGCATCACTGAGGAATGACGCCGAAGAAGTATGCTACTTCCTGAAGAACAAGGTCAGTCCTGATTTGTGCCATGAGGATGGACTCACAACCTTTGCTCCGGTGCTGCACTGACAACTTTAAAGAGATTGCCAAGCTGCTGCTTTCCCACGGTGCAAATGTGAGCACCAAGGACAACGAATTGGGGATGCCCTTGCATGCTGCAGCCTAGTGAAGATCCTTGTTCAGTATGGGGCTGACTTGCTTGCTGTCAACTCTGATGGAAACATGCCATATGGCCTCTGTGAGGATGAACCCACCCTGGATGTCATCAAAACCTGCATGGCATACCAAGGCATCACCCAGAAGAAAAATCAATGAAATGTGATGATTTCAGACATCCACTGCATGATAGCAGTGGGTCAGGATCTCAACTGCATAGATGTCCAGGGTGCCATGCTACTACACATAGCTGGAGCCAATGGATACCTGTGGGCAGCAGAGCTCCTCCTGGACCATGGAGAGCATGTGGATGGGAAAGACTGGGATGGCTGGGACCCTCTGCCAATGGCAGAGCTGTTGGAGCCAGTCTCAGCGCCAGGGCATCCATGGATGAGATGCCAATAGACCTGTGTGAGGAGGAGGAATTCAAGGTCCTGCTGTTGGAGCTTAAACATAAGTATGATGTGATCATGAAGTCCCAGCTGAGGCACAAGTCGTCCCTGCGCGGGAAGACGTCCAGTGTAGGCAGCTGTGGGAAGGTAATGCGTCGAGCCAGCCTGTCAGACAGACCCAACCTACACCGGAAAAAATTATGAGGGAGAGGTCATCTTGTGGCAGCAGAAGAGTGCAGCCAAGGACCAGCGTACTTCCACCTATGATGGAGACATCAGGGAGACCAGGACAAACCGGGGCCCGAACCCCAGCTCGTGTTGCTCTCAGAATTCTCTACCAAGATCTCACACGGAGAGAACTGGATGGGCCTGTGGAGAATGACCTCCGGGCTCCTGTCAGCACCTACCAGTATGTGCTGGCCAATGGGAACATATGGAAGATGCACGAGATGCCTGACTACAGAATGGTCTAAGGCAACCCGGGCGTGGCCGATGTCCCCCCCCCAACCCTGGAGCGACTTCAAAGAGCAGAGCCCCCAAACTCTCCTGGAGCTGATGAGGCAGAGGGCAGCGGCTAAGCGGCTCAGCCACCCATTCTTAAGCACCCACCTGGGCAGCAGCGTGGCTAGGTCGGGGGAGAGCAGCAGCGAAGGCAAGGCCCCCTTGCTTGGAGGCAGAACTTCCCCTCCCTACAGCAGCAAGGAGACCTCTCTGTATTATACAGTCAACAGCGGAGATTCCCCCCACCCCCACACCTGCCCTCCCTCCAGCCCTTGAAGTTCAAGGCCCCCATGGAGGAGATGAAGGAGAAAGTTCTTCTGTGCTGCTTTCTTGTCTCACTCAATGCCAACATCTGAAGTACAGCAAACCGACTCACTCTGCGGTCTGATTCAGGAAGGGTGGGCTTGGGATCTCAGTTCTGTACTTGGTAAAGGCTTCTTAGGACCAGGAATAACAACATCCTGAGAGAGAGAGAGAGAGAGAGAGAGAGAGAGAGAGAGAGAGAGAGAGAGAGAGAGAGAGAGAGAGAGAGAGAGAGAGAGAGAGAATTTAGTGTGTGAGAATGCTACACCTGAGCTCCTGAGCTCTTGGGAAAGCAGATGGGGTTAGGAACTTGTGGGTTATCCCCAGAAGAATGAGTTCAAGACAGTCCTGGCACCAATGCCAACTCTTCCACTGGGGAGAGGCCGGCTCAGCTGAGTCCCACAGCTCTGAAGTCATACAAGGTCACTATCACACCCAGCAGAGACAGGAGGTCCTATGGGTTCAGGGAAGCCAGGAATCTATATGGATCAGGTTAGTGGGTCCAGGCCTGCTCCCACAGCCTTGCTGAGAGCTGTTCTCATACACATGTCAATAGGAAGGTGGAGAACTGTTCAAAGATAAAGCTGGTAAGCCAGGCCATCCGTGCTTAGAAGAAACCAAATCTTGTTTTGGTCTTCCGTGGAAGCACAGGAGTTGGGTAGGGTGAAGCACATTGGTATTTTCCAAACTGTGTTTGGTAAAAGCGTTCTTTGAGGCTGTAAGATTCCAGGTGGGAAGTAACTGAATTTGCCTTCTCCCAAGATAGTGTCACAGTTGGGTTTTATTGTTTGGAATTTGAGAAATGAATTTCATCAGGAGCTTCTGTGGGGGTGGGGGTGGGGTGGGGCTCCCAGGGACAAGGTGAGCACATTGCTGAGAACGCCATGGTTAACACTGATATAACACATCCCAAAGAAGAAAGAAAGAAAGAGAGAGAAAGAGAGAGAGAGAGAGAGAGAGAGAAAGTAGCACTCTGAAAAGCAGCATCATAAAACCATCAGAAATCTGCCTCAAATACCATGTGATACAGACATACCAGAGCTATCCATTCTAAGGAATTATCAGAACTCTGAGATACTCTCAAATGTTCAAAATACATTAAAATTTCCCTTTAAATGATATATTACTAAAAAAACATTTCTCTTTTCTCTTTCCTCTTAGAAGTTAACTTACCAAGATATCTAGGGAATACAGAACTTGGAAATAATATGTGCAAAGAAGTTCAATGTGTCATATTTCTGCACTTTTTTTCAGGGGTAATGGCCACCACGAGGGGGAACTATGAGTAACTGTGAGTTAGGAATCTGGACTGAATTTTCCAGGAAGTCTGACACCTGTGCGTTCTTATTTCTATGTGTCCTCCCCAACCTGGTCTCTCCCTGAAAGTGAGAGCCATCTGCTTATCCATCTGTCACACAACAGAAGCTGAGCAGACCCTGTTTTGTTCATCTAAACATTTCTAGCCATGATCCAAGTGCCCTAAGTACAATAGATGTGCAAATAAATACTTGATGGGCTGAAATAAATGGAAAGACAATCTGTAGTATAATTAAAACTATTCACATTTATGATAGCTATTAGCATAGAAATATATTCATGTAGATTTCAGACCTTGCTAAACAATGGACTTCCCAACTGAAGGATGCTTACAGGTTTTAAAGACACTCCCATTCCACTTATACAATAATGCTAAGGAAAGTAAATAGCTTAACACATGGCAAGGAAAATCTTACAAATTTTATCTGTGTTATTTCAAGGTGACAGTGACCTGATACTAACACCATATAGGAAAATGTAAGAAAGCATGCAGGGAGGAAAATGAATTCTTTAGTGGGATTAAGATTCAGCTCAACCATATTGACCTTATGAACACAAGGTGTGGATCATTTTCTAACTCACTTTCTCAGAACTCACTCTTAATAGTTTAAAAGAGAACTCCGGTGTTCCTCAGCTTATAACGATGATAAATTCTGTGACCTTGAAATTAAATACTTTTTGTTCTTTAGTATTTCATATTTTCAAATATATACTCAAACTTGCTAATATGACCATGGTGTGTGCACTTTCATGTATTGCAACCCAATATGTGTGTATGTTGCCTTTGCATACACACATTTTGGTGAAGGGGAGTCAGAAATGACTGGCTCTAATTTAGTTTTACCATTTTATCTTAAACTTACTATTAATTTCTCAAACTTATACTTCCTTCTTCTCATAGAAAAAAAAAGTAAGATGCTGAATGTGTGCCTTAGTTAAACACCATGACCAAAAGGCAAGGTAGGGGAAAGGGGTTTATTGGGTTTACACTTCCACATTGTAGTCCATCACTGAAGGAATTCGGGACAGGAACTCAAACAGGCAGGATCCTGGAGGCAGGTGCTGATGCAGAGTCCATGCAGGGATGTGGCTTATTGTCTCACTCCACAAGCCTTGCTCAGCCTGCTATAGATTCCAGGACCACCAGACTAGGGATGGCACCACCCGACAATGATCTGTCTAGACTGCCTCCACCTCCACCTCATCAATCACTAATTTGTAAAAGGTTCTACAGGCTGGTCTGATCTTATGGAGGCATTTTCTCAATAGAAGTTCCCTCCTCTCAGATAACTATTTGTTTCAAGTTGATATAAATCTAGCTACCAAATGTGAAACTACCCAGCACAGCACCTGAAACAAATGCTGTTAAATAATTGCTAAAGTTTTTTATTCTTTCCTAAAATGTTTGCCTTATTAACATGGAATTTCATAGCAAAATCACATTTGCCAAAGCAATACTTTAGAAACTCAGCTCAGTGGGCTATAAGGAAAACTTGTGCTTTAGACGTTGATATTAATTTGAACTTGGCAAGTTGTTTATCCACTTCAAGCCCATTACTTCACTAATAAAACAAGAACATTGAGAGAAACGAAAGCATCCAATACACTGTTTTGTAACTGTCTTAGTTATGATATTCATTGCTGTGAAGAGACACCATGACTATGACAATTCT
This sequence comes from Tokudaia tokunoshimensis, assembly GCA_036184795.1. Taxonomy (NCBI): domain Eukaryota; kingdom Metazoa; phylum Chordata; class Mammalia; order Rodentia; family Muridae; genus Tokudaia; species Tokudaia tokunoshimensis. The sequence continues at coordinate 68,352,491 of BTHU01000016.1, read as the reverse complement.
TATAAAGCAAAGTAATTAAGTGGGGCTGGCTTACAGTTTCAGAGGTTTAATCCTGTATCATCATGGTAGGAAGCATGGCAGCATCCAGAAGGGCATGGTGCTAGAGAAGGAGCTGAGAATTCTACATCTTGATCCACAGGCAACAAGGAGGAGAATGGGTGTGTTTCACATTGGGTGTAGCTTGAGCATTTAAGACCTAAAAGCCTGCCTCCACAATGACACATTTCCTCCAACAAGGCCACACCTCCATTTCCCGTGGGTCAAGCATTCTATGGGGCCAAACCTTGTCAAATCAAAACAGTAGCGGTAAAACATTCTGAAAATATCTTACATTCGAAGAGATTGGAACTTGTGAAGGACTTCAGAGCCAGAGGTAATTAATAATACACCTTTGGGTCACGTAAGACTGTATCCTACTGTCTACTCAGACTGTTTGTTTAACCTACCTTTAGGAAAATAATGTAACAACTAACCTTGAGTTTCCCTGGTAATTAACTTTTACAACCTAAGCTAAAGCATAGCTGTACTTTTAAGTTGCATTCTCTCGAATGCCCTGATCCAGATCATGTGTATCATGTGCTGAAAGCAGCAAATACAGAGATTGAAAGAAACCTTATAAAATATACCATAAAAAATTAAAAATATTGGTTGCTGTCTGAGTCAGTTGGAATCAGTGGTAGCCAGTGACTTAATCTTTTATAAAATTCTCTTAAAGGGGCGGTGGTGGTGGCTCACGCCTTTAATCCCAGCACTTGGGAGGCAGAGGCAGGCGGATTTCTGAGTTCGAGGCCAGCCTGGTCTACAAGACAGCCAGGGCTACACAGAGAAACCCTGTCTCGAAAAACCAAAAAAAAAAAAATTCTCTTAAAGATTTCTGTAAAATATACCCTATTCCTTTTGGGTGAAGCACTTTGTGAGTGACAGACACATGAAGTTACAAAATACATACATGCAAGCACATATACCTACACACATTACACTGAAGACACGATCACACACATAGTAACACACAGGGTTAGACAGATTTACAAGACAGCATTTATTAAGCAGGAACAGATTCAGACTCACACAACAGACAGACAGAGGATGGAAGACACAGAAAGCATGAAGCATAGAATTCAAATCTGTACTCACTTTTGGCTAAATAACTCCAAAGGTAAGTACTTTTCCTTCCCTTAATATGACACAGATGCATGATTGGTAACTGGGAGCTGATCACTCTTACATTCAATCTGTGTAAGTTTATCACATAATTACTATTCAAAAAATGTAACATTACTTCCTTTTTTTATTTGAAATTGCTGAGTTTGATAATAATAGTTAAATATATTTATTAGTGGGATGTTTTAAAATCTAAAACCTGTTATACTGGAGTTGGTTTTCTTGAGCAACCATTCTGACTGACAGAATAAAAATAAATAAATCACCTGGAGCAAAAATTCTTGGTTCCTGAAACCTGATAATGTTTAACATCATAATGACAGGATTTCCTGCAAGACATTTCTATTTCATATTCATCAGTAAATTATTTCACAGCCCAAGAAACATTCATATAGTACAAAAACCTCAGAGTGTAGCACCTGCTTATAAAATTTCACTTATCCAAGCCCTGTTACTTTATGCCAGGAACATGATGGGCTAATCAGGGATAGAAAAGGAAAGAAACAAGCCTGAAGGATTCCCCCAGGGAGCGGACAGCGAACATCAGAACAGACACCTGGCCTATTCTGAAAAACAAAATTCTTGATTATATTGTCTTTTGGCTACTGACACAGTGACTAGTCAGTGTGTTGCAACATGGGATGAGTGTTGGAATGAAATGGAAATCTCCCTTTTAGAAATCAGGACATAAGCATGGAAAGACTGTGCTCAGCAGAGGGGAAAATGAGGTCTTTCAGGACAAAAGATGCACTTGACAGAGAGGAGCTTGTGCTATAGCAGGGTATACCTCAAAAATTGCATTAGATTCCATTGGTGGCTATCCAGTTGCTCCTCTTTCTGCCCCTAACTTTCACCAAGGTGAGCAAAAAAGACCCAGCAAGCTGAGGAGGGATGGGAAGATGACAGTAGGTTAGCCACTGTATGTCCTTCAGTTTGAGAAATGCTGCATCTTCACTGAATTAAAGCTGGAGTGGAGTCATGTGAATACCACCCAAGAATGGTCTCTAGGAAAAGATGGCAGCACTAACAGTCACTCAACAAACAAGAACCTGGGCTGGAGAGATGGCTCAGTGGTTAAGAGCACTGACTGCTCTTACAGAGGTCCTGAGTTCAATTCCCAGCAACCACATGGTAGCTCACAACCATCTGTAATGGGATCTGATGCCCCCTTCTGGTGTGTCTGAAGACAGCTACAGTGTACTCATGTACATAAAATAAATAAATAAATCAAAAAAAAATCCCAAGAACCTCATTCTGAAACAAAATTCTGACAGCCTGAATCAGCTTACAAATGAATTCTTCTTGGGTTCTCAAAACAAAACTGTATCATGTTGGCTAGCATTCTGATTTCACTCTTGTAAGATCCTAAGCAGAAATACTTCTTCAGGTCCACCTAGTTATTGAACCACTGAACTGTGTAATACCAACTATCACTTAAACATTTTGCTCAATGTTAACAAAAACATATTGTGGCAAAGTAATTCACAATGATGTGATAAAGAATTAATTTTACCCATTCTATTAGACAATAAACTATAAAATCAAGTCCATATTTATACATACATATATATATGTCACAAACACAATAGGGAGCTCAAATTCAGAGATGAATTAGAGGAAGTTCTCAGCTGTGGATCGGGAGTATTTGTACTAATCTGATATATAATTTTCATATTTGAACACTCATGTTGGTTTGCATTTGGAAGGCCCATCTTTAAGGAAGTCCCTGATACATATTGCTAATCATCCTTTAATATCCTCCATGCAGGTGCTCGATTAGATATATTAGCACCTTTGAATTTATTTCTTTGGTGCTAAGAGCTGCCTATTCAGCAGGAACTTCCATTCATATAAAGAAATACCCAGAGACCTTTATTATGTCATAGTAATTCAAATTAATTTGTAAGAGGAAAGCTTTAAAATCTTGCCATTATCTCTGCTGGAAATCCACTAGAGAACATAATTTTAGAGATCTAGGAGCCAAGCTCATTATTTCCAAAAGCACAGCTGTCATTTACAATAGCTCACAGCAAGTTCATTCAGTAAGATGAAGCTGCCTTTCCATTCATGCATTCATTTCCTGGGTAGTTTGTTCTATTGTCCATTGTCCAAACACTAACTGTGTTTCTGCTGTGTGCCTTCCAGATTCCTCATGATACCCTGAGTTACATGAGGCAACCATGTCTTTCCTTCTCTAGGAAATCCTAGGGTTGTTCTCATTAACTTCTTCCTATTTAAGCTGTAGTCAAATTTATAAAACATGAAATTCATAATCTTGAACATCCAAACAGATTAATTCAGCACATTTGTACTGCTGGGGAGCCAGTATACAGAAGCCTTACATCATTATAGAACACAATACTATACCCATAAATTCCCTCATCTCCCCCTTGACTCTTGTCTGTCACCATTATGCTTTCTATCTACATGAATAGGCTACTATAAGCAATCATAGTAGTGAGAAAGTATAAATTTTTCATTTATGACTATCTTATTAGACTGAGCATTATGCCTTCAAGGACCATTCGTTTCATCACAAATGTTAGAGCCCTTGTCCTGTTTATAGCTGAGGATGTTCCTAAATGTATGTATATGCTACAGTGTTCTTATCTATTCCTCCACAAGTGGATGCTTGAATTGACTCTATTTCTTTGTCTATTGTGAATAACTCTGCCCTGAATGTGAGGGTATAACTATCTTACTAACTTCTTAACAGTAGGGAAGGTTGAGAAAATGGGAAGGACCTAGGAGGAGTAGGGAGATGGAGGATGACTGAATACAATACATTGTAGGAAGTTCTCAAAGAACTAATAAAAACTTTAAAAGTAAGTAAATTTGTTTATGGTCTGTCTCATCTGTTGTGAGTCCCCTGAGATCTTGTTTGGTGTGTATTTCAAAGGCCCAACCTCTCACCCAGTATGTTCTATTTGCTCTAAAATATTTATTTAAAACTAAATATTTTTCCTATTAGCCCAAGAAACTAAAATAGAAAAGGCATTTCCTTTGCTTTCAGATGGTTTAGTCTTTAAGAACACAGACCATACATGAATCACATTGTTGCACATGTAATAGTTTCTAATTGAGAACACAGACTATACAAGAATTACATTGATATACATGTAACAGATGCTGTAAATGAAGGAGAATCAGGCTAGGTAAAGAAAGGGAATACAGGAAAAAGAGCTAGCATGAGCAAGTAGGGTTGTAGAAAGTATATTAAGTCATGGTGACTGGGTAAGCTGGCCACCGTCAGGAACGAAGTTGAGAGGCATAGAAGGCATCTCACATTTTGCTAAGCAGTGCTGAGGAACTTGGACTTTAATCTGAAAACTTATTGGGAATCAGTGGGAATCAATGCTAAATTGAGTACAAAATGAGAATATTGTCTGATACCCAGAGTGATGAACTGCTAAAGAATGCTTGTGAATTCTGCCTAGACTACAAATGCACTAAGCTGGCAGATAAACAATAATTAGTGGGATTTAGAAACCAAGACAACAGGGCTGCATGGAAGGTGGGATCTGGGGTCTGTAGTATGACTCTAGCACTCACATGGATTAACTTGCAAATTAAGATTTGTTCTCGATAATACTGCAGGGAAAATGAGAATTCCTATTTGTCAAAAGAAGATAAAATTACTCATTTCACTGAATCCAAATGGACTCTCCAGTGGGTTTGGTAACTGTCACCAAAGCCATAGAGTCTTTCATGGGGACTCAGGAGTTTCACCAGGGCCATATTCCTATCAAAACTGACTATAGTATTTCCCCTTAGCTTTCCTTTATTTTTCTGCAATTTCAGTTATTTATGACCAACAGAAACTATCAAATGGGAAATTCCAGAAATAAAGAGTTCACAAGTATTAACTCATGCACCATTCTTAAGGAACATGATGAAATCTATCTCTCCTCCTCTTAGGTGCTATATGAATGAGCCCTTTGTGTAAAAGACCTGTGCTGTATTAATGACCCTTAAGTCATCTAGTAGCCATCTTGACGATGGATTGACCATCACAGGACCACAGCACCATAGTGATTGTGGTCAGTAACCTTTATTTTCCCTAGTAATGTCCCCACTATGTAAGGGTAATTGATGCTAACAATTTGGACATGTATGAAGAAGAATCTGTAAAATCACTTCTTAATCTGACAAGGTGGCAGCTCTCACTTAAGAGGAAAGAAAAACATTTTATGCTGAGGCTTTTAAGTTGAGGTATAATACGGTATAGTAAAAGCAAGAAAACATTCACGTAAATTTTATTATGAACTGTTGTTTTAATTGATTTATTTTAGTTATTGCTGTTGACATTTATCATAGGTATATATAGGAGAAAACATTAGACTGAGTAGATTATATTTAGAAACATATATAAAACTATCTTTAAAAAGAAGCCAGAAGCCATGAATTTAAGGGGCATGTGGGGGGTGTTGGAGGGAAGAAATGGAAAGGAGAAATGATGTGAGTGCATTTTAATTTCAAAAAAAAAATTAAATTAAAATAAAGCTATACTCCCCAGTAGGCAGCTGAGGGGAGTAGGAATAACTATTGTGCTCATGTGCACTTTTCTGTTGAACTGATATCATAAATTTCTCAACAATATTCCTGTAACAATATAATAGACCATATTTATAAAGCATTTTTAATTTATAATCATGTTAATCATATTACTATGATATGAAGTTTAAAAATAGCCTCATAAAAATGGATGTCATCTTTAATCTGATTTCCACATTTCTATGCACATTGCTTTTAACTTTGGAGATCTAATTCTGGGCATTTTGTTTGAAAGTGAATACGCTGGACAGACAGACATAAAATTGAGTTTTAAACTATATCTCATTGCTTGTTTTGTTAAAAACAATTCTTTAATGGCTTTGATAAAAAGCTGACTTGCAGTATGATTCATGGGATTTCATAGAAAATGAAGTTTTGGTTGCTTTGGGTTTGGATAAGAAAGTGTGTGAGAACAGATAAAACTATGAAAAAATATTTTAAAATGGGGGAGTAGGACTCTAGAGGGGGACCTGTGCAAAATGGCAGCAGCCTAAGCTTAAATGGAAAAATGCTTTGAGGGAAAGAAATAACTGCTGGATTTTGGGAGACTGATTCAATTGTATTTTCTTCCTGTGCTAAAGTTTTGCTTCATATACAAATGTTCAGACAAAAGGTAACCAACACAATGAAGATGAAGAGCCACTGTTGTTGGGAAGGTGAGAAAGATCCTTGAGAGAATCAAGAACAGTTCCGGAAAAGATATGCAAGAAAAATAATAGAAAACTGAATACCTTCCAAGAAGTACCAAGAAACACAGAGAGTACCCGTGTGTTTCTATTTCTGTATTCTTTACAGCTCTACTTAGCACTATGACCCTGGGAAAGCAGGGCCTAAAAATGAGGTATACTAAAGTCTCATGAAAAATCCAACTTTATTCAGATCATCAGATAATTTATGCTCTGAGGATTAAGAGGAGTCACCTAAGTAAAGTGTAGAATCACAAGAACAAGACACACATGGCAAACGTGTTTTTCCATAGATGCACATAAACAAATAACAATAGACAGTTGTGATAAATAATCTGAAGTAAGCTCACGCTTATCTACTACTCCTGGGAGGGATACAAAAAACATATTCCAAAAATAATTCCATGTTTTTGAAGCAAGTGAGGTCACTAGACTATTGCCTTGTTTTCTTGGAGTCTTCTCACAAGCACTCAGAATTCCCCTTGCAAGACTCCATTCTTGGACTCTTGTTCTGATGCTATATGACATGAAGTCTGTTATTTTGTTGGGAAATTAAGGGAAATGGGGACCCCAGAATTATGGATGGTTTGAGAATCATTAGAGGACATAAGCCACACATCTGTTTATGAGTGAGCTGAGGCCTGAGATGAGCGTGCCATTTTCTACCATCAAAACACAGAGAAAGGAAAAGTACCATTATCCATATTTAGGAAATGTCGAATGATGTTTATTCAGGTCATAGATCATGCTGAACCAATTCAGGACTCATTATGCAGACTTTTTTCTTTTCATAATTTTTCATAAAGCCTTAATTACCTTGGATAAGGCTTAAAGTGGAAATCAGGATCATACATTTCAAAACTTCAACCTATATATGATGAAGGGCCATTGAAAATATACTTTAGTAGTGAAAATAATGAGAAACAGGACATTTTTAGCCTTTATTAACAATCTGAGACATATAACCAGAGTGGGGTGCCATTAAGAACAGCAGCATACTGTGTTGGGAGCCCAGATCTTTAGATAACACGCTGTAAAGGTCACAACTCATTCAACCCCAAGTGAAAAGAACAATTCTTCACCCAAGACTTTAATTTAAAGGCTTGCTTGCTCTTCCTGAAAAGATGACTTCTTGGAAATAGATAAAGGAATTGGATGATAGCTGGTTTTTCTCTACCCCCGACTCATTGACATTAAGATTATATTGAGTCTTGAGTGCACTCTGGGTCCAAGAAATACTGGTTGCCAGAAAACCCAAGTGCTCTCAAAACACACAATAGGAACTTTCAGTAGGACGTGTCCTTCTGGAGAGATCTTGTCCTATTTATAGTCTTATTTCAATCAGCCTTTACAATTTTTAATAGTCTAGTTTCAAATAAGGTCTTTATTGTCAGCTTTTTTCTTGTAAAGGAAATGAAACTTCCTAGTTAATCAAAGGCATAGAAAAGGAAAATGTCCCATTCAGTCTTCACCTCAAAGTTCCCTTATACTGGTTTCTCATTTTGGATGAGCACCAGTTACAATTCTGTTCTTGTCCCTTAAAAGCACAGAGTTTATTTCAGATCTGCATCTTTCAGCCAGTGTCCTCCTTATATTAAAGACTCAAAAGAAACATTCTATTAGGAAGTATACTGGAAACATGGAACCTGTCCTTTAAGGCACAAAGAAACCTACGTATTTACCTATACATTCATGGCCAAAAGCTCACTGCAAGAGCCCCTCATCCTGAGACATTGTATAATAATATTCTAACAAGTTATTCCACATCAAAATGCCAAATGGATTATACAACACCAAATGAATCCCTGTAATACTGCACACAGATAGCAGACAGTGAGACTGAACTAACTCTAGAAGGTGATGCTGACTATACAATTGTTTTAACCAATTATATATCTTGAATTTCATTCATTTACCTATGGTATTTCTAACATTCCTTTTGCTGGTTGAATCCACTAGGTTTGGTAACTGGGGAGCAGGGGGAGGGAAGAGGGCATATGGGACTTTGAGGGGTGGGGGGGAAACCAGTAAGAGGGAAATCGTTTGAAATGTAAATAAAGAATATTCCTAATAAAAAATTAAAAAAAGAATGTATGAAAACACAATTGGAGTAAGAACTGATAATTAAGGTATTTCATATCCTAATATCAGACTGGAGTACATACTACAATACATATGAGTTTACATATTCAAGTAAATGTGCTTAACCACTTACATCCCATGATTCAAGTGAGGTATTTTACAGAAAGTTATCATATAAGTAATGCATTAATATCCTTTTATTTATTTATGTTTTATTTATTCACTTAACATTCCACTCACTGCTCCTCTCCTGGTCACCCCCTCTCACAATCCTTCCCACATCCCTGACCTCTTTCTCCTCTGAGTGACCCCTGCCAGGTATTCCCCCTACCCTGGCACATCAAGTCACTACAAGGCTAGGTGAGGCTAGACAGGGCAGCCCAGCTAGAAGAACATACCACACATACAGGCAACAGTTTTTGGGCTAGCCTCTGCTCCAGTTGTTCAGGACCCACATGAAGACCAAGCTGCATATCTGCTACATATGTGCAGGAAGGCCTAGGTCCAGCCTTTGCATATTCTTTGGTTGGTAGTTCAGTCTATGAGAGCACCAAAGGTCTAGGTGAGTCACCTCTGTTGGTCTTCTGGTAGGGTGCCTATCCTCTCCAGGGCCTGCAATCCTTCCTCTTATTCTTCCATAAGAGTCCACAAGCTCTATCCACTGTTGAGCTGTGGGTGTCTGCATCTGTCTGAGCTAGCTGCAGGGTGGAGCCTCTCAGAAAACAACCATGGTAGACTACTATCTACAAGCTTAACAGACTATCATTAATAGTGCCTGCTATGCAAACTTCAAAACTGTGATATTAAATAATATTACCTAAAAGTGAGTTGTTCAAGGATTCACGCTGTGTCTACTCATGATAGAATAGTAGCTCATATAATTTTATATTTAAGCAAAAACTAATACAGTTAGTTTGGTTTTGTTAGAAGTCATTGTTTCAAAGATTAGAAGATTTTCCCAAGACACAGAGGTAGAGATGGAACATGATTCCAACTGAGATCTGACTTATTTCAATGCTTATTATTTTCTACCAGCATTTGATTAAGAGTTTGATCCTCAGACAAGCACAATTGTTTCTTAAATGAGAAAATCCAGAAGTATCTACTATAATTAAAAATAACTTACAGTTGATCACACAGGACAGTCTCTAAGAGGTATGTAAACACGAGCAACTGTTAAATTTCAACAAATTTTATTATTAAACTAAAAAACTGAGTTATTCACTTCAATAACTCTTAAATCTATCTACAGCCTTTTAAGCCAGTTCAAAAATAGAGGGTGAAAACACTCCATAATGATTGTCAATAATTAAAAGGCAAAATTATAAATCAGTCTCATAACTTCCATGCATATGTATGTGATGTCAGGCTTAGTTGTAATTTTCTAGCCCATATTTATGATATTTATAGCTTCATTTCTTACTTTTTTCCTTCTTGCTTATATTATAGATGGGAATAAACATAATAAAGTCAAAGTTTAAAGCATATGACTCCATACCTTTTATAACATTGACTTCTGAGAATTATATGATATGTTCCTTGGAAATTCTATGACTTGGTGTGTTATCAAACATGTGATATCCTTGAGGATGTTCTTCTACACTGACATTTGGCAACTAAAGAGGAATTCACATATATATATTCACATGTAAGGATAATCTTTTGTGCACTGTGTGGAAACATTTCCTGTAATAAAAAATGATGACCAATAAGCTGAGGTATGCAGGATTAGATGGTAGGACATATATCAGAGAGAGAAAGGAACTTTAGGAGACAAATATGGCAAAAGATTCCCCTCCCAGACAAAGAGGAAGTCTGATGAATGAAACTGAAAAAAGGTAACTAGCCATGTGCCAGACAAAGAGTAGTACAAATGAGTTAATCTAAGTCGCAAGTGAGCTGGAGAACAAGCCTAGCCTATGGCCTAGGTAATTTTTTAATAAATAATAAGCCACTGAGCTGTTATTTGTAAACTTGGGTGAGGGTGGGAAAGTCAATGGTTACATTCATGCTATATAAGAAAAGAGAAAACAACCACATATCTCTTTTTGTGGGGAAAATGTTTACGTACTGAAGAGACATTTTATTCGGATCCAATAAAAATGATTATGTGCAGTATTTTAAAGTTTTAAATTACAACAAACCAAACAGTCCTATTACATAATTTTTTTTCATAAAACAAACTAACCACATGTTGGGACAGAGATGTAGCTAAGTAGTAGATGCTTGGCTAGCATGCACAAACCAGATGTTGAGCATAATCCCAGTATTACACATAAAAATATGGGAATTTTTTAATCAATATAATGTCTAAAAATATCATGTCTGACTTTCAAGTGGGTTTATATTCAAACATTTGACACTCTTTGACATTCCTAGCTAAAGTTATTTTTTCCCCAAAGATCCATGATATGTCAATATTTTGAAAATCATGTTGGCTTTCTTCTCAGTGTAAAAAAATGTACATTTTTTTTTACTTATTTCAGAAATCATTACAGATCCTTCACTTACTGAAATTTAAATAAATATTATGAGCAAACTTTAAGTTGAGAAGTTAACTAAACTAAATGAAATTGACAAATTTGTCCAGTATAAGTAATAAATCTAACTCCCAAAGAAGTAGACTTTTTAAAAAGTTAATTTTTAAAACAAACAATCAGTCAAACATAGTGGGTCACCACACTAATTCCAACCTTCACAAGGCTGGCTAAGGCTGTGAAGCCAGTCTTGGCCACACAGACACTTTCTCAAAAATACGTGTGTAATTAAAACAAACAAACAAAAATTTTCCTTCCAAAAGAATCTCCCAAGTCTAATACATTTACTGTTGATTTCAAAATGAAAATCAAAAAAATAACTAACAACAATTATATACAGTACCACCCAACTTATATTATAAAATCTGACCACACACACATACACACACATGCACACATGCACATGCACACACACACACACACACACACACACACACATACATATATGCACACATGTGCACACAATCACTCAAAAGAAAATCAGTCTCCAAAAATATAACTACATAAAACCAGCATATGAACATAATAAATATGAACATATATAAAACTATAATGTATCAAGTCCAACTTTCACAACTCCTTCAAAACAATGGTGCTTACTAACAGAAAGACTGCACGGTGAAACTGATCTATCCATAGATAGAGCACATGACAAATAACCTTGTCCATTCACGGTAAATGTTAGCAAATTGGGATTCAGGCAGAATGTCCTCATTAGCAGCTACAAAATGAATTCTACAGATAACATCAGACATATTCAAATTTATACTGGACACCAGGGACAAGTCTATCCATTCTCACTGTTTAACTTATGTGACGCTGGAGTTCCTCACCAGCATAGGATGTAATAAAAGAAGACAATCATAAAACTTAACAGGCCAGGGAGATGGCTCAGTGGGTAAAGTGCTTGCTACACAAACATAAGATCCTACATTCATATTCCCAGTACCCATATTAAAGCTGAGTGTAGCAGTATGCGTCTGTAACTAACCTCTAGGGAACAGAGACAAGCAGCTTCAGAGGCTTACTGGTCTACCAGCCTAACCTAAACAGTGAGCGCTAGGTCCCAATGAAAGACATTGTCTCAGAAAGCAATAGAGGAAGATACCCAACATTCACCTCTACCCTCCACAGGCATACATATAGGGGAAGCTCATTCACACACATACACATAACTGCATATGATTTTTTAAATGTCATTTTTTTTTGCATAAAGGTAAGAGAAGGTTGTTTTTTAACTTAACAGAAAAGCTTGCAATGAACTTGTAAATAAAAACATCACACATCTAGATTAATGTAACAATTCAAGCAACCACTTCCCTAGTCCCAAACTCTGTTCATCTCCATGAGCTTCCACAGAGAGGCTGTTCTGATAGCATGGGGCTTTGATTGGGGTTTTATTTTTATTATCAATTAAATTTTTATCTACTTATCCATCACAGAAGAAGAAAAACCCACAGCAGATTTAAAACTAAAAAAACAGTTAGCTTAATGTCATTTGCCACAGCTCATGGATCGTGTCCCTTTGCCTGTATTCCATCCTTCCTCGTCACCTAATATTATGCTTTCTTGGTCTCCTCTTCAAAAGCTATACTATCTGCACATTTATAACTGTCTGCACGTATATGTGTATAGTATATGCTAGATCTTTATATGAGAAATAGCATGTGGTTTTTACTTTTTCTGAATTTTGCTCACCTTATTAATACTATAGTTTTCAAGATAATCCATTTCCTGCAAACTTTATAGTTCAATTTTTCCTGCAGTTGAATATGTGTCATATTTACATCATTTACTCTATTGGTGGGCATCTAGTTGATTCCATGTACTTGCCACCATAAACAAAGAAGTGGTAACTATGGCTACGCAAATGTCTCCATGGTAGGACATGGAAGTTCTCTGATATATGCCCAAGAGTAGGAGAGCTAGGTCAGATTGCACTTTTATTTTCATTTTTTTCTCTTATTGGAAACAGATTTTTTTTCATACAAAATATTCTGATTACAGTTTTCTTCTCCCTCTATACCTCTCAGTTCCTCCCCACCTGGCCTCCCATCTGGAACCCACACCCTTCCTGACTCTCACTAGAAAACAAACAGACATCTGAAATAAGATAAATAAGAAACAAACAAATCAGAATATGGCAAAACAACTGACCTCATCCCCCAAAAGCCAAAGGAAAATCACAAGAAACACCAATAGATGCAGAGACATATAAGAGTCCCATAAAATCTCCAAACTGGAAGCCATAATACATATACAAAGGACTTGTGACATTGGGGGAAGAGAAAAGGTTCTGACAGCATCATGAGATGAAGAGCCTCAGAAGAAGCCAATGAGTTTATATTATGTAGCCATTTACCATTAAGCCTGTAAGCATGGGACCTACCTTTAAGAGCTGTTTGTTTTCCCCAGTGAGGCTCCCTTGGAGAAAACTAAATTTTAATTTGCAAGTGGATAGCAATTGAAGGTAGCCTCTGGGTTAGGAAACGGGTTATGTTCACTTCTCTCAGCTCTAGAACACCATCTAAGGCAGACATGTGAAGAGCCCGTGCATGCTGCCACTGTCACTGCATTCATATATGTGCCAGGCCTTTTGCATCTAGACAGTCTCGATTACTTGGTGTCTTCCATCCCATCTGGCTCTTGCATATTTTCTGTCTCTGTTTCCATAGAGATTTCTGAGCCCTGAGGAGAGGGATTTGGTAGAAATTTCCTATTTAGAGCTGAGTATTCTGAAAGGTACCTCGCACTTTTCATGTTGCCTTTCTGTGAGTCTCTGTATTTGTTCCCATTTGCTTTGGGAGGAAGCTTCTCTGATGATGACTGAGCACAGAAAGGGTTTATGAGTATAGAGAATGATGTCAATAGGAGTCATCTTATTGCTCTGTTCCTTTAGCAGAACAGTAGTATTTGGTTTTCCCCTAGGTCCCTGGGCTATCTAATCACAGGTTCTTGGCTATATAAGCAGTGTGGGGTATGGGTTCAGTCTTGTGGAATGGGCCTTGATTCAAATCAGGTATGAATTAGTTACTCCCCCAAGTTTTGTGCTACTATTGCATAAGCATATCTTGCAGGCAGATCAATTTTGTAGATCAAAAAGTTTGTAGCTGGGCTGCTGTTCAGCTTTCTCCTTTGGTAGTGTGCAGAGCACCTTCCAGTAATGTAGGTACTAGTCCACAGGGGTGGAGATCTAGGTAGGCTTGAGCTTAGCTTCATCTTCAGTGAATTGTGCACAGCAGGAATAGCTGAATCTAAGGGCTGTTTAAGTGATCGCATGGAAATCTAACACAGTAGAAGCCTCCAGTAATATATACACATGTAAAGTTAATCTAAAAAAAAATCACCAAATAACAGGGGAGACAGCACCCCAGGTGGACATCTCTTGTCACCAAATGAAGCTGCCAATAGTAAGAATGGGTTGCATCTAATTCTGTGGTTCCATAGAAATCCTCAAACAACCTAGGCTAACGCCAAGGGTAATGATGATTCTCCACAAACCGGCAGTTAATCCTATTGCTAAGTTTTATTTTAAAATCACAAACATAAAATGAAAAATGTAAATGTCATTCAGATGCCATAGTTGTTTATACAGAAAATTCTTTATAAGTAAATCACAAATTTCTTATGAAAGCTACAAAGTTACAGGATACAGGGTAAATCTTTTTTAATAGGTTGTGATTCTTATACTTACAACAAGCAATAGCAAACAAAATTTTAAAAATAGTTCCATTTAAAATATTATCTAAACCTCTTACCAATTTTTTTAAATAAACACAGGGAAGACCTACATACAAGAACCAACAAACATGGCAAACTTCATGGGGAAAAGTCAAGTCCTCAAGACTACACAAAGAACTGTAGAAAAAAAAAAACTCTACCTTCCAATCACACTAACAGTGTCATTGTCTGAACATTTGTCTTGAAGACAACTGTGAAAAATTATACATTCTGCCACTGAAGACCCCAACCCAGTCATCTTTCCTCTCACCTGAGCTCACCCTGATAAGCCTATAGCTAACCTAAGCTTATTATTAAGAAGGTAGATATGCACCTGACAGTCCTGCTTCCATGCTTGTCTGTTCATTAATAAATACTTTCTTTTTGAATAATTTCTTGTTTTAGTGGTTTCATACTGCACAGTGGGCAAATCAGGTTTTATAAAGGAACAATAATGAGTTTTTTGTAGGTTTCTTTAAAAATACAAAGATCAAGAAAAGATAGAATGATGGACACACACACACACACACACACACACACACACACACACACACTCACTTATCTAGTGAATCATTGAATTTTCTTCTGTTCCAGGTTATTAGTACCTAAAGTGAGCCTTTACAGTTTAGGCAGGAGATAGAACTCACTTCATAGAGTAGTTACCTAGCATGCATAGAGCCCAGGATTCAGAATAAATTGACCCTAGCACTTGAGAAGTGGAAGCTGGAGGATCAGAAATTCATGGTCATTCATGAAAATGAATAAATTCTGGGACAGCCTGGTCTATACTAGACCTTGTCTGAAAACAAAATTTAAAAAAAATTAAAATTATTTTCTGCTAGTCTGTCATAAAAACAAGTACTAGGGTTTTATAGATAATTATTAGAAAGACAGAATTTGGAGGAAGGTAGTTATCAATGTAGATACTGCTTTTTCCTATGTCTAGATAACATTTGTTTTGTATAAATATATTGTTTTGGCAAAACCCCGCATTTTATTAGACAACTTTCATTATTTGTCTAATTAGGCATGAAGCAATTTTGTTGACTATTTTAAAACTTGTATTTGAGAGTAAAATAGATTAGAGAGAGGTTCCTTCAGCCTGAAGGAAGTGTACTCATACGAGCCATAACGTAGCTGTTCCTTATTTCTGCTCATTATTTTGAGCCCTCTAGCACTTTCTGAAGCATTTTTGTGTATCTCAAGGGCATGTTTTACATGTATTCACAAATGTAACATTTGCCCTTTTTTTATGTTAGGGATCTTCTGGACCATGTGTGCAGCAGTAGAGTCTGCTGCTGGGATGGCGTGAGCCATTTCACCATGATCACAGTTATTTGGGATGGCTGATGACTACAGAAGCCACGCCCAGTCTACTGTCTTCAACATCACTACAGTCATTATGCTTCTTATATTCCAAGAACTGCCTAACACTTCTGTACACAGGAAAACTCCTGGGCCTGGAATAAGCCTCTGTCTAAGCTCAGTTGAGTTGGGCTACCTTACCCTAGATCAGAGTGCACTTTGCCTAAATAGTCCCCTTCCATAGGCATTAATCAGTATTGGGGATTGGCTCTAATGCTTTGTCTTAATTTGGCTCCCAAATCACTCCAGAATCTTCTTGTCCAGATGCTGAGGGTCTCAGTCCCCAATTGGTTTTTGATTGATCAGTAAAGAACCAATAGCCAATGACTGGGTAGGGTAAAAGAGGTGGAACTTTTAGGATTTCCAGGAAAGAAATGCAAAGGAGAGAAGGAACAGAATCCCCATGACAGGGAAGCAGAAAGATCCAGGAAAATGGCCCCAGGGGCCACTACTCCGATTGGGTCTTGGGTACCAGAGATAAAATAAAGATTTAGCAAATATTAATTCAAGAATACCAGAGGGGAGTATGTGTCAGCCCAGGGAGGTTTGAAAGTGTCCAATCATTGAGCTAGTAAAGGCTTATTAAAAATAGCACTGCATGTGTGTGTCTTTTCATTCACAAATCCAGAGAGCTCTGGTAGGTGGCTAGAAGTATGACCCACCAGGAGCTAAGTGTGGATTAACTATTTACCGCTGCAAATAAGTCCCAGTTCCTCAACCTCCTTGTCACTGGAATTACCTGGAGCACATGGAAAGACAACAATGTTTAGCATGTGCCCAGGGACTCTCATTCAGTACTCATGGGTATCAAGTGAATCTACCTGGATTTTGTAAGACTGAATATATAAGACGTGGGTATGTGTGATAAGTGTGTGTGTGTGTGTGTGTGTGTGTGTGTGTGTGTGTGTGTGTGTGTCTTAGTTAGGGTTTCCATCTCTGTGAAGAGACACCATGACAAAGGCAACTCTTATAAAGGACAATATTTACTTAATTGATGCTGGCTTGCAGTTTCAGAGATTCAATCCATTATCATCATGGTAGAAAGCACAGCGGCATTCAGATAGACAGAGTACTGGTGAAGGAGCTGAGATTTCTACAACTTGATTCAACTGCAGCCAGGAGAAACTGTTATTTGCAAGCAGCCAGGAGGAAGGAAGCACAGCCCCACAGTGACACACTTTCTCCAACAAGGCTACATATACTATTATGTCCCTGGACCAAGCATATTCAAACCAGCAACATATGTATATGTATGTATATGTGTATGTGTATGGGTGTATGTGTATATGCATATGCATAATGTACATATATGTGCATATACATATGTATATATTTATGTGGTATATACTTATACACATATATATGTGTGTGTATGTGTGTGTGTGTGTGTGTGTAACTAAATACATTCCTTTACCTATCTCCAAAGAAAGTGTGTAGACCTGAAATTTCATATGCTTGAACTCTGTCCACAAGGGTAGTGATTTTAAATATTATAAAAACAGTGTACCATGGCCACAGTATAGCAGCTTTTTGAACTGTAAATGCTTAAGGTAGGCCACTAGCATTCTACCTCTCCCTCTCCCTCTCTCCCTCTCCCCTTCCCCTCTCCCTCTCCCTCTCACTCTCCCCCTCCCTCTTTCTCTCTCTCTCTCTCTCTCTCTCAAACACACACACACACTAGCTTTAGAGCCATAGGGTTGGCATATTTGTGCCTATGAGCTTTTTGTCAATCAGCAATGTTAATCCAAAGAGAATGAAGAATGAGACACAGAGCTTATTAAGATAAAGCAGATGTCACACAAAAATTCATTTTATCAAAAGAAAAGAAAGAGAAAGAGAGAGCAAAAGAGAGAGGGGAGGAGAGGAGAGGAGAGGAGAGAGAAGAGGAGAGAGGTCTTTTTGCATATCTGATCTGACCTCATAGGCAAGACTATTATGCAGCTTGTTAAATCCTATTTTCTAACTTTGCTAGAATCCAGATTTTAAAAGTTCAACATCACTGCACATAAATTGGTGCCAAATTGGCATTCTTTATTGTTCTTATTAATAACAAAACCAACACAATGACCAATTAGTGGAAACAGTATCTTGAACCATATTCCCTGCTCCATTTTAACCACTGGAATATTGAATTGAGGAGAGCAATTGCTGGGTCAAAATTCCCTCCAATTATCTTTCTGGCAGCCGGTGGTTATTGTTAACTCTAAAGCTTATACAGAACATTAGTTAAAAGTGTATTTGAGCTCAACTGAACACTTCCATGTTCATTTCTTTTTAAAGCATAACCCCTTGGCAAGTATATATTGATGAGTAAAATTAAGAGTTGGGACAATGTAGCAAGTCATATGAGGATAGATGATACAAAAGCCACCTCAACATCTGATGCCTGGGTAGCTTGGAACACTAATAAGCAGCAGAACAAAAAAAGTGCTCTGATGTCTGTCACATGTTATAGATTGTTTCATAAGTCAGAGCTTAATTCAAACAAAAGTAAAGTTCCTTTTCCTAAGGTTTGAACGTCAATTTGCTTTGAAGCAGAGATGTCCTAAATCACCAACAGGAATTCCAACAAGTTCTGAGTCATCTATTGTGTACCTGGTTCAGTCTAGTACAATTGGCTATAAAGTAAACCCATTTTCCATTAAATTGTTAGAGAACATCAAAAGCAATTTTCTGCTTATCCCAAAGTACCAAGTGTTCTGGTCTATACTCTGCATAAGCATATGAGTAAATGGATGCCTCTGACTGTGTGACTGTGTGCTTTGTGTGGTTGTGAGGTTGCATAGTTGTACTGGAGAAGGAAGAAAAACTCCCATGCAGAGTCTCAAGATAAAAGTTATCTGGCTTCACTCAGGTGGGAAGAATTCTAAAGGATGAGACTGATCCATCTATTGTCTAGTATAGAAAAGGATTTAGATAGGAAAGGTTTTCTTTTTTTTCTTAATGTTGTCTAATTGTCTTTTTTTTCTTTTTTATTGAATATATTCTTCATTTAGATTTCAAATGTTATACCCTTTCCTGGTTCCCCCCTCCCAGAAAACCCCCAACCCATCCTCCCACCCCCTGCTCCAAGCATATGTCCCTCCACACAACACATTCCCACCTACCCTCCCTCGATTTCCCCATGATGGGGCATCTATCAAGCCTTCATAGGACCAAGGACCTCTCCTCCCACTGATGCCCAACAAGGCATTCCTCTGCCATACTTTTGGCTGGAACCATTTGTACTCCTTGGTTAATGGCTTAGTCCTTGGGAGCTTTGGGGCATCTGGTTGGCCAACATCATCGTTCTTCCCATGGGGCTGCAAACCCCTTCAGCTCCTTCAGCCCTCCCTCCAACTCCTCCCTTGGGGTCCCTGCGCTCAGTCCAATGGTTGACTGCTAGCATCTGCCTCTGTATCTGTAAGGCTCTGGCAGGACCCCTCCAAAGACAACCATAACAGCCTCCTTTTGCCACTCACTTTGTGTCAATCATAATAGTGTTGGGTTTGGTAACTATCTATAGGATGAATCCCCAGGTAGGACAGGCTCTGGGTGGCCTTTCCTTCAGTTTCTGCACCACACTTTGACTCCATAATTGCTCCTGTGAGTATTTTATTCCCTTTCTCAGAAAATCCAAAGCACCCCCACTTTGGTCTTCCTTCTCCTTGAGCTTCCTGTGGTCTGTGAATTGTAACTTGTTTATTTTGAACTTTTGGGAGGGAAAGACCATCCAGAGACTACCCCACCTAGTGATCCATCCCATATACAGTTACAAAACTCAGACACTATTATCGATGCCCATGAGGAAAGGTTTTCTACTAGATGGCCATTTTTATAAAACTTTTATGCCGTATCATACAGTTATCTCTAACCTGATAAGAGCAAAAAATGTTTTCATGGATGGCAAAAAATATCATAATGAAGAGTTACCCTTAATAAAAGAAATGTTGCCATGGTGAAACTCCATCTCCATTGGCTTCCTCCTCTCCCTATCGACAAGACCCTTGAGTGCAGAGAATATAAATAAGGAACATTTAATTAAATGTACCTAAAGTTGCCCAAATTTTTAAAAAAATATTTTTAAAGCGAATCTCTCAGTCACATTAAAAATGATTTGTGGAAAACCATGATCTGTAATAAAGTCAAAAGACTTTCAAAATTTGAAAATCACTGAAAATTACACTTCTAATTAGTGGCTACATTATTTTTCAAATTCATTTCTAGCTTTTAGAGTTACAGAGTTTCACATTAAAAAGGAAAGTCCCAGCCAGCCTCTAGTGGTTCCTGGCCACACAGATACCCTCAGAACATGGCAACTTAATACTTTAAAACCAGCTACAGGTATTTTTCCTCCACTAAGAGAAAGTATTGCATAAGGTGGGCTACTCCAAGCTGTAAAATCCAATCATTTCTACAAATTCTATTGCCCATAAGCAAGATTAGGTCCTGCTCACAGGCAAGCAGAGGGAGCTGTACAGAACTGTGACCCACTGGGTATCTCACAAGTGTTTGCCACTAGAACCATTGGATATACTCAGCCAACATTCTGAGATATGTGCACTGCGCTCCATCAGAAAGTCAGCAGATTTCCAGACTGGCTTTGCCAGCTTGTAATCCCACCAGCAATGGAGGAGTGTTCCTCTTTCTCCACATCCCCTTCAGCATCTGCTGTCCCCTGAGTTTTTGATCTTAATCATTCTGACTGGTATGAGGTGGAATCCTAGGGTTGTTTTGATTTGCATTTCACTGATGATTAAGGATGTTGAACATTTCTTTAGGTGTTTCTCAGCCATCCAGTATTCCTCAGTTGAGAATTCTTTGTTTAACTCTGTACCTCATTTTTAATAGGGTTATTTGGTTCTCTGGAGTTCAACTTCTTGAGTTCTTTTATACATTGGATATTAGCCCTTTATCGGATGTAGGATTGGTAAAGATTTTTTCCCAATCTGTTGGTTGTCGTTTTGTCCTATTGACAGTGTCCTTTGCCTTACAGAAGCTTTGCAATTTTATGAGGTCCCATTTGTCAATTCTTTTTTTTTAAAAGATTTATTTATTTATTTTATATATGAGTACACTGTCACTGTCTTCAGACACACTGGAAGACGGCATCAGATCTCATTACAGATGGTTGTGAGTCACCATGTGGTTGCTGGGATTTGAACTCAGGACCTCTGGATGAGCAGTCAGTGCTCTTAATCACTGAGCCATCTCTCCAGCCCTGTCAATTCTTGATCTTAGAGCATAAGCTATTAGGGTTCTGCTCAGGAAATTTCCCCCTGTGCCCATGTGCTCCAGGCTATACCACCCCCGGGCATATACCCAGAAGATGCTCCAACATGTGATAAGGACACATGTTCATAGCAACCTTATTTATAATAGCCGGAAGCTGGAAAGAACCCAGGTGTCCCTCAACAGAGGAATGGATACAGAAAATGTGGTACATTTACACAATGGAGTACTACTCAGCTATTAAAAAAAGATGAATTCATGAAATTCTTAGACAAATGGATGGAACTAGAAAATATCATCCTGACTGAGGTAACAAAAGAACACACATGGCATGCACTTGCTGATAAGAGGATATTAGCCCAAAAGCCTGAAATACCCAAGATACAATTCACAGACCACATGAAGCTCAAGAAGAAGGAAGACCAAAGTGTGGATACTTTGGTCCTTCTTAAAAGGGGAATCAAAATACCCATGGCTTACAGCCAACCAATGGACAGACCATAGGGTCTCCAATAGAGGAGCTAGAGAAAGGACCCAAGGAGTTAAAGAGGTTTGCACTCCCATAGGAGGAAGAATAATATGTACCAACTAGTACCCCCAGAGCTCCCAGGGACTAAATCGCCAACCAAAGAGTACACATGGAGGGACCTATAGCTCCAGCTACATACGTATCAGAGGATGGCTTTTCAGACATCAGTGAGAGGAGAGGCCATTGGTCCTGTGAAGGTTTGATACCCCAGTGTAAGGGAATGCCAGGTCAGGAAAGTGGGGGGGGGGTAAGCAGGGGGAGGGTGGATGGGATAGGGGGGTTTCAGAGGGGTAACGAGGAAAGGGGATAACTGAAATGTAAATAAAGCAAATATCTAATAAAGAAAAAAAAAAGAAAGTCAACAGAATTTCAACCTGGAGGGAAACAGACACAGCAACCCTTCCCTTTTAGAGCACACAACTCCAGACATGTTTCCTCTGATGCATAGCCTATCTCTTGCTCTAAATAGCAGCCGTCAACTCAGAAGCTTAACTGTAAACTAGTTGTACCAGATGGCAGGTATTGTCTACTAGCTGTTGCTGTGGCAGTACTAAACACCCAGCTGCAGTGTGAGAAACCATTTAATTACATGCTAAATATGGTTCATTTATAATTTCAGGAAATCTCTATGCCCAACCCTATACTCACCCTCAACAAGATATTTTAAAGAATTGAGTAGTTCGGAATGTGCATAGAAACCAAAAGCCACAATTTTTAAGAAAACAAAATTTTTTTCTTAATCTCACATGCTTGTTATACATAGCATTGACATTCTACCCAAATGTGTTATTGATCCTTGAAAAGGGATTTAAACTTTCTTTGTAATGCAGCTGAAGAGACCACTTTAGATCGAGAAATCATTTGGTTTCAACGGGCATTTTTTGTTGTTTGCAGCTATTGTAGCCTCATTATCCACAAGGTCAATAAACGCCTCTGTGACCCTATCAATGCAATATAGTAAAGTTCTTTGGGGGATTCTGGAAGGTAATTTTAATTTTCCTGGGTTTAAATGCAATTTTGGACAATCAGGGGAATTCTTGTCTCTAAGGAGCTTAAAATAATTCAAAACATAAAGAAAAACCTTGGAGACATTATGTTGAAAGAAATTAACAATTAAATCTTATTGTTAAATGTTTAGATTGTGGCAACTTATAAATAATGCACCTAAAGCCATAGATATAACTTTTCAAAGTCTCATTCATAGGACTTAATCAGTGGGGTTGCTTCTCATTCCTCCCTCAAAAAACTAGAACTATTTCATTGGCAGTTGGTAAAGGTTAAAAGTCAAATGTTGGCTCTTCGAGTAATGCTGCCATGCAAATGCAAAAACCTGAGTCAGGATTGCCAGCACCCATATAAAACACCAGGCATGGGAGTGTGTGTCTAAAACCCTGGCAGTGGGGACAGGTGGCAGAGACTGGGGGTTCCTGGAACTTGCTGGCCTGTCTAGTCAACTGATGAACTCTATGATTAATGGAAAACAATAGAAGACACTAGATATTGACCTCTGGCCTCCATATGAATGCATATCAACAGGCACACATGCACATATGCTTAAATTACAAACTGTTTTGTGGGTTGAGTCAATTTAGCATAAGCCTAGACATATGTAGGAAGAGAGAATCTTAACTGAGAAAATGCTTCCATAGGACTGGCATGTAGGCAAGTCTTTGGGGTGTTGTCTTGATTGATAATTGGTGGTGCCAACCCTGGGCAGATAGTCAGTCCTGAGATAAACAAGAAAGCAAAAAGAACAAGCCATGGGAATAGCCAGGAAGCAGTGCTCCTCCACAGCATCTGCTCCAGTTTTTGCCTCCAGGTTCCTGACATGAATTCCTGCTCTGACATCTCTAGATGGACTCAAAGTATAACAACCTTTGAATCTGATCAAGACACCAAAAACCAAATTCTTAGCAAAAAGGAGATTTATTTGCCTCAGAAGGACAGAGGACATGGATAAGGGGCAAAGACAGGAGATGGAGGATGAGGAAGAAGGGGAAGGGAACAAGGGATAGGGGAGAAAGGGGAAAGGGAGGGGGGGGGACATATGTCTGGGACCTGATAGAAAATAACACTGTCTCTAGATAGGAGACAGATGTGGCCCATAGACAAATGGTGGTTTATAAAAGTAAAGGGGGAAGCCCTGTGTTCGGATGAGGTGTTTAATTTTGATTGGGCATTTTAAATAGGTGAGTCAAAGGTGACTTTTGATTGCTGTACTTCAATACTTTGATAGGTGGACCTTGGTAGTCATCCTCAGAAGGAGGAAGTGGCCAAATAAGGGAATGGACCTTGGAGGCTAGCCCTAGGAATGGAATCAGAGGTTTTTAGCAAGACAGAGGAAATGAGACAGAAGCGTAAGGCTAGAGCCATGTTCACCATGGAGTTGTCCAGAGACCCTTCAACAAGCTGTAAGATAAAATAAATGGTTTCTACCCCAAGATGCTTTTAGTCATAGAGTTTTATCACAGCAGTAGAACCTAAGACAGATACAACTATAAGCAGAAAATAACTCAATTACAAGTCAAAACTCATTTTTTTTCTCCTGAATAACACCTATAATGTGACTTTGGCTTTAATGCTCATTTTTAAAGTTATTTCTTTTAGTTCTTCTTTTCTTTTATTTTTGAGACTATAATTTTATTACATTTATTTCTTTCCCTTTCTTCCATCCAAACCCTCTGATATACCCCTCTCCACTCTCCTTCAAATTCATGGCTCCGTTTTTCACTAAGTGTCATTGTATACATGCATGCATATATATGTGTATAAACACACACATACATATAGGAATGCACACACACACACACACACACACACACACACACATTCCTAAATATAACCTGTCAGTCAGTATAACGTTACTTACACGTGTGTTCACATGTAAGTAATCAATTTAGTATTGACTAGCCAATTAGTGTGCTCTTCCCTAAGAAGACTATTTCTCCTGCTCTCAGTATTCCTTAGTTGCATTGAGTTCTTTATGTAGGGTTGAGGCTTTGTGGGTCTCCCCCTACACTTTCACATGTCTGTAGTTATTGTCCATGTTTTGCTCATTTTTAGACAGTCACACTGGTGAGTCTTTATAGCTATAGATTCTGATATTCCTAAAACATACAATCTCCCAGAAAGGTCCCTAATCCTCTGTCATTCACAAAACTATTGCAGAAATAGTTTAAAAGTTTGTGTACATTTCATACGGATTCCCCAAACATTATCTTCTTGTGTAGACATAAAACCATTACCAAACTAGGAGATTAATGTTGCTATAATCTCTTTGGCCAATCTAGCAATTCAAAGTTTAACAGTTTTCCCACTGAAGGCTGTGATCCACTCTTGAGCTACCACATATACCCAGATGTTAAGTTTCTTAAAAATCAGAAGTCTAAGATCAAGGGCTGGGTTGGGTCCTTTCTAGACTCTGAGGAAGGACCCATTCATTCTATGCCCTTCTCTTAGTTGCTAATGGTTTCCAGATTCTATTCAGGCCTCATGCCTGAAGAAACATTATCTCAATCCTCCCCTTTACTTCCATTTGTATTTTCCCTGGTATCTGTGCCAAAAGTATAATATTGGACTAGAGAACCAACCTGCTCCAGGATGACTTCACTATGATCATACTCTTTCCATATAAGTCCAGACTTCAACATATGAATGAAGGGAAACACAATTTAATCTGTTGCAGGAATCATCTGCCTAGTTTTTCAATCATAAAATTATAATTTTCCCTTTGAAATTTATTATAAATATAAAGGCAAAATAAATTATGGCTAGACTAAATGTCTGAGTATTTGTTGCATGTTCAGCCAACTAATTTTATTTTTATTAGTTCATTGAGAATTTGTAGAGTGTGTTTTGGTTATACTCATACTCAACCCAGTCCATCCAAGATCAACCCCTGCTTCCCTACTCACTAAACGTTGTGTCCTCTTTATTTTTTCTTTAACCCCTGAAGTCAAATTTGTGATATCCATATATTCTTGGGTTGGTGACTGTCCATTGAAGTATGGTTGATCTGCCAGTGGCAACACTCTTTAAAAAGAAATACCTCTCACCCATCGCAATGGGCAAAGAGACACCTTGTTGTTAGTGGTCTTCGTATATCAGTCAGAGGGAGAGCAAGTGGCAATCCTTTGTTCATCTTAGCTTGGTGGCCAAAGCTGTATTAGGCCTAGTATGCATAAAAATCAAATCAAATCAAGGCAGCACTGTGAAAGAAGAAAGACAAACAGAGACTTGCACTCTGCTATGCCAAGCAGTGTAGGCTGCAAAAGGCACCCACAGTCCTTCCCTCCACCCATGGTGCCAAGGGCCATAAGCACTCAGAGTTCTGCCTACCTCAACGAAGCACAGCATAGGAGAAGGAAGACAAAGACCTGCAGACCACTATGCCACCCACAGACCTTTCTTCCAGAGCATGGCACAGGCTAGTCATAGACACCCACTTGGATGCCATGCAGCATGGATGGAGGATTTCACCCAGGGACCCACTAGATGAGTGGTCAACCTACCGTGAGAGTCGCCACAATATGTAAATATATGGTATTCAGATGGGAGAGAAAGAGAAGTGGAGCAACTTGAGCACTATGAACTAGAGACTCTGGAGAGGAGTAGCCTATTGTGAGTGGCCAGCCTCACTACCTGGAGACATGGTCAGGTCCCAGCATGAGCTACTGCTGAGGGCCATGTGTAGCTCCATGGCTAAGCAACAGCAGGGGCCGCATTGATATCTGTGGTTCATATTACCACTAGATAACATCGGGATGTCCCTGGTTCTGGCAACTGCCAGGAATCACTTGAATGTCTAGAAACTGTGAGGAACTTGTCCCATTGTACTGGGTGGTTTTATGTGTCAACTTGACACAAGCTGGAGTTGTCAGACAAAGAAGCCTCCCTTGAGGAAACCAGCTGTAAGGCATTTCCTCAATTAGTGATCAAGCAGGAGGGTACAGCCCATTGTGGGCAGTGTCATATCTGGGCTGGTAGTCCTGGGTTCTAGAAGAAAGCAAGCTGAGCAAGCCAGTAAGCAGCACCCTCCATGGCCTCTGCATCAGCTTCTGCCTCCAAATTCCTGCCCTGTGTGAGTTTCTGTCCGACTTCTTTTGGTGATGAACAGCAATGTGGAAATGTAAGCGTCTCCACAACTTGCTTCTAAGTTATGTTTTGTGCAGGAATACAAACCCTGACTAAGACACCCATCTCTCACAGACTATGGTACTCTGTAGAGCTGGTCCCATCTCTCACAGGTGGTAGACTGGGGAAAGCAGGCCCTACACCTTACCTAGACAGCACAGTAAAGCTGATGCTAGCAGTAGGGGCATAGGTGAGCTAGTACCAAGAGAAAGAGTGCAACTTGTTTGTTGTGAGGTGGAGTGGATGTGATGACCTTCTCCCTCTTACCCCTCAGCACCTGTGGCAGTCTCAAGAGCTGGCTCTGGGGTTGTGAGAGCAGATATGACTATCCCTCACAGTCTATGGCACTTGGCAAGCCCTAACCCATGACTGTATAGAACAGCAGAGTTGGCTCTGGAGGCTTGGGTGTGGGTGAGCCAGCCTGGAAGGTATGAGAGCAAGAGAATTGTCCCTGCCTCTTCCCAGTGGTGGTATTGGGTGGTCTAGCTGGAGCAGTACTGGAGAGCTCATCTTGGTGGTGCAGATAAGGGAGAGCCCAGATGTGCTACCCAGCTCAGCTACCATCCAGGCCCCAAATCTACATTATCTGTGAACTTTTGGAGAACATGGTTCTGATGATCTAAAGCTGAAGAATCTCCATGACATAGGGTGACAACAGGATAACTGGGAGGAGGTCCAGTGAAGATCCAACCATGATGGTGTCAAAGAAGCCAGCAATCTCAAAACAGATCAATGACTCATTGCAATGAACATTTGCGAGTAAAGATGTGTGGACAGAGGGCTGTACTGTGGGACACACTGTGACATATACAAGGAGATGGTTTCTGTGGTGTGTGTGTGTGTGTGTGTGTGTGTTTGTGTGTGTGTGTGTGTGTGTGTTTTGGGGGGAAGAGATTTTAAGGGCAAAGGACAAATATGAGAGGATGAGGAGATGAGAAAGACTGGTATATGTGATATGAAACTCATAAAGAATCAGTTAAAAGTTTTAAAAGTAAAATTACTCTCCCTTCTAAACATCTATCATGTGCCAATAGTTCCTCAGCTAAGGGTGGGATTTTGCACCTACCTACCCACTCCAAGCTGGGATTTTGTCTCAACCAGGTAATTTTAGCATCTACTCAATATTCTTACCTAAAAACAAATTATTACTGTGCTACTCAACAAATGGAAATTTTCTATTCCTTTTCTATATTTATTCTTTAAAATTCTGTGAGAAAAGATTTCTTGTCTGCTGGGAGCCAGCCACTTCTGGGAGGTGTTTCTTCTTTCTTGTGGGTTCTTCTTGAGGCAGTGGAGGGGGGAAGAGCATCGGCATTGGTTGGGGGGTGGTGGGTGGGGGGTAAGACTTTGTCTTATGAGATATTTAGGGTTGCTACATAATAAAAGTTTACTTATCTAAGTCTAAGTTACTATACTATTGTAGCTGACCTGCCTTCTGTGTTCCTCTGAAGCCAGAGACTGCAGTCTCAGGCACTTAGCACCTCATTCTAAAACTGCAGGAGATTAAGTAAATGATTAGTTGCTAGAGACTTTTCCCTATCGTCAAGATGCCTCTTGCTTGTTGGGCTAGAGAGAAGTTTGGAGCAATAAACTTCTATTGAACCAGGAAAAGAGAATAACACTCACAGAAAAGAAAAACGTTTACATAAGTGAATATGCATAATCTCACATAAGTCCATACACAGCTTCATGCATGCAGAGTTCTCATTTACACATTTTCATACAAATTCAGTTGGGCCCAGCTTGCATTCTCACAATTACATACTTACACACACACACATGCATACATTCTAACAATTACATACTTACACACACATCCATACTTACATATGCATATGGAGCAAAAGACCAAGCACCAGTGCAGAAAGAACTCACTCCTTCAGGATGAAAAATAAGCTCCAATCTTTATTGCATAGAGAAAGAAAAAGCTTTCACCCCTTTAATGCTAAATGAATTAAAACCATGTTTGTAAGAAAAAAACTTTGTTCCTTTTAATAAGACTAAGCCTACCTTGTCCTTACCATGGGAACTGTCCTACCCCATGGTAAGGAGAAGCCCATCTGTTCCTTCTGTTCTCTGCAGCATCTTCTTTTTTCCTCTTTCCCTCTGCATTCTGCACATTGCTCTCTTAGTTTTTTATGTTACCTATAATTTCCAAGTTATTCCACTCTGCATTCTCCTTCTAATCTTGTACTCTTCTGACTAAAAACTTCTCCTCAGTTCAGTTCCTCTCTCAACTCAGTTCTCACCTCTGTTCCTCTCACCTCAGTTCCTCAGTTCTGACACTTCTCTTTGTCCTCGGCTCTTAAACATCTTTCAGAATACATGATCACATGTTACAAAGTTCATCACAAGTTCACACAAAAAGTCAAATCATAAATTGAAATAGAAGTTTACAACAGAGAATGTTTACATGCATATTTATTAGGAGTAATTATCTAGCTAAACATCTATCACCGGTCTTAGCTCTACAAATTAACTGAAAGCTTAAAACCATAACTAAGTTATTAGTGAAGTTTTGTATAGAAAAACCCAGTCAATATTTTATCTTCTGTCCTAGCACCTATAATAAAGCCTAGTTCCCTTTTTATGACCTGTGGTTAATTGTTTTACAACCTCTTGGAATGTGCTCTGAGTAGGAGAAAGTCTGGTTGCCATCTAAGAGCAGTTAACTGGTGACACTTGGGAGACTGGCAGAGTTCTCATTGCAGTTTTGACTATCAGAAAAGGACCTAATAGAAGTTCCACTATAAAAGAGCTTAATAATCACGGATATAATTTTAGGAATTCTTATAGGATCAACATTAAGACTTAAGTCATCTATTTGTCTACATAGCATCACTATAAGACAGTATCTCATTGTGGATCTGCAGCGATCTGCTCCAAAGGGGCTGTGCTATTACTTATTGATTATTATATATGTTTAATAATAACAGGAAAAGCATATGAATAGCAGGAATCTTTCCTAAAATTGGTCCCTCGTAGCCTTGCTTAATGAGGGCTCACCTGTTGCAGATTATATGATAATTCGAAGCAGGCCATTTCAGGATGATCACCTGCTAGTATATTACCTTGTCCCACTATGGCTCCTGTCACTTATCTCTCATTGACTAAACAGAAATTATTTTTACCACAAATCACTCAAATTTATACTTTAATTCAATGGCTATTCTCCATTATTGTCACTATTTTACTCACTTGACCAATACAATCTACTTCCCTCTTTACTAGAGCAAGTCTCTTTGTTGTTATTTTACTGTATCATAAAATTAATTTATTTTATTTTATTTTTTTATTGAAAAAGGAAATAAAAACATTTCATGGTAAAATTAAAGATTTACATGGAAAATGTTTCTGACAAAATTGAAGAAACATATAGAAAAACACATTAAGATTGACAATATTCGTGGAAAATTAAAGAGTAAAATGGTAGACATAAAAAACATTGCTAAATTAATATAAAAAGGAAATAGAAACATTTTATGATAGAATTGAAGATTTACATGGTAAATATTTCTAATAAAATTGTAGAAAAATATAAAATAACATTAAAATTGAAGATTATCATGGAAAATTACAGATAAAATGGTAGGCACAAAAATATTCCTAAATTGATTGAAAGTGGAATTATAAAAATTTTTTGATAAAATTGAAGATCTTCAAGGAAAACATTTCTGATAAAATTCAAGAAATATATAGAAAAACATGATAAAACTGACTATTTCATAGAAAATTATATAGATAAAAGGGTAGGCATAAGAATATTCCTAAATTGATTGAAAGTGGAATTATAAACATTTTCTAATAAAACTGAAGATCTACAAGGAAAATATTTCTGATAAAATTAAAGAAATATATAGAAAAATGTTAAAATTAAAGATTATCATGGAAAATAATACAGATAAAATGGTAGACATAAGAAACATTACTAAATTGATTGAAAGAGGAATTACAAACCTTTTATGATAAAATTAAAGATTTACATGAAAAATATTTCTGCTAGACTATGTTTTTTGTTGGGGAATTGAGTCCATTGATGTTATAAGATATTAAGGAATAGTGATGGTTGCTTCCTGTTATTTTTTGATGTTAATTTTATGTTTGTGTGGTTACTTTCTTTTGGGTTTGTTGGAAAAAGATTACTTTCTTGCTTTTTCTAGGGTGTAGTTTCCCTCCTCGTGTTGGCATTTTCCATCTATTATCCTTTGTAGGGCTGGATTTGTGAAAAAATATTGTGTAAATTTGGTTTTATCATGGAATATCTTGTTTTCTCCATCTATGGTAATTGAGAGTTTTGCTGGGTATAGTAGTTTGGGCTGGCATTTGTGTTCTCTTAGGGTCTGTATGAGATCTGCCCAGAATCTTCCAGTTTTCATGGTTTTAGGTGAGAAGTCTAGTGTAATTCTGATAGACCTGCCTTTACAGGTTACTTGACTTTTTTCCCCTTACTGCTTTTAATATTCTTTCTTTGTTTAGTGCATTTGGTGTTTTGATTACTATGTGACAGGAGGACTTTCTGGTCTGATTCAGTCTGTTTGGAGTTCTGTGGGCTTCTTGTATGTTCACAGACATCTCTTTCTTTAGGTTAGTGAAGTTTTCTTCTATAGTTTTGTTGAAGATACTTACAGGCCCTTTAAATTCTAAATCTTTGCTCTCTTCTCTACCTGTAATCCTTAGGTTTGATCTTTTTATTGTGTCCTGGATTTCCTGGATGTTTTGGCTCAGGAGCTTTTAGCATTCTGCATTTTCTTTGACTGTTGAGTCAATGTTTTCTATGGTATCTTCAGCACCTGAGATTCTTTCTTCTATCTCTTGTATTCTGTTGTTGATGCTTGCATCTATGACTCCTGAATTCTTTCCAAGATTTTCTATCTCCAGAGATGTCTCACTTTGTGATTTCTTTATTGTTTCTACTTCCATTTTTAGATCCTGGATGGTTTTGTTCAGTTCCTTCTCTTGTTTGTTTTTGTTTTCCCATAATTCTTTAAGGGATTTTTGTGTTTCTTCTTTAAGGGCCTCTACCTGTTCACCCATGCTCCCCTGTATTTCTTTAAGGGATTTTTGTGTTTCTTTTTTAAGGGTTTTTGCCTTTTGAACCGTGTTCTCCTGTATTTCTTTTTTTTTTTTTTTTTTTTGGTTTTTGAGACAGGGTTTCTCTGTGTAGCCCTGGCTGTCCTGGAACTCACTTTGTAGACCAGGCTGGCCTCGAACTCAGAAATCCTCCTGCCTCTGCCTCCCAAGTGCTGGGATTAAAGGCGTGCGCCACCACCGCCCGTCTCCTGTATTTCTTTAAGGAAGTTATTTATGTCTTTCTTGATGTCCTCTAACAGCATCATGAGATGAGACTTTAAATCCAACTCTTGCTTTTCCGGAATGTTGGGGTATCCGGGACTTGCTGTGATGGGAGAACTGGGCTCTGATGTTGTCAAGTAGCCTTGGTTTCTGTTGGTAGGGTTCTTGCACTTGCCTTTTGCCATCTGGTTATCTCTGGTGTTAGTTGGTTTTGCTGTCTCTGGCTGGAGTTTATCCCTCCTATGGGCCTGTAAGCCTGTGTCTATATTCCTGGAGACCTATTCTCTTGTTGCAGGGTCTGTGCACAGAAGGCTGTGGAGTTGTCTTGTTCCCCACTGCAAATGGCGGCTGGAAGGGAAGTCTCCTGTCCCAGCAGCAACACTGATCGTATGCCCTGTGTGCTCCTAGCTCTTCCCCTCAAGAGAGAAGGTGGAGATCTCAACTCTGCACTCAGAAGTGAAAGCACTGCTGGGAGATCACTCTCTCCTGGAGGGCTATGCACAGAAGGCTTTGGAGTTGCCTGGTTCCCTGATGCAGATGGCAGCCGGAAGGGAAGACTCCCATAAAATTAATTTTTATACTATATAAACAATATATATTTTCCTTCTAAAGACTTAAAATAATATAGCAGATTTAAATTTTTCTGCCTAAATTTTTTATATTTCCCTTTTAAAATAGGCTTTTCCACATAATGTATTTTAATAATGATTTCTCCTTACTCTCCTCCTCCCAGTTCATCTCCACTTTCCCTCCCATCCAGATGCACTCCCTATCTGTCTCTCATTAGAAAACAAACAGGCTTCTAAGAAATCATAATATAATATATGATAAAAACAAAAACTAGCACATTAGTGTTAGACAACAGAAACAAACATGAGGAAAAGAGCCCAAGATAAGGCTCTAGAATCAGAGACTCATCTATTCACACACTCAGAAATCCCATAAAATCACTAAACTAGAAGCCAGAACATATACACAGAAGACCTGGTCCAGACCTATGAAGACCTTTTATGTGATGCCTCAGTTTCTTTGACTTCATCTGAAATTGGATCCTGATGATTTGTTATCTTTGTGTCTCCTCCTCTTCTTCCTCTTACACTATTTCTGTCTCCTCTTCTGTGGAGTTTTCTGAACCCTCAGGGGAAGAATGTATTTACCTGATGTAATTGTTGTCTCAGAGGCTTACTGCTCTGAGACACACTTTCTAGTTTTGTTTTAAACTCTAGCTGGCTGGTTCAACTCAGCTGTTGAGTTGAGTCTAACTCCTCTCCAAGCTGACTGATTCAATCTGACTTCTCTCAGCTTCACACTGAATTGCTCTGCTTGGCCTCAAACTATTCTGGCAATGGAAATTTGTTCTAATCTCCTAGCTCCTTACTCTCTGGCTTCAACTGCCTCTGCTGACCTGCACTGAATTGCATGAATTCATAAATGAACTCAACTCCACTGTACTACACTCACTGCACTGACTCCTAATGTTCTCTCTCTCTCTCTCTCTCTCTCTCTCTCTCTCTCTCTCTCTCTCTCTCTCTCTCTCTCTCTGTCACTCTCTTCCCTTCTCCCTTCCCCTTTCCCTCTTCCTCCCCCTCTCCACTGCTTGTAAATAGCTTCTCTTTCCTGTGCTGTTCTTGTGAGAGTCCAACATATCCTATCTCTGACTCATTCTGTCAAATCATTTTCTGATTCATTACTTTGTCTGTCCTTTAATTAGACTGAACTTTCAAACATGGCTGCTTCCTTCTATAAACTAACTACCTACATTATCTTGGGTTAAAGGTGAGTACTAAGGGCATGTCTGCATTCCAGCCAGAGGGATTGATGTATCAAAATTCTTCCACATTCCCTAGCATATCTTGCCCTAGCATAGGCAGGATACCATTGTAGATCAAAGGCTTTGTGGCTGGCTTAGAGTTTCTGTTTCTGTTTTGGTAGCATACTTTCTGTACCAAAAATGTTAGGTCTTAGGGGTAAAGTTTCTGTGTAGGCACCAACTTGACCACTCTATGTTCAAAGAGACATTTAAGTGTCTTCAGCAATGAACTTCTACAATCAAGAATGGAAAGCAATGTATAGTCTTGACAACAGCCTAGATTGCTTGGGGATTCCTACAGGAATCTTTTAGCCAAGAACTCAATTAGATGTAACCCAATCCCAGTACTGGATTTGGTGAAAGAGATGGATAGTTTGAACTGTGTCTACCCCATTATCTGGTGATTTCATTTAGATCACACACACACACACACACACACACACACACACACACACACACACACAAACATGAGAGAGAGAGAAAGAGAGAGAGACCATCCATAACTATATTCTATTTCCCTTTCCTAATAAGATCTGTCTGTACCCCAAGTCCTTTACTATATACCTAACCTCTGAGGTTTTATAGATTATACATTTGTTATCATTGACTTAACAGCTAGTATCCACATATAAATGGATATATACCATATTCATTTCTCTGGATCTTAGATACCTCACTCAGGGTGATTTTTTTCACATCCTAGACATTTGCCTATTTCCTTATGTCATTTTTGAAATGGCTAAGAAATATTCCATTGTGTAAATTACTATATTTTCTTTATCCATTCTTCTCTTGAGGGATAGCGAGTTTGCTTCCAGTTTCTGGCTATTATGAATAGGGAAGCAAAGAATATTGATGAGAAAACATTTCTGTGATAGAATGAAGCACCTTTTGGGTATATTCCCAAGAGTCTTATAGCTGGATCTTAAGGTAGATCAATTTCCATTTTCCTGAGGAACTGCTGCACTGATTTAAAGGAAATCTCTTAATAGTGTCTCAGCCCTTTGACAGCTTCTTCACCATGATTGACAAGATGTTCAAAGCTCTCCTTTAATTCTTTTTCTTCAAGCTTGAGACTACCCAGTTCTCTCTCCAAGGACTTAATTTTGTTTATGGGTGACAATATTTAGATACTGCAACATCAAATTGGGAGAGTCTTTATTACTACATTGATTATTGTTTTGGGCCCTTTCAGTATTCAGAATTAAGTTTGCGGAATTCTCCTATTTTATTCAGCTTTTAAGGTAAAATGTATCCTGATTTTATACTGAAATTTATAGTTTGAATTCAGGAATATGGGTTTCAATTAGATTCTGACATCATAACCTTTACTCACAGTGAATATTTAAATCACAATTATTCATTTGGTTTAGACTATAACTCACAAACAATGGCTCCAGAATAATAAAACCAAAAACCTCCAAATACTATGATGATAGGAAAATGTTTCTGTTGTTTATTCCACATTTTATTCTTTAAATATACCTACACAGGACAAATAACTGCATTACCAAATTTGTAATAAGTAGAACCAATTACATTGTATTATTTTACTACTAATTCACCATTAAAATTGTAGTTTTATAGAATTAGGATGGTAGGACCAAAGGTGTAGTTTTTCATAAAACTTAAATTTTAGTTAGTGCACTTAAAAGTTTGCTTACTTGCTGCTCACACAGAATCAGAGTTTAGTTCCTTCCACCCACATTGGAAGGCTCACAACTGTCTGTGATTCCAATTCAAAGGGATCTATTCTGGCATCTGTGTGCACCCACTATACATGTGGTACATAATGTCAGGCAAAAGCTCATACACGTAAAATAAAAGAAATAAACATTTTATTAATATAATATAATAAATATTAATATAATTTTATTAATATAATGGTATAATTTAAATTTTAATATAACTTTATAATCACAAAACAATTATAAAATCAAAATCCCATTCTCTATAAAATAACCATGATAAATAAAATATGATTTTGTTTTAAAATTTTGTTCTTTCTTTTCATTTGAACTAGAATCAATGCTCTTCTTTTGAGTCTTCCAGAATTTGTAACAAACATGTTCTAATCAAGTGTTCAGCCCATTCTCCTACCACAATGAGCCAAAAAATTATTCACTGAGAAACTAGAAAAAATCCATAACAAACTTAAATGATTCATCGTAATAGTCCTAAAACAAAAACACACAAATGTTTCTTCTATTCATATATTTATATGGAAAACATTATACTTAAGCCAATACGAGAGCATGTGCTGACAACAGGGCTTGTATAGTGCCCTGCATCCCAGGTAGGAATCTCTTCTGAGCATTGTGAGAGCTCCCTGCATGTCCCAAGACAGGAGACTCTGCTTAGTGAAGCCTGCAGTGAGGGGCTGGCATTCTGAGAAGTAATTTAAATGTTCTGACTTCACCAGACTTGCTAGTCTGATGGCTGGTAGCTGTAACTGTGTCAGTAACAAAATATTTGCATCTTTAGGTCATTCACAGAGACTGATAGAAATTCTTACTTCTGTAGGACCAAGAATTTTTTATCCACTACTCAGCCAGTTGGCTTGTAGTTGGCAAGAGAGAACTCTAAATAACCAAGCATTTGCTTTAAGAATAGCAAAATATAGATATTATTAATGACTAGAAGGTAAAGCAATTTATTTTAAAAAGGAAAAACATGAGGAAAAATGCCAAAGCAAATGAGATTATATGTACATATTCTAAACCCTTAATATCCAAAATTCTGGCCAAATCAGCATCGCCTATGCCTAAAGAATAATAAGAAACATTTTTATTGTCAGCTTTAATACATTTTCCTTGAGATATAAAACTGAAACCAAGATACTAAGAGAGTTTAATGATATGTATTAGAATCCCAGGACTATAGACCATTAATTTATAATCTTTGTTCTATGCCATGATAGCATTATCAAAGCCAAAGCCAAATGCAGCTGATGTGATACAGATATATTTTGATCACTAATGGGATATTCCAAAAGAGAAAAAGTGCAGAATGAACTAATAACTCTCATCTGTGAAAACCTTATGGGTTGTACTAAAGGAAAAAATCTCAAAAAGAAACTGAAAGCTGAAATTGCAATATCAGTTAGTAAAAAAGTCACTTAGACCACCAACTGTGCATATTAACTGTAAATACAAAAAGGTATACCGGAGCCCTACATTTTCTGGCAGTTATATTTTGAAGGACTGGCTTTCAGTTTATGGAGGAATCTTTGCTAGTCATCTAAACATTCTGAGACCACAAAATTCTGCCTTCATCCTATTTTTCAGCTTTTCCAAAATAGAGATGTACACAACTTAAAAGTGCTTAATAGGAAAATATAAACATTGTCAGACCTTAAACTGAATATCAAGGAGAATGAGGAGGAGGAAAAGGCAGAGAAAGAAAAAGGGAGGATGGAGGAAGAAGAGGAGAAGGAAGTAGGAGGAAGGGGAGAAGGAAGGTGGAGACACACACATGCCATTCATTAATCTATATTACAACAATCACTACCTTGATTTCTGCTGCTTCCATAAGTACTGTATTACACATTTTAGAAGTTCTTCCCTATGAATTAAAATAATGACTGGCATGTTAAAATATGCAAAGTGTCTGCAACTATGGCACAAATGTTATGGGGTTAACCAACCTCATCCTGATTGGATTTAAAAACTATTCTATAGGAGGAAACATATTACCTGGTATGTGCAATCTTACAAAGAATTTATGAATAGCAGGTCCTTAGATTAAGTGGCAAGTCTGCTACTGTTGTAGTATCAAACTTCCTTCTAAATATGTGTGTGTGTGTGTGTGTGTGTGTGTGTGTGTGTGTGTGTAACTATAGATTAGTGAAGCTCTCAGACGTCATCAGAGAATTTTCATTGTACTGTGGATGTCACTGATCAATTTGAAGAGACTATGTTTCTGTGGCATGTTCAACTATACATGGGACAGCTAGATAATACACCCTCCCACTAAGGCTCAGGGAGCATTGAGAAAAAGGAAGAAGAAAGATTGGAAGGATCAGAGTGAAATAGTATAGACAAAACAATACTATTGTACTCATGAACTCATTGTTGCGTGCATTAGATCAAGTACTCAACATTCCTGCATGGATGGGTGTGGGCTCATGAGCCCACATGTTTAGCTGAGGAACTACAGGGAGTATGTAGTTGCTAAGGAGTCAATTAGGGAATCAGTTTCCTTAAGGGCGGTCCCTGGTAGATTGGTCATGCTACAATAGATGGCCTCACACCCTTGCACCATAAAGTTGACACAGTCGGCTATTTTTAAAACAGAATGAATGAAGTTGAGAGGAATGGAAGAATAGGAATAGATCTGGAAGGAGATGGGAGAAGCTGAAGTGAATTTGATCAAAATATATTGTATGCATGTTTGAAATTCTAAAAGAATTAATAAAAACATTTATAGTTTTAAAATGTTCCTCATTTCTAATTCTTTGTACCTAATAAGTGTCAGCTCTTAGTCTTAATTGGCAATTAGGACTTCTGGCCTGGCAGATCTGGTTGAATTAAATCTGAACATCACGGCATAATTTCCTAGCTGTTTGGAAAGGATCATTCTGTCTGCTTCCTACTATACACCTACATGATGGCATCATTTTTTCTCCCCACTGTTTGACTGGCAAGGTGCTTCTGACAGAGCTCTATAGAATAAAAAAAGCTGACTTGAAGATGCATCTGCAAGTTAAATTAGAAGCTTAATAATTACATTATTAATCAAAATTGATTTCTGATTTTGAGTCTAGTACAGGCCAGACATACCTACTTATTTTTTTTTTTTTGGCTCCAGGCAAATGTTCAGTAGAAATGATACTGCATGGCGAGCAAAGTAGAGTGAGTGAAGCCAGAATTACATTGTTGGGGGTCCTTTTGCCAGAGAAACTGTAACAAGAAGATGATAGCTTCTTGATAGTCACAGGAGCAAGTAATGCTTTCACTTTAATCTTTTACACTGGCAAAATATCATACGGTTCTCAGTTCTTCCTATCCTGGCTCCTCACAATGTGGTCCGGAGACTCAGAACTATTCCTATCAGATTCAGTCACAAGTTAGATTGGACTCACAATCTGCACTGGAAATAGATCCTTGAATGATTCTTATGTATATTATATAGAGAAGAGCAAAGCTTTCATTGATATTCAGGAAACTATCTATTAGTTTTTATTATAACAATGATGACTGTAATAACTATAATTGCTAGTAATGTGATACTTTTCTGATAATGGCCATCCTTTAAGATAAGAAGTTATTTCTTGAAAGCTGAAACCATAAGATACTCAGGAGCTATTTGGCTTCATTCTTGCTTCAAAAGAATCAATAGTAAAGAGAGTATTCTCAGACAAGTATATGAATGAGTTGGTTTGATGAAGCCCCCACTAAGATCTTCTTTCTTTCTTTCTTTTTTAAAGATTTATTTATTTATTATACGTAAGTACACTGTAGCTGTCTTCAGACACACCAGAAGAGGGCGTCAAATCTCGTTACAGATGGTTGTGAGCCACCATGTGGGTGCTGGGATTTGAACTCAGGACCTTTGGAAGAGCAGTTGGTGCTCTTACCCGCTGAGCCATCTCTCCAGCCCCAAGATCTTCTTTCTTCATAGAGCATCTCCACTTGCTGAGGTCCTCCAGTGTTGGAGAACAAATTACCACATTCAAGAGATGTAATAGGTATTTTCAGAGACTACCAGGGCAGGACCTTGAGCCAACTGGGATGGGAAAAGTCTGGAGGTTCTGGAGACCAATCACTAGCTCACAGAACTTCCTCCCTTTGCAATGGCACATGGATGCCTACTGTCACTGCTCTAGAAGCAGTGGAACGTTGGAGAATGGAACTGATAAATGAGGTAGACTAAAGTCTCATGCAATAGCCAGCTTTTATTTTTATTTTTGTTTTTTGTTTTATGAAACAGGGATTTCCTGGTTAGTTCTGTCTAACTCTATATCAGGCTGGCCTTGAACTCAGAGATGCCCAGAGCTGGGATTAAAGGCACGTGCCACCACCATCTTACTCACATGAGCCAACTTTATTCAGAGTCTCAGATAGTTTGTACTCCAAGGATTAATAAAGGTCATGAGAGTAAAGTTTTCATGTATCCAAGCTGTATACAATCACAAGGACAAGCTGTAGATGGCAAAAGAAATGTGTTTTTCCATAGAGGCATATAAACATTAAATTGAATAATTGTGGCAAGCAATCATAAGTAATCTGAAGTAAACTCACTTTTCTCTGCTGCACCTGGGAGGAATATGAATACATATTCCCAGAACAATTCAATGTTTTGAAGAAACTGAGGTCACAAGACTTGTTTTCTTAGAGTGTTCTCACAAGTACTCAGAATGATCCTCATTTGACTCTACCCCTGAACCGTATTCCTACAGCTAACTAACATCTCTCCTAGAAACTAAAGTTTATTCCCATCTCATTTTATACATCCTACTAAGCAAAGAAGCATTTCAAATTCATTATGAAATTTAGGTATGCCTTGGGTTGATTGTTTTTACTGAATATTAGACCAGTAAACTACACCTTGGATTGATCATTTTTACTGAATATGAGGTCAAATAAACTAGTGATAAATCCTACCCTTTCCAACTCTTTAGGATTCTCCCACTTCAAAGTACAATGCTTCTTATTATATCTCTCCACCCCAAATTAAGACTGCTCAAAACTCAGGAGTTCAAGTTAATGTCTAATAAATACTGCGTGCCTGAATTATTTAATTCTTAAAATGCTCCAGGTGATACTAAGAGACCAATCTTTTAAATTCAGACTTCATTTTAAAGAACCTGACCTAAGTTTAAACTCAGATAACCCGGACATTAGTTTCCAAGTTACCCCCCACCCCCGACCAACAAAACCTGAGCCTAGCTACAGTCTCTAGGGTAATCCCCAACAAGACCAGTGTCTCCAGGTTATTCCTCCAACAAACCTGCACCCCAGGATACAAGCCCACTCCTTGTTTAATGAGCACCAATGCAGAGGGGAGCAGAAATTAAGTTTATGATATGACTTCCAGCACCAATTGTGTTAAAGGTCACAGTAGCTTTCCAATTAGCTGCTTGCACATATATTCCCTCCTTGCTCCTTACTATAAAGCCTTGCCCCAGTAGACATCCATCCTGTGTGACAGTGTTGTGGGGGGTGGAGTGGG
This sequence comes from Tokudaia tokunoshimensis, assembly GCA_036184795.1. Lineage (NCBI taxonomy): Eukaryota > Metazoa > Chordata > Mammalia > Rodentia > Muridae > Tokudaia > Tokudaia tokunoshimensis. Next base: position 68,311,238 of record BTHU01000016.1, on the reverse strand, counting down.
AAGGCACCCAAACTAATACAAATAAAATAAAATCCCTGCTGTGAGTTGCATCAGTTGCATCAGATTGGCTCCTGTGTGTTCTTTGGAGATCACTAACATTTCCCTGGCACGATACTAATACGGCACCTCTTAGAAATCACTGCTGGCTTACAGAAACTTTGTAATTTTATGAGGTCCCATTTGTCAATTCTTGATCTTAGAGCATAAGCTATTGGAGTTCTGTTTAGGAAATGTTCCCCTGTGCCCATATGTTCAAGGTTCTTCCCTAGTTTCCTTTCTATTAGTTTCAGTGTGTCTGGTTTTATGTGGAGGTCCTTGATCCATTTGGAATTGAGCTTAGTGCAAGGAGATAAGAATGGATCAATTTGTATTCTTCTACATGTTAACCTCCAGTTGAATCAGCACCATTTGTTGAAAAGGCTATCTTTTTTCCACTGGATGGTTTTAGCTCCTTTGTCAAAGATCAAGTGACCATAGGAGTGTGGATTCATTTCTGGGTCTTCAATTCTGTTCCATTGATCTATATGCCTGTCACTGTACCATGCAGTTTTTAACACTATTGCTCTGTAGTACAGCTTGAGGTCCAGGATACTGATTCCCCCAGAAGTTCTTTTACTCTTGAGAATAGTTTTAGCTATCCTGGGTTTTCTGTTATTCCAGATGAATTTTTGAATTGCTCTTTCTAACTCATAGCAGCCTTATTTATAAAAGCCAGAAGCTGGAAAGAACCCAGATGTCCCTCAACAGAGGAATGGATTCAGAAGATGTGGTATATTTACACAATGAAATACTACTCTGCAATTAAAAACAATGAATTCACGAAATTCTTAGGCAAATGGTCAGAACTTGAAAATATCATCCTTAATGAAGTAACCCAATCACAAAAGAACACACATGGTATGCAGTCACTGATAAGGGGATATTATCCCAGAATCTCAGAATACCCAAGACACAATTCACATATCAATAGATTTTCAAGAAGATGGAAGGAGAGACCCCTGGTCCTGGAAAGATTGGATGTAGGGGAATACCAGGACAGAGAAGCGAGAGGGGGTTGAATGGGGAACAGGGGGAGGGAAGGGGGCTTATGGGACTTTTGGGGAAGGAGGAAACGGGAAAGGGGAAATCATTTGGAATGTAAAGAAAAAAATATAGAAAATTAAAAAAAAAAAAAAAGAAATCGCTGTTGGGCAAAAGTAATTCCAGGCATGAAGGAAGCTGAGACATTTTAGAGTAAATAGGTCCCATACTGTCCTAGGGTTTTTATTGCTGTAAAGAGACACCATGACCAAGACAACGCTTATAAAGGACAATATTTAATTAGGCCTGGCTTACTGGTTCTGAGGTTCAGTCCATTTTCATCATGATGGGAAGAAAGCATGACAGTATCCAGGCAGGCATGGTGCTGGAAGATCTGAAGACAAAAAGGAGAAAACTGGCTTCTAAGCAGCTAGGAGAAGGATCCCAAAGCCCATCCCCACAGTAACACACTTTCTCCAACAAGACCACACCTCCTAGTAGTGTGACTCCCTGGACCAACCATATTCAAACCACCACACACACTGAAGTAGATCAAGCTCACCTGGATCTACAGGCTTTCCCTGAGTCAACTGGATAATCCAGGATTTACATACCAAGAGCAGTGGCATGTAGAGACAATCTTTTTTTTCTTTATTTTTTATTTACATTCCAAATGATTTCCCCTTTCCTGTTTCCTCCCTCCTGGAAAGTCCCATAAACCCTCTTCCCTTCCGCTGTTCCCCATTCAACCCCCTCTTGCTTCTCTGTCCTGGTATTCCCCTATATCCAGTCTTTCCAGAGACAATCTTCTAACAACTGGTCTCATCATCTAGGCATCTGCCTCTCCATCCTCTTCATAAAGAGACAGTTAAGTTACTTGTACAAATGTATTTTGCAGACAGAGAAGTTAACAACAAGTTACTGTGGTTTGCATTTGAAAGTGATATGAAGGACATTAGAACTTCCTGCCTTGGATGTTTAATTGAAAGGCTGGCACAAAATTCATGCAAAATTATTAGAGTGGAAGAAGTAAAATTTAGATATTATCTCTTGGGAGCACTAATGTCATTCTACCCATAGATCTCCAGGGAACACAGGAATGTTAAGCATCCAGGATTGTTATGGGAAAGGCCCAAGAAGCTGGCAATTGGAGGTGATTAAGAGCCTAATGATCTGCAATATTTGTTGGGCCAGACTATATCAAACCCCTGCAAATAGGACCAGATGTGGCCAATAATCTAACTGAGCTTTATAGCCAGGGGCTCCCCCAAACTTTCACAACTAGGACCAAAGATAGTTTAAAAGTCCAGATGATCTCTTTGATATCTACATGACCCAGACCAGAGCCTTCCCTAGCCCTTTAAACTAATACAGCTACCTCCAGAACCCATCTTCTTGGAAGAAATGATATGTACTCTGAGTTGAGTTTTTATGTAATTATACTTCCTTGTGTACCAGGGATTGCATTACATCAGGAAATTTTCCCCCCAAATTATACTGTCTTTAAATATGCTATCAATATACCACCTGGCATTTGGACCAGGTTGATGAAATCAATCTGAACAGGCTTTTCATTCCTACCTCTTTATAGATCTCTGCCTGCCAGACACCTGCAGGGACCCCCCACAAATGTCTATTTGCTCTCTCAGATTCATAAGTTAAGTAACAACTGAAAAATAAAATTTATCTATTAGTAAGTTTCTGTTTCTTATAAGCTACTCAGCCTATGGTATTTTGTTTCAGCAGTACATACAGACCAAAGCAATACCAGACAATACTTATAGAAATAACAGATGGCTCTACATGCTGAGATTCTGCTTTGCTGGGTGACTAGAACTATCAAGAGATAGTTGTAAGATTCACTGCTAAACACCTCCAGATAAGAACACATATCATATTTAAATGTAATTGTATTCTTATACCAAGGAAAACTATTTCCCCTCTTTCCTTCAAAAATGGTTTCTCCAACTAGCAAACAGAATTTAAAAGGTAATAGATTATGCTTCCTTAAATATGCATTTTTAAATGTCACATATTCATTGTAATATCCATTTTTTTAAATCTTACTCTTTTTATTGGTTATTTTATTTGCATTTCAAATGCTGTCGCACTTTCAGGTCTCCCCTCCAAAACCCCCATTCCATTCCCCTACCCCTTACCATCTAAGACGGTGCTCCCCCACCAACTTACCCACTCCCACTTCACCCCTCTAGCATCCCTCTATGATGGGGACTCAAGTCTCCACAGAACCAAGGGCCTCCCTTCCCATGATGCCAAATAAGGCAATCCTCTGCTACATATGTAGCTGGAGCCATGGGTCCCTCCATGTATACTCTTTGGTTGGTGGTTTAGTCCCTGGGAGCTCTGGGGGTTTCAGTTAGTTGATATTATTGTTCTTCTTATAGGGTTGAAATCCCCTTCAACTCCTTCAGTCATTCCCCTAACTCTTCCCTTGGAGTACCAAGGCTCAGTCCAATAATTGGTTGTGAGTATCTGTATCTGTATCTGTATCTGTATCTGTAAATGTAAATGTAAATGTATTAGTCAGGTGCTGGCAAAGCTTCTCACAGGACAGCTATACTAGGGTCCTGTGAGTAAGCACTTCATGGGGATGAATGTCTGCAGATGGGATGGATCCAAAAGATGGGGCATTCTCTGTATGGACTTTCCTTCAGTCTCTGCTCCCTTTGCTTTTATTCCTGCATTTTAGTTAGTCAGGAACAATTCTGTGTTAAAATTTTTGAGATGGGTGGGTGGTCCCATCCCTCAACTGGGGGCCGTGCCTTTCTACTGGAGATGGTCTCTACAGGTTCAATCTCCACTCTGCAAAGCATTTTGGCTAATGTCATCTCCATTAGGTCCTGAGAAACTCTCACTTTCCTGGCTTCTGGAACTTTCTAGTGGTTCCTCCTGTTCCCTATGCCCCACTGCTACATATTTCTATCCATGTTCCTAAGCCTCTGGACTTTTCTCCTGCCTTTTCCCATACCTGATCCTGCCCCCTCTTTTCCCTGACCCTCCACCCTCCCTGCTAGGTCCCTCTCTCCCTCTACCTCCCATGATTATTTTGTTCCCCCTTCTAAGTAGGATTGAAGCATCCACACTTTGGTCTTCCTCCTTGATAAGCATCATATGGTCGGTGAGTTGTATTGTGGATATTTTGATCTTTGGGGCTAATTTCTACTTATCAGTGGGTACATACCATGTGCATACATTTGGGTCTGGGTTACCTCAGTAAGGATGATGTTTTCTAGTTCTGTTCATTTGCTTCCAAATTTCATGAAGTCATCATTATTAATAGCTGAGTAGTATTCCATTGTGGAAAGGGATCATATATTCTGTATCCATTAATCCATTGAGGGACATGGGATGTTTCCACCTTCTGGCTATTATAAGTAAGGCTGCTATGAACATAGTGGAACATGTATACTTGTTAAATGTTGGAGCATGATTTGGATATATGCCCAGGAGTGGTATAGCTGGGTCTTCAAGTGGAACTATTTCCAATTGTCTGAAGAACTGCCAGATTGTTTTACAAAATGGTTTTTACCAGCTTGCAATTCCACTGGCAATGGAGAAGTGTTCCTCTTTCTCCACATCCTCACTAGCATCTGTTGTCACCTGAGTTTTTGATCTCAGCCATTCTGATTGGTGTGAGGTAGACTCTCAGGATTGTTTTGATTTGCATTTCCCTGATGACTAAGGATTATGAACATTTCTTTAGGTGATTCTTGGTCATTCAAGATTCTTCACTTGAGAAGTCTTTGTTTAGCTCGATACCCTAGTTTTCAATAGAGTTATTTGGTTCTCTGGAGTCTAGCTTCTTGAGATCTTTGTATATTTTGGATATTATCCCTCTATCAGATGTAGGGTTGGTAAAGGTCTTTTTCCAATCTATAGGTTGTTTGTTTGTCCTGTTGAAAGTGTCCTTTGCCTTACAGAAGCTTTTAAATTTTATGAGGTCTCATTGGTAGATTGTTGATCTTAGAGCCTGACCCATTGGTGTTCTGTTCAGAAAATTTCTCCTGTGCCAATGTGTTTCAAGGCTCCCACTTTCTCTTCTGGTAGACTCAGTGTATCGGGTTTTATGTGGAGGTACTTGATCTGCTTGGACTTGAGCTTTGTGCAGGAGATAAAAATGAATCAACTTGCATTCTTCTACATGCCAATCACCAGTTGAACAAGCACCATTTGTTAAAAATGCTGTCTTTTATCCACTGGATGGTTTTGGCTTCTTTGTCAAAGATCAAGTGACCATGAGTGTGTAGGTTTATTTCTAGATCTTCAATTCTATTCCATGTCTGTCTCTGTACCAATACCATGCAGTTTTTTTATCACTATTGCTCAGTAGTAGAGCGTGAGGTCAGGAATGCTGATTCCCCCCCAGAAGTTCTTTTGCTGTTGATAATTGTTATTTCTATGCAGATGAATTTGTTATTCCAGATGAATTTGAGAATTGCTATTTTTTTTATCTCTGTGAAGAATTGAGTTGGAATTTTGATGAGGACTGCATTGAATCTATAGATTGCTTTTGGTAAGATGGCCATTTTTACTATGTTAATCCTACCAACCCATGAGCATGGGAGATCTTTCCATTTTCTGAGGTCTTCTTTGATTTCTTTTGTCAGAAACTTTAAGTTCTTGTCATGCAGAGCTTTCACTTGCTTGGTTAGAGTCACACCAAGATATTTCATATTATTTGTGACTATTGTGAAGGGTGTTCTTTACCTAATTTCTTTCTTAACCTGTTTATCCTTTGATTAGAGAAAGGCTACTGATTTCTTTGAGTTAATTTTGTATCCAACCACTTTGCTGAAATTGTTTATCAGCTGTAGGAGTTCTCGGGTAGAAATTTTTGGCTCACATAAGTATACTATCATATCATCCACAAATAGTAATATCTTGACTTCTTCCTTTCCAAATTTTATCCCTTTGACCTCCTTTTCTTGTCTAATTGCTCTGGCTAGAACTTCAACTACTATATTGAATAAATAAGGAGAGAGTAGACAGCCTTGTCTTTTTTCTGATTTTAGTGTGATTGCTTCAAGTTTATCTCCATTTAATATAATGTTGACTATTGTTTTGATGTACATTGTTTTTATTATGTATAGGTATGTGCCTTGAATTCCTGATCTTGCTAAGAACTTTTGATGTGCTCTTGGATTCAGTTTGCAAGAATTTTATTGAGTAATTTTGCATAGATAGTCACAAGGGAAATTGGTCTGAAGTTCTCTTTCTTTGTTGGACCTTTGAGTGGTTTAGGTATCAGCATCATTGGTACCTAACAGTGTTCCTCCTGTTTCTATTTTTGTAAAATAGCTTGAGAAGTATTGGTATTAGATCTTCTTTGAAAGTCTGATAGAATTCTGCTGTAAAAACATGTGGTCCTGGGTTCTTTGTTTTGTTTGTTTGTCTTTTGTTGGTGGTGTTGTTGTTGTTGGAAGACTTGTAATGACTGCTTCTATTTCCTTAGAGGTTAGGGAACTATTTAGGTGGTTTATCTAGTCCTGATTTAACTTTGGTGCCTGGTATCTCTCTAGAAAATTATCCATTTAATCCAGATTTTCCAGTTTTGGTGAGTATAAGCTTTTGTGCTAGAATCTGATGCTTTTTTTAATTTCCTCAGTTTCTGTTGCTATGTCTCTCTTTTCATTTCTGATTTTATTGATTTGGATACTGTCTCTGGGACCTTTAGTTAGTTTGGCTAAGAGTATATCCATCTTGTTGATTTTCTCATAAAAACAGCTCCTAATGTTGTCACTTCTTTGTATAGTTTGGTTCCCAACTTGGGTGATTTCAGCCCTGAGTTTGATTATTTCCTGTTGCCTACTCCTCTGGGGTATATTGGCTTCTTTTTGTTCTCAGGCTTTCAGATGTGCTGTTAAGCTGTTAGTGTAGGATGTCTCCAATTTTTTTATGGAGGCACTCGGAGTTGAGTTTCCCTTTTAGCACTGCTTCATTGTGTCCTACAAGTTTGGGTCTGCTGTACCTTCATTTTTGTTAAATTCTAAAAGTTTGTCTGTTTGTTTGTTTGTTTATTATTTATTTAATATATATAAATACACTGCAGTTGTCCTCAGACACACCAGAAGAGGGCATCAATCACATTACAAATGGTTGTGAGCCACCATGTGGTTGCTGGGAATTGAATTCAGGACCTTTGGAAGAGCAGTTAGTGCTCTTAACCACTGAGCCATCTCTCCAGTCCCTTCATTAAATTCTAAAAATCTTTAACTTCTTATTTCTTCCCTTACCTAGATATCATCGAGTAGAGAGTTGTTCAGCTTCCATGAGTATGTTGTTTTTGTTGTTATTTAAGACCAGCCTGATCTGATAGAATGCATGGGATGAATTCATACTTCCTGTGTCTGTTGAAGCTTGTTTTGTGTCCAATTACATGATCAGTTTTGGAGAAGGTACCATGAGGTACTGAGAAGAAGGTGTATTCTTTTGTTTTACGGTGAAATGTTGTGTAGATATCTGTTAAGTCCATTTGGTTCATAACTTCTGATAGTTTCTCTGTGTCTCTGTTTAGTTTCTGTTTCCATGATCTGTGTATTGGTGAGAAGGGGGTAATGAAGGTTCAATGTGTACTTTGAACATTAGTAACATTTCTTTTACAAATATGGGTGTCATTACATTTGGGGTATAGATGTTCAGAATTGAGAGTTCATCTCACAGTTTTTCCTTTGATGAGTATAAGGTGTCCTTCCCCATCTTTTTTGATAACTTCGGGCTGAAAGTCTATTTTATTGTATACTAGAATGGCTACTCCAGCTTGTTTCTTGGGATCATTTGCTTGGAAATTGTTTTCCAGCCTTTTACTCTGAAGTACTTTCTGTTTTTATCACTGAGGTATATTTCTTGTATGTAGCAAAATGCTGGGTCCTCTTTACATATCCAGTCTGTTTAGCCTATATCTTTTTATAGGGGAATTGATTCCATTGGTGTTGAGAGATATTAAAGATCAGTGATTGTTGCTTCCTGTTATTTTTGTTGTTAGAGGTGGGATTATGTTTGTGTGTCTTTTTGTGAGAAGATTCATTTGTGCAAAGACATTATTTAAATTTGGTTTTGTCATGGAATAACTTGGTTTTTCCATCTATGGTAATTCAGAATTTTGCTGGGTATAGTAGCCTGGACTGGCATTTGTGTTCTCTTAGGGACTATATGACATCTGCCCAAGATCTTCTGGCTTTTATGATCTGTTGAGAAGTCTGGTGTAATTCTGATGGATCAGCATTTATCTGTTCCTTGTTTTTTTTCCCCTTATCACTTTTAATATTCTTTTTTTGTTCTGTACATTTGGCGTTTTGGTTAATTTGTGATGGGAGGTATTTCTTTTCTGGTACAATCTATCTGGTGTTCTCTAGGCTTCTTGTACATTTATGGGCATCTCTTTCTTTAGGTAAGAGAAGTTTCTATGATTTTCTTGAAGATGTTTACTGGCCCTTTGAATTGGGAATCTTCATTCTCTTCTTTACCTATTATTCTTAGGTTTGGTCTTTTCATTGTATCCTGAATTTCCTGGATGTATTGGGTTAGGAGTTTCTTGCACATTGTATTTTCTTTGACTTTTGTGTCAATGTCTTCTATAGTATCCCCTATGCCTGAGATTCTCTCTTCTATCTCTATTCTGTTGGTGATGCTTGCATCTATGACTCCCAATCTCTTTCCTAGGTTTCCCATTTCCAGGGTTGTCTCCCTTTGTGATTTCTTTATTGTTTCTACTTCCATTTTTAGATCCTGGATTGTTTTGTCCAATTCCTTCACCTGTTTAGTTGTGTTTTCCTGTAATTCTTTAAGGGGTTTTTGTGTTTCCTCTTTCAGGGCTTCTACTTGTTTAGCTGTATTCTCCTATATTTCTTTAATGGAGTTATTTATGACCTCCTTAAGTCTCTCTATCATCTCCATGGGATGGGATTTTAGTTCAGAATCTTGATTTTCAGGTGTGTTAGTATGTCTAGAGCTTGCTGTGGTGGGAGAACTGGGTTCTGATGTTGCCAAGTGGCATTGGTTTTTGTTGCTTATGTTCTTGAGTTTGCCTCTCACCATCTGGCTATCTCTGGTGTTAACTGGCCTTGCTGTCTCTGACTAGATAGAGCCTGTCCCTCCTGTGAGCCTGGTTATTTTGGGCCTCCTTAGGTCAAGTTGTCTCTGGGTATGGGAGGGGGTCTAGAGCTCCTGATCTGTGAGCCTGGCTGAAAGTCAAGCTGACTCTGGTCTGGGAAGGGTTGGAGGGGTGCTAGAGCACATGATCTGCTCCCTGGCCCAGTATAGACCAGAAAGAAGATGTGTCTCTGGCAGGGCTGGAGGTCCTGTGTTCTCTGGACCCCAAGGGCAGTCCCATTTAGCCCAGGTATTAGGGCAGGAGGGGGAATCATCTGTGAACCTGGTGGTGTCAGAACTTCTGGGGGTCAATCTCTCTCTGAGTTCGGTAGTTGGGTGTGGGGGTCCTCATCACATGATTTGCTCCTGGGTACAGTTGCAAACTGGAAGGAAGGTGTATCTCCAGCAGGACAGGAGTTCTTGCATCTTCTGGGCCCCAGGGAATCCTAGTTAGGCAAGGTATTGGGACAGGGAGAGGGAATCACCGCTGAGTCTGGGGGTTTCAGAACTCCTGGGTGTAAAGCTGTCTCTGGGTGTGGGCAGGGTACTGGGGCTAGGACACAGGATTTGGTCCCAGGCACAGTTGCAAACTAGAAGGCCCAATTTTTCTTTAATAACATAAATTAGTATGTACAATATTGAGTAAGTTAAAATTATTTATGCATGCAATATAAATATGACTATTACAGTACTGTATGAATTTGTTAAAACAATCTCTTATTTTTAAATTACTTACTGAGCATCTGGAATACACTAAAAAATGTGCAAATTTCAGAAACAATAATGGGAAGAAATAAAGGGCAATTTCTTCTAGTAGTGGAAGTCAATTTTGCTAAGAATACAAGTATTTCTATATCCACTCTGAAAATTTTTACTCCTTTGCTAGGTAATATTAGTTCTACATACAATATTGGCATACAAATACTACAGAGATTTACTTCTTCCTCTATGAATCCTCAACTGAATTTTAGAAGTTTACTGGTCCTTTAATTAATTAATATCTAATAAAATCAATCTAGCTAGATTTTATTAGTTTCAATAGCCTTCTCAAGTTCATGAAGTCAAGAGTTAAGTATACTAAAACCCATGGGTTTCCTCCTCTTCCATAGAGATCCTAAGTAGTATTGTGCTATGGATATGAGAGCACAACAAATCATTACCAAGAGGCATGTGTTTCATCTAGTCTGACTCTCATGTCATCTTCATATCAGGTCATTCTAGAAAAAGACCAAAAAGATGACAATGACATTATCAACCCAAAATTGATGGTATTTGCAAGTACATAAACATACATATTGCAACACATGGTGGTGCGCTAAATTTTTTTAACTCTCAGTCTTATTTAATATTTTTCTTCAAAGTTTAAAATAGTTTTCAAGGTATGAACCTTAAATTTTGTAGCTTTGAGAATTAGTTTTATTTCTAGTACAATAGGCAAAGTGTAGTTTAATGTGTTCATTTTCCTTTGACACAAGCTCAAACACTGATCCCTAATTTTAAACAAGTTATGGATCTATAAAAATATAATGTTGGGGCTGGATAGATGGCTCAGTGGTTAAGAGCACTAACTGCTCTTCCAGAGGTCCTGAGTTCAATTCCCAGCAACCACATGGTGGCTCACAACCATCTGTAATGAGATTAGATGCCCTCTTCTGGTATGCCTGAAGACAGCTACAGTGTACTTACATATAATAAATAAATAAATCTTTAAAAAATATATATAATGTTGCTTCCTGAGTTACTAGACAGATGTTCAAATGAGCTGGAATAGAAGGTTCAGGTTCCAAGCACTGAGGTAGCACATTAAAGCAACAAGGTATAATAGAGGTGATATGATTTGTTGAATATGCAGTGATCATCTATTAAGAAAGTTTTTTGAACAATTAGGAAGTAAAGCCTTGCTGAAGAAAATGAATCATTTAGGGGAAGCCTTAAGGTTTTATAGCATGTCCCAGTGTCCTGTTCTTTCTCTGTTTCCTGGATACAGGTGAACTATAAGCCAGAATAAACCTTCCTTTCTTAAATTTCCTTTTGCCATGTATTTTGGCACAGCAGTGAGAAACTAATTAGCCAGTACAGAGTTAGCCAAAACAGAAGGCATTATGACTTTAATTAGTTACTTTTTTTTTTTTTTGGTTTTTCGAGACAGGGTTTCTCTGTGTAGCCCTGGCTGTCCTGGAACTCACTCTGTAGACCAGGCTGGCCTCGAACTCAGAAATCCGCCTGCCTCTGCCTCCCAAGTGCTGGGATTAAAGGCGTGCGCCACCACTGCCCGAATTAGTTACTATAATAGTATGAGTCAAGGTTAATTTTCCCCATGGAACAGCACACAAAGCTAAAATCAGGTAGATAAAAACAAAACAGTGGTCATCTCAATGTTATGGGAACCCCAAACAAAAGATTTGTTCAGTTTTATGATTTCCAAAGATAATAGAGTACCAAGTAGAGCAGTGGTAGTAGAGTCCTGGGTATTAAACTGGATCCGTCAAGATTCTAACCATAAGGGAATCTCAACAGAGATATGCAAAGAGACCTCTGAACAAAGCCTTAGACATAACCGTGAAGACACTGTTGATAAAATAAATACACAAAAAACATGATTAGCCATCATGGGTTTGATGACAATTCCAGTCCCAAGTTATGATGTCCTTATATGCACCAAGTCTGCTGTGAAAAGAAGTTAGAAGATACCCACATGAGAACTTTCAGACAGAAATGTTAAAACCACCTATTCTCCTCCTGAGTAAAATCCATACTCAAATATCTAACCTGGAAAGGATTCATGACTGATAACTTAACAAAGGTCTACTCTACCATTTCCTAGCTTTGTAGCTCACTCTTTATCCTATAACATTCTTACTAAATACTGACATGACTGGAGTAAAAATGATGCCAATGATTGTAGAGTGTAGGTGTTTTTAAGAGTTAGTAACATAAATTTAAATCTATTTAAAATAATTGAGAAATAACAAGTCTGCAAAAGCAATGAGAATGGTAGGTTCTCTTCCTGTTTCATTGTGTGTCTTCTCATTTCTGTAAGGGAAACAGACCAAAGCACAGTTAGAAACACTGCTCCAAAGGTGAGCATGAGATCGGGCATTATCTCAGTACCAGCTGGCCAATCTGAGGTAGACAGCTAGTGCTGTCTGCTGAACTGCCTCACTTACACATTAGACAGCCATGCCAGTTTCACAAAGGCTCTCCTGTAGGAATAACACACATGGGGGGGGGGTTCCTGATTACAAGAAACAGAGAATTAATGAAGATTTTAAAAAATCACAAAAAAATACAAATTAATATTGATGCATTTAACTGATAGATAACAGAGAGACAGACAGACAGAAAGACAGCAAAGTCTTTCAAAATTTTTCAGAATTTCTGAATTTATACTTTATAGAGTGTCTCAGTTGAAAAAAAAGAAAGAAAGAAAAAGGAGAGAAAAAAAATCTTCCTTGCTCAAACCATTTTCAGTGAGCCAGAGAAAGAAAATGTTTTGCTGAGGCAGGCTATCTCTCAAGATAGTTTGTTTCAACTGAGCAAATAATCCCAGGAAAGAGGGGCTGAAGTCACTCATGTAGCCGCTTGCAGTTTTGTTGGTCTTCTCATTCCCAATTTCTATATAAACTCCAAATTTTCCTTTCCCTCCATCCTTACACAGTCCCTTTCCTGAGAGAGTGTCTGTCCTTTGCTATTTGAGATAAATATTCTTCTCCTCCACTGAAATCGGACTTTAGTCTCTTTCTGCCTTTGCCTCACTACTCTGTACTCCAAAAATATAACACTACTTGGACTCCAGTAAGGTATTAAGGTAATTCAAGCCTTGGCTTTCTGTGTCTTAAGTAGTTTATGTGATATTTCTGCTGTCATATTAATAATAGGCTTATTTATCTTTGGTTTATATATAAACCATTCTCCACTATGTGAAGTGTCAGAAACCCACATTGGAGTGCAAAGGAGCAGATGCTAGGTACTAAAAACCTGATTCGCTTTCATAGAGCCCTTTCTATTCTATTTGGAGCATAAAAACACTCTGAAAATTCTAAAATAGCTGATATCCAAGAAATACCACATTGGTGTCTGCAGTTCTTGGCTGTGGCACCACTAAACTTCTTTGCTTTCCTATGCAACATTCCACCAAAGTGCAAATATAATATATTTGTCATTACCCAAGACTATTATTCCTATAGAAACATTCTCCAGTGGAAATTATCTAGATAAATCTCAGGATATGGAACTTAAAAGAACAATTATAAACCTAATCAAAGAACTCAAGTTTAGAGAAGACATGAACAAACACCTGAATGAACTTAAAAGAAGAAAGGAATAAAGTCCTGACTGATGCTATAAAATAAAATAAACAAATTGCTAAAGGAAATGTAATGACATCCAGGATTTAAGAAGTGAATTCAATAAGGATATAGACATATTGGTGAAAATTCAACTGGAAATAAAGATGGAATCAAAAGGCTCAACAAACCAAGTATATAACACAAGGGAGGCCTTACCAAAAGAATATCTTAAGGACAAGGTAGCAGAACTTGATGATATAATAAGATAACTAGACAGTTCAAATAAAAAGCAAAATAAAGTTTTTAAACTCTCAAAAGAAATATGAAGTTGATTTTATTTATTCTATCCTAGCCTATCTGTTCTGTTCTGTTCTGCTCCGTTCCGTTCCATTCCGTTCCATTCCGTTCCGTTCCGTTCCATTCCGTTCCCTTCCCCTCCCTTCCGTTCCGTTCCATTCTATTCTATTTCCCCTTTCCCAGGGAGATCCTAGCTTCCTCCCCTTAAGCCATCCTTGTTATTCAACCTCTCTAGGTCAGTGGACTGTAGCATGATTGTCTTTTACTTTACAGCTAATAGGAAATTGTAGCCAGAATTTAATATATGAAAGAAAAAGAAAAAATTAAAAGAAAAAAAAAGCAATGTATGGGGGAGAAGTGACTGGTGACAGGGAGGGAAAGAGGGAAGGGATACTGCATTCTGAATGTGATATATGAGAAAAAAACAAAAATGTAATATTTATTAGCAAATTGGATTTTAATTTATTAAAATATATGTAATAATTCTAACAAAAAGAGTCTCTCTTTAAAACCATAAGTAATTAAAATATATTGTAAATGCTTTTGATGTAGATTGGTAAACATCCAGACTGTAAGTCATGCACACTAAAATCCTCGTTATACATTAGTCCATCCTTTCAGGGTTCTGTGGATGCCACCGAGCACCACTTCCTCTCAGCCTCTCACTGGCTACACCCTGCCTCTAAGATGCTCTAAAATCCCGGCAACCCTTGTTTCTCTTTCAATTTAGTTTCCACCTTTGGACTCCTGCCTTTTTTCTCCCAGAGTACAGACATTCTAGTCCAGCTTTCTCAGTAAGTGTAGTGGTGGCACCTGTAGCAAGACCCATGGGCAAGAGCTTCAGGTCTCTTTGAGTGCATCACTGGGTATGTGCACACTCTGCAATGGGCATAAACAGAGCATCTTCCAGAGAATTCTTGAGAGGATACACAGTCCCACGCAAGGGTTTGCCCAACCTGAGGGTGTGTGTGTGAGTGTGTGTGTGCTCACGCGCGTGCACGTGCTTGCATTGTGTATCTATTGTGACTAAATCTTGCACTCCTCTTGTCTTCCCTACCATTTGCTGAATAAACTGAATAAATGTGGGTGGGTAGTAAAAATTAGGCTCAGGATGTACCTCAGTGTTTAACACATGCAAGAAACCAGGTTCAATCCTTAGCATCCCCAGTCCCCACCACAAAAGTGAACATATGAAATTTAAGTCACAAGACCACCATCAAGACACACACATCTGAGAACACAGGTATTGGGGTGTGTCCCTGATAAGGTTCTTCAACCCTGATGCAGATTATCCAAGCAAACATTAAACTTCAGTAAAGCTTGTGTCTCTTGGTTTACAGTTGGGAGCTATACTGCTAATCTTTCTTTAGGCAAGTGCCCTATTACTAAATCAATAATTAGGAAGAAAATGGAAGAAATAGTGGTACAATTAAATTTGATATTTACCATCTGAAGTCATGCTTCAATAAATACATATTTGAAATAAACACAAAACTCTCCATGATTATGAAACTGTTGCAGGTGCCCCCAGGAAGTCAGAATATAGAAAACTTGGAGCTAATTTATTCTTTCTTAACTCTTGATTATAGTGTTTCCCTAGCAAGTGGGATCCCATTAAGGAGAGAGTCATAATGCACCTGGGAAACTTGTACATGCCTGGAGCACTCGGACTTCATGGGGCTTACAGATATTTATGGTACCAGGACAGAGAAGCGAGAGGGGGTTGAATGGGGAAAAGAGGAAGGGAAGGGGGCTTACTGGACTTTCAGGGAGGGAGGAAACAGGAAAGGGGAAATGATTTGGAATGTAAATAAAAAACTTAGAAAATAAAAAAAAAAGAAAGAAAGTCTCAAGACAAGAAATAAAAAGGCAACACAACAAAAGACTGAATGCCTGGTAATCACAATTACTGGTATGCACTTCAGTGTTCTTTTCTTGAAGACCAAAGGCCTGTTTGGGCAGTGCTGTTTATGTATTCAAAATAGTATGAGCTGTCAAGAGTTCTCCCTCGCAGATTAGTAATACCCTGTGTCCAGAATCTCTTTGTAAAGTACAGCTCTTATGAGCTGCTCTGAGAAAGGGCTCCTATATTGTGCTCTTAGGGCCACCTCCACCTTGAGAGTTGCTGTTTCATCCCTAGCTGTGATTGACACTTCTTCCAGGATGTGGCTCTGCGTCATTCCTGATGTGAATGCAGGCAATCTTCTGTACTACAAGAAGACTGTCTTTTTGCTGTATCTCCCAACTGAACAAAGAGAATCTATGCTTCTCTGCTAGCTAAGAGTTCCCCAAGAAGAATAGAAAAAATGATGAAAGATAGTCCAAAGAGAAAGAGAAAAATGCTCACCATCAGGATGGGATCTCAAGGATTCCAGGAAAATACATACATACATACATACATACATACATACATACATACATACATACATACATATGTCCCTTTCCTAAAACTGTGCCCTATGGAGAGGCTTCTTTGTTTAATTCATTTGCTCTGAGTACATGTGCAAAGAAAGCCGCTCAATAAATTAAAAAGTAAATAAGGAATGGAAAGAAGGAAAGAGAGGAATTAGGTAGGAAGAAAAGAGGACTTAGAAATGAACATAATATCCTGAACCAGCATTGTAGCACTGTAGAAGATTCTCAGTCTGAATTCAGAAGTCTGAGTTGGTATAACTCCTACCATTAACCAGTAGAATAAGAACAAAGCCTGCTGGTGCTCTTGCCCACTTTCCCCTAAATGGGGAAATCTACCCTGATAAGTTTACCCATTGGTTTTAAAAACCAAATGAGATATTTTGAGATTCTTTTGTTCATTTTCAGGTATACTTCAAGTAGAAATGCTAGGGTTAGGTGAACCAAGGACCTTGCAAACAATGACTACAGCTACAGTGGGCAAGAGTTGGTCTTCAAACTGTAGGAATCTCATGAGTGTTGGTATTTTTAAAAACTATAAGACACATTTATGTGTACACTTTATGAAATTAACAGATGTCTTCTCTGAAAAAAACATTTAAATTATATACAGATACTATTTGTATTATTCTTATATATGTAAAACTTTGTGTATATAAAATATTAAAATGTGCATATCTTATATACCAAAATACTATAGTTTCTAATATCTTTCCCCTTCTAGGATTCATTGGGCTTTTTTTTTCTGGAAAATTCTCAAGTCCCCATCAAACTGCTGCTTTTGTTGCCCAGAGCAGAGCAAATTCCATCTCCCTGCTCTCTTCATTTGCAATTGTTTAAATATATATGAGCCAACATTATACAGGATAAAGAAGTATGATATATAAAATTATCTTTATTTTCTCTTTCTGCATGAACATACGTGTATACATGTATGTTTGTATGCACAAGTATGCACATGTCATGGTAAAGGTCAGATGACATGGTGAGGGTCAGAGGACAAACATGGTGGCAGTCCTCTCCTAGTTTAGGACAGGGTCTCTCCTTCATTTCTCACTATGGTGTAGCCAGGTTAGCTAATCCACGTGCTTCCAGGATTCTCTTCTCTCCACCTCCATCTTGCCACAGAATACTGGGATTACAGAACCATGCTATTATGCCTGCTTTTTATGTGAGATCTGGGTCCTCAAGTGCTTTACTTGCCGGGCTAACTCCCTAACTCTCCAGCCCTCTATTTTTATTAGTGAACATTTCAGATCTTTTTTTAATATTTTTTGTTTCAAAATTGTTTAATTTTTTTACAGTGATATGGATTGATTTAATACCTTTAAAATTTAAGAATACCAGGAAGTCTGCTCTTTGACTGCCTTTCACACACACACACACACACACACAAAAATACACACTCATGCATGCATACATGCGTGACTGCAGACACATACACACACAGAAGCACATATATACTCTCACGCACATGCATGCAGATACACACAAGCACACACACCTTCACACACAGGTACATGTGTAAATACAAGCTGCTGAGTCCATCTTTGCATATGACTTGGTGGCTAACTGCTTTGTATTGGATAACCAATCATGAGAGAATTTAATTTGCTTTCTTTCACAGTCATTAGTTGCCTGTAGCTTTCCTTGTTCCATGTTATCAAGTCTCTTGATATTGTCATTGTTCAGGTCTTGTTCATGAAGTCAATTCTTCAGATAGATAGATAGATAGATAGATAGATAGATAGATAGATAGATAGATAGATAGATAGATAGATAGATAGATAGATAGATGATATAGATATAAATATAGATGATATACATATAGATATAACAATTATCTAAGAAAAAATGATAAATAAATTCCAGCTATGTTTCCAGCATCAACCCATAGTTTTATATTTAGCAGGCTTGTTACAATACAGCTTGCCTGTAATCCCAAGCACTAGATGCAGGTTACTCATAAATTTGAGGCTAATCTAGCAACACAGTGAGACTCTGCCTCAAAGGAGAAAAAAAAATGAAATTTCACATTTATCTTAAAATTACAAGTTTACCCTATGATCTCCTCTCTTGCCAGTGCTTTCACTTCTGACTCTTCTCATTTCTCATTTCCAGATAACAGCTCTCATGGGCAAATTTTGTGTATGGTGGTGATTGCCCAAAATTAAGCATTCTGTGCTTACCAGGGAGAAGTTAGCAGTGCCCAGAATAACACAGTAAAAGAAAGTCAGGTGACGTGCCCTCTGCCACGTTATTGTGACTGTGTTTTCCTATCTCCCAGCTAGGGCTGCTACTGCTTGGCCATTTGCAGTGAGGCCCAGGAAACTGGAATATTTTAGAAAAAGCATTACTCACACAGGAAGGCCTGTATCAGAATGGTTTTCTTTGAGGACAAGGACACTGTTTTCAGGGCTCCTTCAAAGATCACACGAGGGCTTCGACATAGAGATTTGGGGAGTGGACATCCACTCTCCTAGCAGAGGTTCCAGTGAGAAGATAAACTTGGGAAATAATTCATTAGACCCTTCAGTATGTTTATTTCCTTATAAATGAGATTTATAACAATACCCACCTTCAGACTGTCTATATTGATAAAGGCTTTGGGGTGTTTTTTTTTCTTTCTTTCTTTCTTTCTTTCTTTTATCTTAACTTGATTTTTGTTTTGTAGGGGTTTTTGTTTGTTTTTGTTCATGGTATTGCTTTTTTGTTTGTTTTTTGTTTTAGGTTTTTTGGGGGGAGTTGTATTGTTTTGGTTTTTGGGGGTATTTGGTTGTTGTTGGTTGGCTGGTTGGTTGGTTTTATTTTGTTTTGGTTTGTTGGTTAGGTTTTTGTTTGTTTGATTTATTTGTCTGTTGAGACAGATTTTCTCTATGTAGGCCTGGCTGCCTTGGAACTCACTCTGTAGATTAGGCTGGATTCAAACTCAAACATTCACCTGCCTTAGCCTACCAAGTACTGGGATTAAAGGCATGTACCACCACCTCCTGACAAATGTTTTAAAAGCCAGCTCCCATAAGGAATATCACCCTGGTGTGTAATGCTTGAAATTTGCAATAGAGTTATAATCTCATGGCTGATCTCAATCTACCAAAATATATCACTGTATATCAATCTGGAAAGGATGCACATATGTATAAATATCATTATAAAGTCTTTCTGTTGTGTTTTATTTAAAAAAAAAAAAAAGAAAGGAAGGAAGGAAGAGCCAGGATATGTTTGGTAGAGATGCGGTATGGTAAGGTGAAAGGCAGTGCCCTGTGGGCCATGCTGAGGCATCCCTTCACCCCTGGGGTACCAGCCACATGGCCAATATAATATAGAATAAAGTTTGTTTATGGCATGGAGAGAGGAGGGAGGAGAGGGAGAGAGAGAGAGAGAGAGAGAGAGAGAGAGAGAGAGAGAGAGAGAGAGAGAGAGAGAGAGAGAGGCTGGCTAGGAACTTGCAGAGAGATGGGAGGAGGGGGATGGGGAGAGAAGGGACAGAGAAGGTAAGAGCATAAGAGAGTAGGAGAGTAGGAGGGTAAGAGAGTGAGGAAGGGGCAAACATCCCCTTTTATAGTGAGTCAAGCATACTTTGCTGTTGCTAGATAATTGTGCAGTGAAGCCTAGAAGGAATGCTAACATTCCTCCATTTTGGTTTACTTTAAAAAATGAAAAACTAGAAAAAAGTGATGGTGAAGCAGGAATAGAGTTGTCATGATCTTTACCCACTTCTTGATGACTTTGGGGTGACATGTCTCTGGGAAACCGAAGAAAATGGAGATGGGAAATTGGTCCAGTCTTAGGAGAGTTGACTGTTTTCCTGCTATCCAGGGTCTGTGGAATCATCTGTGGATAGGAAGGAGCAGGTCCAGTAGAAATGTCTATGAGAATAGATTGGAGCATCTGTGGGTTGCTTCTCTGGGGTTGTCCTGGATGTAGATTTTGAGTAAACATCTGGACTTGGCAAGATGTTGAGTAGAGATTTTTTGGTCCATGAGCAGTAGATCTGATTGGGTTTCCTTTCTCTCTTGAACCCAGATGAGCCACTGCATGAAGGAAAGCACAACACAAACTTAGTTCAGAAACAACGGTAGGTGCAACGACAAAAATCCTAACTTTTAAGCCTTATTAAAGCTAAATCCTCTGTTGGAGAATCCTGATGGATCTGCCATTGAAACCGGGAGACACTCGTAGCTACATCTTGTCCTCATGCTATCCCTGTCCAAAAAAAAAATCTTTTAATATGTTTTTGATTGAAATAAAATTACATCACTTTCCTCTTCCACATTAATGTGCTCATTGATATTGCCACTGTTGTTTTGTTTATGCAATCATTTCTAGGAAAGACTTTCACAGAAGACTTCCTGGTATTCTAGTTCTTATAATTCTTCCTCCACCTGCTCTAGGCTCTTTCTTGAGCTATAGATGTAACAATCGTGAGATAGATGTAGCTCTTGATGCTGGGATCTCCATGATTTCTGCATTGTGTCCAGTTGTGGTTTTCTGTAATGGTCTCCATTTACTGTGAAGGAAAGCTTCTTTGATAAGCAATGATTGCTACACTTATCAGTGAGTATATGCTTTAGAATGTAGTAAGGGTTTATGGTGGTCTAGCAAAGTGGCAGTAACCACCTTCCCAGTCCCTTTATATATGTTCCTGGTTGCTCCATGTTGTATATTTGAGAATGCTGAGCTAGGACCCACAGTTAAGGGAGAAAACATGTGATGTTTGTCTTCCTGGGTCGATGTTAACTTATTCAACATCATCTTTTCTGGTCCTTCAATCTACAGATAAATTGTATGATTTCATTTTTTCATAGCTGTGTATGTGTACCACATTTTCATTATCTAATGATCTGTTGAAGGACATTTAGAGAAAGTAGGACTGGAAGGAACATACCTTAACATAATAAAGGCTATATATGACAAGCCCACAGCCAACATTTTCTCAATGGAGAAAAACTTGAAGCAATACTATCAAAACAGGAACAAGACAAGACTGTGTAAAATCTTGCCAAGGAACTAAATTCAGCAAATTTACCAAGGAACTAAAGCCAATGATTGACAACTGGAACCTCATAAAATGAAGTTTCTGAAAAGTAAAAGAAAGAAAGAAAGAAAGAAAGAAAGAAAGAAAGAAAGAAAGAAAGAAAGAAAGAAAGAAAGAAAGAAAGAAAACCTTACAGAATGGGAATCTTTCCAATTATACATATGACAGAGGATTAATATCCAGAATATACAAATAACTTATTAAATAGAACTGGTTGTGGAGGCTTATTCTCACCTTAAATCCCCAGCTCTTGGGAAGCAAAACAAGTGCATCTTTATGATTTCTAGGACATTCTGGTCTAAGTAGCAAGTTGCAGAAGTCAGGATCACATAGAGAGATTGTCCCCCACCACAACAAAACAAGAAAAATAACCCTATTAAAAATGGGGTACAGAGCTAAACAAAGAGTTCTCACCTGAAGAATATCTAATGGCTGAGAAGCACCTAAAGAGATGTTCATCATCCTTAGTCATTAGGGAAATGCAAATCAAAACAACCCTGAGATTCCATCTCACACCAGTCAGAATGGCTAAGATCAAAAACACAGGAGACAGCAGTTGTTGGCAAGGATGTGGAGAAAGAGGAACACTCCTCCACTGCTGGTGGAATTGCTAGCTGGTACAACCACTCTGGAAAGCAGTCTGGCGGTTCCTCCGAAAACTGGCCATGACACTCCCAGAGGATCCGGCTATACCACTCCTGGGCATATACCCAGAGGCTTTACCTGCATGCAATAAGGACACATGCTCCACTATGTTCATAGCAGCCTTATTTATAATAGCCAGAAGCTGGAAAGAACCCAGATGTCCCTCAACGGAGGAATGGATTCAGAAGATGTGGTATATCTACACAATGGAATACTACTCTGCAATTAAAAACAATGAATTCACGAAATTCCTAGGCAAATGGTCAGAACTTGAAAATATCATCCTTAGTGAGGTAACCCAATCACAAAAGAACACACATGGTATGCAGTCACTGATAAGGGGATATTAACCCAGAATCTCGGAATACCCTAGACACAATTCGCATAGCAATAGATTTCTAAGAAGATGGAAGGAGAGACCCCTGGTCCTGGAAAGACTGGATGTAGGGGAACGCCAGGACAAAGAAACGAGAGGGGGTTGAATGGAGAAAAGAGGGAGGGAAGGGGGCTTATGGGACTTTCGGGGAGGGAGGAAACGGGAAAGGGGAAATGATTTGGAATGTAAATTAAAAATAAATAAATAAATTAGGGAATTTCTGTGCTGCTCCATGACAGGTCTATGGGGCATTGTTCTTGATTCCAGGTGTAACTTAAAGGGAAATGTACACACTGTCCAGAGACCTTGATGCCCTGTAGAAGGAGGGGGATATCCTCAAATTCCAAGTCACAAGAACCCACTTAGTTGACACCAGGGCACCACCTGTCAAGGGCATTCCTCGGAGGTCATGGCTGATCTCTACCTCTACAGAGACCCAGATGAGATTGGAAAGGAGGAACAGGCTGCTGGTGAGAAGACTGTGACCAAGGGGAAATTTCAGGGCAAATGACTGTTCCAGCTCGAGTTCACTGCTGCTCAGCCAAAGGTGACAGACTGGTCTGAAAACATGTAGGTCCCTTCTGTACCCATCCATCAGTTCCCTACAGAAGAGTGGAGTGCCCAGCCAGGCACTGAGGACTGGTCAATAGCTCCCACAGTGTAGAACACTGAATACATTGAAGCCACCACTGACTGGTCCTGAGCTGTTCTGCAGACACCTGAGCATAAACTGGAAAGTTGGAAGTAAAATAAAGCTGGGGGTAAAAAATAGCCTGGGGAATCTTGTCATTTGAATAAGTATGCTTCCCATAGAGTCTTATGTGAGTGCTTGCCCAGCAGGGAGCATCATTATTAGGTGTGGCCTTGTTGGAGGAAGTGTGTCACTGTGGAAGCAGGCTTTGAGGTTTCTTATGCTCAGACTATACCCAGTGTGGCACACAGTTCATTTCTGTTGCCTATAGATCAAGATGTAGAACTCTCAGCTACTTCTCTAGCACTGTGTCTATCTACATGCTGCCATGCTCCCACCATAATAATAGACTAAACCTCTGAAATGTAGGCCAGCCCCAATTAAATGTTGTCCTTTGTGAGAGTTGCCTTGGTCATGGTGCCTGTTCACAGCAATAAAACCCTAACTAAGATAGATCTAAACAGAGAATTCTCAATAGAAGAAATTACATAAAAATGGTTAAAAAGTTTCATTCACTGTCCTTAGTAATCAAGGAAATGCAAATTAAAACAACTGAGATTTCATTTTGCTCCAGTCAGACTGGATAAGATCAGCAAAATAACTGACAATAAATGACAGTTGGTGAAATTGTGGAGAAAGAGAAACCATTATTCTCTGGTGGTTAGTATGCAAATTGGTACAACCACTCAGGAAATCAGCTTGGAATCCTCAAAAAAACTAAAAATAAATTTCCCATATGGCCCAGCTATACCATTCCTTGGTATATGCCCAAAAGAAATCCTACTCCACAGATAGTTTCTCAGCAATGTTCATAGCCACTCTCTTTATTCACAGGAAGCAAAAACAAGCTGCCTGTCCATCAACAGATGAATGTATCATTTTGCTTCTCTATACTGTCTTATTATTACGAATAATGGTCACACTGAACAATTTTACCACATGTCTTTCCTAGATTTTCATGTAAGTCTTGCTGATGGATCCCAACATAAGGTACGGTACTTCTGATCATAACAAACAGTGCTTTATCTCTCAAAAAAAGATATTATTTATTTTTACAGAAATGTAGATTATTCAGGGTCTTCACAATGTTAGAACTCTAGGCATGTGCTTCTTCGGTCCTCTTCATGATGTCAAGCTGGCTATTGCAGATCCAGGTATCCCATCTATGCACTCAAGTCCCGAGTCTGGAAGTGAGTAGAAGACACAAGTAGTAAAAGCCATTCTATTTGCTGATCTATCATTTTTATCAGTAAAGAAGTCTCTAGATAACTTCTTTATCTTGCCAGCAGAATATGTCTGTAAAACTATCTTTCTTTGTATACTGCATTATGACATAAAGCTGTTGTTGGTCTGAGCTTTAAAGTATTTTGAAAAAGGTTCACTTTCATTACAGAAACTCTCCATAGATGTTATCAGCAGCCTCAAAACACTATCACCCATAATCTTCATAGAAATTCACAAACTTCTTTCCTAACATTTCTGTACAACTACCTGCTAGCACCAACTACATGGAATCATTGTCATTAACGAGCATTACTGATCAGTTGTGTAAAAAGAATAAAAAACTCCTTGTATTAATTTATATACTCTTCATTATTCAGGAATTATACATGTCCTTTCATTACTAGATTTTTGATGTTTCTTATGTGACTTCCCACTTTGAGTATTCTTATCTCTAGGTTTTTATTTCAGAATTCCTTATCTACCAGGGACATCATATTTCCTGATTCCTATCTCAACACTCTATTCAAGACTGTATAACTATCTTTTTAAGTTAAGTTCAACTGTGTATGTCTTAACCTCCCCCACATCATCTGCCCTTCTGAACTGAATAGTAGGTAATTCTGACCCCAACAGGTATTGTTAGAAGCCTAGTCATCTGGAGCTTAATGGACAGGACAGAATCCTACCATTTAGAGGTAGTTAACTTCTAAAGAACAACATATAAGGGCCTAGGAGGCAAAGAACAGTGACAAGAGTTTGCACTGACATGATGCACAGACCAAAGTGGTCCTTCATTATGTGCTGCTTCTACATAGACCCACAGAAGCAAGCAGAACAGACTGTTGAAACTCCTTTCTCTAGAGGAATGAAAAGGAATCAAAATCTCTCACCATGTCTTCTTCTCTCAGTCTGACTGTTTGTCTATGTTTCTGTCTATATCTCCCCCAAAGGGGTCAGGAGGGCTGCAGCTGGCACATAGCTAATTCCCACAGGGGAAACTGAGGCTTATAATTACCAATCATTTGCCACAGGAACTAAAGTCAATGGCCATAAGCATCTCTTCATCAGCATATTCTCCTCTCAATATTTCCTGTCTTGGCTCTGGTAGAAATCTACCAGTTCTCCTATGATAATGTATACCTTGACACTCTCTTAAGAGGCTGGCTTTCCTATTTCACCTCAGCTCCTATGTTCTAGGGTGAAAAGGTTCCCTTTTCCAGGGCTCCAGTGGTACTTCCAGGTTATTTGCCTTTTCTCTCCCTCTCAGAATTCCAAGTTGTACTAACCACATGCTGCTACATACTGTTGCCTACCCCACTGCTATGTTTCTTGTAGTAAATACTAACTTTGGAACATATCTTCTTTTTTTCCCTTTTAGTAATGTAATGCAGTTTGCCCTCCCATGTTACCATTCACAACCTTGAGCATCATCTGCATGGAGGATGTATTTTACACTATAGGAATTTCAAGACTCCAATGATGGTTTTCAACCTCACTCACCCACTTGTGATCATACCTAAACCTTAGTGTCAAAAGTCACTCTACACCATCTCAAAACTCAGTGTTAATATCTGATTTATAACCAATTGTATTCTCCCCAGTGATGGTGGCACAAGTTACGCAGCCTTAAATTTAATATGCCTTAATCGGCTCAATAGATGATCCATACCCAAACTTCCACAATGCTAATGTCTCCCTTTTAATACTCCTGAATTATTACTTGGTAAAAATCTATATTTTATCTTTGCTACCTCAGACAAAATGAGGTGGGTGCTGGGGCCACTCTTCCCCAACTCTTACATGATTGATACTCTGTCTTCTACAGCTCTCAAGCCTGCTTCCTCTGTCTCTTCCAGCAAAGGCAAGTTTCCTCATTCCTCAGTGCCCTTGCCTGCAAATCCTAAAGTCCTGCCTCTGTCTCTCCACCATTAGCCACTAGCAACTTTATTTACCAACCAGAATCATCTGGGGTCAGGGACCTTCAGTGTCTCACATGCAAGATTCTTGTGCAATTCCCAAATAACATAATGTAAGCATTAGACAAAAACAACATTTCCCCCTTTTCGTCCATTAAAAAGACATTTTCTCTCAGATATACAATGAACATAGTTATAACAATTATATAAACTATAAGATATAATACATGTTAATAATGTCCAGTCCATCAATTTTGTCAATTTAGGTATATTACTCTAAAATCTATACTAACTTAAAAAGTTTAAAATTCTATAACTGAATTATGTTTTGATTTTAACTTGCATTACCATCTGAAAACCATTCTTCCAAATATACATCATCTCTCTCTTTCTCAATGTTTGAAGACTAGGATCGATTATGAGACAATAACTAGTTTTCAACACCATCCAAGAATGAATTAAATATTACCTGAATACATAGAAAGCACAAAAACATCACTACCCAAGCTTAACCAATTTGCAGAGACAGCTGACTACCTAGAAAGTCCCCCCATTCCTCAAAAACTTGGAGCACATGTCTTCAGCCTTCTGGCCCAGAAACATCTGACTTTAAGTGAAACAGGAAATATGAAGGGCTAGCTTATCTTGTCTTGGAAGAGCTAAGCTGTCAACTCTCCCACACTGTGTTTCCTTCCCTCGACAGTATTTTTGTCTGTAGATGAGTTAGGGCAATTCTTGCCCAGCTGCTACCTTGCCACAATTGAAGCAACTTTATATAGCAGTTATGACGCTCAATATCTTCTTTGAACCATGAAGGGGTTCATGTCTCCTAGTCAAAATTTCTATTAATAATGAAATGACTTAATGACATACTGTGTGGATTTCTGATGCTTTGGAAGACTATATATCTATATAAAGTATATCTGAACTGTTAAACCTTGACTACTCTTAGCTATTTCTATTTGAATAATATTGAGAGCACCTTATTATAATTAATTCATAATCTAATATAACCTCGAGTTTACTATCTGGCCCTTAACTTGTATTACTTAAGCATCCTAAACAGTTTGCAATTAACAGTTATTAGAAGGGCTGGGTCTAAACCTTGTATTCTTTTTATTTTATTTTATTTTTATTGGATATTTTATTCACTTATATTTCAAATGTTATCCCCTTTCCCATTTTCCCTTTTGGAAAATCCCTATCCCATCCTCCCTACCCCTGATTCTATGAAGGTACTCACCCATCCACCCACCCACTCCTGCCTCCCCACCCTGGCATTTCCCTACACTGAGGTATCAAGTCTTCCCAGGACCAAGGACCTCTCCTCTCATTGATGTCTGACAAGGGCATCCTCTGCTATATATGCAGCTGGAGCCATGGGACCCTCCATGTGTACTCTTTGGTTGGTGGTTTAGTTCCTGGGAGCTCTGGGTGATCTGGTTAGTTGATATTGTTGCTCTTCCTATGGGTTATAAACCCTTTCATCTCCTCCAGTCCTTTCTCTAACTCCTCTATTGGAGACTCCATGCTCAGTCCAATGGTTGTCTGTGAGCATCCACCTCTGTATTTGCCAGGCTCTGAAAGAGCCTCTCGGGAGACAGCTATATCAGGCTCTTGACAGTAAGCACTTCCTGATATCCACATAGTTTCTGGGCTTGGTGTCTGTATATGGGATGGAACCCCAAGTGGGGCAGATTCTAGATGCCCTTTCCTTCAGTCTCTGTTCCACATTGTTCCCCCTTCTAAAAAGGATCCACACTTTGGTCTTCCTTCTTCTTGAGCTTCATGTTGTCAGTGGATTGTATCTTGAGTATTCCGAGTTTTTAGGCTAACAACTACTTATCAATGAATACATGCCATGTACGTTCTTTTGTTACTGAGTTACCACACTCAGGATGATATCTTCTAGTTCCATCCATTTGCCTAAGAATTTCATTAATTCCTTGTTTCTAATAGCTTAGCACACCATTGTTTAAATATACCACATTTTCTGTATCCATTACTCTGTTAAAGGACATCTGGGTTCTTTCCAGCTTCTGGCTATTATAAATAAGGCAGCTATGAACATAGTGGAGCATGTGTCCTTATTACATGTTGGAGTGTTTTTGGGTAAATGCCCAGGAGTGGTATAGCTGATCCTCAGGTAGTACTATATCCAATTATCTGGGGAACTGCCAGACTGATTTCCAGAGTGGTTGTACCAGCTTACAATCCCACCAACGATGGAGGAGTGTTCCACTTTCCCCACATCCTCACCAGCATCTGCTGTCTCCTGAGTTTTTGTTCTTAGCCATTCTAATTGGTGTGAGATAGGATCTCAGGATTGTTTTGATTTGCATTTCCCTAATAACTAAGGATGTTGAACATTTCTTTAGGTGCTTCTCAGCCATTTAGTATTCCTCAGTTGATAATTCTTTGCTTAGATCTGTACATTTTTAATAGGGTTATTTGGTTCTCTGGAGTCTAACTTTTTAAGTTCTTTGTATATATTGGATATTAGACTTCTATCAGATATGGAATTGGTAAAGATCTTTTCCCAATCTGTTGGTTGCCTCTTTGTCCTATTGACAGTGTCCTTTGTCTTACAGAAACTTTGCAATTTTATGAGGTCCCATTTGTCAATTCTTGATCTTAGAGCATAAGCCATTGGTGTTCTGTTCAGGAAATTTTCCCCTGTGCCCATGTGTTCAAGGCTTCACCCCATTTTCTCTTCTATTCTTTTCAGTGTATCTGATTTTATGGTCCTTGATCCACTTGGACTTGAGTTTTGTACAAGAAGATGAGAATGGATCAATTTGCATTCTTCTACATGCTGGCCATCAGTTGAACCAGCATCATTTGTTGAAAATGCTGGGTGTTTTTCGCACTGGATGGTTTCAGCTCCTTTGTCAAAGATCAAGAGACCATGGGAGTGTGGGTTCATTTCTAAGTCTTCATTTCTGTTCCATTGATCTACCTTCCTGTCACTGTGCCAATACCATGCAGTTTTTAATCACTGTTGCTCTGTAATACAGAACTTACTAAATCTCAAAGCACACATTGCACCTCACACAATAATAGTTAGAAACTTTAACACCACACTCTCATCAATGGACAGATCATGGAAAGGAGCACTGGAATGGGAGGATCATGTGGGGAGAGAGAAAGAAGAAGGTTATATGGGAAGAAATATGGGGAGAGTCAGCTCAAATTATGAGGCATTTGAGGAGTAGTATGGGAACCTAATACAACAATAGAAGTTTCCTAAAATATATACATATAGAAAGGCAATCTAAATGAAATCACCAAATAATGGGAGAAACAGAGTCACATTTGGCCATCTCTTGTCATCAAACCAAGTTTACAATGTAAGGATTTAGTTAGATCTACTTGAATTGCTGACCAAAAGCGTCCCATAAGAATCCCCAAATAACTCAGGATGTTACCAAGACCATATGTTACTATCCATCTGTATTGTTTGAAGAATAGATGATCAAGTAGGTTGCCCACAGACCTCCACTCTCTTTGTTCCCCCAGAACTAATACCTAGGGTTGACCCTTGCACTGCAACAGACCACACTCCCCCTAGCATCCCATTCCTCCTGCCTCTAAACCCAGTAACCATTCTCTGTGAACATACCAGTAGAGCAGGCTAGTAAAACAGGCAAGACACATCCAACATACTCTCTGAAAATCCAGATTGGAAACAGAAAGCAAGAAACAAAATGCACATCCAACAAAGATAAACCCCCTAAAATAGCAGCTAGACCTATAGCCACCACAAATTCAGATGCCTAGATACTAGTGTAAGAACACAATCAATAATAGTCAGGACAATATGTCTCCACCAGAGGCCAGATATTCTACCATAGCAGATCCTGAACATTCCAATATAGCTGAAGCACAAGAAAAAGACTTTAAAACCACCATGAAGATGATAGAGGTCCTTGAAGTGGGAATGAATACACTCTTAGAGAAATGCAAAAATACATGAACAAACAACTGGAGGAAATGAATAAATCCCTTTTGAATGAGCAAAAAAAGCAAACAAACAGTTCAAACAGTTGAAGGAAATGAGTAAAAACTGTTTAAGACCTGAAAATGGAAATAGAAGCAATAAAGAAATCACCAACTGAGAGAATTCTGGAAATGAAAATTTTATGTGAACAGGAACTACAGAGGCAAGTTTAACCAACAGAATACAGGAGATGAAAAAGATAATCTCAGCTACTGAAGATATGGTAGAAAAAAATGGAAATATCATAGAAAGAAAAATGTTAAATCTAAAATATTATGGACACAAAACATCTAGGAAATATTGGACATTGTGAAAAGACCAAACCTTAGAATAGTAATAAACTAAAGAAAAAAGAGCCAATTTAAAGGCCCAAAAATATTTTAAACAAAATCACAAGAGAAAAATTTCCTATCCTAAACAGCTTGCTGACAAAGGTACAAAAAACATACAGAACACCAAATAGATTTACCAGAAAAGAAAGTCCCCTCAGTACATAATAATCAAAACACTGAAAATAAAGAACAAAAAAAAGAATATTAAAGGCTTTAAAATAAAAAGACAAAATATCATATAAAGGCAGAACTATTAGAATTACACCCGACTCCTCTAAAAGTCAGAAGGGCTTGGACAGATGTGAGACAGACTCCAAGAAACCTTAGATATCAGCCCAGAGTACTATACCCAGCAAAACTTTCAACAACTATAGATGGAGAAAACCAGAAATCCCATGATAAAGTCAAATTTAAACAATGTCTATATACAAATCCAGCCCTAGAGAAAGTGGTAAAAGGAAAACTCCAAACCAAAGATGTTAACTACTCCCGTGAAACAAAAGAAATAAATAATTTCACACCAGTAAAACCAAAAAAAATTAAAAAGGGAAACATAGACACACACACAAACACACACACACACACACACTCATATACAAATACACCATTACCACCAAAAACAGTATCAAAATAACAGGAGTTAACAATCATGGGTCATTGATATTTCTTTTTTTTTTTATAAATTTTATTTTCTAAGTTTTTTTTATTTACATTCCAAATCATTTCCCCTTTCCCGTTTCCTCCATCCCCGAAAGTCCCATAAGCCCCCTTCCCTCCCTCTTTTCC
Source organism: Tokudaia tokunoshimensis (assembly GCA_036184795.1). NCBI lineage: Eukaryota > Metazoa > Chordata > Mammalia > Rodentia > Muridae > Tokudaia > Tokudaia tokunoshimensis. The sequence goes on along the minus strand of BTHU01000016.1, from coordinate 68,280,103 downwards.
ACATTCAACCCCCTCTCGCTTCTCTGTCCTGGCGTTCCCCTACATCCAGTAGGAGGACCAGGGGTCTCTCCTTCCATCTTCTTGGAAATCTATTGATATGCGAATGTGTCTAGGGTATTCTGAGATTCTGGGTTAATATCCCCTTATCAGTGACTGCATACCATGTGTGTTCTTTTGTGATTAGGTTACCTCACTAAGGATGATATTTTCAAGTTCTGACCATTTGCCTAGGAATTTCGTGAATTCATTGTTTTTAATTGCAGAGTAGTATTCCATTGTGTAGATATACCACATCTTCTGAATCCATTCCTCCATTGAGGGACATCTGGGTTCTTTCCAGCTTCTGGCTATTATAAATAAGGGTGCTATGAATATAGTGGCGCATGTGTCCTTATTGCATGCAGGTAAAGCCTCTGGGTATATGCCCAGGAGTGGTATAGCCGGATCCTCTGGGAGTGTCATGGCCAGTTTTCAGAGGAACCGCCAGACTGCTTTCCAGAGTGGTTGTACCAGCTTGCAATTCCACCAGCAGTGGAGGAGTGTTCCTCTTTCTCCACATCCTCCCCAACAATTGCTGTCTCCTGTGTTTTTGATCTTAGCCATTCTGACTGGTGTGAGATGGAATCTCAGGGTTGTTTTGATTTGCATTTCCCTAATGACTAAGGATGATGAACATCTCTTTAGGTGCTTCTCAGCCATTAGATATTCTTCAGGGGAGAACTCTTTGTTTAGCTCTGTACCCCATTTTTTAATAGGGTTACTTGCCTCTCTGGAGTTTAACTTCTTGAGTTCTTTGTATATATTGGATATTAGCCCTCTGTCGGATGTAAGGTGGGTAAAGATCATTTCCCAGTTAATTGGTTGCCGCTTTGTCTTTTTGACAGTGTCTTTTGCCTTGCAAAAACTTTGTAATTTAATGAGGTCCCATTTGTCTATTCTTGATCTTAGAGCATAAGCTATTGGAGTTCTGTTCAGGAAATTCTCCCCTGTGCCCATATGTTCAAGGTTCTTCTCTAGTTTCCTTTCTATTAGTTTCAGTATGTCTGGTTTTATGTGGAGGTCCTTGATCCACTTGGAATTGAGCTTAGTGCAAGGAGATAAGAATGGGTCAATTTGCATTCTTCTGCATGTTGACCTCCAGTTGAGCCAGCACCATTTGTTGAAAAGGCTATCTTTTTTCCAAAGGATGGTTTTAGCTCCTTTGTCAAAGATCAAGTGACCATAGGAGTGTGGATTCATTTCTGGGTCTTCAATTCTGTTCCATTGATCTACATGCCTGTCACTGTACCAATACCATGAAAGATCAGGAATTCGAGACCCATATCTAAACATAGTAAAAGCAATTGACAGCAAACCGGTAGTCATTGATATTTCTTAATATAAATGGTCTTAATTGCCCAGTAAAAAGACACAAACCAACAGAATGGATGAGAAATTAAACAAGATTCATTCTGCTGCTGTATACAAGAAATTTACCTCACCATCAAGGAAAGATATTACCTTAGGGTAAAAAAATTGAAAGCAGATATCCCAAGCTAAGGGACCTAAGAAACAAGCTAGCTTAGCCATTTAGTATGTAACAAAATAGACTTTACACCAAAATTAATCAAGGAGGATATGAAAAGTTTCTACATACTCATCAAAAGAAAAATCCATCAAGATGACATTTTAATACTCAACATCTATGCCTCAAATAAAAGGGCACTACTTTTGTAAATGGAGCAATTCTATAGCTAAAGTCATATACTGTCCCTTACACATTGATAGTGGGAGACTTCAATACCTCACTCTTACCAATGGACAGGCCATCCAAACAAGAACTAGACAGAGTAACAACACTGGAGCTAATTCATGTCATTAAACAAGTGGATCTAAGAGATAGTTACAGAACATTCTGCCCAAACACAAAAGAACATACCTTCTTCTCAACACCTCAAAGAACATTCTACCAGCCTTTCAAAGATTTAATACCAGTGCTCTTCATATTATTCCTCAAAATAGACACACTAGGAATATTGCCCAATTCATTTTCTAAGACCACAGTTACCCTGATACCCAAACCACATACAGACTCAATAATGAAAGATTACTGACAAATTTCATTTATGAATACAAATGCAAAAATACCCAATAAAATACTTGCAAGCCAAATCCAAGAACATATCAAAAAGATAATCTGTCATAATCAGTAATGTTTTATCACAGAGATGCAGGAATGGTTCAACATATGAAAATTAGTAAATGTCATCTACTATGTAAGTAAACTGAAAGAAAAGAAATACATGATCATTCATTAGATGCTGGAAAGTCTTTGACAAAATCTGTCACTCCTTCGTGATAAAAGTTCTGGAGAGATTAGGGATAGAAGGGACATACATAAATATCATAAAGACAGTTTACAGCAATCTCATAGCCTACATCAACTTATATGGAGAGAAACTTAAAGAATTTCCACTAATAACAGTAACATGACAAGGTTGTCCAGTCTCTTCATATCTGTTCAATATAGTACTTGAAGTTCTAGCTAAAGCAATAAGACAACTGAAGGAGATCAAGTGGATACAAACTGGAAAGGAACAAGTCAAAGTATTCTGATTTGCAGATGATATGATAATATATGTAAGTGATTCTAAAAAAAATCTACCAGGGAATTCCTACAGCTGATAAGAAGTCTCAGCAAAGTGGCTGGATATAAGATCATCATCATCATCACCATCACCATCATCATCATCATCATCATCATCATCATTCTTCCTATACACAAATGACAACGAACTTAGAAAGAAATCAGGAAAATAACATCTTTCACAATATCCTCAAGTAGTATAAAATATCTTGAGGTAACTCTAACCAAGCAAGAGAAAGACTTATATGATTAAAAACATCAAGTCTTTGACAAAAAGAAATTGAAGAAGATAACAGAAAATGGGAAGATATCCCATGCACAAGGCTCAACAGGATTACATAGTAAAAATAGCCATCCTACCAAAAGCAATCTACACATTCAACACAATCCCCATCAAAACTCCATCACAATTCTTTACAAACCTTGAAAAGAAAATTCTCAGCTTCATTTGGAAAAAAAAGCAGGACAGATAAAACAATCCTAATTAATAAAAGAACTGCTGAAGGTATCAGCATGGCTTCAAGCTGTAGTAAAGAGCTACCAATATTTTAAAAAACCCCAAGGTATTGGCACATTGATCATGCCATGTTGATCAATGGAATAGGAATGAAGTCCACATATCCAGGGATACTGATTTTTTTATTAAAAATTTCAGAAATTAACACTGGAAAAAAGACAGCATCTTCAACAAATGGTGCTAGTCAAACTGGATGTCTGCACATAGAAGAATCCAAACAGATCCATATTTGGCACCCTATACAAAACTCAAGTCCACACAAATCAAAGATCTCATCATAAAACCAGACACATTAAACCTGACAGAAAAGAAAGTGAGGAACAGCTTTGAACTCCTTGATACAGGAGACATCTTTCTGAACAGAACACCAATAGCACAGACACTAAGATAAACAATTAATAAATGAGAACTTATGAAACCAAAAAGCTTCTTTATTGCAAAAGACACTGTTAGTCATACAAAAAAGTAGCCTACATCATGGGAAAGGAGTTTTTATCAATTCCATATCCAATAGAAGAAGATGGATATTAAAATATTTAAACAACTTGAAAACTAGATATTATTAAAACAATGCAATTTAAAAATAGGGGTACAGTTCCATACTGAGAATTCTCAATAGAGGAATCTAACATGGCTGAGAAACATCTAAAGAAATGTTCAACATCCTTAGACATCAGGGAAATGCAAATCAAAACTAGTTTGAAATTCTACCTCACACCTGTCGGAATGGCTAAGATCAATTAACACAAATGAAAGCTCATGCTTGTGAGGTTGTGCAGCAAGGGGAACACTTCTCCATTGCTGTAGGGAGTGCAAACTTGTACAGCAACTATCAAAATCAATATGGTGGTTCCTCGGAAAACTAGGATTAATCAATCTGAAAACCCACCTGTATCACACTTGGAGTACCCCCAAAGGATACTTCATCCTACTACAAGGCCAATTGCTCAACTACATTCATTACAGCTTTATTCACAATAGGCAGAAACAGGAAATAGTACAAATGTCCCTCAATTAAGAACAGATTTTTGTTAAAATGTACTTTTATAGTCTAGTAATTTTCTACAACCCTTTAATACAGTTCTTCATGTTATTGTGACCTCTCCCAAACAAAACATTGTTTCAGTGCTACTTCATAACTGTAATTTTGCTACTTTTATGAATTGCAATATAGATATCTGATATGTAACATATGTAATATGAAACTCCAAGGGACAACGCACAGGTTGAGAACTGCTGATTTACACAATGGAGTATTACTCTACTGTTTAAAAAAAATAATATCATGAAATTTTCAGTTAAATGGATGCAACCAGAAAAAAAGTATTCTGAGTGATAGAACTCAGACCCAGAAAGACAAATACAGTATGTACTCATTTATAAGTAGATATTAACTATTAAATAAATGATAATCAAGCTACAATCCACAGACACGTTAGGTAAAGAGGTCATCTATAGAGGGAAGCATAGATCTCCTTAGGAAGGATAAGTAAAATAGATTCTGCAGGTGTCCTGGGGTTAGGTGAAGACAGAAGCAGGAGGGATCAGTTTGGAGGCGAGGGCAGAGGGAAAGACTGCTGGGAGAGTAGAATTAGGTGGCATTTGGGAGCTGTGTGGTTAGTGCAGTGGAAACTTCCTGGACACTATAGGGGTGATCCTAGTGAGGACTCCTATTAATAAAGGATACCAAGTATGATGGTTTATATATGCTCGGCCCAGGGAGTGGCACTATTAGTAGGTGTGGCCCTATTGGAATAGGTGTGTTAATATGGGTGTGGCATTTAAGACCCTCATCCTAGCTGCTTGGAAGCCAGTATTCTGGTAGCAGCCTTCAGATGAAAATGTTGAACTCTCAGCTCCTCCTGCACCATGCCTGCCTAGATACCGCTATGTTCCTGCCTGGATGATAGTGGACTGAACCTCTGAACCTATAAGCCATTCCCAGTTAAATGTCCTTATAAGAGTTACCTTGGTCATAGTGTCTGTTCATAGCAGTAAAACTCTAACTAAGACACCCAGTCTGTACTTATCATGTTTTGTAGCCAAGCAAGGCTTCCAGTGGTGGGGCTGGATTACATACAGCTGATTGTTGCCTGAGGAGGTCCAGTAGAGATCCATAAGCAAACCAGGCTGATGCCCAGACAGAGGATCATTCTCTGAAAACTCACAGCAAGGACCCATAGACGAGGATAACATACACACAGATCCTAGAATGTCAAGAGATCAAGTTGGTGCTTGCATGGAGCCTTCACCCCTATGCTGGTATGGGAAAGTACTCTACAGGCTATGGAAAGAGAAACCTGAACACAAACCCAGTCAGAGAACCCTTGACCTAAAGTCTGTGCTAACTGTAAGGTGTGCTGGTCAGTGTTAAAGGCAGGAGTGGGTGGATGGGTGGGTGAGCACCCTCATAGAAGCAAGGGGAGGGGGATAGAATAGAAGGTTTCTGGAGGGGAAACCAGGAAAGAGAATAACATTTGAAATGTGAATAAATAAAATATTCAATAAAAAAAAAACAATGCTTGGTTTTACCTGAGACCCATACCACAGAGGGGAACCCATGCCCTTCATTGCCTGGATAGCCAGGAATCAGAAACTGGATAACCCAGAGACCTACTATAGATTGGTGCCTCGCTCACTTATCATCAGAAAGACTTCTTCCAGCAGCAGATGGAAGCAAATGCAGAGAGTGGGTGGGATGTACTGTATGAGAGAATAACCTATTTTCGATTTTAAAAAAAAGACTCTAAGTTTCAAGTAACTTATTATAAAGCAATCATAAATATAATCCATCAAATTTAACTCTTGAATCAGGTGTGTGCAACAGCAGCTTGATGATGTAATGGAAAGCTTGAATCAGGAATGGTTCCACATGGGCAGCAGAACTAATGTGGAAAAGGTTCACTGATGACTGACCTAAACATTAAACTGAGTTTTGTATATTTTCTTGTCATTGATTAGATGAAATTAAAAGCACCAACATCTTCCCACTTTGAATTTTAACTTTTCAAATGCTTACAGCCAAAGAATTACTTTAAAATCTATAGATTAGGTCACAGTTAGTTCCTCTAATGAATCAGTCTGGCAATAAACTCATTTCTATGAGTTCAAATCTATTATAGACTTGATAGAAAAACTGAATAACTACAAAGAGCTCACACAATAGTTTTATGAAACAGAACATCATGGAGGAAGCATTGTGCCAGGTGACTTTGCTGAGAGTCATTCTGGTCTTGGAATTAATATTCCACTTGACTTGTGGTCGGCACAAAATGGCAGGGTTGCGAAATGAATGAATTATAAGCCTACCTCTGAAAAATTATAACTTCTAACTGCTCTTGCCACTGGCATGGTCAGTTTTAGATTGTGCAATTGTGCATAATGCAGATCAGGTGGCAGACATTCTGATATAAAGGGTTTTACCCTCTAAAGGGCTAGAGAGTCAATTAATCTCAAGCTAGTAGCTAAATCTGACAGACTGTCCAGATACCAACTCATGACCTAATCATACATATTATTAACAGTTCTTACATGTTCTCAGAGTTCTTAGAAGGTTCTAAGAAAGGACTCCCCTGAGAGTATTCTCTTTAAGACAAGTTGCCTATTTAAAATGACACAATGTCTAGAAAACACACTCATTAATAAAATCGAGACTTCCCTCTGACCTTTCTGTTTTGATTTTCTCTTCATACCTCTGGCAGTTCTCCGCCTGGCTCATCTGTCACAGCCTTACAGGTGAAGTATGTCTTAATTTTCACATATGCATAGTCTTACGTACTTGTGCTTTGCAGTATTTTTCACAATGTGATTATGTCCTTAATCATATGTAAACATTTGCTTATGGTCCATGGATATCGAGAAGATGGATATCTTCTCGATGACTTGGCTAAGTCTGTAGCCATAAAATTTCCCATAATTTCTCCACTGCTGAATACATAAGATACTATATAAAATCTTGTCTATAGACTGGTTTCCAAGGACTGCAGTTCTAGTATTTTGTGTCTGTTCTTTCCCCCATCTCACCTCTATTACAAAATTGGAACAGTCCTCACTCAATTGGGTGTATCCTGGGCATATACCCAAAAGATGCTCCACCATACCAAAAGGACACTTGTTCAACTATGTTCATAGCAGCTTTATTTATAATATCCAGACGCCGAAAACAACCCAGATGTCTCCCAACTGAAGACTAGAACCCAGACTCAGAAAGACACACATGGTATGTACTCATTTATAAGTGGATATTAGTCATAAAGTACATACAAGATACCCACACTACAGTGCAGACTCAAAGAAGCTAAGTAACAAGGAGGGCCTAAGAGAGGATGCTTGAATCTCAATCAGAAGGGAAAATAATATAGACATCAGAAGTTGATATAGGGAGGGAACTAGGTGGGAGAGGGGATGGGAGGGTACAGGGATGGTGATCAGGAGTGGGATGAGTAGGGGGTTGGGGAAGAGTGTGCTAGAAGAGGGAAGGAAAATAGTGAGGGTAGGGCATTTCTGGGACAAGCCAGAGACCTGGGATAGGGGAGGGTCCTGGGAGGATATAGAGGTGACTCTAGCTGAGACTTCTAGCAGCTGGGGATGTGGAGAATGACATAACCACCTCCTGTACCCAGGAAGGCCTTCTAGTGAACCCACTCACATAAACTTTGACCCTAAATCTGCCCTACCTACAAGATGTGCAGGGATAAAGATGTCATTTCTAGGACCTCTGCACTCATGACCCAATCAACACCCATTAGCCCACCTCCCAGCACTCTTACACTGTATCCATACATGTGCTTCCATACATGAACTTTCTGAGACATTTCAACCACTACTAAAAATGGTTCACAACAGGATCTAAATTCTGTTCAGTTAAAGTCTCTGGGAAATTCATGTTTAAGACTCAGTGTGTTGATGTTTTGTGATGCTGGTGACTGAGCCTAGTGACTTGTACATACTAGACAAGTGCTCTACCACTGAGTTACATCTCAATCCCCAAGGTTTTGAATTTTGTCTTATTTTGCTTCTTTTACTTGAGACTATATCATACTATGCAGCTCTGCCTGACCTAGAACTTATTATGTAGACCACGCTGTGCTTGCACTAATGAAAGATCTGTCTGTCTTTTGCTTTGCAGTTTTTAAGCCCCAGTTGAGAATTACAGCTCTAAGTGAAAGGACAGAGTTAGCCAGAGCCTGGCTGACTCGATGACAATTTGGGAAACTAGGCCTAAGGTGTTCAATTGGAGAATATTTTAGTATTTTCCAAGCAGGGCATTAATACTTTGCCTATTATTCATAAAAGTTTTAATCCTTGTTTTTCCAATCTGATTATGTTTTTGCCAATTAAGCTGCCTGATGGTGAGTTTCTCTTTTTGTTAAAAGAGGAAAAAGGTTTACTGTTTGTTAAAGGGCATTACAATATAGGACTTTAAAACATACATCTTACAAATTTAGATCATTTTGTCTTGTGTGTTTAGATCATTTTGGCTTGTGTTACTAGAGAAAAGCTACTTGTGTTTCTGTCCCTTGCTTTCTAACTGATAAAATGACATAGTGATTATAATTATTCCACAAGGCTATTGATAAATTAGAAGATTCAGTCACAATCTCTCTCATACAACAAAAGTCAGACCATAGGAGGAGGCTTTAGGATTAGGTCCAATTCAGATTATCAGATGCAGAATCCTGTATCACTTTGAAAACTCTGAACAGTGACTATCCACCGTATTCCCTTACTAAGAGCTTTCTATTGTTAATTGTTCTTAAACTTAATATCCAAATGAGGATTCTCCAGGGCAATAGAACCAATAGGACAGTGCCTAAATCTTAAGATATTTAAGTAGAAGGAAGTGTCTCCCAAGATGATAGTGGCTGATGAGTCCTCAGATCTCCAAGGTGATCTGTTACTATACTGAAGAACAGGAATGTTAATGTCATGATTCCAGTCTGAAGGCCAGGAACTCCAGACCCAGGGAGAACAAAGACTTCAGTTCAAGTGTGAAGGCAGAAAGCATTCCTCTCCACTCTAGGAGAGAATCAGCCTCTTTGGAATCCTCAGGCCTTTGAATGACTGGGTGAGCAGAGCCTCCCTACTGCCAAGACCCAATAAAAAACACCCTCTTCACTAAAGGGAATACAACAGAGGTTGATCTCTGACTCCACATGCACACACACACACACACACACACACACACACACATGCACACACACATGCACACACATATGCATTCACATGTGAGCACACACATATACACTCTTACACAATCACACATGCTAATACACAAAAACACACTCTCACACATATACATACTCACACACACTCATTCTCACACATACACTTACACACAAATACTAATATACACTCTCACAAGCACTGACACTCACACAGATACTCATACACAAACTCACACACACAGTGACACATATACCCACACACAAAGAAACTAGTAGCACTTCAGAAATGTAGACATACAATACAAAATAGATGTTGCTTATTGTATATGAGAGATAGAAAAGAGTGAATATAATAATTTACACTGTAATTATAGATGAAGCATTGAATGAAAGAAGACAGGTCCCTGTGAATGCTAGCCAAGTACTTACCACTTAGCTACATCCTGGACCCTTGCTATGAGAGAATTAGGGGGTACCTGAATGACCCCATCTTAAGTAATTTCACCTGCAATAACCCTATTTCCAAATAAAGTCATATTATGAAATATTAAAAACTTAGATGTCAAATTGTGAAATTTTAGGGAGACACAATTCACTCCATAACAACCCAGACCAGTCACTAGCCATTCCAGCCTAACATACAAAAGACAGTTCAGCTAAGTAGTGCATAAATGAGCAGTCTGATTCGAGGACATAAGAACAATAAATGTTGATTATACATCAGTGACAGTTTGTCTTTGTTTGCTGTGCTATTATGACAATAAATGTCTGATGACTGTCATTATAATCTTAGACCTCAAATGGGGTTTTCCATATTTTAATGGAACTAAAACACCCTCATACATTAAAAAACTGAAGAGTGGAAAGACCACTCATAATCTCCTCTTCAGAGGCACCTACTACATAGTCCTCCTGGGAAGATCTCTAAGTCAACAAGCCCAGGGTTTTACATCATATGATTTAGGGAACGGCTAAAGTCAACACCAGCTGTTGTTATGAAAGTCATGGCTAAATCATAGAAATGCTGGTGAAGTCTAAAATCTTATCAAAGCATTCCTTTCCTCCTCTTCCTGAAAGAGCAGACTGAAGAATAACAAAGAATAATGAACTCATCCAAGACATGTTAAAGGGAAAAAACTATCTCTAAAACAATAAAGTCAAGTTCCAGTTAAGCAGGGTAACAACTGTAGTAGACAGAGACTCTTGTCCTGCATCTGTCTGTTGTCTGAGGCCTCCTACTACTCCACGATTGAGGCAGTCTGTTACTTTTTTTTAGGTATATTCTTTATTTACATTTCAAATGTTGTGCCCTTTCCTGATTCCCCTCTTCCTCGAAAATCCCATAAGCCATCTCCCCTTCCCCAATCAACCCTCCCCTGCTTCCCTATCCTGGAATTCCTCTACACTACTGCATCAAGTCTTTCCAGGACCAAGGGCCTCCCTCCCTTTGGTGTCTAACAAGACAATCCTCTGTGCCTATGTGTCTGGAACCATGGGTAACTCCATGTGTACTCTTTGGTTGATGGTTTTGTCCCTGGGAGCTCTGGGAATACTGGGGTATAGTCTGTTACTTTTTAAACTGAGGTGTTATCTCCACAGTTGGAGCAGGCTTTCACAATCACTTTCTAGGCTGCGCAAACAGGAACAGGGAGGACTTGGATTCTCTTATGGGACCCACTTCCTCCAGCTCTGATGTTCGTGTCTGTCCTCTACTTAACAAACCTTCTGAGGCTATATGACAATCTCAGTTTTCTCAGCAAAATGCTATGATGGCATCCTTAGCCTACTTGTTACTTTGTTCTTGGACAGGGAAGGAACCTAAGTCTTTTCTTAATTAGAAAAGGGCTATATTGCAATAGTTACTAGGTTAAATTAGCATGAGTCTATAAGCCCATCAGCTTTCTAAACATTAACAATCCAGGTTGTGTACAAAACATTATTTCACTTCATGAACAAGCTCTGCCTTTTATACTTTATTGCACTTCCTCTCAAGAAGAAATTAATTTATTTTTTGCTTTGTGTTCTTTTATTCTTAATGTGTGTTTTAGGAAGAGAAGGAAAGGAATTCTTTAATAAGTTTTTAGAGTTCACCAGTGTTCCCACAATTTAACCATGACTTATAACAATAGCTGAGGTGCTTAATAAAAATGTAATTGTATAGCATCCATGTCACACTTCCTGTGCTGGTTACTTTTCTTGTCACAGTTAAAGAATAACTGACTGAAGCAACTTAAGGGAAAAGAGGGTGATTTGGCTCATGGCTTAGGGACAGTCTGCACTAGCCCCAGGAAGGTATGGTGACTCAGTGGCAAGATCTTATAATGACATCTGCTCACATCTTGGAGGATGGGAAGCAGAGAGATTGGGCCAGAATGGAGATAGGTTACAATTCTCAAAGGCCCACCTCCACTGACCCAGCTCTGCCTGCCAGGTCTCTCACCCCAAAGGTTCTACAACCTCCTACCAGAGTATAACCATTCAAGGACTCCTGCACAAAGACAGAAGGGCCTGTAGAAGACACTGCACATTCAAGTCACGACACTGCCCAACTCAGACATTTTAGAAGCTGCATCGTTGAAACCCATATTGTTTACACATCCCGGTTAATTCCAAATGATACACAAATTTAAGAATCAGTGAGCTATAGCTTCTCTATGTCCCATATTGTCCTACATAAATAAGAGTTAATTAAAATGCCACTAATCCTAGAACACACTAAAAATAAAACCCTTTCACAGGTCCTAAATTGTATTTCTAAAACTGTCAGTCAAAACCTTTCCAAATGTCCCGGGGCTTCTTGTCAAAATTTCAAAGCCTTGATCCATAATCTACTATACCATAGTTTCAACAACAAAAAAAAAAGTAAGTTACTAATTCATTCTGGTGACACTAAGTGATTTTTTTCAAATCTTTCCCTAAACATTATAATGAAAATAACTGAATATACAATGTCTGAGTTCATATAAAACTGGTGTAGTAGAGGGCATTAAGTCAGTGGATGTAACAGAAGAGCTGAGTCAGGTTCCAAGGTCACAGCTGCTATAAACAGACCAAAGGCTATTCCTGCCAAGAAACTGCTGCATGAATACAGTAGCTTACATCTGTGCTGGGGAAATGATTCACTGCTGGCACATAAAACATCAACACCACTATCTCCAGAAAGTAGTAACTATCTGCTCACATGCATCTTTTAATCACAGTATTCGTCATGCTGATGTATTACTTTGGCTGTGTATTCATTCATTCATGTGTGTATGTCTTTTCATGTCTTGGCTCTTTAGATGGTTATTAACTTTCTTTTAATGTGTCTTAGATTTTGGACCAGTGAGATGATTCAGCAGGTAATGGTGTTTGCTGCCAAGTCTAATGATGTGAACTCAATCCTTAAGATCCACTTAAATTGTTCCCTAACTTCTAGACACACACTGTGGCAAGTACACACACACACACACACACACACACACATTCACACACACACACACACACACACATTCACACACACACACACACACACTTAAATAAATAAGTGTAATAAAACCTTTTTCAAAAATAAACCACTCTGTGTTTTTTTGTCTATTTGAACACTTCCTCAAAATGTGCTTGAGGAATTGAGACCTTGTATGTTAAAGTGTTTTCAGTATGTCGTCACATATGAATGACTGTGTGAAGCATTCTGTGTTTAATTTTGTTTCTTTTTGGTGCTTTCTAGACACATTTGTACACGTCTTTTATTTACTAATATTGCTTTTGAGACAACTGTTGTGACCTGATTTTTGATTTCTTTTTAGGTGTCTTTTATTCTGTAAGTTTTTTTTAATTATTATTTATAGCTTCATATCTACATATATAAAATAATTGTATCACACTCACTAACATCATTTCTGACTTCCACTCCCAATGAACACCTTCTTCCCAAGAACATCCCATCCTGATTTAATGTCTTTTTCTTCTCCCTTTTACAATATTTTCTTTAATATTCAGAAATGTCCTTTGGAAATGGGAAATGAGGCAAACAGTATGTAACATGTCCTTTGGGTATCATATTGGGACAATATTCACTTAAACCCTGAGGAATCCTAACAGTATTTGACTTTCATAATTCTTGTCTACTAGCATTCAGACATTGTAGTATGTAAACTTGTAGAATTTTAGTCGTTTAATCACAAAGGTGATAGTGTTATTAGCCTATCTTAATGAATTTCATATAAACATTTTATTCTAACATTCTTTTGATAAAAGTTCAACTACACATAGAATTGTCCCTCAAATGCTCTTTCAACCAATGCTTTCTATATTCCCGTTGCTCCCATTCAGCAATTAGTTGAAACAAATACAGATGCAGCAAGGAAGGGTACCCACCTACTGCTATGAAGTGACTGTTAAAACAGAATATAAGGAGGCACCCTTGGAGTAAGGAGAGGCAGCACCCTTAAATACAAAGTACTGAGAAACAGGAGACACCTCACCATGAAGCACAGTGATTTGTGGGGTGAAGGAGATACCTTGAGGTGAGCAGAGAGGTTTTTTTCAGTTGTATAAGAAACATTCCCTCCAAGGACTCTTAGCAGCTGAGCAGTGGTGAGCATGGAGAGATCAATCAGTTGACTGAAGTTCCAGTGCCATTGCTACTCGTACAGGGCCAATGGAGATTAGTCACTCCCGTATGCACCTTCCTCGTTTGTACCTGCTTCTTGAATGGAAATGAGTGGATAACTGTTTAAATGATATTGAGAGTTAATTCATCTTAATGTCTGAGGTCATTAGAGTATAGAACTTATCACTAAGATGGATTTCAGAAGTATTTTACAATACTTTAATGAGTTCCAGAAAAGTCAGAAGCATTTATCATGAGAAAAAGATACAGAGTGCACTCTGCCATCTTTGCTCCAGTGGCCGGGAAGTTGGGACTGCCAGGCTCTGAGACAGACAGGCATAATATCGCTTGGGTCTCGGCGGCTTGTGTGTATGCGGCTCCCAAGTGCTGGGCAGATCTGCCTTAACCAGCGCGCCAGCTCTGCTGTGGGACTTCTGCCTGGCAGAGGGACCCCGCACTGGGTGGGAGCCTACCAGCTTCCCTTCCGTGACCTCTGTTCCGGTAGACTGCACTGAAGAGACAGGTACCCAGGCTCTCCCCAATATAACATCACTTGGGACACGGCCTGTTGGGGCTTCCATCTGCGCCCAAGAACGGGACAGCGCTGTGGTCGTCTGGGTGCCAGATCTGCAGGCCATCGCCTCTGCAGAGTGACCAGCGCCACGGAGAGAGTGCAGAGTGCACTCTGCCATCTTTGCTCCACTGGCTGGGAAGTTGGGACTGCCAGGCTCAGAGACAGACAGGGATAAGATCGCTTGGGTCTCGGGCGGATTGTGTGTACATGGCTCCCAAGAGCTGGGCAGATCTGCAGTAACCAGCGTGCTAGCTCTGCTGTGGGACTTCTGGCTGTCAGAGGGACGCCCCCTCCCCCCCCACTCTAGGAGAGATCACACACCCCTGCACAGGGCAGGAGCCTACCAGCCTCCCTTTGGCGACCTCTGCTCCAGGAATCCACTACGCTGAGCCTTTGGATGTGCAAGGTCTCCCCAATATAACATCACTTGGGGCAAGGCACATCAGGGCTCCAAAGTCACTCAGGAGCAGGGCAGGCCCCAGAAATCTGTGCCAGGGGAATCCTGGTAAACCAGGGGAGGCAGAAATAGCTTTGCAGGCTCACAGGAGGTCCAACCAACAGCCAGAGACAGCAGGACCAACTAACATCAGAGGAAACCAGATGGCAAAAGGCAAACGTAGGAACGTTACTAACAGAAATCAAAGTAATATGGCACCATCCGAACCCAACTCTCCAACAGCAGCAAGTCCTGGATACCCCACCACACCCGAAAGACAAGATCTGGATTTAAAATCACTTCTCATGATGCTATTAGAGGATCACAAGAAGGACACAAATAAATCTAATAAAGAATTACAGGAGACCATGAATCAACGGTTAGAAGCCCTTACAAAGGAAACACAAAAATCGCTTAGAGAAATGCAGGAGAACATGGATCAAAAGATGGAGGTGCACAAGGAGACAACACAAAAATCGCTTAACGAGATGAATCAATGGGTAGATGCACTCACAAAGGAATCACAAAAATTGCATAAAGAAATGCAGAATATGGGTCAACAGATGGATGCCCATAAGGAGGCAACACAAAAATTGCTTAAAGAAATGAATCAACAGTTAGATGCCCTTACAAAGGAAACACAAGAACTGCTTAAAGAAATGCAAGAGACGATGGATCAACAAATGGATTCCCATGAGGAGGAAACACAAAATTCGCTCAGAGAAATGCAGGAGAACGTGGGTCAACAGGCAGAAATTCTGAAAGAGGTAATGCAAAAATACCTTAAAGAAATACGGGAAAATACAAACAAACAAGTGAAGGATCTCAGCAAATCCATCCAGGATCTAAAAAAGGAAGTAGAAACAACTAAGAAATCACAAAGGGAGACAACTTTGGAGATAGAAAACCTTGGGAAGAAATCAGGAGTCATAGATGCAAACATAAACAATAGAATACAAGAGATGGAAGAAAGAATCTCAGGTGCTGAAGATTCCATAGAAAGCATTGACTCAACAGTCAAAGAAAATGCAAAATGCAAAAAACGTGTAACCCAAAACATCCAGGATATCCAGGACACAATGAGAAGACCAAACCTAAGGATTATAGGTATAGATGAGAGTGAAGATTTGCAACTTAAAGGGCCAGTAAACATCTTCAACAAAATTATGGAGGAAAACTTCCCTAACCTAAAGAGAGAGATGCCGATGAACATACAAGAAGCCCACAGAACTCCAAACAGACTGGACCAGAACAGAAATACCTCCCGTCACATAATAATCAAAACACCAAATGTTCTAAACAAAGAAAGAATATTAAAAGCAGTAAGAGAAAAGGGCCAAGTAACATACAAAGGAAGACCTATCCGAATCATATCAGACTTCTCACCAGAGACTATGAAAGCCAGAAGATCCTGGGCAGATCTCATGCAGACACTAAGAGAGCACAAATGCCAGCCTAGACTACTTTACCCAGCAAAACTCTCAATCACCATAGATGGAGAGACCAAGATATTCCCTGACAAAACCAAATTTACACAATATCTTTCCACAAATCCAGCCCTACAAAGGATAATAGATGGAAAACTCCAACAGAAGGAGGGAAACTACACCCTAGAGAAAGCAAGAAAGTAATCTTTTAACAAATCCAAAAGAAGATAGCCACACAATCATACCTCCACCTCTAAAAACAAAAATAACAGGAAGCAACAATCACTCTTCCTTAACATGTCTTAACATTAATGGACTCAATTCCCCAATAAAAAGACATAGACTAACAGACTGGATACTCCAGAGAACCAAATAACTATCAAAAAATGGGGAACAGAGTTAAACAGAGAATTCTCAACTGAGGAAACCTAAATGGCTGAGAAGTACCTAAAGAAATGTTCAACATCCTTAGTCATCAGGGAAATGCAAATCAAAACGACCCTGAGATTCCACCTCACACCAGTCATGATGCCTAAGATCAAAACTCAGGTGACAGTATATGCTGGCAAGGATGTGGAGAAAGAAGAACACTCTTCTATTGCTGGTACAATTGCAAGCTGGTACAACCACTCTGGAAATCAGTCTGGCAGTTCCTCAGAAAATTGGACATAGTACTATCTGAGGACCCTCCTATACCACTCCTGGGCATATACCAAGAAGATGCTCCAGCATGTAATAAGGACACATGCTCCACTATGTTCGTAGCAGCTATATTTATAATATCCAGAAGCTGGGAACAACACAGGTGTCCCTAAACAGAAGAATGGATACAGAAAATGTGGTACATTTACACAATGGAATACTATTCTGCTATTAAAAGCAATGACTTCACGAAATTCACAGGAAAATGAATGGATCTAGAAAATATCATCCTGAGTGAGGTAACTCAGTCACAAAAGAACACACATGGTATGTACTCACTGATAAGTGGATATTAGGCAAACAGCATGATACAACTCAGGGACCACATGAAGCTCAAGAAGAAAGACCAAAGAGTAGATGCTTCAGACCTACTTAGAAGGGGAACAATATAATCAAGGGAATTAGAGGGTGGGAAGGACTTGGGAGGAAAAGAGTAGGGGGAGTGGAAAAAGAGAAGCAGAATCAGGTGTGGGAGGAGATGTACAGAGGGTCAGGAAATTGAACAAAGGTGTATAGCAATGGGGGATGGAGAACTGGGGGTAGCAACCAGAAAGTTCCAGATGCTAGAAAAGTAACCAGGACCCCCACAGGGATGACATTAACTGAAACACCCCACAAAGCATAGGGAGAACCTGTCCAGACCATATCCAAAGGTTAGGCATGGCCCCCTGGTTGAGGAATGGGGCTACCCACCCATCTCCACAATTTTAAGCCAGAATTGCTCCTGTAGAAAGGAAATACAGGGAAAATAATGGAGCAAAGACTGAAGGAAAGGCCATGCAGAGACTGCCCCACCTGGGGATCTATCCCACATGCAGACAACAAACTCAGACAGTATTGCTGATGCCAAGTGCTTGCTGACAGCTGTCGCCTGAGAGACTCTTCCAGATCCTGACCAATACAGAGGTGGATGCTTGCAGCCAACCATCAGACTGAGCATAGTGAGCCCAATGAAGGACTTAGGGGCAGGACTGAGGGAGCTGAAGGGGCCTTATCTGGCATCAATGGGAGGGGAGGCCCTAAGGACTGTGAAGGCTTGATGCCCCAGTGTAGAGAGAAATGCCAGGGTGGTGAGGCTGGAGTGGGTGGCTGGGTAGGGGAGCACCCTCACAGAAGCAGGGTAAGGGGGGATGAAATAGGGGGGTTGTAGAGGGGAAAATGGATAACATTTGAAATGCTAACAAAATATCCAATTAAAAATAATAATAATAATAATAATAATGAAAGAAATTAAACTATATACAAATTATGTGAATTTATACCTAAGGGCTTCCTAATATCTACCAGAAAAGTCTTAGCTTTGACAAACACTTTGAGCACAAAAACAGGGCACAAAATCAAAATTGTAAATGAAACATTTGGGCTCATACCTAAATACTCACCACAGCAATGCTGAGGCAGGAGGATCATCATTAGTTTGAGGACAACTTGAGATGAAGTTCCACATCAGCCTAGGCTACAAGTAAGATACTATGTCCAAAAAAGTATATGTTTTTTCTAAACAGCAATAATGAGCATAATAATAAAAAAGTGGGAAAATGATCCCAGTCCCAGTAAACTAAAAAAAAAAAGTCTAGTAATAAGTCAATAAGCCTAGAGGTAAAGACCTGTACAATGAAAGTTTTGACTTCAAAACACTAAACAAAGATATTGAAGAGGACACTAAAAAATAGAACACCCATGCTTGTTGTAAATCATCACAATTAAACTTGTAGGAAGATCTGTAGTACTAAAATATGATCCACATCTAAAAGAATGGCATTCAGTGCACAACTAGAAGAAGCAGCTAGAAGAAACTTCACAGAGAAGCCAAAATGACCTTGAATTGCAAAAGAAAGAAAGGAAGGAAGGAAGGAAGGAAGGAAGAAAGAAAGAAAGAAAGAAAGAAAGAAAGAAAGAAAGAAAGAAAGAAAGAAAGAAAGAAAGAAAGAAAGAGAAGGAAAGAGAAGGAAAGAAAGAGAAAGAAAGAAAGAAAAAACCCTAAGAAAAACCTGAGCTGGGAGTATCGTCATACCCAGTTTCAAGTTATACAACAAAGCCATAGTAGCAAAACCAGCATGGTGTTGGTAGAAAAACAGACACGCAGATCAATGAAACATAATTCTGGGCCCACAAATAAACTATAGATTATTTACAGACACATGATTGTTTACAGAGATGCCAAAGCTGTACATTGGAAAGAAGCTAACCTCTTCGACAAGTGGTTCTGGGGAAATAGATCATCTACATGTAAAATGAACAAGATCCCTGTACAAAAATATCAATTCTGAATAGAACACAGACTGTAATTGAAGATGGAAACATTAAAATTACTAGAGGAAAATGTGTCTAAAACATTTCAAGACATGAGCATATGAGAATGTTCTGAAAACAGCCACAATAATTCAGGAAATAGCAACCATAATTAACAACTGGCTCCATGAGTAATTTAAAAGCTTCTCCACAGCAAAGAAAGTGATTACCAAAGCAGAGAACTAGCTTATAGAATGGGGCAAAATCTTTGTCAGCTATATATCTGACAAAGTGTGATCATGAAAAGAGCAAATTAGGGCCATGAGATGACTCAGTGTTAAAGGTGCACACTGTCAAATCTCGTTATCTTAGTGTGAACCCTTGAACCAACAAGGTGAGAGGTTCACCTCCACATACATGCTGTGGCACACATGCATGTGCATCCATTCATGTGTGCACAGACCCATAAATATAATTTAATAATTTTTAAAAGACTTTACCTTTACACTTTTATGTAATTTTGTTTGCATATCAGATGAAAATAATTACAGAGAAAAATAGCAAAGCAAATAGGCAGGAAATACACTATAACATCACATTTTTATGTGGTCTGACAAAAATTATGTTTGATCACCACAAAGTAAACTAAATAACAGGATTTATTAATTATCCTGCTTGCAAAGTGTGCAATTGATGTCAGTGTGTGATTGCAATATATCGGCTGCAAACTGCACCTGTAAGATGGATTTAAAGTAGTCCAGAAAGATCAAAACATGGGACAGCTTCTGATAATTAAACTCCAAAAAGATGTAGGTTTTTGATACTTTAACTGCTGGTAGGAACCTTTAAATGTTTATTTAGTATTTTGAAGTGGGGTGAAGAGTGAGGTCAGAGGACAACAGTCAGGAATAAATTACCTCCCTCCACACCAGGTTGGCTCTTTCAACCTAGTTTCTAGGTTGAAAAAACTAGGTCCTAGAGATTAAATTAAGTCAGCAAGGATGTACAGCAAGTATTTTCACCTGTTAAAACCTTTCACCATCTCTGGTAAAAACTGTTTTTTGGTTTTTGTTTTGTTTTATTTTGTTTTGTTTTGCTTAAAGCAATAGTACCTAGACCCTGTAAACTCTCCCTTGCTTTGCAATAAAACTAAGTGCAAATTATCTCAATCCCTAAGCAATAGACCTGAGAATTTTACTCCTGTCTTAAATACATGCAAGATGTATGCTCTTGGGTTATAAGCTTAAATTAATTTTTTCTAGAATCAAACACTGAGGAAAATACTTAAAATTATGAGTACCAACAGCAACCCCAAGGATAACTTCTGACATGTGGAGAAATGTGAATAAAAGAATAAAGATTTTTCTCAAGTTCCACCCATTTGTCTACAAAATTCAAGATGTCTTTGTTTTCAATAGCTGAATATTGTATAGGTGTACCACATTTTCTTTATCCATTCTTCAGATGAGGGACATCTAGGTTGTTTCTAGTTTCTGGCTATTATGAATAAAGCTGCTATGTACATAGTTGAACAAGTGTCTTTGTGGGATGGTGGAGTATCCTTTGGATATATGCCCAGGAGTGGTATAACTGGGACTTGAGGAAAAACTATTCCCAGTTTTCTGAGAAACCACCAAATTGCTTTCCAAAGTGGTTGTACAAGTTTGCACTCCCACCAGTAGTGGAGGAGTGTTCCCCTTGCTCTACATCCTCAACAGCATGTGCTATCTCTTGAGTTTTTATCTTAGTCATTCTGATGAGTGTTAGACTGAACCTTAGAGTTGTTTTGATTTGCATTTCCGTGATGACTAAGGACTTTGAACATTTCTTTAAGTGTTTCTTGCCATTTGAGATTCCTCTGTTGAGAATTCTCAGTTTAGTTCTGTCCCCCCTTTTTAACTGGGTTATTTGGGTTGTTAGTGTCTAACTTCTTGAGTTCTTTCTAAATTTTTTATATTAGCCCTCTGTCAGATGTAGGGCTGTCGAATATTCTTTTCCAATCTGAAGGCCAATGATTTGTCCTATTGACAGTGTCCTTTGCATTACAGAAGCTTCGCAGTTTCATGAGGTCCCATTGTTGGTCTTAGAGCCTGAGCCATTGGTGTTCTGGTCAGGAAATTTTCTCCTGTAGCAATGCATTCGAGGGTATTTCCCACTTTCTCTTCTATGAGATTTAGTGTATACAGTTTTATGTTGAGGTCCTTGAGCCACTTGAACTTGAGTTTCATGCAGGGTGATAAGTATGAACCTATTTCCATTCTTCTACAGGTAGACATCCAGTTAGTTCAGCACCATTTATTGAAGATGCTTTCATTTTTCCATTGTATAATTTTGGCTTCTTCCACAGGAAGATCGAGAGAGTCAACTAACCTGGACCCTTGGGGCTCAAGAGTCTGAACCACCAACTAAAGAATATACACCAGCTAGACCTAGGTCTCTCCACACATATGTATCATATGTGCAACCTGGTCTTGATGTGCATCCCAAACAAATGCAACAGAGGCTATCCCAAAAGCTGTTGCCGATACGTGGGATGTGGTCTTCTAGCTGGGCTACCTTGTCTGGCCTCAGTGGGAGAGGAAATGCCTAGCCTCACAGAGACTTGAAGTGTCAGAAGTCTCACCCTCTCAGAGGAGAAGGGGAAGAGAATGGGGAAAGGATTGTGGGAGGAGGGACTAGGAGGAGGGCAATGAGTAGGATGCAAACTAATAAGTAAAAAAAAAAATAAATTTCAAGAAAAAGGAAAAAAAGTCTAAGGAAGCCCTAAAAGAGTGTCGTTGAGTGGATTGTTGCTTTGGGCAATGAAGACAATCCTTCAAAGAACTCCAGGACACTGGATAAAAATGCCTTGGTGTTCATTCTACCAGAGGGATGAAGACATGGAGTGGCTAGCCACCGGTTGCCTGACCATCTTCTATAAGTGGCTCCCTGGAGGAGTTTACTCTGCAACAGTAGGTGCCAGGGGAAATCAGTAAGCAAGCCACTGCAAGTGCTTCAGCTTAGAAACCACATGTCAGGGGTGCACAGAACTAATGGTTCCAGAGAAGATGTGGCTGCAGAGACAGGGCAGGGTGGGAGCATGCATTCTCTGCAGTAGGTTCCCAGTTCTATAGTCTCAGTCTTTTCATCTATGAAATTATGCTGCCATTTCAGTGTGTAAGGGGGAAGGGATTTGTAAAACTTCCTTTGTGTAACATAAAAAAATTCACATTTCTATTGTATCAATTGTTACATGTCATAAATTCCCTTCAGCTAGAACAGTTCAACCCTCAGGATAACACAAACTAAATTGTAAAGATAGGTGTATGGTTTTCCCCTTCATAACTGTTATTATTTCTTTGAGAATTTTATGTAAATGCATAGGATGTGTAATTCTTACTGATTTTTTTTAACTTTTAAAGTAGTTGTAACATCTTTTCATGTGATATCTGAAGCATCTAACTAACTTGCCAGTTAGATCAAGCATATAAATGTTTGTGATTTACTACTTATTATTTTACAGTAAAAAAAACAAAATAAAAATGATTCACATAAAAAAAACCACTCTCTTGAGTTATATTTCTGTTACTTGTGTGACTGACACATTTGCCTTTATTTTGAGATATGTTACTTATTATCAGCAAATCACATTCTCTGTCACATACCTTTTCAGTCTCCCCAACATTTTGCAACAGTTTCTGCTATGTTGTAGTGTACCTATACTGCCAGTAGCTGGGGATGATCCTAATTCAGAGGCTTAAGACAAGACCACTGAAAACCAGCATTTATGACAACAATAATTTATTTTTAATTGAGATTTTTTTTTTGGTGGGAGTCAGCCCCAGTAGTTTTTCTTTCTTGTTGGTTCCTCTGAGGCAGCAGAGGGAGAAGAGCAGGCAAGACTTGGTCTTGTGAGATATTCAGGATTGCTGTATAGTAATAAAATGTTTACCTATCTTAAGTCTAACTCACATTGCTTCTGTTGCTGACCTACCTGCCTGTCTGAGTTACTCTGAGGCCAAAAGCTGCAGTCTCTGGCATTTAATACCTCATCATTAAACAACAGGAGATTAAGTAATGTAGCCTTGGTTCTATCTCCACAGGAATTGCACAGCTCTAATTCCCAGCCTGCTAGCTGAAGTCACAGAAAGTGTACATCTTCTGTATCCATTCCTCTGTTGAGGGACATATGGGTTCTTTTCAGTTTCTGGCTATTATAAATAAGGTTGCTATGAACATATTGGAGCATGTGTCCTTATAATAGCCAGAAACTGGAAAGAACCCAGGTGTCCCTCAACAGAGGAATGGATTCAGAAAAAGTGGTACATTTACACAATGGAATACTACTCAGCTATTAAAAGCAATGAATTTTTGAAATTTTTAAGCAAATGGATAGAACTAGGAAATATCATCCTGAGTGAGGTAACCCAACCACAAAAGAACATGCATGGCATGCACTCACTGGTAAATGGATATTAGCCCAGAAGCCTGGAATAGCCAAGATATAATTCACAAACCAAATGAAGCTCAAGAAGAAGGAAGAACAAAGTATGGATACTCTGGTCCTTCTTAGAAGGGAGTACAAAATACCCACAGGAAGAAATACAGTGACAAATGTGGAGCAGAGACTGAAGGAAAGACCATACAGAGACTGTCCCCCTCCCCCTCGGGATCCATCCCATATACAGTTACAAAACCCAGACACTATTGTGGATGCCAACAAGGGCTTGCTGATAGGAGCCTGATATAGTTGTCACCTGGGAGAATCTGCCAGGGCATGACAAATACAGAGGGGGCCACTCTCAGTCAGCCATTGAACTGAGCACATGGTCCCCATTGGAGGAGCTAGAGAAAGGACCTAAGGAGCCAAAAAGGTTTACAGAGCCATAGGGGGAACAACAATATGAACCACCCAGTACCCCCAGAGTTCCCAGGGACTAAACCACAAACCAAAGAGTACACATGGCTCCAGATGCATATGCAGCAGAGGATGGCCTTGTTGGACATCAAATGGAGGAGAGGCCCTTGAACCTGAGAAGGCTTAATGCCTCAGTATAGGGGAATGCCAGGACAGGGAAGTGGGAGTGGGTAGATTGATGAGCAGGGGGATCAGGGATGGGTTAGGGGATTTTTGGGTGGAGGGAACCAGGATAGGGGACAACAGTTGAATTTTAAATAAAGAATTTATCTAATAAAAAGTAAAATAAAATAAAATTCTTGCAAAACCTGAAAAAAAAGTCAAGGAAGTAAAAGGGACACATTGAAAAGTGGTTTTAGCTTTTATTTCTAAGTTTTTAGTTCTCCAAAAAGTTCTCTCTAAAACTATCTCCAAAAAGTTCTCTAAGAAAGTTCTCTTTTGTTCTCTAAAAAGTTCTCTGCTCTCTTATTCTCCAAATCTTGCTCTTTCCTCCTGCTCTGATGTAACAGTCATAATGCCGTTACTCCTGATACCATTACTCCTGATGCTATGCCCTTACTTCTAAGTTCTTCTTGAGTTCAGTTCTGTTTATAAAGTTTTCCCTCTCTGTCCTCAGCACTTATACATCTTTCAGAACACATGATCACATGGTAAAAAGTTCACCACAAGTTTACACATAAATTCAAATCATAAATTGAATAAGAAGTTTACAACAAAGAATGTTTGTATGTATATCCATTAAGAGTAATTATCTGGCTAAACATTTGTCATCTGTCAATAGATCTACAGGTTAATGGAGAGTTAAAAACTATAATTTTTATTACTAAGGTATTAGTAAAGTTTCATATAGATAAACCCAGCCAATATTTTATCTTCTGTCCTATAGTAAATCCTTAGTTCCCTTTTTATGACCTTTGGTTAATGATTTTACAACCTTTTGGAATGTGCTCTAAGTTGTAAATGCCTGTTTGCTATCTCAGAAGCAAATTAACCTATGACACTTGAAAACTGTTCTCATTGCACTTTTGACACCAAAAGGATTTAATAGCAGTCCTATTATAAAAGATCTTAATAATTACTAGTATAATTTTTAGAATTCTTATGGGATCATCATTAAGAATTAAGAAATCATCTATTTGTCTATTTAGCATCACTACAACATAGTACATCTTCAATGTTCTACAGAGATCTGCTCAAAAGGGTGGGCTAATACCTAGTGATTGTTATATATATTTAATAATATCAGGAAAAGCATATTAAAGGCAGGAATCTTTCCTAAAATAAAATCTTCTCAACCTTGCCTAGAGAAGTACTTCCATCATTAACTTTGACAGTCCATGATGGAACCATCTCAGAAAGATCGCCTACTAGTTTTTAGTTTCTCCTTGATGGCTCCTGGCACTATTTTTCTTTAACAACTAGAGAATTAAACTATGCATTGTTTTATATCTGTTGTTCTGCTCTGAATCCAAGCATAAGCCACTAAAGCAGTTAGTGGGGCCACCTGTCCAGCTGCCCTAGGGGATCAAACTAGCCCCACAATGGTGAATTGTCTCCTTGGAGTTGCAGTTACAGGTAATCCAGAGAAAGTAGCTGATGGAGTGAGAGTGACAGCGAAGGCCATTTGGAAAGGGTGACTTCATTATTAGAAGTGAAAATGACATCTCCTCCTCCCATTTTCCAGTTGCATATTTATTGTTAGCTTACCAATCCATTGAAGCATACTTTCATCTTCCAATATTATGAAAACTATAAAACTAACTACAGTTTTTAACTGTTTTAGTTGCAAATACCCATTTTTCTACTTTGTCATGAATTCTGTAGTATAGACTGTTTTAAAATAAATAATCTTCTCTTAGAGGCATTCTGGCTTTGGTTGGGGTCAGTTAGAAAGCCTCACTTATGCTCAAGGAATAAAAGAATTTTCTCATAATATTTCTACTATTTTTATACTTTAATTTTTCAATATCTATGTAGTTTATTCTGAATTTATTCTGTGATGCATGAGCCAAAAAATCATAGGCTTTTATTATTTTTTAAACTCATAGTTTTCAAATTCATTTTATTTTCTTCATGGGAATAAAGCAAGCCGTAAGGTTTTTTAACTTGTCTTAATCATGTTGTAAGACCAATGTAGTTAATAGTAACTTTAGTTAAATTATTCACATCCATTGCTTTAATGGTATTGCAATTTTACAATGCTGAATTATTCTTTACTAAACAAACTACAAATTGTATAGTATGAAATGCATATTCATAAACACTCAATAATACTGTCACTAGAGCAAGGAAACATTGGAAAAATTGTATAATGTTTCAAGTCATTCTCATGCAAAAATAAGCAGAGGCACATGTAAAAAATGAAATGTTACCTATATAAAATAATGTTATTTATAGCAAGACATAACTTTGTAGCATTATAAAATAAATCTAAGATATGGAAAATTGTATGCTCAGTAAACAGAAGCCTGGGTTTCTGTCAGCCATCACTGATTCCTCCATAACAAATGGAACTTGGGTTCCAATATTTAGTTTTCTGTGACATGCTACAAACATTACTAATTGTTGGGCAAAGACACAAGTGTTGGAGTATAAGGTATCACTTGTTTTGTATCATTGTAACAAACAGAAACTTACCATATCCTGAGCCATCCCAGATCTGCTGCACTCAGAGCATTTGGTAAGAACCTCCGGAAGTCCCACAGCTGCCACTGGAAGTCCAATGGACACAGGACCCATCATCACCTAGCCATCCTCCAAACCCCCATCCCTGAATACCCCTCCCCTTCCACCTGGTCCTTTCTTCTGGGCAGACTGCTAGCTACTCTGCTCCCCTGGAGACACCATATCCTGAGCTATACCAGAAGATCCATTGCACTCAGGATAAATGATGCCACAGCCTGAAGCATCCCAGGAGATCCACTGCCCACAGGGCAACTGACACTACAGCCTGAGGCATCCAAGGGGGTATGCTGCACACAGGGCAACTGGCATCCCAGGACATCTGCTACACACAAGGCAACTGAGCAACTGATCACCAGCTTGTCTGCTCCCCTGAAGACACCACAGCTTGAAGGCATCCCAGGAACTCCTCTGTACACATGGCAACAGGGCAACAGACACCACAGTCTAAAGACCTCCTAGGGGCTCTGTGGCATGTGGGGAAACTGACCCAACAGAATGAAAGCCTTGCTGGAATTCTGTCACACATAAGGAAACAGAAACTACAGGTTGAAGTTCCCCCCCCAACCCCTGAGAGAACATCTTCACACAGGACAACAGCTTGACTTCTCCTTTGAAGATCCAACAGTCTGAAGACCTCCTAGGAGATCTGTTGCAGCCAGGGCAACAGATCAGCAGCTTCTAGGCCCCTCTGAAGAGCCCCCAAATGGAAGAACCCACAAGTGGTCTGCTACAGCCAGGGCTGCAGGCCTATTGGGAGACCTGAAGCAACCCAAGGACAAAAGAGGCAAACTCCAGACAGAGTCACCCAGACCAGCAAACACCAGGGACAACCAGATGGAAAGAACCAAACATAAGACCATAAGCAACAGAAGCCAACATATGTGGGCATCATCGAAACACAATTCTCCCACCAGGAAATTCAGGACACAATGAAAAGACCAAATATATGAGTAATCAGAATAGAGGAGAACGAATATTCCCAGATCAAAGGACCTGAAAATGTCTTCAACAAAATCATGGAAGAAAACTTCCCCAACATAAAGAAAGAGATGGCCATAAAGGTAAAAGAAGCCTATAGAACACAAAATAAATGGGACCAGAAAAGAAAATCCTCTCATCACATAATAATTAAAACACCAAATGAAAAGAAAATCCTCTTGTCACATAATAATCAAAACACTAAACACACAAAACAAAGAAAGAATATTAAAAGCTGCAAGGGAAATGGGCCAAGTAACATACAAAGGTAGGCCTATCAGAATTACACCAGACTCCTTAACAGAGACTATGAAAGCCAGAAGAGCCTGGACAGAGGTTATGCAGTCTTTAAGGGAACACAAATGCCAGGCCAGGCTACTATAACCAGCAAAACTCTCAATCAACATAGACGGAGAAAATAAAATATTCCAGAACAAAACCAAATTCAAGCAGTATCTATCTTTCAATCCAGCTGTACAGAGGATCCAAGAAGGAAAACTCCAACACAAGGAAAGTACCTGCACCAGAGAAAGGACATGATATTAAGCATCTCACAACAAAGTCAAAAGGAGAGATCCACAAGCACATAAAGCCACCTAAAAAACAAGCATATCAGGAACCAACAGTCATCTTTCTTTAGTATCTCTCAATATTAATGGACTCAACTCACCCATTAAAAGGCATAAGCTAACAGAGTATATATGCAAAAAAAGATCCAGCATTTTGCTGCATACAAGAAACACACCTTAATAACACAGACAGACACTGTCTCAGAGCAAAAGGATGGAAAAAGGTCTTCCAAGAAAATGGTCCCAGGGAACAAGCTGGAGTCGTCATCCTAATATTCAATAAAATAGACTTTCAACCAAAAGTTATCAAGCATGATGAGGAAGGACACTTCATACACATCAAAGGAAAAATCCACTAAGAGAAAGTCTCAATTCTAAACATCTATGCCCATAATGCAAGGGCACACACATTCATAAAAGAAACTTTACTAAAGCTCAAAACACACATTGAACCCCACATAATAGTAGTGGGAGACTTCAACACCCCACTCTCAACAATGGACAAGTCATTGAAACAGAAACTAAAGAGAGGCACAGTGAAACTAATAATTTTGTTCATTTATGAACCAAATGGATTTAACAGATATCTACAGAACATTTCACCCTAAAACAAAAGAATATACCTTCTTATGAACACCTCATGGTACCTTCTCCAAAACTGACCATATAAATAATAAATTCTTAAATAATTCTAAAATAATTCTTAAAAATAAAGAATGGCTGGGAATCAGCATCTCTGACCTCAAGCTTTACTACAGAGCAATAGTGGTTAAAAACTGCATGGTATTGATACAGAGACAGACACATTGATCAATGGAATAGAATTGAAGACCCAGAAATAAAACCACGCACTTACGGTCACTTGATCTTTGACAAAGATGCCAAAAATGTGCAATGGAAAAAAGAAAGCATCTTCAATAAATGGTGCTGGCTGTCTGTATGTAGAAAAATGAAAATAGACTCATATTTTTCACCTTGTATAAAGCTCAAGTTCAAGTGGATCAAGGGCCTTAACATAAAAGCAGATACACTGAATCTAATAGAAGAGAAAGTGGGAAAGTGCCTTGAACTCATTGGCACAAGGGGAAACTTCTTAAACAGAACTCCAATGGCTCATGCTCTAAGATCAATAATTTGTAAATGGGACCTCATAAAACTGGAAACTTCTATCTGGCAAAGGACATAGTCAATAAAACAAATTGGCAACCTACAGATTGGGGGAAAAAAATTTCACTAACGCCACATCCGATAAAGGGCTAATATCCGAAATATATAAAGAACTCAAGAAGCTAACCACCAAAAAAAAACAAACAACCCAATCAAAAAATGGGGTATAGAACTAAACCAAGAATTCACAACAGAAGAATCTCAAATGGTTGAGAAGCACCTAAAGAAATGTTCAAAGTACTTAATGATCAGAATAATGCAAATCAAAATGACCCTGAGATTCCACCTTACACCAGTCAGAATGGCTAAGATCAAAACCTCAGACAACAGCACATGTTGGCCAGGATGTGGAGAAAAAGGAACACTTCTCCATTGCTGGTGGAATAGCAAACTGGTACAACCACTCTGGAAATCAATCTGAAGGTTCCTCAGAAAATTGGAAATAGATCTACCTGAAGACCCAGCAATACCACTTTTGGGAATATACCCAAAAGATGCACCACCATGCCATAAGGGCGTGTGTTCTACTTTGTTCTTAGCAGCCTTGTTTGTGATAGCCAGAAGCTGGAAACAACCTAGATGTCCCACGGCATAAGAATGGATACAGAAAATGTGGTTCATTTATATAATGCAATACTTCTCAGCTATTAGGAATGTAGATCCTGAGTTTTGCAGGCAAATGGATGGAACTCGAAAATATTATCCTGAGTGAAGTAACTCAGACCCAAAAGGACATGCATGGTATGTACTCCCTAATAAATGAATATTAGCCAAGAAAAATTACAGAATAACAAGGATACAGTCCACAGAACTCAAAACGATCAAAAAGCTGAAAGGCCCAAGTGATGACGCCTTAGTCCCACTTGGGTGGGAAAAGAAAGTAATCACAAGTGGGGTGGGAGAGAGGGACCAGGGAGGGAAAGTAGATAGGGCAGGGTGTGAGGGGAAAATGATGTAGTATTGGGCGGGGAAAAATTTGAAGCCCTGAGTGTCAGCTGAAAGAATAGAAACAGGCAACCTCAGGATGTAGGAGGTTGGTAGGCCTTCCAGAATGTACCAGAGACCTGGGAGATGAAAGACTCTAAGGAATCAAAAGGAATGACCTTAGATGAGATGCCCTACAGTGGGGAGAGGAAACTTATAGACCCCACCTCCAGCAGAAAGTCAGGGCATCAAGTGAGGGATGGGTTGCCATCCCACAGTTAAAATGCTGATCCATAATTTTTCCTGTCTGAAAGAACTGCATGGATGGAAATTAAGAGGATCCTGGGGAAAAGAAATTCCAGGGACAGGCCCAAAGATCAAGGGGAGGTCCCAAGGCCTGACACTATTACTGAGGCTATGGAGCACTCACAAAAAGAGACCTATCATGACTGTCCTCTGAAAGACCCAACAAGCAGATGAAAGATTCAGATGCAGATATTTGCACCCAATCAATGGACAGAAGCTGGAAGAAGCTGAGGAGGAGGGCGACCCTGTAGGAGGACCAGCAATCTCAATTAATCTGGACCCTGAGATTTCTCAAACATTGGACCAACAACCAGGCAGCATACACCAGTTGATATGATGCCCCCAACGACAACCCAGAGGACTGCTGGGTCTAGACTCAGGCAGAGAAGATGCACCTAACCCTCAAGAGACTGGAGATCCCAGGGAGTAGGGAGGCCTGGTGGGGTTGAGGGTGGCAGGGTGTGGACATCCTCATGGAGATAGGAGATGGGGGGGTATAGGATGTGGTACCATCACAGGTACCATTAGAAGGTGTGGTTGTGTTGGAGGTAGTGTGTCACTGTTGGGGTTGGCAATGAGACCCTCCTCCTAACTTCATGGGAGGCAGTCTTCTCCCGGTGGCCAAATGAAGATGTAGAACTCTCAGCTCCTCCCACCCCATGGCTACCCAATGCTCCCATGCTCCCACCTTGATGATAATGTGTAGCTGCTTTATATTACACAAGCTAATTACACTCCCCAAAAACTGTTTTATGAGAGTGCCTACAAGTAGATTCTGGGAACCTGCCCCCAGTTGGCTCTGATTGGTAAATAAAGATGCTGGCAGCAAATGACTTGGCAGGGCAGACAGAGGCAGGACTTTAGAATTTACCAGGTTCAGGAGCAAGTGAGAGGAAGAAGGAGGAGATCTGCCATGCTGCGAGAAGAGGAGAGACACCATGCTTGAGAAGAGTGAAGGACAGGGAGGCAGACCCTGCATGTGAAGGAACCAGGAGAGTTCAGCCCAGCTGGGCAGCCCTCTGGGTCCAGAGCAGCCAAGATAAAAAATAGAATTTAATGAATAATAACTCAGAATTATCAGCAGGAGGTGTATTAAGGACATGGAGGTTAGGAAGTGACCCAGCTGTTGCACTGCTGTTTAAAGAATATAAGGCTGCGTGTATGTGTTTCATTCAGTAACCCAGAACATTGGTAGCAGGAATGTACTGCCAGAACTTATATATAAAAAATATTGCAACCTTAGTGGACTAAAACCTGTAAGCCAGCCCCAATTAAATGTTGTCCTTTTAAGAGTTGCTTTGGTCATGGTGTCTTTTCACAGCAATGAAAACCTAAGACAGCCTGTACCACAGCACAACTCCTGCAACCTGATTCTCAGGGAATATTTTGGAAGAGCAGGCAAAATGGTTGTAAAAGATATAGAAAAATGTTTGCTATGAAATTGTCTCCTAGAAATGTCAGAAAAGCTATACCCATGAAGTCTCTTTAACATAGCTGACTAAATAAAACCCAATGAATGGCAATATCAATAGACATGATAACATACACAGGAAAAACTTATGAGATTTCAACCTAGAAAAAGAACTACAGGCAACTAAAAAATGCTAAGAGCAGGAGAAATAGCTTTTCCCCCTAGGAAGAGCACACCAATTGGTTATACAATAACAAGTGGTCAGCCCTGAAAACATGCATGCAAATAACATTACACAGATTTAGAAGGTTCTGTTTATGTATTTAGGTGTATGTGCATGTGTAAGAACAAATGAAGAAAAAAGGCATGGACTGAAGAGAGAGCAAAGGTGGAGTACATAGGAAGGCTTGGTGGGAGAAAAGGGAAGAAAGAAATGAATGACATAAAATCAAAATTTCATAGATAGATAGATAGATAGATAGATAGATAGATAGATAGATAGATAGATAGATAGATAGATAGATAGATAAATTCCTTCCTGGCTAAAAACAGCACTACATTAACCACTTGTATTTTCTTCAACACACAATGTTGATGAGTTTGACAAGAAATTACTTTCATAAAGAAGAAAAAAATTTGCTTGTTGCTAAGGATACAGCTGCTGAATCTCAAATAGCAGAGAACACTTAGAAACATATCCAATACTGGAAAAACTATGACCTTTGACCATTTTTGAAGATTGCATATAAGAGAGCAGGGTTTTGATGTCAATTCTACTGTAGACCAACAAGTATCAAAATGTTTCTACTTTAGAACCAAGGAAAGAGAAGAGAAAATGAGCCATGGCATCTGTATCAGTTGGGGTTCCCTAGAGTAACAAAAACTTATAGAATGAATCTCTTTTTATATACCTATGAAATTTTCATATATAGTTTTATTAGAATGGCTTATAGGCTACAGTACAACTAGTCCAACAATGGCTCACTATGAAGAACTAAAAGTCCAAGAATCCAGTAATTGTTCAGTCAACATGGCAGAATATCTCAACTGACCTTCAGTAGACACTGGTACTCTAAAGAAGTAGGGTCTAATGCCAGTGAAGAAGTGGACCTGTTAACAAAGCCAGGACAAGCAGACAAAACCAAAAGCTTCCTTCTTTCACGACCTTATATAGGCTTCTAGCAGAAGGTGTGGCCTAGATAAAAGGTAGTAGGTCTTCCTGACACAACATCTGGAATGGATGTGGATCTACCTACTTCAAGTAAAGCAAAAATCCCTCACATGTGTGCCCTCCATTTTTGGATTTTAATTAATTCCAGATGTAGTCAAGTTGACAACCAAGAATAGCCATCACAATACCTGTTTCCAAAAGGGAGTTGTCAGAGTAACTTTGTCTCTATCCTCAGGAAGCAACAAGACTTCACAGAGAAGCTGAAATGACATGTATTCTATCTAACACCTGACCTGTCAAAGTGTAGAATGACTACCACCATTCACAGCTAAATAACTCTGAAATGATAATATGACATATCTTGTTCATCTCTCAGCTCCTCATATCTGAGAGCCTGATCCTCATGCTATGCCCTGAGCTGAGCACTGCATATTCATACTTCTTTCTTGAAATGTTTGCTTCTCCCAGACAGCATCGTGAGAAAGTCTACTTTTCTTCCTTGGATTTCCTTCAGCTGTGTATACTGTTTGCTTAGCTCCAATCTAGAGAGGAGTAAAATCAGGGAATTAACTTCACTAGTCAAATGGGAAAGAAGATGTGCAGATGGCACTTTGCACACGGATAGTTTCAGTGTGTGTGTGTGTGTGTGTGTGTGTGTGTGTGTGTGTGTGTGTGTTTGAATGTGTTATTGGAAGATTTTGAAGTGACAGATGTCATAATGTCTCATAATTGAATCCACCTAGGCCATGCCACCTCTCCTGGAGCCATGGTGTCCCAGTAGGGGAGGAACGGTTTGTGGTTTGTAGGGTGAGAAGGCATTCTTGTTTTATACAAATTATTCAACAGACTATTATTCTTTGGGATTCAATTTCTCTCTGAGAGAGGTTAAACTTAATGATAACTTATTAAATGTAATTTAATTGGTTTACAATATAAATTAAATGTTGGGTAGGTATACATGGCAGTGACTTTAAATCCTGCACTACTAAGGATCACTTCACTGAAAAATAATTCTGCTGGTCTCCATTTGTAATTTTTTCATCCTTTCCATCCATGCCTGTATCCTCTCCCTCCCTTCTAGCTGTTTGGTTTGGATTTGTTTCATCTTGAGACACAGTCTTGATATGTAGGTCTAGCTAATCTCAAACTCTGTTCTTCCTACCTAGGTCCCATGTGTGTTGGGAGTATTGTTATGTGCCACCTAACCCAGTTCTACTTTTGTTTACATTTGGTATATTTGGCACATTTCAGAGCAATTTCCAGCTTTCATTCAGTTTTCCAATCAGTTAATTCAATTCAGTGTCATTTTTGCTGGATGAGCTTTATTTTACCTACCAGTTCATTTACTAAGCACTGCCTCCCACCTGCCATATGTTGTTCTAATTATTATAGAAACAATACATTTGAACAAAACTCTCTACAAACAGTATTTACAGTTCAGTGCAGGAAAGAATTCAAACTATGAGCATCAATCAAAGTAAGAGAACTTAATAACAGAATGAGAAATTGATACTGAGCAAGGTAACCCAGACCAGAGAGACAAATGCTACATCTTTATCACATGTGGATTGCAAGGTCAAATCTTTAGATTTGTGCATTTAACTTGGAGTGCTTGTAGGTGCCTGGAAGCTAGAAATTTGATTCTGGAGATGGGGGGAAGGGTGGGAGGCTTAAGGAAAGCAGAAGAGTAGAACATGGTGGTTTGCCAAGAGCTTAAGTGGGAAGAGGAATGGGAGGGAAATCAGAGGACAGTGAAGGAAGGTAATTAACAGTTAGTGTGCCCAAAGCCACCACAGGAAAACCTTCTTTTTGTTTGTTTTTTTGTTTATTCTTCTCTTATATACCTCGACTGCAGTTTCCCCTCCCTCCACTCCTCCCAGCCCCCTCCCACTTCCCTTTCCCTCCTTCATCTCCCTTCAGAAAAGAGCTGGCCTCCAAGGGACATTCACTGAATACAGACAAAACCAAATTACAATAAAACTAGTCACAAACCCTTAAATCATGTCTGGGTAAAACAACCCAATAGGGGGACTAGCCCAGTTTTCATCAGAGAGGCTTCCTCTGGTAGCTGATGGGAACAGATGCAGAGACCCACAGACAAGCATTAGGCAGAGAATGAGCCCTAATTGGAGATCTCCATCACGCCCCTCAGTTCAAAGCTCAAGGAACTCCTGCAGAAGATGGGGAGGAAGAATTGTAGGAGCTAGAGGAGTCAAGGACACCAGAAAAACATGGCCAACAAAATAAAATAAGAAAGCCTCACATGGGCTCACAGAGACTGAAATGACAATCACAGAACCTGCATATAAGTCCGTAATAGGTCTTCTGCAAATGTTATAGTTGTTAGTTTGTTTTTGTGGGACTCCTAACAGTGGAAATGTAACAGTATCTCTGACTCTTTTGCAAATTCTTGGTACCTTCTATTTTACTTGTACTGAAAAAACATAATTACAAAAGTGTTTGACTGGAAGTACACTACACAGAAGAATAATGCTCTTCCCAGAAGCCATAGGCTATTAAACAAAAGTTCCAGTGACAGGAGGGGGATACTTCCTCTCAAATCCATTAGTGGCATGCCAGAGACACACCCTCCTCAACACTGCAGGTTGTTATGATT
The DNA here is from genome assembly GCA_036184795.1 of Tokudaia tokunoshimensis. Lineage (NCBI taxonomy): Eukaryota > Metazoa > Chordata > Mammalia > Rodentia > Muridae > Tokudaia > Tokudaia tokunoshimensis. The sequence goes on along the minus strand of BTHU01000016.1, from coordinate 68,244,103 downwards.
ATTCTTAGTTGCCTGCAAGGACTTGATGGTAAGAGAATATTGATAAAGACACCACACATTTTTGTCATAGACATGGGAAATAAATCCTGTTCTTACCTGAAACCCTCCTCACCCGTGGTGCCTAAAAGTTCATCACAGGCTGATGGATGAGAAATATCAACTGTCTTGGTCAGCTCTTGGTCCTGTGAGCTACCATAAAGACTATGAAGGGTCCTCTTTATTCCATTTTGTCTCCACTCAGAAACTAGGCCATGAACCATTTGCTACCTGTCTGGGTTTCTCTGAGGTGAGAAGCTGCAGTCTCTAGTTTAGAGTCCCATAGTAAAACAGCAGGAGGCTAGGTAAAGTAGCATTTGTTCTATCTGGGCAAGAATTTCACAGCTCTAAGTTGAAGTCTTGGGAAGAACAGGGGAAGAAAGATATTGATAAAGACACCACACATTTTTGTCATAGACAAGGGAAATAAATTCTGCTCTTTGTTTTCAGCACTTGTATGACTTTAAGAGTGTGTGATCACATGGTAAAATGTTCACTATGAGTTTGCACATAAATTCAGATCATAAATTGAACAGAGAATGTCTATATTCATATCCACTAGGAGTAATTATCTGGCTAAACATTAATCATTTGTTACTAGCTTATATGTTCATGGAGAGTTAAAAACCATAGCTAAGTTGTCCTTGAAGTTTTTTATAGATAAACCCAGTCAATATTTTATCTCCTGTCCTTGAACCTGTGGTATATATCTTTAGCTCATTCTTTATGACTTTTGGTTAATGGTTTTTATAACTCCTTTGAATGTGCTCTAGGTTTTAAAAGTCTGTAATCATCTCAGAAGCAATCAAGCAGTTCTGTTATAAAAGAGATTTGAATGTCTGTCTTCATCACCATTCTGAAGCAGTGGCGACCCTAGCATGCTAGTTGTTTTGGCAGAATAAACGCCCTTTGTTTCTGCATACTATTTGAGTCTTGTGTCTTCCTTCAAAGATACTCAAACCCCAACAACCAGTCTGTTGAAATATGGCATGATGTAAAGCCTAATCTATGGGAAGAAAATATGCCTGATACTGAGAACATATCCAGGAACCCGTGGCTGGGGCACTTCTAGGCTCTACATGAGAACTCACAATATTTTTGCTAGTTAGGAATAGTATCAAACTGCCTTCCAAATACTTCTCTTTGTAGTCATAGATTAGAGCTACTCCTAGGTTTCATCAAAAAAGCTTCATTTTTGCAGTAGGCAGTTAATACAGAGATGGAAACTAGGTCAAAGTGCAAAGATTAAGTGACTGTTCATCCTTAAATGGGACATCCATATCACCATCTGCTGGTCTGAAGACTTGGGGAGTATCATATAAAAGGAAACAGAAAGATAAAATATGAAAGCACACATTGTTGGTATTCCTCCTCAGATGGAAAAGTATCTTGTGACTCAGGAACCCAGGAACCATACAACTTCAAGGTGGGACAATGTCCCAATGGAAGGGCATTCTGAGACAAAGAAGCCCAGAAACCACACAGCTCTGAGAGGAAGTTTCCTCAGCAGAGATGTTGGAGGCCTGAGGGAGGATATCCCTGGCTGAGCTGGATTGCAACAGTGAAACAACTCCACTTCCCAGCTCCTCTTCTTCAGAGTTGCAGCCCCCTTGGAAGCGTATCCCCAGCTGAGCAGAGGCACTCAGGAGTATCAGCCCCACTCCCCTTCTTCACTTCTTGGGATACACACCAGGTCACAAATCTCAAAAGAGAGAGGAGAGAGAGAGAGAGAGAGAGAGAGAGAGAGAGAGAGAGAGAGAGAGAGAGAGAGAATTTGGGGGGATGGACAAATTCAGGGTTGGCTGCTTCTGCTCCAGAGAGAAGATAGCAGGGAACTGAAAAGTACTCAGAGTTTATATAAGAGATTAAACATATTTTTCCATTAGGAGCTGAGCTTTTCAGGGCAGAGATTTCCAGAGTGAAGATTGGTGATGTTTCAAGTCTTGAGTTTGAGGAACTCAGGGATTCTTGAGTTTTCCTGTTCAAAGATTTGTGGGTTTTCATGCTCAGGGATTAGTGGGTTTCTGTGGGAAGCTCAAGGATTGATGTGTATTCCTGTTCAGACTTTTAACTAAAATTAGTATAATTGGGAAGAATCTTATTGAGGGGTTGGATATGACCTTTGTGACAGTTACAGAGGTTAGAAAATGCCTTTATAACAGTTAAAGAGGTATGGCAGAGGGGCCTAGCTGTTGGGCCTCCCAGATGGGGGCCTGACCACTTTTCTGTCTTTCCATGTCTCTTGAGTTGGCATGAATAGCCAGCCGACATGGCATTCAAGTTATCCCTCAGGGGTCATTTTACCATAGAGAATTTTTTTATGATAGCAACTGACAGAGTGAGCAAATACAGGGCTAGAGCACTGCTGCACCAGTGTCTTCTGATTATGACATAACAAATGTGCTTAGGGACTCATTTGCTATGTCTGGATAAGACCTTCACAAGATTGGGCCCTTCAGCATTTCATTATTTATGGGGTAAGGACTCCTGAGGTCCCACTTCCTCCTTTAGGTGCTAGAGGTAGTTAATGAAGGATGGAGGAAAGGGTATCACTTCATTCAGTGGTACAACTACTAATAACTTTCATGTTCTATTAAACCAACCTCCTCCCATGCCTATGCAGCAACCCTATCCACACTCAGTGGGCCTCACACGCATGACATGAAAATAGGACAAAAAATTGAGAACACCAAACAATTTTCTACTTTTACCAATCAATATTTACGACATTAGAAATTAATTCTGTGGCACTTTAAATAACTAAGTATTTATAAATCATTGAAAAATACCAATAGTACACTTGTTATAAATAATACATAGGTCATTAGACTTTATCTGAAAAATACTATTGCATATTTAAAGCATAAATGTATAGTGAGACCACACTGTCTTCCAGTTTTGAAAAAGCTGTATAATGTCTTCACAGAAGATAGCTAAATTTTTCAAACTGCTTGTGTAGTCAGTTCATTATGATCTATTGTCTTTAATCAAAGCACCTGAAAGAACCATGCCTCACCCAGAATTATAGTCTTGGGATGCCCCAGCATTCTGGGAACTTGTAGAGATATCTGCTCTTCAGTAGAGCAACTGTGATAGAAGAAACATCCTTAGTAGGATGCTTCATGCTGCTCTACTTCTAAATAACCACTCAAAGTTCTTCCTAGCAAGATGGAGTATGTTGCCCACAGCAAAACTGGGTGCTCTGCATTAGCTCACTCTGTATTGTTGGTCAGCATCAACTTTTTATATTCATTTTAGTAAAGGAGAACTTGAATTCTTTCATAGTTCAGCAACTTTCACTGGGACAGAAAGCAATGTTACAGTGTATACATAATAATATATTGAATAAATATGCACAGAAACAAAATAACCCATGGAGGAAGAAAACATAACTTATAAAGTGAGTTATCAGACAGTTTTCCTTGTTAGGGAATGTGCACTTAGGAGCATGGAAAAAGACTGTAGTGAGCTTATGCTATTACAATGATCTCTCAGTAAAGTGACTTGGGCTGACAGCAATGTGATGAACAGTAACAGTTCTGAGAGGTCTTCAACTAATGAGTCAGAAAAATCAAAGTATTGACATGCACTTAGACAAATGAGTACTAAAAGCCTCTGTCCTCACATCTTATTTTCAAGGCACTTTCCATTTGCCTTCTTGCTTTGAAATTGCTTCTTTCTTTTAGAAAAAGGATTTAGTTCATTTAGAAAAATCAAGGATACATGAGGGCTTCCTTTGCTTTTACGATAAAATATTATTTAGGAAAGCAACATCAAAATACAGACTTATTTATAACACATATGGTCCTCTGACATATAACAGTTCTTTGGTCATTAGTGGGCTATGTATCCAATATGGGTCCCCTAAGACTACCGTTGATCTGAAGAATTGCTATTGTCTAATGACTTAATAACCATCCTCTTGTCAAAGCACAATGAATTACTCATGATTATGCTTTCACACTTATCATGGTTGTGATACTACCTCACAGTAAGATATGCCCAGGTATCTGTTGTACATAATTGACAATAATTGTTAGTGGCTTATAAATGTGTATACTGTACTTCTTACAGTTCAGTTTATAATATGTTCTTGCAATTTATCAAAAGACCTTTATTATTTTTGTGGTTTCAATAGAATGGCTCCACAAGCTTATAGATTTAAATGCAGAAAATGGCACTATTTGAGAAGGATGAGGAGGTGTATAGCCTTGCTGGAGTAGGTGTGGTCTTTCAGGAGGAAGTGTGACACTGGGTGGGGTGGACCTTAGGGATTCAAAAACTCATGCCAGTTCCAGTCTCTCTCTGCCTATATATCAGGATGTAGCTCTCAGCTACTGCTCTAGCACCTGCCTTCATGCAGACATGCTCCTTGCCATGATGATAATGGACTAAGCCTCTGAAACTATAAGCAAGTCCCCAATTAATGCTTCCTTTTATAAAAGTTTCCTTGGTTATGGGATCTCTTCACAGCAATACAACAGTGACTATGACAACTTTGAAATGGCATACTGTGTTCCATAAACAAGTCTCCTCTATCTCGACTTTACCATCTATAAAATTCTAAGCTCTTGTTGAGAAGCCAGTTAAGTGGTGACTGGGATGTCATTTAAACAGAACAACAATCAGATAAAACTAAATCTATGTTCAAAATGGTTTTCTGATAGCCCTGAATACTCTGCCATGGTGTCAGAGGGATTAACACTGAATTTTCAAAGGGAAGTCATTTTTTTTCTGCATATGTGTAACAAAAGAACAGATTCACTACTCTACAGAAATTTTAATAGCTGTACATATAATGACATTACATTTGTACTTCAAAACCATTATTTTGTTTTTGTCAAATGTCCTAATTAAATGTGTAGTTTATAACTTCTTGATCTAAGGAAACCAAGTATTTTGACAAAGAGTTCAACTGTTAATCCACTGATAAACTAAAATGTAGCGAAGTGATTTCTTGAAGAAATTCAGATTTTTCGATCCTCCATTGTTGTGTAGTGACTAACTGCCTGTCAGGGCAAAGTCCTCCTGGTTGGTGCCTAGGAGTACACAAAGCTATAGTGCCTAGATGCCCAGTGTAAGTTCCTGGAGGGATTTTATTCTGCACAGTATCTACTCACCATTGATAATTGTCAGTGGAGATAAAGATAAGAGGTGAGATAGTGACCCACCTGGCAGAGCATGGCACCAAAAAAGAATTAGAATATACATTACTAATTTTTTTTATTTTTTCAACTTTTTCCCACATGGAAAAGGTAAATACAACACACCACAACAGTTTTAGGCATGGAGACACATAGAAAACTGGAATATGAATTCACTTATTTTAGAAAGGAATACCTTAGAACCTTATTGCCAAGCCCTGTCTGAATTCCACATTTCAGTTTGAATAGTTGCTTCAGTTTCTAGTTTAATTTCTACAAAACAACTGACAAGCAACTTTAGCCACTTGAATATTGTCCTAATTAGAGCTAATATTGCTGTGATAAAACACCATGGCCAACTATGACCAAAAGCAACTTGGGGAGTAAAGGGTTTCTTTGTCTTACACTTCCATATTACTGTTCTTTATCAAAGGAAGTCTGTAGAGGAACTCAAATACAACAGGAACCTGGGGGATGAAACTGATGCAGAGACTATGGATGAGTGCTGCCTACTGGCTTGCTCATCATGGCTTGTTCAACCTGATTTCTTATAGAACACAGGACTATGAGCTCCCCACGATCAACTTGACTCTCCTCCATCACTAATTAAGAAAATTCCCCCACAGGCTTGCCTATGGCCTGTACACAGGCATTTTCTTAGTTGAGGTTCCCCTCTCTCAGATGGTCTCAGCTTGTGTCAAATTGACATGAAACTCTCCAGTACAATTGACTCTTTGTCATCTTGGCATACAAATATATAATGATAAGCCTTTCCTTTCTTGCTCACCCTCAAGATCACTCACTGATATCAATAAAACATTTACAAACTTAAGTCCCATGGTCTTTACAGATTCAAACACTTCAAATTCAATCTTCATAAAAATCCAAAGTCTCTTTTAAAACTTAAAATCTCTTTAAGAATTTAGTCTCTCAGCTCTGAACACTTGTAAAATCAAAAGTAAGTTAAATGCTTTCTTATATTTCTGTTGTTTTAGAACCACTTCTGGTAAGAAAATCTGTATTAGTCTGGGTTCTTTAAAGTAACAGAACTTACGCAATGAATCTTTCTCTCCTCCTTCTCTCTCTGTGTGTCTCTCTGCCTAGATGGATAGAAAGATAGATAGATAGATAGATAGATAGATAGATAGATAGATAGATAGATAGATAGATAGATAGATAGAAGACAGACAGACAGATAGATAGATACCATGTAGGCTGTGGTCCAGCTACTCCAGTGATGACTGCCTATGAACACAAAGCCCAAGAATGGAGTCGTTGCTTAGTCCATGATTCTGAATGTCTCAGCTAGTCTCCAGTATATGCCAGAATCATAAAGAAGTAGGCTTTAGTGCCAGTGAAGGAATCAATGAACTTGCTAGCAAAGGTGGGAGAAAGCAGACAATAAGAGTTTGCTTCATCTATTCCTTTATATAGAATGCCAGCAAAAAATGTGGTTCAGTAAAAAGTGAATCTTCCCATATCAAAAGATTTGGATTAAAGGTTTATTTCTACAATGAAATGATCTGGATTACAAGTTGGTCTTCCCACTTTAAATTACTTAATTAAGAAAAATCTCTCTCAATGTGCCTAGTAATTTAGGGTTTAGTTAATTTGAGATATAATCAAGTTGCTAACCAGGAATAGCCATTACAATAATCAATATAAATTATCAATATAAATATTAGCCATTAACTATAATAGACAAAGAACTTCCAATACTGCTATTACATGCAGGCAGCAATTTCATCATGATAACATGGGAGAGGTGGTCACAATACATGTAAAGGCTTGAGTAGTTATTCTTACGCAATTTCCAATAAACAATTCTATGATTCACAAAAGTATATTTATTTAATCCAATGGCATTCATTAGAATCAGTAATTGAGAGGCCAAACCTACTCCATCTTGGGACCAGTCTCCATCTTAAAAGAAAATGCCTGAGAACTTGACCTGCAACTGAACTCAAACTACACCCAAGTACCAGGAAGGACCCCATGGCTTGTCCTTGACCCATATCCCAGAATTAATCCCTAGCTACTTCCTAGCAACAATCAACCAATGGTTAGTCTGATTGTTTCAGATGTACTTTTGTACCATTTGTGATTGTTCATGGTCATGCTTCAGAGCACCCACATGTCAGCTTACAATAGGCATTCTATCAGATGCTTGCCAGGCTGAACACCCCCTCACTTGCTCCCACTTTCCTATCAGGCTGCTTCACCAAACCGTCTATGGGTCAGCTGTGAGTAGGCCCAAATTCGAGTTTATAATAAAGAGACCCTAATATGATTATATCAGAATTGGCTCCTTGGAGTTCATTATTGCTTCCAGACACAACATAATGGCACAATATTTTCTGTAGATGATGCAAAGCCCTGAAGCTTGAGTGTTTATGTGTAATATAGAAATGAACTCTAAATCTACAAAGACCTCCATTGAATTAGTTAAATTCCACACTATGAAAAAAAGTATTTTCCTCTTCAATAGCCATAGGACATATGATTTGGGAATGTGTCTGTTACACATCCATTGCTTATATACTTTCTTTTAATTTATTTTTTATTAACTTGCTGAGAATTTGTTTTTATTATTGAATTTCTCAAACATGTTTCTGCAGGTTTTGATTTTTCTCAACCTTATTTTTAATAACAGTTCTTAAATGTTTTAGTCCTCTTTTCTAGCCACCACTCACCAGAGGTAGTGGAAAAGAAAGATTATTAGGATATGGGGGAAGTGGACCTGTTTAGACATTGTTTTTTGGAGCAAATCTAATCTGCGTTGTCAGGAAATCAGCAGTTCAGTTTACAGAAATCAGCAGCGACAGATCTATCTATTGCAAACACTCCATAAATATACCAGTAGTAAAGTTCAGTAATGTTGGGATAGCAAACACAAATCATCAGTGGTGGCAAGACCTAGTAGAAACAGCCAGGCCTTAGCCAAAATGGCAAGAGGCAGTGGGAGCAAGTAGGACCAGCTGAGATGCCAAGAGACGTTCTCTGCCATGCCTCTCTCGAGGAAGTGAAGATCAGCAAAGACAAAGACCCGATACCAACAATGCATTGTAAAGCTAGTTATGCAAGCCCCTATCACAGTCTGTTGAGTCCTATCTATAGTTTCTCTAAACCTCATGCATCTTCATATGGGTGTTACCTCACCACATGAGTCTATCTTAGCAAAACTCCATGTGAGTCTGTATCAACTGGCATCACTTTGCCAATCGGCATGAGTCCACAGAAGCAGCAAGAAGCTACAGAACATCACCAGAAGCTTTTTGGGATGATTCTCTCTATGGAGTCACAAAAGATGGAGCTTAGCTATGCAGCGTAAGGTGTACCAATACATGTGTGTTGTTAGTGAAGAATCTTTCACCATGTGCTTGCTTTAGCAAAATATCTTTTCACCTCTGTATACTTCACTGAAATGTTCTTTCACATGCCTGCTTTAGTAAAACATCTTTTTACCTGTGTCCACTTTAGGAAAATATTCTTTCATGTGTTCCTTCCAGCAAAACTCCATCTGACACAACTGACTTTCTAAAAAACCGTAAGTTTCTACTCCATGTTTTCTAGTTTATTCCCCAACTTAAACATGTTCATCACACCAAGGCCTAACAATTGATTGAAGGCTAAAGAAAAAATGGATGATTGGATTTGATTTCAAGGATTTGATTTGGTGAATGGATGATTGGATGATTTCATTTTGATTGGATGTGTGTGTGTGTGTGCGTGTATTATGTGTGTATATATATAAATATATATATATATATGTATATATATATATTTCTAAATACATAAGTATACCTGCTCAGACTGTATGATGTAAATTGCATATTTGTTTTCAGGGCAGACTATACACAATTGATGTGCTCTTCTCTAGAAAAGACTATTTCTCCTGCTTTCAGCATTCATTACTGGCCTGTAGTTCTTTATGTAGGGTTGAGGTCTCTTGGGCTTTCTCTAGTTCATGTAAGCATTTCTATTGTTGTTTATGTTCAGCTGAGGTTTAGGGATCATGATGAGACTTTATGGGTACAGTTTCTGACATTCTGTCCCCTCTTCCACAATGCATCCTGAGCTTTAGGTGTCAGGGTGCTTTCTAAATGTTCTCATTGGGATTGTACTACACAAATTTTCATTTTGACTGGATGTAATTTTCTGTAATAGTCTCTATCTCCTGCAAAGAAAATTTTCTTATCCATGGGTGAAAGGATAAATGCTATAAATGTTTATAGATTATTGTTAGGGATTATGCTAGTTTAGTAAATTAGTGGTCATTGATTCTCCTCACTATAATTTCACTAGGACCAAGTATCTTTGGTTTCACTGTTGATGATAGGGGGTTTTAAGTCTTATTAGTGACCATTGGTTAGTCCCAAGATATGTGTGCCACTACCGTACCCATAGAGTTATGGTGCCATTCTGGTTGTTGGTGTGGTTTATAGACATCACAACCAAGTAGTACTTTTGGTTGCCTCCCTCCTTTGGAAACTGGCATGATGCCTTCTAGTACCAAGAAAGCCATTCTCCAGGGAGGGAACATTCAGGTCATTTCCAGCTGAGGAGTTTTGGGCCCATTTTCTGAATTGTATTGGGTCTTCAGCAATAGGGACTTAGCTTCTATCTCTGAGCTTAACCAGGAAACAACGACATGCTGTATGTTTTGGGAGACCCTTAGACAGCCCTTGACAACAACTCAAAAGAGGGCTTGTCATCTCTGGCACTGGGGGTATCACTAGAGGTTTTATGTGTTGACTTACACTATAAAACGATGGTCTTTGATATTTTCCACAACTTCTCACCCATGAGCCCACTTGATACTGAATCTCACTTTCAGATTTTAGCACAGGATATGTCTACTCTATGTTAACTGCATAAGATATATCTATTCCAAAGCTAATTGTGTATTTGCCATGAATTACATATCTACTCATGCTCACATTCTAAATGCATTGATACAAATTCAATTTAACACCTTCTAACTTACCTATCACCATAAATGACAGCATCATTTCAGAAACATGTCTTATCTTGTCTGTTAGCCCCACATGAAAGCTGTAGGAGAGATTACTGCAGAACACAAAGTTAGAAATTTTCTTGAATTATAATGACTTGTCTTACAAAATTCAATTCCTCTCTTCAACTAGCTTTCCTTTGGGTTTTAAAAATATTTTTGGTTATGTAGTCATTTTTGCTATTTTCTCTTCAAGAGAATGAATTTCTTTAAAAAGATTACCATAATTATACATTGGGCAGTAACCCTGTTTTTACTTGCTAAACACCAAATAATGATAGGGATAAAATATCCAAACTTTCCAAAATCCTTCCATCTTGGGAGTTTTAGTTTAGTGCATATTTCTCTACAAAGTGAATGTGACTGTGGTCATTTAATCCTAACAGAAGTTTCTGCTTCTTTTTATGGTGCCAGGTTTGGAACTAGTGTCTTGACATGTTAGGCAGCTACTCTACAATTGAGCTACACTCAGGAGTCTTTATTCAATGGTATTTATCCTGAGTACATAGTCTTTGAGAAATTCATTCCCAATTATCAGAACTTTAATATGCCTGGCATGACTCTTTTTGCTATTTCTTAAAAGTGAACATTAACTAAGGAGTCTTAATGGAAAGCACCTGGAATGGATGTTGCACAAGCAAGTTCCTAAGTTTTACTCCAGTCCTGATTTTATCAGTGGAACATAATTAAAAATACAAATTTTTAATTAATTAAATTACATGGAAGAAATTCTGTATATGCTGTAAATTTCACAATATATTATTCTTTGCTTCTGGTGATTTCTAGTTTTTTTTTTTGTTTTTTTGTCATTGTAAGCCAACATTGTCATCTACACAGTCCATGCTTGAAAACTGTGAAACTGAGTTACAAAAAAAAAATCAGAAGAACCTCACAATAGTTTTGAGTAAGTTTATAATTTGCTCTTGGGCCAAGCTGTGGGTTGGATTTAACTGCTGAAGTATTTTAAAGAAACCCTATGTATACTACTTTAGCACTTGAAATAAAGGTGTATGTAATATATATATCTCTCTTAATTAGGTTTCTATGCTTTGATAAAACCCTATGACCAAAAACACAAAAAAAAAACCCTATGACCAAAAGCAGCTTGTGGAGGAAAGTTACAGTTATTTTACAGTTATAGTCCATCACAAAGAAAAGTCGGGGCAGGAACTCAAAGCAAGAACTGGCAGGAAGGAACTGCTGAAGCAGATACTAAAGAAGAGGGCTGCTAACTGGCTTGCTCCCTGTGGTTTAAGTAGTTAGCTTTTCTAATACAACTCAGAACTACCTACTCATGGGTAGCACTCTCCAAAGTCATCAGAACCTGCTCACATCAGTAAATAATCAAGAATATATCCCACAGACTTGCCTATAGTCTGATAGGGGGCACTTTCTCAATTAAGGTACCCTCTTTCCAGATGACTCCATCTTGTGTTAAGTGGACAAAAAAACTAACTAGGAGAACAGTTATGTAACCTGTACTCTTGTCATGAAGTAAATCAGGAAGCCTTTTCACAATTTCTGTCTTCTCCCCTAGAGCATATGGCTCTATTGAAACAGTATTTTGTATGTTAGTGCATACAACTTCTAATACACTTTCTCCTATTTGTTCCAGAAATTTAGGCCTCTGCCACTGCTCATAAGCCCATGGCTCTAGTTTTTTCCTCACTGATAAAAAGAAATCTGTTTCTATTGATAATTAAGCTATAATTGGGAACTAAACCACTGTGAACATAACTTTTGGGACTAGGTTATCTCACTCAGGATGATATTCTCAAGACCCATCCATTTGCCTGCAAAATTCATGAATTCTATTTTTCATAGCTGAATAGTATTCCATTATGTAGATGTGCCACATTTTCCTTATCCATTCTTCAGTTAAGGGACATCTAGGTTGTTTCCACTTTCTGACTATTATGAATAAAGTTATGAATATAGTTGAGCAAGTGTCTTTGTGGGATGGTGGAGCATCCTTTGGATATATGCCCAGGAGTGGTATAGCTGGGTCTTAAGGTAGAACTATTCCCAGTTTTCTGAGAAACTACCAAATTGCTTTCCAAAGTGGTTGTACAATTTTGCACTCCCACCAGCAATGGAGGAGTGTTCCCCTTGCTACACATCCTCGACAGCATGTGCTATCTCTTCAGTTTTTTACTTTAGCCATTCTGACCAGTATAAGATGGAATCTCAGAGTTGGTTTAATTTGCATTTCCCTGATGACTAAGGACCTTAAATATCTTTTTAAGTGCTTCTCAGACATTCAAGATTCCTTTGATGAGAATTCTGTTTAGCTCTGTGCTCCATATTTTAATTGGACTATTTTGATTGTTGGTGTTTAAATTCTTGAGTTCTTTATAAATTTTGGATATGAGCTCTGTAAAATGTAGAGTTGGTGAAGATCCTTTCCCAATCCGTAGACTGCTGTTTTATCTTATTGACAGTGTCCTTTGCCTTATAGAAACTTGGCAGTTTTATGAGGTCCCATTTATCAATTGTTGATCTTAGAGCCTGAGCCGTTGGTGACAAATGCATTCTTAACAAAACAAAACAGAAACATTCGTGTCACTTATAGTCCTCATTTCTGCAATTTGTCACATGGCCTTGGATGTTATTTATAACTACCATCCTCTACTACCCGTTCTGTATTTCTGCCACCCTCTGCAAGCACCTCAGCAGATCTTAGCTCTTTTCCTGGAGGAGTGACCCATACCTTCATTCTTGATGGGTCTGTGCCCTTTGTTATCCTGCTTGTTTAAACTGTTATAGTTTCCCATGAGATTTCCTCTCAGGGCATGGTAGTACTCATACCAAGAAGTGCCCTAAAGGCTCTCCTGAACTCCAGACATAATCTTTCTTACTTCCATTGGAGTGAGGCAATACAATGTCCCCATGGTAATTTAGATCTACCACCCCTCCTAACAGCATTCTTCCTTTCTTAGCATGTTATTTTATGGACATTAGAGACCCAAAGTGACCGGGGCGGGGGGGATCTGAGCTTCCAGTTCAATGGAATTTTTGTTGTGGCTCCTGGCAGGAGCACTCTGGAACCAAAACTTCTAGGTGAGCAGAACTTAGGGTTATGAAAAGCAAAACCTTTCCTTGTGGGTCACTAGGAGCGATTGTAAGCAAAACTATTTCTTTCTCTACCCCCTTGATTCCTTGACCATGGATCCTAGCTATGGGAGAAGCGGCACCATATATCACATGACCAAGGTAACTCTTATAAAGAAAAACATTTAATTGGAGCTGGTTTACATTTCAGAAGGTCAGTCAATTATCATCATGGTGGGAAACATAGCAGCATCCAGGCAGACATGGTACTGGAAGAGCTGAGAGTTCTACATGCTGATCTTAAGGCAGCCAGAAGGAGGATGTCTTCTGCAGGCAGCCAGAACAAGACCTTCTTAAGCACTGTGTGTAACTTGAGCTTATGTATGAGACCACAAAGCCCACCTCCACAATGACACACTTCCTCCAACAAGGTCACACCTACTACAGCAAGGCCACAACTCCTAATAGTTACACTTACTGTAGGCCAACCATTGAAACACATGAATCTATGGGATCCTAACTATTTAAACCATTACACATATTATTCTTAGGTTTGGTATTTTAATTGTCTCAGGTTGCTGGGATGTTTTGTGTCTGGAGGTTTTTAAGATTTGATACTTTGTTTCACTGTTGTATTTCTACTATTTCTGCTATTTCTACATTTCTACTATTGTATCTCCAATGCCTGGGATGCTCTCCTCCATCTCTTATACTCTAGGTGAAGCTTGACTCTGTCATTCCTATTCGATAGCCTAATTTTTTGATATCCAGAATTTCCTCAATTTATGCTTTCTTGTTTAATTCTATTTCCATTTTCAGATCTTCAACAGTTTTATTCAGTTCCTTACACTGTTGGTGTTTTCCTGGGTTTCTTTAAGGGCTTTATTAATTTATTCTTTAAGGACCTATATCATAATCATACATGTGGTTTTAAGGTCTTTTTCTTGTGTTTCAGCTATGTGGGATATTCAGGACCTATTATGATAGGGTTGCTGGGTTCTATCATATGAGACATATTGCCCTGGCTGTTATTGATTTTTTTATGCTGGCATTTAGGCATCTGAGTTTGGGAAAACCACAGGTCTGTGTGCTGATTTCTGGATTTGTCTTTGTTGGGTGGATGTCTTGCTCCTTAGTTTCTGTTTCCTCTCTGATTTTTTTTGGAAATTGTGATGGCTGTATGTTGCCTGTTAGGGAATTTTCTTTGTACCTGATAGTAGGGGTCACTGGGGGTTCCAGGTAAAATGATTTTCTGTGTGTTGGGAGCTGACACTTTGGAATGGGAATAGGATAAGGATCTGAAGGAACTCACAGGAAGGAGGAGACCAGAATCTGCTTATTTTGTCTCCTTGTAATCAAGGAATACAGCGAAGAAAGGTCTGCTATAGAGCTTGGGTGAGACTGACAATTTGAATCTAGAGGAACTGAAAGGAGAGGGGGAAATGTACTGATAGCCTACCTGCTTCCAGGTCATAAATGGTCTATGGTTTAACAGGGCGTGCCTGCTGGAGGGAGGACTGAGACAGGTTCAGTTGGGAAGGTCTGTGGGATCCACAGGAGATGTGGGCAGAGGGGAAGAAAGGCTGCAGCAGGTGTTCTGTTGCAGAGATAGAAATGACACTGGGAGATTGAGTTTGGAGGACGGGCAGGAGTGGTGAAGGTCGTCAGTTGGTTTACCTGTTTCCCTGGCCTGTTCAACTACTATGTCCCCAGGGAATGCCTGCTGGTGTTGGAGGCTGGGAAGAGTTTGGGGAAGGAAGCTTGGAGGAGGTCTTTGTGATCCATTGAGTATGAGGTCAGAAAAGAAAAGATGACCACAGCAGCTATTCTGCTGCAGATCTGGGGGAGAAACTGGGGATTAGATCTGGAGGAGCAGAAGGAGAGGTGTGTCTCTGTCCCTTCAGCCGACTTGCTGGAGAGGCCCTTAGGTTAAAGGGGTGCCTGCTGGAGCTGAGGACTAGAACAAAGCAATAAGTTGTGGAGAGGTTAGAAGGAGAAGATTTGTGGGATCCACAGGGAGATGGAAACAGAGGTGTTCTGCTGCAGAGCTTGGGATGAAACTGAGGCACTGGATCTGGTGAAACAGCTAAAAGATAGATGTGTAACTACTTCTAAGCCTTCCTTTCAATTTTGCTGAGAATGTAAAACTGCTCTTTAAAAAAATGTCTTTATAGTTGCAAAGGAACATGCAAACTTGCTATTTAAAGTGTCTGGAACTCTTCACCCCCTTTATTGTTGGGAAATAAGGGCTTTTCACCACCTTTTCCTCCTGCTGCACTGAATTTATCCTTCATGCCTCACACTGTGGGGAAGCTTGTAGATCCCCAAGTGTGCTCCATTCCCCCACCTGCCCCGTGGCTTCCTACCTTCCCAATTGCTAAGAACATGAATTCTTCCTCTGCTCACTTGACAGTTCAGTGGCTGAAGCATCTAGCCTTAAATGTTATGAAAAAGAATCTGTATAGTACTCTCAGTTTGTGTGTGTGTGTGTGTGTGTGCGCACGCACACGCATGTGTGTGTGCATGTGCATGTGTGTATGTGTGTTGTTTTAGCTTTAATAAAGTTATAGCCAAAACAATAAAATTTCTACAGGTGGCTATCAAGTCCTGCACTTTACCAGCTACCCTCAGTGTACCAGGAAGCTCACTAGAATGAAAGGCAAGATGCCATTCAAAAGATCTTGGGGACAATAAGACTTTCCCCAAAATGTCAATAAAGAAATCTTGGTAATTATTAATTATTCTCCAAAGTGAAGTTCATGTGATATGCCGTCATAGACTAGAAGGTCCTAGTGTATGAGGTTTTCTCTGTCAGCACAGTCACATTTCTCCAGTCTGTGACTTGCAGCTGTCTCAGATCCCTTTTGTCATGAGCATTGATCTTACAGAGTACCAGACAAGCATCCTGTAAAATAACTAAGTTCATCTTGTTTTTCTCATAAATAAGTCAGGGGAAAATGAGAATTTTATAAACAGGGAAATAATATTGTTTAAGTAAGTCCTATTTTAAATAGTTTCTGTGTAAGAGAAAACAAATATGATAAAAAACCTTATTTATTCTTCCCATGATCAGACCAAGTTTTACTCAAAATGTGACATAGCAGGGTTCAGTTGTGCATTGCAGTTCTTATGCTTACAGTAATTTTACAGAGACTTTGTGATTTGGGGAGTCATTCTTTCCCAAGTCATACCAGTTTTGAAAATAAGACATACCCTGTAGCCAACATAAATGGCATTGGAATGGTAAACTGAACTGGAGGTGCCTTTCACCTGCTCAGACTGGCATTTTAAAGGCATAGCAAAGCTCTGGGGAGGTCAATGTAAGGGGTCTCTGGAAACATCTTTCGTCAACAAGAATCTGCCAAACACCCTGATATAAACAGGATACTGAAATTCATGCTGTCGCCACAAACACAAATGAGTAGACACAAGAATTGGGTCTTTAATTTAATTTTGCTTTATTTAGAGAGCTGGCAGTGTGAAGACAAAGCCAGTTCAAACTCTAAGGGGAAACAGAGACATGCTTTAGAGTTCATCTCTAGTCAGCTGGTGACAAAGGAGGTAGGACCATGGCAATGCCTAGTCCCTCCAGCCAGGTCGACACCCACATATCTGGAATTGTGTCTATGGCTTTTTGTCATAGCCTTTTCAGGATATCTGGACTCAGACATTTCTTGAAATCCTTAATCTAGTTAGTAGCTGCCAAAAATTAAAACTTATATCCTTCCAGAGCCACCAGGGCTGGAGAATTAGCACAGAACCAGCAAGCCACTAAAGTGTATCCATGCAAAGTTAGCAACCTGTCTGTGCAGGTTGTATAATATGAAGCATAAAGTGGTCCCAGCACATAGATATAAAAGTGCCTTTCTCTATCCTCCATCCCCTTATCACTAAAGATGTGAGCAAATGTGATTAAAAAAAAAACTCACAACTTGTTTTCCTCTTTGCTGTTTAAATCACTAATCAAATGATCCACATAAGCTCTCAAAAATCAAATGTGGTTATAAAGGAGATTAGGCCTAAGAAGGGCTGGATTTAAATGCTAATAGCACTAAATTAAGAGTTGGTGGAGGGCAAGAAAGCTTACCCATTACACTTAGCTTCTGCCATTTAGAGATACTTCCATTGAGTAGTTTTTATAAAAGCACATGAATAGAAACCAATATAAACATTATCTTTAAATGTCACAGGAATGAAAAATTAAAAGATAAGATTGCTCAAGGTCATTTTGCAACAATACAATGGACAAATTTTTCAGGCTCTCATGAGGTAGTCTATGAACAGGATTTATGGGTTTGTGTCTAATTATATTTTTGGGGTACAATTCAAGAGAATTTAAATTCAAAAGTTATATTTTTTTATCCTCACAGTCCTGAGATACTATGACATCAAATGTTTTTAGGTAAAACTACAGTCCCACTATTATTGATTTCCCAAAGTCTTAAGATAATTGGTATTTCTGCCATCAGAATGGCTTGGTTCTCACCCATTCTTTCTCACTATTGATTTGGTTTATTATTAAACTCCATTAAAGTAAGTTTTTAAAGACCACAAGAATGAAAAAACAATCTAGGGCACTGAGGCAAAATACAACTGATTCTGCCCTTGGATCTGCAGCAACATATAAAGAGTCTATAACTGAATCTAAGTCCTTGAAGTGGGGATAATAACACTTTAGTGTGTAACAATAGGCCCTACTTGATCCCTGAGCACAGGATATTTTTCAGCCTTATGGTGGAGGGAGAGAATTTCTATAGAACTATGCTAGATTTTTTGTTTTTAAGGTTGTTTTGATTTGTTACCTTGGTATAATTTTTTGAAAACTCTTTTAAAATCAGTTGGCTGTACCTATGTGGTTTTGTCCGGAACCTCTAGTCTAGTCATGTCTAGTCTAGTCATGTCTAGTCTAGTCTAGTCTAGACTACAGGTGTATTTTTGTGCCATCCTGGTTTCTCATTATTGACTTGGTTTGTTACTATGGTTATGTGGTTAATATTTGCAATCAATATTGTGATTCCTCCAGCCTTGCTCTTTCTGCTTAAGATTATGCTGACACTCGGAGTCTTTTATGCCACCATAAAAATTTCAGGATTGTTTCTCTAGCACTGTAGTGAATGTCATTGGAATTGTACTGAATCTGTAGATCACTTTTAGTGATACAGCCTTTTTCACATTATCTGCTCTGCCTATCCCTGAGTATTAGGGAATCTTTCCATCTTGTAACATCTTCAATTCTTTCTTCAATGTTTTCAGACTTTCATTCTGGAGCTCCATGGTCTCCTTGGTTAGATTTTTCCCTATTTTTTTGTTTTGTTTTGTTGGTTTGGGTTGGCATGTTAGCCGGCTTCAGGATATTGTGAATAGGTTTTGTTTTTTATTTTTGTTTTTCTGATTTCTTTCTCAGAAAGTTTGATTTTAGTGTACAGAAAAAACTACTGACTGTATTCTGCCACTTTGGTGAAAGGCTTTCAAAACTAAGAGTTTGCTGTCTCAAGCTGGGGACCATCCTTGGCAATAGAGAGCCACATCCAGGTGGTACAGGGAAATAGCTGACCACCAAGGAGTGTGGGGAGGCCAGAGAGCACAAGTAGGACCACCCATGTTGCTCAGAGGACCACTGAACCCTCAAGTGGGAGCCATCCAGTTCCTGTCACCAGCTGGGGACCATCCTCTTCCACAGAGCTCATTATCCAGGTAGCACAGAAAGACAGCTAACCACCCAGGAGTGCAGAGAGACCTGAGAGCACAGGTAGGACCACCCCTGCTGCTCATAGGAACCAGCCCAAAACCATGAGGACACAAGAGCCTAAA
The DNA here is from genome assembly GCA_036184795.1 of Tokudaia tokunoshimensis. Lineage (NCBI taxonomy): Eukaryota > Metazoa > Chordata > Mammalia > Rodentia > Muridae > Tokudaia > Tokudaia tokunoshimensis. The sequence continues at coordinate 68,225,047 of BTHU01000016.1, read as the reverse complement.
AGCAGCCTAGGACGGGAGACTTCCTATTTCCATCTTCACCCAGAGCTGATCCTGAGCCACAGAGCTACATACACAAACACCAGCACAAGTAAGCTGGTCTCCCAGGAATACCTACATACCTGTGTGCACAGAGAGAATGGGTCTCCCAGGAGCACAGATACACAGGCTTTCAGGACAGCTAAGCCACAGTCAGAGACAGCAAGACCAGCTAACACCAGAGATAAGCAGATGGCAAAAGGCAAACATAAGAACATTACCAACAGAAACCAAGGCAACATGTCACCATCTGAACCAAGTTCTCCCACAACAGTAAACCCTGGATACTCCTACACACCAGAAAAAGCAAGATCTGGATTTAAAATCACATCTCATGATGCTGATTAAGGTCTTCAAGAAAGACATAAATAACTTCCGTAAAGAAATACAGGGGATTATCATGGAAAATTTTTATATAGATATAATAATGGTAGGGATAAAAGTATTCCTAGGTTGATTGAAAGTGGAATTATAAACATTTTCTGATAAAGTTGAAGATTTACATGGAAAATATTTCTGATAAAATTGAAGAAATATATAGAACATGTTAAAATTGAAGATTATCATGGAAAATTGTACTGATAAAATGGTAGGCATAAAAATAATCTTAAGTTGATTAAAAGTGGAATTATAAACATTTTCAGGCAAAATTGAAGATTACATGGAAAATATTTCTGATAAAATTCAAGAAATATATGGAAAAACAATAAAATTGATTATTTCATGGAAAATTATACAGATAAAATGGTGGGCATAAAAAACCTTTCTAAATTAATTGAAGGTGGAATTAAAAACATTTTGTGATAAAATCAGAGATTTACATGGAAATCATTTTTGATAAAATAGAATATATAGAAAAATATATTAAAATTGAAGATTATCATGAAAAATAATGCAGATAAAATGGTAGACATAAAAAAATTACTAAATTAATTGAAAGAGGAATTACAAACTTTTTCTGATAAAATCAAAGATTTACATGAAAGATATTTCTGCTAATCTATGTCTTTTTGGGGGGAATTGAGTCCATTGATATCAAGAGATACTGAGGAATAGTGATTGTTCCTTCCTGTTATTTTTGATGCTATTTTTATGTTTGTGTGGTTATCTTCTTCTGGATTTGTTGGAAAAAGATTACTTTAACATGTTTTTCTAAATTTTTCTACAATTTTATCAGAAATATTTTCCACATAAGTCTTCAGTTCTATCATAAAATGTTTCTACTTCCTTTTTCAATTAATTTAGCAATGTTTTTATGTCTACCATTTTACCCTTTAATTTTCCATGAAAATTGTCCAATTTTAATGTGTTTTTCTATATATCTCTTCTATTTTATCAAAAACATTTTCCATGTAAATCTTCAATTTTATCATAAAATGTTTTTATTTCCTTTTTCAATAAAAAAAACATGCTTTTCAAAAAAAGAAAACAAAAAAGAAATACAGGAGAGCATGGGTCAACAGGTAGAAGCCCTTAAAGAGGAAACACAAAAATCCCATAAAAAATTACAGGAAAACACAAACAAACAAGTGAAGGAACTGAACAAAACTATCCAGGATCTAAAAATGGAAGAAGAAACAATAAAGAAATCACAAACGGAGACAACTCTGGAGATAGAAAATCTTGGAAAGAAATCAGGAGTCATAGATGCAAGCATCAGCGTCAGAATACAAGAAATAGAAAAAAGAATCTCAGGTGCTGAAGATACCATAGAAAACATTGACTCAACAGTCAAAGAAAATGCAAAATGCAACAAGCTTGTAATCCAAAACATCCAGGAAATCCAGGACACAATGAGAAGTCCAAACCTAAGGATTATAGGTATAGATGAGAGTGAAGATTTACAACTTAAAGGGCCAGTAAATATCTTCAACAAAATTATAGAAAAAAACTTCCCTAACCTAAAGAAAGAGATGCCCATAAGCATACAAGAAGCCTACAGAACTCCAAATAGATTGGACCAGAACAGAAAGTTCTCCCATCACATATTAATCAAAACACCAAATGCACTAAACAAAAAAAGAATATTGAAAGCACTAAGGGAAAAATGTCAAGTAACCTATAAAGGCAGACCTATCAGAATTTCACCAGATTTCTCACCAGAGGCCATGAAAGCTAGAAGATCCTGGGCAGATCTCATATAGACCCTAAGAGAACACAAATGACAGCCCAGACTACTATACTCAGCAAAACTCTCAATCACTATAGATGGAGAAACCAAGATATTCCATGATAAAACCATATTTACACAATATCTTTCCATAAATCCAGCCCTACAAAGGATAATAGATGGAAAACACAAGAAGGGAAACTACACCCTAGAAAAAACAAGAAAGTAATCTTCTTTCAACAAACCCTACAAAAGATAACTACACAAACATAAAAATAGGATCAAAAATAATAGGAAGCAACAATCACTATTCCTTAATATCTCCTAATATAAGTAAACTCAATTAGCCAATAAAAAGGCATACACTAACAGACTGAATAGGTAAAAAAGACCCAGCATTTCACTGCATACAGCAAACGCATCTCAGTCTCAAAGACAGACACTACCTCAGAGTAAAAGGCTGGAAAACAATTTTCCAAGCAAATGGTCCCAGGAAACAAACTGAAGTAGACATTCTAATATCAGATAAAATTGACATTCAATCAAAAATCATCAAAAAAGACACGAAAGGACACTTCATACTCATCAAATGAAAACTCTACCAAGAATAACTCTCAACTCTGAACATCTATGCTCCAAATGCAAGGACACCCACATTCATAAAAGAAACTTTACTAAACCTCAAAGCACACATTGCACCTCACACAATAATTGTGGGTGACATCAACACCTCACTCTCATCAATGGCATCAATGGACAGATAAGGGAAACACAAACTAAACAGAGACACAGTGAAATTATCAGAAGTTATGGACAAAATGGATTTAAAAGATATCTATAGAACACTTCATCCTAAATCAAAAGAATATACCGGTGCACTCCGCCATCTTTCCTCCGGCAACAGGGCAATTGGGATCTCCAGGCGCAGGGACAATCAAGCATAATATCGCTTGAGTCTCAGCCAGCTTGTGTGCTCCCTGCTCTCAAGAGCTGGGCAGTTCTGTGGTCACCTATGCACCAGATCTGCTGTGGGACATCTGCCCTGCAGAGGGACCCGCTCTGGGAGAGAGCACACCCGCACAGGGAGGGAGCACACCAGCCTCCCCTTGGTGACCTCTGCTCCAGGGATCGAATGCACTGAGCCTTCAGGTATGCAGGGACTCTCAAATATAACATCGGTTGGGACACAGCCTGTTGGGCTTCCATCTGAGCCAAAGAGAGGGGCAGCTCTGAGGTCATCTGGGCGCCAGCTCTGCTGTGGGCCATCTGCCCAGCAAAGTGATCTGCGCCAAGAGGATGCACAGTGAACTCTGCCATCTTTGCTCCAGCAACAGAGCAATTGGGACCTCCAGATGCAGGGACAATCAAGCATAATATCCCTAGGGACTCAGTCAGCTTGTGTGCTCCCTGCTCCCAAGAGCTGGGCAGTTTTGTGGTCACCTATGCACCAGCTCTGCTGTGGGACATCTGCCCTGCAGAGGGACCCACACAGGGAGGGAGCGCACCAGCCTCCCTTGGCGACCTCTGCTCTGGGGATTGACTACTCTGAGCCTTCAGATGTTAAGGGATTCCCCAATATAACATCAATTGGGGCAAGGCACATCAGGGCTCCAAAGTCACTCAGGAGGAGGGCAGCCCCCAGCAACTGGTGCCAGGGGAATCCCAGTAATCCGGGGCGGGGGGTGGGGGCAGAAATAGCCTTGCAGGCTCACAGGAGGTTCAACCAACAGCCAGTGACAGCAGGACCAACTAACACCATAGGTGACCAGATGGCAAAAGGCAAACGTAGGAACGTTACTAACAGAAATCAAGGCAATATGGCACCATCAAAACCCAACTCTCCAACAGCAGCAAGTCCTGGATACCCCATCACACCCAAAAGGCAAGATCTGGATTTAAAATCACTTCTCATGATGCTATTAGAGGATTTCAAGAAGGACACAAATAAATCTCATAAAGAAATACAGGAGAACGTGAATCAACGGGTAGAAGTCCTTACAAAGGAAACACAAAAATTGCTTAAAGAAATGCAGGAGAATATGGGACAACTGATGGAGACCCATAAGGAGGCAACACAAAAATCGCTTAAAGAAATGAATCAATGGGTAGATGCTCTTACAAAGGAAACAAAAGAGTCGCTTAAAGAAATGCAGGAGAATATGGATCAACAGATGGAAGTCCATAAGGAGGAAACACAAAAATCGCTTAGAGAAATACAGGAGAACTTGGGTCAACAGGCAGAAATCCTGAAAGAAGAAATGCAAAAATATCTTAAAGAAATACAGGAAAATACAAACAAACAATGGAAGGATCTCAGCAAATCCATCCAGGATCTAAAAAAGGAAGTAGAAACAATTAAGAAATCACAAAGGGAGACAACTTTGGAGATAGAAAACCTTGGGAAGAAATCAGGAGTCTTAGATGCAAACATCAACAATAGAATACAAGAGATGGAAGAAAGAATCTCAGGTGCTGAAGATACCATAGAAAGCATCGACTCAACAGTCAAAGAAAATGCAAAATGCAAAAAACGTGTAACCCAAAATATCCAGGAAATCCAGGACACAATGAGAAGGCCAAACCTAAGGATTATAGGTATAGATGAGAGTGAAGATTTGCAAATTAAAGGGCCAGTAAATATCTTCAACAAAATTATGGAGGAAAACTTCCCTAACCTAAAGAGAGAGATGCTGATGAACGTACAAGAAGCCTACAGAACTCCAAACAGACTGGACCAGAACAGAAATATCTCTTGTCACATAATAATCAAAACACCAAATGTATTAAACAAAGAAAGAATATTAAAAGCAGTAAGAGAAAAAGGCCAAGTAACATATAAAGGAAGACCTATCTGAATCATATCAGACTTCTCTCCAGAGACTGAAAGCCAGAAGATCCTGGGCAGATCTCATGCAGACACTAAGAGAACACAAATGCCAGCCTCGACTACTATACCCAGCAAAACTCCCAATCACCATAGATGGAGAGACCAAGATATTCCATGATAAAACCAAATTTATACAGTATCTTTCCACAAATCCAGCCCTGCAAAGGATAATAGGTGGAAACCACCAATACAAGGAGAGAAACTACACCTTGAAAAAAAAGAGATAGTAACCTTCTTGCATCAAACCCAAAAGTAGATAACCACTCAAACATAAAGATAGCGTCAAGAATAGCAGGTGGCAATAATCACTATTCTTTAATCTCTCATAATATCAATGGTCTCAACTCCCCAATAAAAGACATAAACTAACAGACTGGATACTTAAACAGGACCCAGCATTTTGTTGCGTGCAGGAATCGCACCTCAGTGTCAAAGACAAACCCTACCTCAGAGTAAAAGGCTGGAAAACAATTTTACAAGCAAATGGTCCCAGGAAACGAGCTGGAGTAGCCATCCTAATATCAGATAAAATTGACTTTCAACCTAAAGTCATCAAAAAAGACACAGAAGGACACTGCATACTGGTCAAAAGAAAAATCCACCAAGAAGAACTCTCAATTCTGAATATCTATGCTCCAAATGCAAGGGCACCCTCATTCGTAAAAGAAACTTTACTAAAGCTCAAAGCACACACAGAACCTCACATAATAATAGTGGGTGACTTCAACACCCCACTCTCTGAAATGGATCGTTCAGGAAAGCTGAAACTAAATAGGAACACAGTGAAACTAATTGAAGCCTTGGACCAAATGGAACTAACAGATATATATATAGAACATTTCATCCTGAAGCAAAAAAATATACCTTCTTCTCAGTACCTCATGGTACCTTCTCCAAAACTGACCATATAATTGGTCACAAAACAGACCTCAACAGATATAAGAAGATCGAACTAATCCCATGCCTCCTGTCAGATCACTATGGAATAAGGGTGGTCTTCAATAACAACAACAAAAAAAAAAAAAACAGAAAGCCCACATACACATGGTAGCTGAACAATGCTCTACTCAATGATAGCTTGATCAAGGAGGAAATAAAAAAAGAAATCAAAAACTTTTTAAACTTTAATGAAAATGAAGGCACAACATACCCTAATTTATGGGACACAATAAAAGCAGTGCTAAGAGGAAAATTCATAGCCCTGAGTGCCGCCAAAAAGAAACGGGAGAGAGCATACACTAGCAGCTTAATGCCACACCTGAATGCCCTGGAACAAAAAGAAGCAAATACACCAAAGAGGAGTAGAAGGCAGGAAATCATCAAACTCAGGGCTGAAATCAATCAAGTAGAAACAAATAAAACCATACAAAGAATCAACAAAAGGAGGAGTTGGTTCTTTGAGAAAATCAACAAGATAGATAAGCCCTTAGCCAGACTAGCCAGAGGGCACAGAGACAGTATCCAAATTAACAAAATCAGAAACAAAAAGGGAGAGATAACAACAGAAACTGAGGAAATTCAAAAAAATCATCAGATCCTACTCCAAAAGCCTGTATTCAACACAACTAGAAAATCTGAAGGAAATGGACAATTTCCTAGACAGATACCAAATACCAAAATTAAATCAGGATCAAATAGACCATCTAAACCATCCTATAACCCCTGAAGAAATAGAAGTCGTCATTGGAAGTCTTCCAACCAAAAAAAGCACAGGTCCAGATGGTTTTAGTGCAGAATTCTATCAGACCTTCAAAGAAGACTAACACCAATACTCTTCAAACTGTTCCACAAAATAGAAACAGAAGGAACACTACCCAATTCGTTCTATGAAGCCACAATTACACTGATACCAAAAGAACACAAAGACTTAACAAAGAAAGAGAACTTCAAACCAATTTCCCTTATGAATATTAATGCAAAAATTCAATAAAATTCTTGCCAACCGAATCCAAGAACACATCAAAACGATCATTCACCATGATCAAGTAGGCTTCATCGCAGGGATGCAGGGATGGTTCAATATTCGGAAATCCATCAATGTAACACACTACATGAACAAACTCAGAGAAAAAAACCACATGGTCATTTCATTAGATGTTGAAAAAGCATGTGACAAAATTCTACATCCTTTCATGTCTTGGAAAGATCAGGAATTCAAGCTCCATATCTAAACATAGTAAAAGCAATATACAGCAATCCAGTAGCCAACATCAAACTAAATGGAGAGAAACTTGAAGCAATCTCACTAAAATCAGGGACAATACAAGGCTGCCTTCTCTCTCCATATCTATTCAATATAGTACTTGAAGTTCTAGCTAGAGCAATTAAACAACAAAAGGAGGTCAAAGGCATACAAATTGGAAAGGAAGAAATCAAACTATCACTATTTGCAGATGATGATAGTATATACTTAAGCGACCCAAAAAAACTCCACCAGAGAACTCCTACATCTGATAAACAACTTCAGGATAGTGATCGGATATAAAATCAACTCAAACAAATCAGCAACCTTCCTATACTCAAAGGATAAACAGGCTGAGTAAGAAATTAGGGAAACAACACCCTTCATAATAGTCACAAACAATATAAAGTATCTTGGTATTAATCTAACCAAACAAGTGAAAGATATATATATAATAACAAGAATCTTAAGTTTCTGAAGAAAGAAATCAAAGAAGACCTCAGAAGGTGGAAAGATCTCCCATGCTTGTGGATTGGGATTAATATAGTAAAAATGGCCATCTTGCCAAAAGCAATATACAGATTCAATGCAATCCTTGTCAAAATTCCAACTCAATTCTTCATAGAGTTAGAAAGAGCAATTCAAAAATTCATCTGGAATAATAAAAAAACCCAGGATAGCTAAAATTATTCTCAACAATAAAAGAACTTCTGGGGGAATCAGTATCCCGGACCTCAAGCAGTACTACAGAGCAATAGTGTTAAAAACTGCATGGTATTGGTACAGTGACAGGCGGGTAGATCAATGGCAGAGAATTGAAGACCCAGAAATGAACCCACACATTGATAGTCTCTTGAGCTTTGGCAAAGGAGCTAAATCCATCCAGTGGAAAAAGGATAGCCTTTTCAGCAAATGGTGCTGGTTCTATTGGTGGTTAGCATGAAGAAGAATGCAAATTGATCCATTCTTATCTCCTTGTACAATGTTCAAGTCCAAGTGGATCAAGGACCTCCACATAAAACCAGATACACTAAAACTAATAGATAAAAAAAGTGGGGAAGAGCCTCGAGTACATGAGTACAGGGAAAAATTTCCTGAACAGAACACCAATAGCTTGTGCTCTAAGATCAAGAATTGACAAATGGGTTCTCATAAAATTACAAAGTTTCTGTAAGGCAAAGGACACTGTCAGTAGGACAAAACCGCAACCAACAAATTGGGAAAAGATCTTTACCAACCCTACATCCAACAGAGGGCTAATATCCAATATATATACAAAGATCTCAAGAAGTTAGACTCCAGAGAACTAAATAATCCTAAATAAAGAATTTTCACCTGAGGAATATTGAATGGCTGAGAAGCACCAAAAGAAATGTTCAACATCCTTAGTCATCAGGGAAATGCAAATCAAAACAACCCTGAGATTTCACCTCACACCAGTCAGAATGGCTAAGATCAAAAACTCAGGAAACAGCAGGTGCTGGTGAGCATGTGGAAAAAAAGGAACTCTCCTCCATTGCTGGTGGGATTGCAAGCTGGTAAAAACCACTCTGGAAATTAGTTTGGCAGTTCCTTGGAAAAACAGGACATAGCACTACAGGAGAACCCTGCTATACCATCCCTGGTCATATACCCAGAGGATTCTCCACCATGTAATAAGGACACATGCTCCACTATGTTCATAGCAGCCTTACTTATAATATCCAGAAGCTGGAAAGAACCCAGATGTCCCTCAACAAAGGAATGGATACAGAAAATGTGATATATTTACACAGTGGAATAGTACTCAGTTATTAAAAACAATGAATTCATGAAATTCTTAAGCAAGTGGATGGATCTAGAAAATATCATCCTGAGTGAGGTAACCCAATCATGAAAGTACACACATGGTATTCACTCACTGATAAGTGGATATTAGCCCAGAAGCTTGGAATACCCAAGATACAATTCACAGATCAAATGAAGCTCAAGAAGAAGGAAGAACAAAGTATGGATACTCTGGTCCTTCTTAGATGGGAGGACATACAGAGACAAAGTGTGGAGCAAAGACTAAGGGAAAGACCATTCAGAGACTGCTCCACCTAGGGACCTATCCCATGTACAGTTACAAAACCCAGACACTATTGTGGATGCCAACAAGTGCTTGCTGACCAGAGCCTGATATAGCTGTCATCTGGGAGGTCCTGCCAGTGCATGGCAAATACAGACAGGGACACTCTCAGTCAACCATTGAACTGAGTACAGGGTCCCCAATGGAGGAGCTAGAGAAAGAACCCAAGGAGCTGAAGGGGTTTGCAGTGCCATAGGAGGAACAATATGAGTCACCCCATACCCCCAGCCCAGAGCTCCCAGGGTCTAAACCATCAACCAAAGAGTACACATGGAGGGACCCATGGCTCAGATTCATATGCAGCAGGGATGGACTTGTTGGACATCAAAGGGAGGAGAGGCCCTTGGTCCTGAGAAGACTAGATGCCCCATTATAGGAGAATGCCAGGACAGGGAAGAGGGAGTGGGTGGATTGGTGAGCAGGGGGAGGGGGGATGAGTTAGGGGATTTTCAGGGGGGGGGGAGGACCAGGAAAGGGGACATTTGAAATGTAAATAAAGAATATATCTAATAAAAAATCTAAAAACAAAAAACAGCAAAAAAAAAAACTAGGAATTTGTGATGGACTCTTGAGGGTCTTTTAAATTCAAAAATGTGTCACCGAGAAATAGGATAAATTTCCTGCCCAACTACATCAACACTGAGTTTCCACGAAAAAGCAATTGGTAAACATGTAAGTTACAGTAAGATAGAAAACAAGACCATTTTCTTCCTTATAAATGTAGCATATGAAATACAGTAAAGACCGGCACAGTAATTCACTTCCAAAGAAACAGAAATGAAAGATTTCAATTCTCATTAGAAAACAATAAATAATAATAAATCTGTCATAATCTTCTATGGCTATCATTATAAATTACCACAAACCCAGAATCCTAAAATAACGCATTTTATTCTACACTTCTGTGGTGGGCAGTCAGGAGCGATCTGGCTGGTGCCAGTGAAGGTGCTGGCCCTCTTGGAAGCTCAATGAAAGTCACTCCTTTGCCATTTCCAGCCTCTGTAGGCTACAAGAGATCCCAGCTCAGAGCCCGTTCCTCCATCTCCAAAGCTGGAAACCATCAGTCAGATCCACCTCACATTGCTCTGCCTCCCTCCTTCATCTTTGCTTTTGCTCCACTTTTTTTTTTTTAATTTAATTTTATTTTATTTTTTTAATTTACATTCCAAATCACTTCCCCTTTCCCGTTTCCTCCCTCCCCGAAAGTCCCATAAGCCACTTTTAAGGACCACTATGAGTAAGCAGGTTCTGCCCAGGTGATCTACGATGATTCCCCCCGTTTTCAAGTCAGCTGATCAGCAAATCTCAATTCTGTTCATAACGTTTGTTTGCCTTCACCATGGAACCTGATAGACTCATCAGTTCTGAGGACTGTGATGGTAACATCAACAGTGCCATTAGTGTGCCCACATTATCCAAGATTCATTCTTAAGTACTTAATATCAATGTATGAGTCCAAGCATCTTACAGAAACTCACACATACTGTCCATCTTCTTCCTAAGATTTAAAATCAAGGCTGTTGGGTATTTACAACATTGCATGCTATAAAACAAATGTATTTTTGTGTTATTTAACAGGTACGATTAATAGTTATTTGATCTAAATGGTCCATGTTTATCTTGGACAATAAATATTATCTCTAATGCCAAACCCTTAACTGACTGCAAGAAAACCATAGTATCAATGTTCATTTCAGTAAGTCATATTAGAATATCCTCCCACACTCCTGTGACCTACCCTACCATTTAAATCTCTTGCATCTGGAACTTCTTGTATTTCTAAATTGACAAGTGTCTGGCGCATGAATATGCAGCACCTTATAGTGGTGATTTGGAAAGGGAAGCTTTGCATCATGTGATGGGGATCTGAAGTGTAAAGATGGACTGTCCTCTATTCATGCCTGTTACATATAAATATGCTGTGGTCTATCCGTAGGATTTGGAGCAGGATAGAAAGTCATTTTCAATGTTCTCTATATATCCTAAATATAGAGATTATAGAAATTTACATATAAAATATATAAAGAGAAATATATATATATATATATATTCTAAAAACCCCTTATTGCATTACAGTGACAACTAAAAACCAGTTATAAGAAGGCAAAATAAGTTAATAAAGCAAAATAAGTGTAAGTTAAAGTAGTGATAAGAATGAAATAAACCACCAAGCATTTCTACAGACCATGTCACAAAGTACTTTTATGTGCTTTTTCTTATCTATCATAGCATCTCTTTTGTCCAACTGAATTATGTTTCTTCATCTTTAAAATGTATCAACTAAATTATAAAAAAGAAAGCTAAGATATAAAATTCTGCATAAAATTAGCTGTAAAACTGAACTTGATCTCTGACTCAGCTCATGATGGTTAACTCTTTACAGGCAGGCAGCTCAGGGAGAAAACTGTAATAAGAATTCTGGAACTTTGGTTTTCTTTAAAAAAAAAAAAGAAACAGAATATGTTTTTGTTTTAATCCCCGTTGTGGGGACATGGGTCTACTTCACAGCAGCTGACTATGATTTGCCTTGTGCTCTAGGAGAAGCGTGGTTTTGCCAACTGCAGGTAGTTTCAGTGATTGTGTGATGTTTAGAATTCTGGAAACTTTTCAGAGGTTTATGAATGCTAGGGCCCCAAGAGGCACAGTTGGTGGTTGGTGGTCATTGGGGGGCAGGTAGGTTGTTTGTGGTTTGTTAATAATTGTGTTCAAAGAAGAAACCAAAGGAAAGAAATAAGGTTTAATGATCTCTATCTCTCTATCTTCCCTTTATCATTCTTTATAAAGGCTGAGGAAAAGAAGAACCCACAAACTAGAAAAGACTGGCAACAGGCGAAGGCAACAATATAGAATTTCATTGGGTGAGTTAAATAAGCACAGTGGCATCTTCTTAAGATGAATGCAAAAGAAATGACTCCATGTTGTGACCCAGAGAAGGTTACAAAGACAGCAAGTATGTATCAGAGTACCTATGCCATAGTAACATTGTTGTACTTATAAGAGTACCTAGTCATAGTGACATTGTTGTATGTACCAGAGTACCTAAATCATAGTAACATTGTTGGAGTAGAGTGGGGAATAAAAGCTGCAACTGTAATGTTTTAGCTGGAAATACACTGTTTTGATACCTTTTACATAGACTTGTCTTTTATATGAATGGAAACTTGATGAGAGTCAGACACTAAGCTATATTGCAGTACAGGATCTTGAAGCATTCTTTACCCAGAAGGAATTCGATAAACTATTTCATTGGTGAATGGTGTGTGTGTGTGTGTGTGTGTGTGTGTGTGTGTGTGTGCTGCATGTATGTGTGTGATAACACTTGTGAGTGCATGAGACTTGAAGTCAGTAGACTGCATCTGAACCCACATTCACTCAATAACTTCAGGTAAGTTGATCTGCCTTGTGAGTCATTTGAAAAACAGTGACAGTCATAAAAGCCCACTCCAGAACTTGCAGTGAGTCAGTACTTGTAAAACCACAGCAGAATGCCTGCTCAGTCATATGCACTCAGTAAATGTTTTCATGACTGAAACCCACTGAAATTTCAAGTTTGGCAAAACCTAGTAGTTATTTGCCGAGAGCTGCAGACCTGAGGAGAGAACATTGATTGCTTCTCCAGAATAATGTGCAATAATAAAAGGAGATTTTCTTGAGACCAAACATATATCTTTAAAACAAACTTTTAATGTAACCCACATACCATCTGGAAGATAGCAAATACAAGAAAAACAAAGAACAAGGTGAGATGTGCAGTAGGATGGCATCAGTGCACATGAGGCCACACAGCATCAGCATCTAACACAAAGTCACTGACTGAGAAAACTCTTGACTTGTCATGGTTTACAAAAAAAGAGCAAAGAGCATGTTTGGCTCATCACACAAGAGACATTCAAAAGGAGAGCAGAATGGTTTTCTTTGATCCTGGAATCAATCATAACTGTCAGAAACACATTGCTTTATTAATGTCCAATTGGTTTTCCGATGTAAAGTTGGTCTTAGATTTTTAGTTTTCCAATGTACATTCTTAGATTGTTCCAGTACATAGACAAAATGAATGTGATAACAGAAGTTCATTAAAATGAGAATATAAAGATTAGTGATTTCTTTAAAGGAAAATGATGCAAACTAAATGATTTTTAATCATATTCAGGGTGATATTTATGAGAGAAAGGTAGAGCCAAGAGTTTGAAGTTTTTCTTATCCAAAAGAAGCAAAATAATAATAACCACAAAGAAAGTATTAATTTGGGAGGTAGTGCCCACATAAATTAATAAATTACCCCCAATAATACCCTTTTGTGTGTTTGATATTTCTAGAAGCCAACTGGTAGAAACTGAAAATCTTTAAGCAATGCCTTGTTCCAGTCTTCAATGTTAGCTCCTCCCACGGAGCAGAGATGGTGATTCAGATAGGCTGGGTTTCTCCCTTACATCCTTCAGTGTCTAGGGTGAACACCACTGGCCTGGAAGACTCCCCCACTGGACTATCATCTCCCTGTCGCCTGTGACCTTCTTTAGTTTCCTCGGGGGGAGAGTGTGTTTGGCAGTCCTGTTCAGAACTACTCCAGACGTAGCCAGGTAGAGTCACATGGCTGTCGATCTGTCTGCAGGCATTCTTGGTGGGTTTGCCAGAGATGAGCACCAGGCGCGTGCTTGCCCCCATCTGTGACTGGCTGCTGGTGCTGTGAGTGACAGTGGTGATCACTGAGCCGTACCTGTGGCCGCCACAAGGCGGCGCCCTTTTCCAGTCGATTGACAGATTCCATCGACTCCAGGTCTTCTTCACCTCAGCCTGCACCTACAGCGCAAGAAACAGGCATCCTATTAGAAACCAAAAAGGTGTCCCGCACCCGTGTCATGAAGAGCTTTGCTTAGGTTTCAGTGATAATGAGAGTAGCCACTGATTGGGGTCCTTCTCGGTGCCAGGGTCTCTACAGATCTGTGTGTTCCATACACCTGAAAAGCCTTTCCCAATTAGTGTTACTTTTAGTATTTAAATGAGAACTGAAGTGCCCCTGATACAAATAACTGTCTTATCAAAAGGAAGAAAGAGAATTCTGGGTTTGAGGAGAAATAAGAGATAAACAGTGGCAGTAGGGAGCACAGGACTCTGCATGTGACGCTTCCATCTAAACCTTGTCCTAATGATGCCTGCAGCACAAAGTCTTTCTGTACAGCCTGGGAATAACCTCAGCCCTCCTAAAACCGTTCGTATGAGAAAGCTTAAAGCTGCTGGGAAATTCTGCTGTTGGTTCTCGCAAGCATACCTGATAAAATCTTCCACCTCCTTTCTTCAAACATTTACTGCAAAGGACCCACAAATTCTCCTGATACTCAGAACTCCCTCTCCTCCCCCTCCCCCTCCCCCTCCTCCCCTCCCCTCTCTCTCTGTCTTCCCTCCACTCTCTTTCTCCCTACCCCGCCCCTCAGTGTTGTAGATATCAAGAGGCTGGGGTCTCTGCTTTCCTGTCTCTGTGCAAGGGTGAAGCCTTAACTGAGCCAACACCGACAGCTAACCATGACCCCTGAACCCCAAAGAGCTTTCTATTTTTTTTTTCAGAGACAGGGCTTCTGTGGGTAGCCCTGGCTGCCCTGGCTCACTCTGTAGACCAGGCTGGCCTCGAATTCAGAAATCCACCTGCCTCTACCTCCCAAGTGCTGGGACTAAAGGTGTGTACCACCACTGACCGGCACAAACAGTTCTTGTCTGTGCTTTTCTGTGTCTGATTCTGAGCCCCAAAACACCAACCTCCCAAATTCTCCCTTTAAAATTCTCTCTGCCAGGATGAGAGCAAGAGATCAGCCCTTTGCCCCAACTCTCAGTAGCTACTGAATGAACTCTGACACCAGCCAAGGCAGAGGAATGTTAAGGAAGGTACTTGGAATGAACGTGCCCTGGTATGCTATCAACCTGTGTGAGCAAACAGGAGGAAGAAAAATAAAGAAAGAAGAGTGAGAGATAGGAAAGCAGGCACTGTAGCCGCAGTCTGACTAGAGGGGATCTGAACTCCGTGCCTGCTACCAAAGTGCCCTGTGGACTGACTCTTCCCTGAGAGCAACAGGGGAAGCAAAGACCCAGGGAAGCAAAAGCTTGTAAGTTGGTGTCACCTGAAGGAATAAATAAATAATAGATAAATAAATAAACCTCCGACACACTTAGCCCTGCTGCAAATTAAGGTAAAAACAGGACATTGTTATGTTGCCATTCAAGCTACTTATGCAGGGACCAACATCCCACAGAATCCAGTGCGCTTGGAAGCATCTGGTGGTCCACTGCAGTAACAAGCATCTTTGTCCTCCTGGGACTTGGAGCAAGTTGGAAGTTTGAGAAAAAAAAAAGAAAAACTCTGCAATAGGAGGACACGCTGAGAGCTCTAGGGTCACGTACATCATCCACACGATGATGTAATGTGTAGTTCCTTCTCTCTGGAGACTTCCAAATGGATTGAGATGACCCCATCCTCAGCTTGTAGTGTAAAACTTACTGC
The DNA here is from genome assembly GCA_036184795.1 of Tokudaia tokunoshimensis. Taxonomy (NCBI): domain Eukaryota; kingdom Metazoa; phylum Chordata; class Mammalia; order Rodentia; family Muridae; genus Tokudaia; species Tokudaia tokunoshimensis. Next base: position 68,209,235 of record BTHU01000016.1, on the reverse strand, counting down.
TTTGATTGAATTTAACTTATTTTCATTTTGATTCATCCTAAGGAATGTTATTGACTATTTATAGAACTTGGTGAAGACCAGTTTTCGTATTAAGCTGAACTGGTTTAGAATTAACTAAAATAAGAAGCGCCCTACCCATTGGGAAAGGGCTCAGGGTTATGAGTTCAGTTTCTTGCTCTTAGAGATGTGAGCCCTTGCTTCTGCCTTCTATCACAGGACGATATAATAAGAAGACTCTGGTCCCATATGGCCTCCTTGACATTAGACAGCCCCGCTTTGAGAACTGTAAGGAACAGACCTCTACTCTTTATAAATCACTAAGTTTCTGGTGGTCGGTTATAAAGGCACAAAATGGGTTAGAACAAACGTTAACATGGAGCATCCCTTCAGAGGCACCTGGCATCTTCACCCTTACCTCTCCATTGCAGTAGCAATAGACAATGGACACAAAGAATCCCTGGAAGAAAAAAAGAGGATGTGAGCCGGGCAGGTGGCAGTTCATGAACCCACAGCAGGAAAAGCACAAGAATTGTGTCAAAATTCACCAGCTGGCTTCTGAAGATTTCCTCCAAAAGTCACACAAATTATTTTCTCCTGGTATTTCCCAATGTTTGCATTTATATTACATTTATTTGTGAGCTTCCTTTGGTTTAAAGTCAAACCAAACAAATAACTGAGAAAACTAATTGGAGGTGCACAAAGAACCATTTCCTATTATGCAGTTTTGTGAATATTGCTGCTCAAAAAATTCACAAGAACTCATCCTCTGCTTGGTAAATAGGTTTGTATACCTTAAATGCAAGAAGCTACCAACATAGAATACTCTATGGTAAGAACACAAAGAGTCTTCTCCATGACTATGAAATATCTATTGAGCTTAAACACTGTGCGAAGAGTGACTGATTCAGCATGATAGGGGTGGGAACGTAAACAAGACAGTTCTGGAAGGGACGAAACCAGGATAAAATATAAGCCAACAACCACATGAGAAATACAAGGTAATGAGAGTCTTACAGGTAAAAATCAATGTTACAGGGAACAATTGGGCAGGTGTATTACATCAGAAACTCAGCCAAGGCTTCTCTCTGTGGTGACATTTAAGCTGATCAGAGTGACAAGAACAAGATGCCAACTGGATGAAGATGAGGAAGATAGGGGGGGTGTCATTCAGGGACAAAAAAGCAGAGTGTGACACCCCAACCCCCAGCCCCAAGCACAAGTGCTGAAGCCCTGTCCCATGAGCTCAGTGGGAGACCTGATTAGTGTTGACAGGCTCCAGTCCATGCACGGCTATGCATGGAGGAAAACAACACTCACTTGATACTGTGTACCAGGAAACATTTGGATAATTCTGGCAAGTAAGTAATACCACCAAATGTAATAGTTTCAATTGTTCAGGCTGTTGTGAACTGATGTTCCCTGTGTTATAGATGCTGCAGCCTTATTAGAACTTTGTGGCTATGGAGAGTTGGAATGTTGCTGATTAAGAGCCCAGACCATCTCAGGCTATCTTCAGCTCCCTGAAGAGTCACTTGTTGCCCACCTTGTAGCAGACCTACATCATCTTAACCATCAGGCAAAACCTCCAGAATGTACTGATTTAGCAAACCACTAGCTCCTATGGACCAAGAGCTAAGAACAGCATCAGGTTTCATCTGAAATCCATAGTGGAGAGTTTTTGGTCTTCGTCATAACTCACCTACCTGATGTCTCCACCAACATATTTGATGTGCTTTATGACTTCCTTCAGTTCTTTGATTTAAAAAAAAAAACTCACATAATCACTTCCATGAGGGTAATTTCAATCCCTGCTCTCAGGCCACAGCCCCTAATATTTGTCTCAAACTCAATTGCTCCCTCCGGAGTCCTAGAATCAAGGCTGGGGGAAGGAGGCAGAATGAAGACTGGTCCATCTGAGAGGTTACAGACACCCTCTTCACACTGAAGAGGGTGGTGGCAGCCTCTTCTTCTGTTTACCTTACTTTCCTGTCTCTCTTTGTCCTGCCTTTGTCTTCTTTTAACTTCATTTATTTTTCCATGCACACGTACACCAAATGACTGACGCTGCTCTGCAACGTGGTGTGCTCTTCAACAATGCCCCTTCTTATCTCGCTACCCAGGCTCATCCCTCTGTCAAACAGAGCCATTCTGGTTCTTTCTGAGTCAGAGAATTAACCTGACCCCTAGGAAGGAACACAAGAGCCAGAAAACAGTGCCCTCAGAAGACAGGCACACCAAGTCAAAGAGAAGGGCAGAGAAAAGGGTCAAGGACATGAGAAAAATATAATCACAAGCCCCAAGCCAGAGGCGCTGCTGCTCACCTGGAAGGAGTTGAAGAAGAGCTCACAGTGCATGCGGATCTCCCACCAGAGCCCCGAGAAGGAGTGCGGCTGGCAGATGAACACGATGTAATGCACGCCAAATACCAGCACCAGGACCAGCGTTGACTTAGCCAGCTTCCTGGAAGAGAGCACAGGTCTTCTGTTAACTGATCTCAGAAGCCTTCAGGAGAAACATCTTGCTGGAGAAATGAGCATTAGTGACACTTGGAGGACCTGACTCAGCTGCTGCTGGGCTGTCTAGCCTCCTTCCTCCATGTTTGTGGGTGTTTTCAATGGATACATTGAGCTGTGTGTGTGTGTGTGTGTGTGTATGTGTGTGTGTGTGTGTTGTATATTTGTGTCTTAGTCAGGGTTTCTATTCCTGCACAAACGTCATGACCAAGAAGCAAGTTGGGGAGGAAAGGGTTTCTTCAGTTTATACTTCCACATTGCTGTTCATCACCAAAGGAAGTCAGAACTGGAACTCAAGCAGGTCAGGAAGCAGGAACTGATGCAGAGGCCATGGAGGGATGCTACTTACTGGCTTGCTTCCCCTGACTTGCTCAACTTGCTTTCTTGTAGAACCCAAGAGCACCAGCCCAAGGATAGCACCACCCACAATGTGCCCTCCTACCCCTGATCACTAATTGAGAAAATTCCTTACAGCTGGATCTCATGGAGGCATTTCCTCACCTGAAGCTCCTTCCTCTGTGTCAAGTTGACACAAAACTAGCCAGTACAGTGTGTGATTGTGTGTATATGTGAATATTTGTGGTGTGTTGTGTGTGTGTGTGTATATGCCTGTGTGTGTGTAGTGTGATGTGTGGGTGTGTATGTGTGCATATATGAATGTATGTGTGTATTGTGTATGTGTGTGTGATTTGTGTGTATGTGTGCATGTATAAATGCATGTGTGTATTGTATATGTGTGTGTTTGTGGTGTGTGTGCATACCTAAGTATGTGCATTTGTGCATGTGTGGTATCGTGTGTGTGTATGTGTGTGTGTGTGTGTGTGTGTGTGTGTGTGTGTGTATGGATGGATGGATGGTGTGGGGGTGTATATGTGTAGGAAGTTGCTGCAGTGAGCAAGTGAGCTTCCTGGAGATGGTCCATCATTTTGCACAGCTGTGATGGACGTACCATGGAGAGGCACAGCCCTGGGGAGCTCATCCCTGGACTGCCTCTTGCTGCTGCTGCCTCTTCTCATGCTTTTCATTGATATATTCCTCCTGTATCTAACACGGTATGAATGGGTGTGGAATGACCCCAGTGGCCTGTAGTCTGGTATGATTGTTTCATGGGAACTAGCCCAATCTATTGGGCAATTTTTCTGAAGATCAATAAGAAGATGAACATTCATAGATAATACTGTTTATATGAATTAATGATTTTACAGAATTTCCGATTTGATTTAAATAGTTTTAGGAAGTTAGGGGAGTTGATGAGGAAGGCTCAGGAGATAGCATAGGTGGTTTGCCAGGAAGATGCCGCACAGACAGAACAAAGAGCAGACTGTGCCCCCTTTGTAGAGCAGTGAGAGCTGCATAGGCTTGGGAAGGAGCAGAGTGGGCGCTCGTGCATTACAGGTACAGAATTGTGCTTGTGGAGAGGAAAACAGGCTGAGACAGGTTAGCGATCAAAGAAAACATCCACTCTAGGTTGAGTTTGAGTTCCTTGATCTTGTTATCTATCTAGGTGTGTGCTCACAGTTTTCTGTGTGCACCATGAAAAGACAGGGTTATGAACGAAGAGTGAATGATCCTATTGTAAGAATAAGAATAGAGAACAGATGATTAGCCAGATTAGCTGAATAAGGTTTCAAAAAATAAGACATAAAATAAGTGACTTGTATCTTGGTAAATACAAACCATCATAAGCTATCATAAGAGAAAATTAGCTACAATAGACTTGGCTTGGCTGAAACTTTGTCAACCAATGACAAGAGAATTATTAACTTGGGGTTAGGATGAATTTGTGGAAAGATGAGAAATGCTCAGTTTGGTGTGGCTTTCAAAAAAATAATATATAATTAGTCATCATGTAGTAATTTCCCTTTGTGTAATGATTTTAATCTATTTTTGAAGAATATGTTTTTGTAGTGATTGTTTTGGGAGAATATGGAATTTGTAGCTATGAGTGATTTTTTTGGAGAACTTGTAACTTGTGGCTATGGGTAATTACTTTTGGAGAATATGTATTTTGGGGGCTATGTGGCTATGAGTGATCTTTTTTATTATAGAGAGCATTTTATCTTAGGTGGTATAAAAAGGATAAGAGAAAAATAAGATATGAAAATTTTGAGCATGCTTCAATAATAAAACATGCATGTGCATTGTTACACATGTGTATGTGTTGTGTATTATGTATGGTCTGTGTAATACATGTACATGAGTGTGCAGGTGCACAGGGCCTGACACTAATATGCACAAACCCAAGAAGGATATTTAGTGTTTTCCTCTATTTCTCTCTACCTCGTTTTTTGAGGCAGTCTCCCACTGACCCTGAAGCTCACCATTACAGCAGAGCTGGCTGACCAGTGAGTTCTCATCACCTGCCTGTGTCCACTCCCTACTGCTGTGGTTACAGCTATGTGCAGCCACACCCAGCTCTACCCAAGTGCTGGGGACTCAAGCTTGGTTCCTCACACTTGCAGAGCAAGTGTTCCTCTCCACTGAGTGGTATCCTCCCCACACCCCTCCCGGGCTGCTTCTTGTCACTATATAAAAAGTCAGGTCATTGATTCTCACTTCTCATAAGCAATATCTCCTAAGTCTCTCTAATCTCACGGCTCCTTGATGATAGGATGCTGTTTTTATAAGGTCATTAAGTGGCCTTTGTCACTATCCTAAGTCACCTTTAACTTCTGTGTTTGAGACTTGCTGAAGCATTTCTACCATTTTATGCCTGAGGCTCAGGGAACATTAGGGAAGAGGGGATGGAAGACTATAAGAACTGATCCAGAAGTCTGCTGCAAGACTGTGCTTTCTGTATATGACAGGGAAGCCACACCCATGAAGCCTCAACAATATGGCTGCCTAAACAAGACCTGAACAAATCCAAAACCAGTTAACATCCCAACATGAATGGGGAGAAATCCCATAAGACCCCATCCCTGGGTAAAGAGCTATGGGCAGCTGATGACTGCTGAGAGAGAAAATCAGTCTTCCCCAGGGATGAGCCTTCTGATGTTATCCAATACCAAGCAGTCAACCCTAAAAACACATGCATGTGGGCAATAGTAAACAGATTCAGCAGGCTATGTTTATATATTTATTCTTCTATGTGCAATAAGAATTAAGAAATATTGATGATTAATATTAATTCATAAATATTAATTAATAATAGCAATTAAAAAGAGTTTGCTCTCATTGAATTTAAGATGGAGTGGGAGGAGCATAGGAAGGAGAAGGGGAGAATGATGTAAATGTGGTACCTACATATGAAAATTTTAATTTAATTTTTAAAAATCAACTACTCTTGGAGATACTTCACAATTCCTTATGAGCTAATATGGTCAGTCCTTCCTCTTGTTCTGAAAATTTGCTGTCAAATAGTTAATTTCAAACTACCTGCAGTTCTATTTAATTCCATCATCTATCTATCTGTCTATCTGTCTGTCTGTCTGACTGTCTGTCTGTCTATCTATCTATCTATCTATCTATCTATCTATCTATCTATCTATCTATCTATCTTGATTTTGAGAAAGGGTCTCATTGTGTATCCCTGGCTGGTCTGCACCTCACTATGTAGAGCAGACTCATCTAAAACTCACAGGGACCTTGCCTCCTGTCTCTGCCTCTGCCTCAATGCTGCAAAGAAAGGTATGAGATATCCCCGCCTTGTCCTAGCCTCACACTAATGCTCTTGTACATTTGAAGCAATCCTGGGTTTTCCAATGTGATGGTGATGTTCAGCTTTAGGTGTCAGTTTGCCTAGGGATGGTATTTTTAAATACTGGTAAGGCATTCTTTTTGATGTGTCTGTGAAGGTGTCTCCAAAGGAGATGGGTACATGAGTAGCTGGGCTCAATATGGAAGGTCTACCTTCGGTGGGTCAGGTCCCACCAACCACCTAGGGCTCAATACTTAGTATTCAGCAGGACACGTACAGGCAGGCTTATGAGTGTTGCTGTCTTGAATGAAATGTACTAATGTGAAATTCTAAGACTGAAGGAACTGTAGACAAGACACATGGTAAGGACAAAGAACAGTGGATCAAAGCCTACAGGCTATGGGGAAATGGTGAACAAAGGGCAGGTAGCTGAACAGCATCAAGGAAGCAGACCCTCTAACAGAGACAGAAAGCAGAGGAAAGGTTTGTGTGCTTTTCCTCTTCTGCAGCTGGAGCACTGCTCACCCGCCTTCAGTCTTCCAGACTCTGCAGCCTTGGACCTGCGACTTGCACCTGTAGGCTGCTGAGCTGTTGGTTATCCTTCTGGGGCGGAGGGCTACACCATTTGTTTCCTTAGTTGTAAGACTTAGGACTTAAACGGAGACCTGGAACTTTGGCTTGTTGAAGGCTTGCCACAGTCCTTCTCAGCCTCTAGAGCCATAGGAACAATTTGAGCAAGTGCTGTCCATCTACCTGTAACTACCTAACTACTCAAAAATCTATCTGCCTGCACACTTGTGCACATCTTGTCAACCCTACTAATTCTTCTGAGAGAACCCTGTCCAGTACAAGCAGGCTCAGTCTAAAATGGCCCCCAACTAATCCTACCTCCTGCTAGTAAGCCCTTGTCAGTTCTTTCCCTGAGTAAGGAAATTTCTTCTAGTAGATTATGACAATGGTGATAGAATGCTGCTTCTGTGTCAGTGTTGCCTAAGATTCTAACTGCCATCTTCCTAGCCTTCTATAGTAAGGCAAGCTCCCATGCTGTGAGCTAGTCTACTAAAAGTCTCCTTTGGCAAGAAACAGTAGTATCTAGACATCAGCTGATACGCACCCAAATCTACCAGTAGTCACACGGACACAGATATATCTGCCCCAGCCCAACTTCTCATGAACCCACCACCCTGACTGGTGTTTCAGTTGCAGCCTCATGATAGCCAGAAGCAGATGGTTGGCACCCTGATTTCTGACCTACAGATAATGAAATGGAAAATGCGGTGTTGAAAGTCACTAAGCCATTCCTTCTGTCACCAGGATACCAAGTGCACTATCTTCCAGTTTGGGGTGACTTTTGCTTTAATTATACTTCTGACCAAAGAAATGACCAGATATGGCCTACTTCTTCCCCATTTTCCAAAGTCTCCCTTTGTGAATAATTTACATTAAGAATCTTGAACAACGTAGTCTTCTGTCCTTCCCAGTCTCTCCTCTAGATACATTACTTATTTATTATTTTTCTTCTTGGAAACAAGCTGTGTGGGTGAGCCAAGATCTCGCTAGCTAAGACTAAAGAGAACTAGATTCAGAATCTAACCTTGATGTTCAATACTTATGGAATTCTGATTCATTTATCCAGTCTTACAGATAAGTGAGGTGAGGTCCACAAGCCTGTAAAGGCTCTACTATCTCAAGGCTGTCTTGGGAGTCATTGTTCCTACCAGCACACTTTCCATCATAACCTGCTTCCTGGAGTACCCACAGGTTCTGATGAAGGTGTCCAGCTCAAATGTCTGAAGTTGTCTACCTACCTCATTGCCTATGGTGTCTCAGTAGTATTGGAATCAAGTTCCCTTGAAACTGTCCGACTGCCTGCTCCTCACTCGGTAGCCTGTGGGCTGAGCCCCCAGTTGTCTTGCCTACAGTTCCCTCAATCTTAGAATTCCACATTAGTCCACTCCATTCAAGACATCATTGTGATAAGCAGCGGATCTCTCGGACCTGACTAACACTCTCAGCTATCGGGACCTGCCTGTACTTGTCCTCCTTCAGAATACTAAGCAGTGAGCCCCCAAGTTCCTGTGACTATAAGACTGGGTACGATGCTGAGAACACCTAAGGCATTCTGATATGGTCTAGTGAGATTCAGGAATTGTATTAACTGCACTTGCACAGCCTTGAAATTCTTGTCTAACATCTCTCCGAGAAGAAAATTACATTCTGTTTTTAAGATGCAGCGTAAATCCCCCTGGAGAGCGCTTTCAGAATCAAGCTAACTTTGATCACTCCTACTTTTGTTGCTGGGAACCAAAACCGAGGTTCAAATGTAAAATTAAATCAGAGGGATATATTATAAAATGGTCACAAATGCAAAAGTTTTGTTACCATTCAGTTTAATACAGATCAGAGAAAAATTGCACTAGTTGATAAAATCCATCTGATACCCTATTAGTTCTGTCTTTAGAGTTTTCTCCTCTTGCCTATGACTAAGCTACTTTATAGTTCTGTGGGGATAGGGGATCATCTGTAAAAACTGTAACTGGATTCATCTTCAGTGTATTGTATAACAAAAAACCACAAAGTTACTGCCTTAAATGATGTCCATTTTCTCCATTTTTATGCAGTGCTACAAGTGCACATCAACACAATTGTGTCTTTTACTCCAGGATCTCAAGATTAAATTCAAGGTTGCAGCTAAAGTTGGGTTCACAGATGGACCTACGGTTCCCTTATAAACTCATTCAGATTTCTAAAGACATTCATTGAATTTGTAGGTTTGTCTTCTGGCTCTCAGCCAAAAGTCACTTGGATCCTATGGGCTGCCTTTAGATTCAAACCACAGGCTCTCTCAGGCTTCCAGGATGGAGACTATATAAAATATTATAAGAGTGACTAGTCCACTTTCTTTGTCATGTAATGCAACCTAATCAAGATGAGATCAACAAAGTCATCATAAGTCTTGCCCACATTCAAGGTCTAGATGACAGGTATTGCACATGGCACATAAATGATACAAAAACTAGGGTTCTCAAAGTCCATCATAGAGATCTGTCTACCACAGTAATGCAAGTGGTTCCCAACCACTGAAATGCAAAGATCTCAGTTGCTTGTCTCCCTTCCTTACTTCCTCTCTCCCTTCTTGCAAGAGCGAAATGTTACTAATGAAACTGTTAGAAATTTTGGACCACACTCCTCTAGCATCCTGTAGTCACCTCACTTCTTATAAGAAAAACATGTTATCATTTTCAGCTGTGGATAGAAGTCCAAAGATGTAAAATATTTATGGAACATTGTTCCATGGGTGTTTATTCACCTTTAAGTCTATCTGCTTTGCTGCCATGCTGTATTAGTTTTATCCTAAACATTAAATGTGATGTTTGTTTAACATTGAACAACAAGTCCAGTTACAGGAAACATTCAAGTGTTCTTTTCAGTGAACTCTTTCACACTTGTGTTTTCCAAATTCTAACAATTCCTCTTACTTGTTAAAGTAAATTAAAATAAGATATAAAGGACCTTATTGGATGTTGATTTATTCAGCGATTTACTCAAAGCATCTGCATGTGCAGCCTATTTGCCAAGCATGATGTCACTTGCTACCTGGAACAAAATGACCTGAAAGAATTGCTGAAACAATGGGTCATTTCTCTTAACGTGCTGACTGCCACATACATGACTATAAAATCTTGCTTGCATGCCTGCCGTACCTTGTGGTTTTAGAGTGTAAAACGAGAACACAAACTGGGCTCAGGATCGAAGTCTTGGAGGAAGCCCCTTGGCTCTGGTCCACTGGTAACATTTTCTCTCTTTCACTCCCATTAGCATCAGAGTGCTTACTCAAGAAGGATTCTGTAAACATTTCTGGAGGCCCCAGTGAGATCTCCTTCACCAAGACTCCAGTTAGTCCAGAGAGGCTACATCTCCCAGGCCTCTCAGTTCACTGAAAGTCTCTGGAACTGGAATTGTGCATTCCCAATGGAATTCCAGGAAATTTGAAAGACTTCACTAATGCTCCACAAAAACATGGCTTAAAGTTGTAGGTGCCAAACTGTGAATAATTCCCACACCCACACTAAGGCTGCTATTAACTGTGAAAGATGACCCAGACCAACCTCTGAAATTTACTATCTCAAAACAACTTCAGAATGAAGACAACAATTCATCTCCTACTCTGCCTCCTGATGTCCTGACCCTAGGGATTCACATTCATTGATCACCCCTTGGATCTCATCATACTGTGATGGAACTGCCCACACTGGTAAAAACAGGCTTTGATTCTTTTTAGAGATGGCCCTTTCTAGTGACAGCCTATGGACGAATAACCAGATTACAAAAGAATGATTGTGAACTGTGAGAAACCTGTTAGTTAATATTGGTTATATTGGTTATAATTGATAACCAAAGCCATCATGGACCTTTAAGAATGGGGAAACAAGGACAAATATTATGGAAAGTGACCATATAAAGCCCTTCATCTGAAGAAGAAATACCTTAAAATGCTGGCTTTGGTAAATGCCAGCCATGTGCTCCTTTACCTATGTCAGATTGCTACATATGCTTACGTGCAAGCCAGGTCACTTACCCTAAAGTAGGAATAAATAACCAAAGCCTAACCAGCAAAAGGAAAGGGACATGTTTGGTTCACAGGGCCATCAAATCATCAGAGAAGCCCAATGGAAAATGGAAAAGGGAAATGGAAAAGGCTATACTAGACTAATTAAAAGAACCGTAGCTCCCAGTTCTACCAACTGCACCTGCTCCAATGGTAATTATACCTGCTACCGGGGATACAGTTGCAGATGAGTATTCTTGGCCTCTAACTTAGATATGCTCACAGGAAGCAAGGTCCTGCAACCTTTACATCCATTAGATTCAAGAAATAAGAGAACTCTTGCACTTTTATCAGTCCTTCTGGGAATGACTCTGACAGGGCCCGTGACCTCTACCACTGATGCCTCTGCAATAAGGCATCCATAAGTTCATCATAGCCAGCTCTCTACTCAGATCAAGTAGAATGTAGCTATTGTTCAGGAAATTTTAGTCACTCTTCAGAATGAAATAGAATTATTGGCAACAATGGTCCTCCAAATCCTAAAGGATTAACACTGAAAGGGGAGACAGGAATAGTGTGAGAAAATGCCAAAGGGATATTTAAAAGGATTCAGGCAGGAAGTACAACCAAGAGGCAATGTAGATCACATTCCAGTACCAATCCATTTCTTTAAGATAGATTCATACAGTGTTGTGGAAGATGAAAAGGAGGGAACAGCATAGAATAAGATATAAAATATCAATTATTAGATACTGATTTATTGATTTCTTTAGCGGTTTACTTAAAGAACTGCTTGTCCTGCCTATTTGACAAGCTCTTGCTACCTAGATCAGAATAAAGCTAGAGAAATTGCTGAAACAATGGATGACTATCCTTAACACCTGCCGACTGTCAGAAACACTACTGTAAAATCTTGCTTCTTTACTTGCCCTACGTTTTGGGTTTTTAGTATCAAATGAGAATACTAACAGGGCCCAGGATCAAAGCCTTTCTGGGGTTATTCTGGCTTTAGTCCCTGGTGATATTTCCTCTCTTTCTCATTACTATACGAGTGCTTATTCCAGAAAGATTCCCAAAACAAGAGGAACTGAGTTGTAATTTAAAAGGAGAATGTTCATTATCCTTGGCTACATCTCATAGATTTGTTATCTTCATTAAAATAGCCTATAGTAAACCATCCTTCATGTGCCACTGATAAAAATGGGGTGAAGGGCTTGTTTGTAAATCAGAATGAAGCTACCTCAACATCTGATTTGTTGATTTATTATCATTTTAAAGCACTGTATCATCTCTATCATGTGAGTGTAAATTTCAGATGTCTGTGTGTATGTTTGTGTGTGTGTGTGTGTGTGTGTGTGTGTGTGTGTGTGTGTGTGTGTAACCATGAGTGTGTAAAGGAGATAAGGGGGAGGAAAGGGAGAGTGAGAGAATATATGAGCATGTGGATGTCAAATGGCAAGCTTGTTCCATGGCATTCTTCTGGAGAGACTATACTATCTCTGAAAAATGTTTTTAGTCTTTAAGAGGAATGTTCATGGAAATGTGCTCAATAACCACTTTAGATACCACTGCTTAGACATATCATATTGCTTTAAATTTGTATTGCTTTCTTTTACAAAAGATATGTGAGTATGTATTAGATAAAGCTAATAAAAAAGAAACCTTTTGCAAAAGTTTAAAGTACAAAAATGGTTGGAGATTACATACTGTTTGAATGAAAATGCCTCCCATAGAATCCTAGGGAGTAGTATTATTGGAGGTATGACCTTGTTAGAGGAAGTGTCACTGGAGGATGGACTTTGAAGTTTTAGAAGCCCAAGCCAAGCCCAGTGACTTACTGTCTCTTCCTGATCCCTGTGGATCCCAATGTAGGACTCTCAACTATCTCTCCAGGACCATGTCTGCGCATGTGCCGCTATGATTCTCAGCACAATGATAATGAACTAAACATCTGAACTGTAAACCAGGCCCAATTAAATCTTTTTCTACATAAGAGTTGCCATGGTCATGGTATCTCTTCACAGCAATAGAAACTCTAAGACAGAAATTGGTACCAGAAACTAGGGTATTGCTGGGATAGGCCTATAACCATGCTTTTGTTTGGAGAAATGTGGACTTTGAGACTTTGGATTAGAAAAGCAGCTAAATGCTTTAAGTAGGGCTTAATAAGCTATATATGTAGGAACATGGAAGACAGTAGTGGCTAAGGGTGATTTGAACTATGGGGGCCTGACTCAAGAAGTTTCAAAGGAGAAGAATGTTAGTATGTGGTCTAGAGACTGTTCTTGGGATATTTTGGATAGGAATATAGCTGCATTTTGCTCATATTCAAAAATTAAGCCTGGGGCTAAATTAAAGAATGTTAAATTGTGTTGGCAGAGGAAATCTTAAAACAGCTTTGTATAGACTCTGTTGTGTGGTTATTGATATTCATTCTTACACAGATTTATAATGAAAAGAAGGAGGCTGAACAAGGAAAAATACAAAATGTACAGTGGGAGGAAAAAGGGAGCACCAGATAGTATAAACAGATTAATGAAAAGTCTGATTCTAAGTAGATTAAAGGGAGTGGTGACCTCAGAGCAAGACCCCACCTAGTTAAGCTTCCAACTTGTAAAAAGGAATTAAAGAAACAGGGCTGAGCATTGTAGCACACACTTTTAATCCCAGCCCTGGGGATGGTAAGGCAGGGAAATTTCAGTTTTCAAGGCCAGCCTGGTCTACAGAGCAAGTTCCAGTGCAGCCAAGCTTAGACAGTGAAGGAAACAATCAAAAACAGAGCTGGTCAAAACAAAGAGCCAATTCCACAGCAAGCAGCAGAACTTAACAGCTTCAGCTGCAAGGTTCCGGGTTTGGAGTCAAAGATACAGTAAAGGGGTTATAGAATCTCCCTCCTCAACTAAGTAAAGCTGCTGAGGTCAGGCACATCAGAGATGTCCCTGCTCGGAGACCTAGCAAGGCCATTACATGAGGCTGTAAATGTGAAGCCTGGATTGCCTTGCGGTCCCCAAGATACTGGCGATGGCAGACTCATAGAATGCCTGCCAAGGAAAGCTACTAACAAAGGAGTGGAACCAGCCCAAGAGAAAGAGGTGTGTTACAGTCAACAAAGCTAAAAGGAGCTGAAGTCTGAAGATCCCTTTGACATCAAACATAGAGAGGCAGAGTTTGGTGTTTGCCTAGCTGAGTTTTGGTCTTGCTTTGGTCCAGTATTACCTCACTGTGCTCCCTTTCCACCCTTTTGAAATGGTAATGTATATTCTGTGCCATTATAGGTTGGAAGTATGTTATCTGCTTTTTTTTATTTTGACTTTATAAGAGTTACAGTTAAGAGATTGACAAGTCTCTGAAGAGACTTTAAATTTTGTACTTTTAAACAGGATTGAGATGGTTAAATACTATGGGGACTTTGAAGTTGGACTAAATTTATTTTGCATTTTAATATAGCTATAAACTTATGGGGACCAGGGAGTAAAATGTGGTAGTTTGAATAAAATGTCCCCATATACTCATAGGGAGTGTCATTATTGGAGTTGTGGCCTTGTTAGACTAGGTGTGGCTTTATAGAGGAAGTATGTCATTGACAGGGTGGCTTTGAGATTTCAGAAGGTCAAGCCAGGCCAGTGGCTCACTGTCTCTTCCTGCTCCTTGTGAATCTGGATGTAGAACCACTCTAGCACCATGCCTGCTTGCATGCCGCCATGCTTCCCACCATGATGATAACAGATTAAACCCCTGACCTGTAAGCCAACCCCAATTAAAGAGTTGCTGTGGTCATGGTATCTTATCACAGCAGTAGAAACCCTAAGACATTCACATTTAAGTAGTTCACTCTCAAATTAACACTAACACTACTGAAACAAGAACACAAATTTCATCTTCCCAAGTCTACTTTAGAAGTAAGGTTTGATAATCTGGAGTCTCAACAAACAGAAACTAAACTGAATTTTCAAATTGTTGCTGAGTGGTTTCTCAAATAAGAAACATATTTCTCATTGTGTATATATATGTGGCTTAACTCTGGACACTGTTCTAGCTATTGAAAAATAGCCAGTTAGCTAAAAACCTACATTCCCTAAGTCCTATGAGTCAAGACCTTCTCTAATGAACAACTTTGAAATTTAAAATATTTCTGGACATCAGATTATTTAAAAGTTATTCTGAATTCTGAATAGCAGCTTACTTAAATTCTTTTTTTTAATTTTTTATTAGGTATAGTCTTTATTTACATTTCAAATGATTTCCCTCTTACTGGTTTCCCCCTCCCCAAAAGTTCCATATGCCCTCTTCCCTCCCCCTGCTCCCCAACCAACCCACTCCTGCCTCCCATTCCTGGTAGTCCCCTACACTGCCACATTGAGCCTTTCCAGGACCAGGTGCCTCTCCTTCCTTCTTCTTGGGTATCCTTTGATATGTGAATTGTTCCTTGGGTATTCCAAGCTTCTGGGCTAATATCCGCTTATCAGTGAGGGCATATCATGTGTGATTTTTTGTGAATGGGTCACCTCACTCAGGATGAATTCTTATTAAATTGTTCTCTTCAATTATTCTAAGAAACAATCCCCCCACCCCAGGATTTTTTAGATGTTATTCATTATCTTCCTTCCTTACCCAAGTTTCTCAAAACTCTTAGGCAACTTTTGTAAAGAAATTCAACTTCATGTCATTTACAACTATATAAATAAGCATCCTGCATTCAGCACTAGAAATCTATAGCAATTATAAACATAACCACATTTTTTTCACTTTATGGAGAAGGATAAAAGGTTACTTATATCACCATACTGTGCCATTATTCTTGGCCTGTGTCTTCAATGGTAGATAACACAATAGACAGGTTATCTTAGAACAGCATAGGTCATTGTGTACATTGTATACAATGTATATTTCAATGCTACCACTGAACATTGTTGGAGTTGGAAGCTGCAGGTTTGTTCACACTGTGTATCCTATACAGTCCCAGCCAACCTTGTAGTCTTTGCTGCTGGACAGCACAGGCTGACTACATGTCAGAGGGGGAGGAATCAGCAAAAAACTTGGAGAATGCTTGTGAAAAAAAAAAACTCAACATGCTGAACATGGTTTGTTTCTTCCTGTATTTGAGACAGTACTTCACAGCAAGCTGAGGCAGAAGTTGTTAATTGATTAAAGAAATAAAAAACCTAGTCCTCATCCACCTGATTAGTAGACATGTGAGTTCAATTGGATAGATGTCATTAGTATTCAGAATTACCAAATGATCACCAGCAGGAATGGGCACTCGCTTAAAATGGCTTGATAGTGATTATGAACACTAAATATGTCTTTTTCCTCATGAAAGGCAAAGTAATAAAATGCCAGGACAGAGAAGGGAGAGGGGGTTGAATGGGGAACAGAGCAAGGGAAGGGGGCTTATGGGATTTTCGGGGAGGGAGGAAATGGGAAAGGGGAAATCATTTGGAATGTAAATAAAAAAGCTTAGAAAATAAAAAAAAATAAAAAAATTCCTCAATCAGTGAGTTTGAAGTTCTTAAAACTTGTATTTGGGAGCTATCAATTTACCAAAGGATTGGGTGTAATATAACAAATGCACCCAGTTGATTATTTTCAGTAAGGACATATTTTCAAATATAGACAGCCACTTAAGATACTCACCAGGAGACTTTTGTGTAAATTCATACAAGTTGTAGAAAATTAACAACATGCTAAAAACAAAAAAAAAATATACAGAGAATTCAAGCACAGTAGGAAGGTTGGGAATATTTGTATCTTGACTATAGATACTTGCTTCCAACAAATCATGTAAGTGAATTAAACAAAAACACACATTCATAGAGCAAATCCCCTTAAGACTAGCTGGTGTTTATTCTTTAAATGGCAAGCAAAATGTTTCCTCTCAGGAAAGTTCCTCTGTATTACCTGTACTGCTTTCTCATGTCATGCCCAACTGCATTGGTCTCCCAGATTTTGGTAGCAAGAACTCTAACTGTATTCAGGAACAGAATAAAATTCAGCTGAAAGACAAAAGAAGGTAATACCACACAAAATTTAAAAATCTTCAAAATATTTGTAGATATTTAATAATTTGAACTTCTTTGTATCAAGACTAAAAATTACCTATTCCATAAATTTGGATGCAGAATCTGAGATAAGATGTTAAAGGCTACCAATTCTTTATTTGCTTTCATTTAAAATTCAAAAAAAAGAAAAGAAAAACTAAATTTTTAATTGCATTTGAAACTGTACAGTAGAAGTGCAGCCCTGAGCTCTACTGTATGAAAATGTCCAGAACCAAGGTCTCTGTCCTCATGTCACACATCAAAGATACATTCTGAAAACCGCCCACCCATTTTTTTTATTGGGAAGTGATATATACCAGTTAATCCAACAGTTTAATAAAAGAAAAGATATATTTAAGAATGGCCAAATTGACTACTAAAACAATCATAAGTATTAAGAAAAACAAAGCCTGAGTAGAACTTGTTAGTGTCAAAGAAAATATATGCATGCATATAAACATAGTGATACATGTAAGAATAGCTGCATGAAATTCCAGGCAATTGCTCTAAATAGTTTAGGGAACTATAGACTATAGGGTAACTAAAAAGTGTTATTGGTTACATAATATCCTGAATTTTTTACAAAAAAAAAGAGCTGTTTAATTTTCACAATGATTCTAGAAGACACATCATCATCAGTTGGACCTACTGTGTAACTCTTGGCCATTCTGTTGCTCTGCCCTTCACGTACAATTGAAGCAATAAAAGATTTCATTAATTAAAAATGAATCAAAGACATTAGCTTTAAATCTAAGATTCTACTTCTAGATAAAAACATTAAAAAAAAATGTTCTTCAAAATAATGGCATCAGCAAGAACTTTAGCATAAGAACAAACCCCTAGAATCAGATGATGGTGGGACTACAGCAAACTCAAAGATGTCTGCATAGCAACTGAAACAATCAGCATAGCACACAGGTCACATCTGGGAGAAAATCTTTACCAACTATACCTCAGACACAAAGAACTGCCAAAACTAAATACAAAGGAAATAAAACAGCCAATCAATAAACAAGCTAATAATAAATGCTGCAGAGGATGTAGGGAAAGAGGAGCCCTTATTCACTGTTTGTGGTGGGTGGGGTGAAAATTAAGATAGCAAGTAGGAAAATAAGTTTGGAGGTTTCTCAAAATGCAAAAACAAAATTAACATGTACCTCAGTTATTCCACTCCTGTGCAAGAATCCAGAGAACCCCATTCCCCAGTGCAGTGACATTTGCATCCCCATATATATTTAATTTGGCTGCCGTCCTAATTATAAAACATAAATGGAACCAACTTAGATGCCCATCAACAGATGAATGGATGTTGAAAGTCTGGTACATATATGAAATGAAATATTATTCAACTCTGAAGAAAAATGAAATGACAAATTTTTCAGGAAAAAAAATTGATGGACTTAGAATGTATAATGATGTTAAGTGAGGTAGCCTAATCTCAGAATGAAGAATAAAAAGCATGTTCTCCCTCCACTCATACGCCAGCCTGTAATGTGTACATGTATATATGTAAGCAAATGTGTAGATTTCATTCAACATTTTAAAAGGAGAACAGGAAAGGGCAACAAAGCCAAAAGGCATACTAATGAGTTTACATGTACAGTATCCTTTGTGTATGTCCCTTGAGTGCATTCTCAAAGGATAACACATTTTCAATACAGATTTGGTCCTTGATGGGCAGTATCCACATCTGATTCCATGAGGGGCCATTACCTTCCTGGGAGACATGAATTTTAAGTTGCAATTTTCACTGACTATTCCTCTAGGGAGTAGTTCTTTTGTAAGCACTACTAAACTTGGTGTGTTTTTAAAAATAAAATACAAAAATAAAACAACAAAAATTTTAACTTCTCAAATAGAGTGTGAAGATTGTTAGAATTATGTTAAAATAATCCCAGCCTTGAAATTTCTGAGAGTTCCTTGGATTTATTGTCTCTGGATACCCAAGAATAACATGTCTGGAATTCAAAAACCCCAAGAAATTTGGGGTTTTTTTTTTCACTGTACATTATAATTCTAAAAATGTACCATTATTGCTGAATAAATGTACTTTGCCTTAAATATATATAAAGCAGCAAATGAATATGGAGACAGAAATTCGTTGAGATTGAGATGGTTTTGTAAAAGATTGTAAAGGAACTGAACTATAACCAAGTTTTTAAATCAGTAGAATAAACAGCAAGGTGTGAGTCAAGAGAGCAGGAGAACAGATTCAGCAGCTGATGCCACCCTGGAAGAGCCCTTCTGAGGATGCTTCCAGCTGTGTGGGCGTGAGGTGCTTACATGGAGAACATGGAATTGAGAGCTACTGAGCAAATTATTCTTTCTGAAGAAAAGACTGTGAACAGGGATATAAAGAAAAAAATCCCTATAGAGATTAGAGACATGATTAGGAGAGGAGAGGTGCATCATATGCCAATCGAGGCAGTGAAGGAGAACCTTTCAGTGAAGAAGGCTATTCATGCTGTTGTTGCTATAAGTGAGAATTACGTAGAGTCCCTGCATGCCTCATGCAATGTTCTTGGGGAAAAATGGTAGCTTGTATAATTGCATAATTATATAATTGTATAATCTCTGTGTAATTGTCCAGGTAAAAACTGCCTCTGAACTGAACTTAGCCAAACTCAACTGCCTTGTCTGAACTCAACTATACTGCACTCTCAGAACTGCCTTCCCCTCCTGAAGTACCCTGTGCTGCTCTTAAGTAGCCTCTCTTTCCTGTCTGTTCTAGTGAGACTGGAGTGTATCCAATCTCAGATTCATTCTGTCAAATTTTTCTCTGATTCATCACTTTGTCTCTCCCTCAGTTAGATGGCACTTTCGAACATGGCTGCTTCATTTTACAAATTAACTTTAACTTCATTGTGTGGGATTAAAGGTGTGTACTAAGGGTGTGTCCATATTCTATCCAGAGGGATTAAAGGTATGTCATTCTAGCTGGATCACACAGACCTAGAAATTCTTTTGATATGATCTCTTGCCAGAGCAGTCATGTTGCTGGATTAAGATTCCTCTACCTATTCCCCATTTTCATTTAACCTAAAAATCATACACAGTTTTACTACTACAACAGAAACAATGATCTTCATAACTGCATTCCTGATCATTTATCCTTCAGCAAATGTCCACTTTAGCATCAAGGATTTCCAATCTGCCAGCATCATGAGCCATATGTACTTTTTCAGCTGGCTTGTTGAGCTGCCCCCATGCAGGGGATCAGCTTTCTCCGTCATCTGCCTTGCTGTCTTTCTGCATCAATTCTTTCCTTGAGTCTTGCCTTTCATATGGAAACTTCTCTTACTCAGACTGGATCTTTACCAATTTGGATGGAACCCATAGTCGTTCATAGGCAAAACCTCTTCCCCAATGCAACATATTCCATGACTTCCATTCTGATGTTAAAACATCTTTAAAGTATACAGGTTGATCTAATTCAGCAATTGCTTTGTTTTGTTTTGTTTTTTACAATCCAGTGTCTTTCAGAAAATCTTATTTTCTGAAATTTTATCCAGGGTGTTGTATCCCCTGGAGTTACAGACAGCTATGTGCTGCCATATGGGTGTTGGGAACTGGTCCTCTGGGAGAGCAACCAGTACTCTTAACCATTAAGCCATCACTCCAGTACAATACAGACATTCTTAAGTTTATCTTTCATTCACATGTGAGATTAGCAATTCTGGGCTGTGTTACATATAGCCACTCTCCTATGCAGATGGAAAAACTGATATGCCACAAAGACCAAGCCTGTAGAATCAAGCCAAGGACTCAAGTTGTACCACCCTTTAAGTTTTGGCATTTCTGGACCACAACAATGTATATGATAGATTGGAATTTTGCATAAAACCTCATATTATGCCATGGGAAAAAAGTCTAAGGGCAACTAGGTAACAGTGGACTAGGGTCCTTAGTTATTCTTATAATTAATAGAATCCATGATATTCAAGTGGGCAACATTCAAATCAAAAATATCAAGCACCTACTGGTTTGATTTGAAATTAGAGATTCATGATCAATTTCTTTCCACCTGAAAATCAAGGTGTAAAATCCAGCTAGCTATTCAAGTGCATCCCACACTTCTCCTATGTAGCACAGGCAGAATATTCTGTCCATTGACACCAAAGTGAAGTCACATTTCCTCTTGGAGGACAGGAATTCCACTTGTGAACATAGAGTAAGTTAGGAAAAGTGACCCCTGTAATCACATTACTACTGTGATTCTGAACTTAGGACTAACACACCAGCAGTGAACAAAGCCAAAATTCCTGGCAGCAGTGTCAGGTTAGTGATGCTAAATCCTTCCCCCAACCACTAAGCTTTAGTACAAAGGAAGAATTACTAAACTTGAACAAGTGAAAAATAACAAGAAACTAGGGGACAAGGTTCAAATCAATATCAACAACAACAAAAAAATTCCAATTCGATATTATTACAAGTGAGAAAGTGTTCTTCACCACCCTAAAGCCCTCTGGATTTAAATCTCTGTGTGAAGGACCATCAGGATGCTAGAAATAGACAGACATAGCCCTTCTTTAAGATTAGGGTTCTGCAGCTCTCTGCAGTCTCTTTCCCCCTACCCACTAAGTTCTCAATGTTTAATAAAATCTTTTCTATCAGCCAAAAGATTTGTGATTCAAAGATTTACTAAGGTACACTTATGCATCCTATCTATACAGAAACGCCTATTATTATTACAATTGGTTTATGCAGGATTAGCATTTTTGGTGTTAAAATTGTTAAACATCATGCTTACAGCATATCAACTCTTCATAATAAATCTGAACTTCATAATGATTACCGAACACTTTTAAATTACTAATTAAATAACTAAGAAGCATATTGAGCCAAACCAAACTTAAATGGGCTATAAAGAAAACCCTCAAAACAGACCATACACACAACTAGTTCAAAACTACCTTTGCGGAACCGCCAGACTGCTTTCCAGAGTGGTTGTACCAGCCTGCAATTCCACCAGCAGTGGATGAGTGTTCCTCTTTCTCCACATCCTCGCCAACAACTGCTGTCTCCTGTGTTTTTGATCTTAGCCATCCTGACTGGTGTGAGATGGAATCTCAGGGTTGTTTTGATTTGCATTTCCCTAATGACTAAGGATGATGAACATCTCTTTAGGTGCTTCTCAGCCATTAGATATTCTTCAGGTGAGAACTCTTTGTGTAGCTCTGTACCCCATTTTTTAATAGGGTTACTTGCCTCTCTGGAGTTTAACTTCTTGAGTTCTTTGTATATCTTGGATATTAGCCCTCTGTCGGATGTAAGGTTGGTAAAGATCATTTCCCAGTTAGTTGGTTGCCGCTTTGTCTTTTTGACGGTGTCTTTTGCCTTGCAAAAACTTTGTAATTTAATGAGGTCCCATTTGTCTATTCTTGATCTTAGAGCATAAGCTATTGGAGTTCTGTTCAGGAAATTCTCCCCTGTGCCCATATGTTCAAGGTTCTTCCCTAGTTTCCCTTCTATTAGTTTCAGTGTGTCTGGTTTTATGTGGAGATCTTTGACACTTCCGGAAGATCCGGCTATACCACTCCTGGGAATATACCCAGAGACTTTACCTGCATGCAATAAGGACACATGCTCCACTATATTCATAGCAGCCTTATTTATAATAGCCAGAAGCT
Organism: Tokudaia tokunoshimensis; assembly: GCA_036184795.1. Lineage (NCBI taxonomy): Eukaryota > Metazoa > Chordata > Mammalia > Rodentia > Muridae > Tokudaia > Tokudaia tokunoshimensis. The sequence continues at coordinate 68,186,865 of BTHU01000016.1, read as the reverse complement.
GGAAAGAACCCAGATGTCCCTCAACGGAGGAATGGATTCAGAAGATGTGGTATATTTACACAATGGAATACTACTCTGCAATTAAAAACAATGAATTCACGAAATTCCTAGGCAAATGGTCAGAACTTGAAAATATCATCCTTAGTGAGGTAACCCAATCACAAAAGATCACACATGGTATGCAGTCACTGATAAGGGGATATTGACCCAGAATCTCAGAATACCCTAGACACAATCAGCATATCAATAGATTTCTAAAAAGATGGAAGGAGAGACCCCTGGTCCTGGAAAGACGGGATGTAGGGGAACGCCAGGACAGAGTAATGAGAGGGGGTTGAATGGAGAAAAGAGGGAGGGAAGGGGGCTTATGGGACTTTCGGGGAGGGAGGAAACGGGAAAGGGGAAGTGATTTGGAATGTAAATTAAAAAAATAAAATAAAAAAATAAAAAAAAAACTACCTTTGCTAGCTAGCCCCATTCCCAAAGTTTTAGCCTGAAAAAAAAAAAACCAGTAAAATCTACACAAAGTTTTGTTGCAATCATACAAAGGTTATATTAGGTCAAATACAACAAATACTATGATGCAATTTTACATTTATTAAACTATAGTTCAAAAGCACAAATTTACACATTCTAAATACACTAAACGTATCTAATGAAGTCATTCTGGTCTTCCGCTCACATGTGATATATCTGGGTGAAAGACATCAACTTTACAAGACTTTTAACAGGAATCCTTATTATAAAAACTGTGTACTTATATGTAAACAATTTGATGGGGAACCCAATTAATGGGCTTCCATCTCCACTAAGTCATCCATTTTGTCGCATATTTTATTTTAAGCATTTAAGGGGTGGGTTAAACTGATATGTTTAAATCTGGATACATCTAAATCCCCTATTACTCCCAATGAATTATAGATGAAAGCTGATTTTGTCTGGTCTCAAATAACTATTACTATGAATTTGGTTCCAAGAAAATTAACAGAATAAAGATTGAATTTTTTTCCCTACACAGGAATGTAGACCAGACAAGCTTAACCTGAGACTTCAGATCTAAAGAAGTATTAATGCCTGTTTAAGCTTCAGTGGAAAAGCTTTCTTCTTGGCTCAGCTGAACACAAGAGGGTGCAAAGAAGTTTTTCATCATTGCATCTGAAGTAATTCCAGCATCTTGCCTCTCATACCAATCACTGAGTGACATCATGAAATAAATGGCTGGCCTCTGAAAAATCATTAAAAGCAGATGGTTCTTGGAAAGAATTTGCTCCCTTGTTATCAAAGATAAGCCAATCTCCCACATTCAGCTCAGGAAGAAGACAGCTTTCCACAATTTGATCAAGCTCATCACAGGATGGACCCCAAAGGCTGCTTGTAAACAGAGGCTCATCTTCCTTGTATTTCTTGTGAACCTCTGGAATGGTATTTAAGTCCTCAGAAAGCTTATTTGCAAAAGAACCATAAACACTATCATTCATGTACTACATGCAGGATGGTTCATCACTCCCATTTTTTTCTACTCCAGAGGAAAATTTATCATTTTCAACAAACTTCTTAGCAATAATGTTGACTACAAGTGTAAACACAGAAGACACGTAGTAGCTTCCAGGTTCTGAAATTATCTGAATGCCAGATCCTTCAGAGAAGTAAATATCCAACAGAGGGCTGATAACAAGCTTAACCTCTTCCAACTGAATTTCAGTTCCCGTGAAGCCTCTACCAATGTCTAACATGTTCATTGTAAAGCCAAACTCTCCAGCCATGTCAAACACACATGGAGCACCAGACAGGGCATTTACATACACTTGATATTCTTTGCAAGCACTTGAAACATGAAATTTAACCCCAATTATTTAGACATCAAGTTCCTCGGCACATTCCAAAAGATGCCCAGGATGTAAACATATATCCTGCTCTAGTTTGGTTGCTTGTTTTTACTTTATTGAGACGCAATCTCATGTATCTCAGACTGGTCTTGAAATCTCAAGCCCAATGAGAGAATGACCTCAAACTTTGATCCTCCCAATTTAGCCTAGAGAACGCTGGGATTAGAGGTGAGTATCACTTACATGCCTGGTCTATCTGCTGTTAATTAGAACATATTCCCCTTATATTTTGGTACTGTATAGGATAATTCAAAAACCATACTCATCAGCATGAAGACAGTGGGTTTAATAACCAACTGCCAAATTGGGGGATGTTTATTTTCATTACGCAGCATTACTTTCTAATGACTGACCCTCTTAAACATTTTAACACGGGAAATGAGATGGAGCAGGACAATGGTTGATTTTTCAGTACTACCCTTTCAAAATCAGCTTGGTGCTTCCACATTTCTGCTGAAGTCAGTGTTCATCTGGAAACCTGGGTTCTCTGATATACTTCTTCTGATTTCCCAGAACTCTTTTATTCCTTTAAACTTATTTTGCTCTGTATGCCAATGAGAAATTCTGACCCCGTTCTCTCTGATTCTACTCTCAGACAAAGAAGCATTCTGTTAATAAATACTGCACTGTTACAAGAGTCAAATCCAGAATTAGGCTAGGGACCTGATTTGAGTTGAAAAGTCTGTGCTAAAATTTTTTGTGGTTGTACACAGGAAGCAGGTGTGTTTCCATAATGCCATGGCACACTTTGATGCAAGGTCATAAAGAAAACAAACATGACATTGTAAAGCTAATATGCTTTTTAAAGGATAAATGTACCCATTGGAATGGAAAGATTTTCCCAATAATTGCTCAAGGCAGAATTTGGCATGTTTTTGAGTGAACATGAAATAAATAGGAACAAAACTCAGGGTATGATCTTTGTTTTGTCATGAGGCTATATGACCTTTATCTGTAGGGCTGTCCTTTCCCTTCCTAAACAGAAAAAAAAATGTTTCCTGAAACAGACTGGGAATTTCTACATTGTCTGCCTTACCTAATTTGCCTTTCCTCTGCCTCAGTCCCCAAGGACATCTACTTTGTATGAGTGGTTGATTCTTTCAACTACCATTGATCCAGTGGCTACTGTTCTCCAAGAAACTCTCAAAATGTATTGATAACATAGCCATTTAAGAGACAATATTATACTTATTCACATATACCATGCAGCTTAGTGGGGAAGGTAGGTAGTCAACAGACAGTGAGACTGTCTGTTGGTTTCTTTGACATTTGGGGCTATCGGAAAGGTCACATTGAAGATGTGGCATTCCAAGGAAGCAAGAGAAACACATCTTAGACGTTCAAGGGTTTAGAAAGACAGGTGGAAAAGACCCGCATCAGCAGAGGTAAACAAGCTCAGGGACCTAGCTGTGTAAAGGGGTGTGATCATGCATGGCAGTGTCCTACATACTGAGAGATGTTGGGTTTATTAAAGTTCATCTGGTAATGATGTAGATCCTCAGATTAGAATCTTAACTCTTCCCACTTAGCTTAGCAGCTTGGTCCCTTTTCTCATTTAGAGTTCTTGTGAGTTGCCTGTGCCTGTACCCAGCAAATGGTGAGCGCTGTGTCATATCTTTTACCATTCTCTTGGTCCTCTCTGGTTTCACAGCAGAGAGAGAGAGAGAGAGAGAGAGAGAGAGAGAGAGAGAGAGAGAGAGAGAGAGAGAGAGAGAGAGAGACCACTCTCTGAACACCATGAGGGAACTCTGGCCTCACTCTTTCTTTTACAGGTTAGAGGATATGGGATGCCTGGCACAGAAATCTCCAAGGAGTCTGGAATCCCAGGAGAAAAATGTGTAGGAGAGTTCTCTAGAAGTCTCTGCAAGATGGTTTTGCATTGAAACTAACTGGAGGACTTCTGCTAGGAGTAAAGATATGAACAAATAAAAGTCAGAAGCTTCACGCTCTGTGGTGAAAATGGAAGAGAGTTTCCTTTCCTCCTTTTTCTCATACCACTTACCTAAGAAGATGTTGAAATACCTTCTCACCTCTTTGAAATATAAGATAGGTCTTTAATCATACTGAAGACCCAAGGGGGAGGGCAGTGAACAGGATGTAAAGTGAATAAGTAAAATAACAACAACAACAAAACAATAATAATAATAATAATATAATTTTTAAAAGAAAATGCCTAATAATTTACTATTTTTTACTTCAATCCCAACAATTCTGTAAATAGTTCTTGGACTTAGAATGTCTTTCATTTTTTTAAATGAAAAAATAAAACAGCTGCTGTATATATCACAGGTACATTTTGGGACATTAACTGAAAACACAAAAGTAGTAAGAAAGACATTATCACCCCTAAGAAAGACAAGTCAGACATGAAGAATCAAACACTCAGAGAAGAAACTAGAAATATGGACAAGACAAAGGTTGGGAGTGAGATATGCAGAGATCAGATGGGAAAAGAGAAATTGGAGCGGAGACCAGCAGGCCCTTAGTGCAGTCAACGGCTCCCTTCAGGTTACAGATGCTGTCTCAGAGACATGCTGCAGCTCCAGCCGTCACTGGATTCCCAGGGTAGCATTTAGTTTACTCACAAAAGGTAAGAATTATTGAAGTCATGCATTCCTTTATCCTGACACAGTTCTTGAACTTTGGAGACACAGGTCTAGTTTGTCAACACGATGGTAAGGTACAAACTGCCTTCCTGAACCTATCTCTGCACCATTTCATTTCCCAATTTAGATATCCACATCCTCCTGAGAGGGTTCTTTCTGATCTACACTCTTGTCCTTCTACTAATTTTCCTATCAGCAAAATAAACTCCTGTTGATTTTCTCAAAGAGACCAGGCATATAAACAGCAGCTCATCTGAATTCAGTGTGGTCACAGGCTGGGAATGTGAGTAACACTTGTCAGGAAAGAGAAGGGGAGACGGGGGCAGGAAAGATGGAGATGGGGAAGGGAGGAACAGAGAGAAGAAACATGATTGAAGAAAGGCAGATGGGGTAACTGGGCTTTTAAGTTACTTTCTAGTGTGTTAATATCTATCCAGCATTTGTGTTTTTAGGATGTGTACCATCTTATATTACATACAAGAACACCAGGAGAATGTTAGCTAGCATAATCTTCATCAAACCACAGAAAAACTGATGCTATAAAGTCTCTCATTTTCACTTTTCAGTGAAACCTAAGCATTTTGGTGAGTCTTCTTGTCCCGGCTGTATAAATTTACTTTCCACTAGATCCCAGGTGCAGTACACAGTAGAGACATTCAAACACATAGAGCATACACACAACACATGAACTCTAGCCTTTTTCCCTGTTACCTAGTGTACAGGGTCTTGTAGGGCATCTCTTTCTGAGGAACAGACCAGTCTCCACAGAGCAAGGATGAGAAATGGAAATTTCCCACAATGCTCTACAGAGGTTCCCACTAAACTCTTCTTTCCCTGCTCTACCATTCCACCCTTTCCTCCTTGCCACCTTGGCTTACTGATAGGTGTTGAAAACATTAACTCCAGATGCAATTGATGAAAAAGGAGCTGTAATATAGGACATTAAAATTCTCTGCATGCATAGTCACAACACCCTGAAATCTCAGTTATACCACTCTTAGACATATACCCAAAAGATGCCCTACCATGCCACAGTGACACATGGTCTACTATGTTCATATTGGCCTTATTTGTGACAGCCAGAAGCTAGAAACAACCCAGATGTCCCAAGACATAAGAATGGATACAGAAAATGTGGTTCATTTACAAAATGCAGTATTACTCAGCTATTAAGAACAAGGATATCATGAGTTTGGCAGGCAAATGAATGGAACTAGAAAATATCAACTTCAGTGAGGTAATTCAGACTCAAAAGGACATGCATGGTATGTACTCACTAAAAAGTAGATATTAGCCAAAAAAAAAAAATACAGAATACCCAGGATACAATACACAGAACTCAAAAAGTTTAACAAGCTGAAGTGCCCAAGTGTGGACACCTCAATCCCACTTGGGAGGGAGAAGAAAGAAATCACAGCACAGGGGAGGGAGGAAAGGAGGGAGGGAGGGAGGAGGGACCTGGGTGGGAAAGAGGAAAAGGAGAGGAAGAGGGGAACATTATCAGGTATTGGGTGGGGGAAACAGGACTGAAGTCCTGAGGACTAGCAGAAAGAATGGAAACAGGAAACCTCAGGAGGTAGGAGGTGGAGGGACCCACTGTAATATACCAAAACCAGGGAGGTGAAAGACTCTCAGGACTCAAAGGGAGGGACCCTAGATGAAATGCTCTACAGAGGGGAGAGAGAACTTGTAGAGCCCACCTCCAGCAGAAAGGAAGGGCATCAAGTGAGAGATGGGGTTGCCATCCTACAGTCAAAAACTCTCTGAATTGTTAATGTCAGAAAGAACTGCAGAGACAAAAACGGAGATGAGCCTGAGGAAAAGGAGGTCCAGCAACAGGCCCAAATTGGGATCCAGCTCAAAGGGAGTCCCCAAGGTCTGACACTATTACTAATGCTATGGCATGCTCACAAAAAGGGTCCTACCATGACTGCCCTCCGAAAGACTCAACAAGCAGCTGAAAGAGTCAGATGCAGATATTTACACCCAACCAATGGACAGAAGCTAGTGACCCCTGTGGTTGAATTAGGGAAAAGCTGAAAGAAGCTGTGGAGGAGGGCAACCCTATAAGAACAGCAGTCTCAACTAACATGGACCCCTGAGATCTCTCAGACACTGAGCCATCAACCATGCAGCATACACCAGCTGATATGAGGCCCCCAACACATATACAGCAGAGGACTGTTGGGTCTGGACTCAGTCAGAGAAGATGCACCTAACCCTCAAGAGACTGGAGGCCCCAGGGAGTGGGGAGGTTTAGTGGGGTGGGGGTATGGGGGTGGGAACATCCTCGTGGAGATGGAGTGGGGGTGGGGGGGCGAGGAGGTATGGGATGTGGAACAGTCAGAGGGTGGACCGGGACGGGGATAAAGTCTGGACTGTAAAAAAATATTTTTAAAAAGTCATAACATCCATAATTGAGCCTCAGAACTGTTTCCAGGGGCTACCTAGTTACCCTGATTCATAGAATGGCAAGCCCTTTCTGCACAAGTCTCAGTGTCAACCACAAATAGGGTCTGAACCCCAGTCCTGATTCTCTTAGCTATTGTGACACGTGTGAAGCATCCTCAACCTACTGTACAGTAAAGCAACAAGCAAATTTGACCAGAGTTTTAATAGCAATTTCATTTGTTCATTTATTATTCATTGAAGCTACACAAACTTTACAACTTACCCCAATAGCAGCTAAAATCGGAGCCTGATAAATCCACCTGTCTCCAGCACTAAGTTCCCAACACCTAAGATAGAAAAACAAAGAATCTTAATGAATAAATTTGCCAAACTATATAAATGAGAACTGATCCACTTTCTTTTGGAGAAACAAATACAGCTTTAAAATTCTTGTTCTGATGTATCCAGACCAGTGAAAACACTATAGGTCCCGATTTCTTTACTGTGAGGGAAACTGTATATGAGTTTTATAACATTAGAGAGTTACTTCTATACTAGTCAGGTTCAATACCTTGTTTCTGAGACCACAAAACAACTAGCCTCCTAAGTGTGGCACAGTAGTACTTTATTTTAATTAGCATTAAAATGAAACATAATAATTTAAAGTTGTTGGCAAAAAACTCTCAGAATTTAGAACAATTTTATTTTGTAGATTATTACCTATAGAAATATATCATAAAACTGAACATAAATGGTTCTTACCATAGAAATAAAAACTCAGCTGTCTTTGACGGACTATAACCCATTAGTCTCCTATTAAATCCTGACTGAGTTCTTTGCATTTATTTGTAAATATTTAGTATTAAATTTCATGAATATAAATGGTTCATTTATGCCTCACTTGAAGCAATTTAACATCTTCCTCGTTTCTCATTGAATAAGATATTAAATTTTTTGGCAGGTATTCATTTCATATTTATGACCTGTGATTTTATATTTAACTTTTACAGTATAAGTAGCATTGATAAAGAAATACCCCATAATTTAGCTATTTGTTAAAATTAGTTTCTAATTCCTACCTAAAATTTAAGTAATACAAGGGCAGAGATCAGTGTGGAGTGATGATACACACTGGGGTACAGTAAGTGCCTAGAGCACTATAGAGGATACAGATAGTCATTAAATATTTTTTATTGGAATTACATAAATTCAATTCAAAGTAAGATTAACTCATCCTCACGTGATCTGGTTTGTACAGGTAAAAGTCATTTACTGTATTAAATAGTGCAGAGGGTTTTTATATTATTATTGTACTTGAAAGTTTTTTTAGTTTTATTTTATTTTCTAAGTTTTTTTTATTTACATACAAAATCATTTCCTGTTTCCCGTTTCCTCCCTCCCCAAAAGTCCCATAAGCCCCCTTCCCTCCCTCTTTTCCACATTCAATCCCCTCTCACTTCTCTGTCCTGGCCATTCCCCTACATCCAGTCTTTCCAGGACCAGGGGTCTCTCCTTCCATCTTCTTGGAAATCTATTCATATGCAAATTGTGTCTAGGATATTCCTAGATTCTGGGTTAATAGCCCCTTATCACTGACTGCATACCATGTGTGTTCTTTTGTGATTGGGTTACCTCACTAAGGATGATATTTTCAAGTTCTGACCATTTGCCTAGGAATTTCGTGAATTCATTGTTTTTAATTGCAGAGTAGTATTCCATTGTGTAAATATACCACATCTTCTGAATCCATTCCTCCGTTGAGGGACATCTGGGTTCTTTCCAGCTTCTGGCTATTATAAATAAGGCTGCTATGAACATAGTGGAACATGTGTCCTTATTGCATGCAGGTAAAGCCTCTGGGTATATGCCCAGGAGTTGTATAGCCGGATCCTCCGGGAGTGTCATCCCAGTTTTCTGAGGAACCGCCAGACTGCTTTCCAGAGTGGTTGTACCAGCTTGCAATCCCACCAGCAGTGGAAGAGTGTTCCTCTTTCTCCACATCCTCGCCAACACCTGCTGTCTCCTGTGTTTTTGATCTTAGCCATTCTGACTGGTGTGAGATGAAATCTCAGGGTTGATTTGATTTGCATTTCCCTAATGACTAAGGATGATGAACATCAGTTTAGGTGCTTCTCAGCCATTAGATATTCTTCAGGTGAGAATTCTTTGTTTAGCTCTGTACCCCATTTTTTAATAGGGTTACTTGCCTCTCTGGAGTTTAACTTCTTGAGTTCTTTGCATATATTGGATATTAGACCTCTGTCGGATGTAGGGTTGGTAAAGATCATTTCCCAGTTAGTTGGTTGCCGCTTAGTCTTTTTGACAGTGTCTTTTGCCTTGCAAAAACTTTGTAATTTAATGAGGTCCCATTTGTCAATTCTTGATCTTAGAGCATAAGCTATTGGAGTTCTATTCAGGAAATTCTCCCCTGTGCCCATATGTTCAAGGTTCTTCCCTAGTTTCCTTTCTATTAGTTTCAGTGTGTCTGGTTTTATGTGGAAGTCCTTGATCCACTTGGAATTGAGCTTAGTGCAAGGAGATAAGAATGGGTCAATTTGCATTCTTCTGCATGTTGACCTCCAGTTGAGCCAGCACCATTTGTTGAAAAGGCTTTCTTTTTCCCACTGGATGGTTTTAGCTTCTTTGTCAAAGATCAAGTGACCATAGGAGTGTGGATTCATTTCTGGGTCTTCAATTCTGTTCCATTGATCTACATGCCTGTCACTGTACCAATACCATGCAGTTTTTAACACTATGGCTCTGTAGTACAGCTTAAGGTCCGGGATAATGATTCCCCCAGAAATTCTTTTACTCTTGAGAATAGTTTTAGCTATCCTGGGTTTTCTGTTATTCCAGATGAATTTTGAATTGCTCTTTCTAACTCTATGAAGAATTGAGTTGGGATTTTGATGGGGATTGCATTGAATCTGTATATTGCTTTTGGCAAGATGGTCATTTTTACTATATTAATCCTGCCAATCCATGAGCATGGCAGATTTTTCCATCTTCTGAGGTCTTCTTCAATTTCTTTCTTCAGAGACTTGAAGTTCTTGTCGTACAAATCTTTCACTTGTTTGGTTAGAGTCACACCAAGACACTTTATATTGTTTGTGGCTATCGCAAAGGGTATCATTTTTCTTACTTCATTCTCATCCTGCTTATGCTTTGAGTATAGGAAGGCTACTGACTTGCTTGAGTTGAATTTATATTCGGCCACTTTGCTGAAGTTTTTTATCAGCTGTAGGAGTTCTCTGGTGGAGTTCTTTGGGTCGCTTAAGTATACTATCATATCGTCTGCAAATACTGATAGTTTGACTTCTTCCTTTCCAATTTGTATCCCTTTGACCTCCTTTTGTTGTCTAATTGCTCTAGCTAGAACTTCAAGTACTATATTGAAAAGATATGGAGAGAGAGGGCAGCCTTGTCTAGTCCCTGATTTTGGTGGGATTGCTTCAAGATTCTCTCCATTTAGATTGATGTTGGCTACTGGTTTGCTGTAAATTGCTTTTACTATGTTTAGATATGGGCCTCGAATTCCTGATCTTTCTGAGACCTTTAACATGAAAGGATGCTGAATTTTGTCAAATGCTTTCTCAGCATCTAATGAAATGACCATGTGGTTTTTTTCTTTGAGATTGTTTATGTAGTGGATTATATCGATGGCCTTCCTTATATTGAACCACCCCTGCATCCCTGAGAAGAAGCCTACTTGATCGTGGTGAATGAACTTCATAGAAGAGTTGGGTAGTATTCCTTCTGTTTCTATTTTGTGGAATAGTTTGAAGAGTATTGGTGTTAGGTCTTCTTTGATGGTCTGATAGAATTCTGCACTAAAACCATCTGGACCTGTGCTTTTTTTGGTTGGAAGACTTCCAATGACCACTTCTATTTCTTCAGGGGTTATAGGATGGTTTAGATGGCCTATTTGATCCTGATTTAATTTTGGTATTTGGTATCTGTAAAGGAAATTGTCCATTTCCTCAAGATTTTCTAGTTGTGTTGAATACAGGTTTTGGAGTAGAATCTGATGATTTTTTGAATTTCCTCAGTTTCTGTTGTTATCTCTCCCTTTTTGTTTCTGATTTTGTTAATTTGGATACTGTCTCTGTGCCCTCTGGCTAGTCTGGCTAAGGGTTTATCTATCTTGTGGATTTTCTCAAAGAACCAACTCCTAGTTTTGTTGATTCTTTGTATGGTTTTATTTGTGTCTACTTGATTGATTTCAGCCCTGAGTTTGATGATTTCCTGCCTTCTACTCCTCTTGGGTGTATTTGCTTCTTTTTGTTCCAGGGCATTCAGGTGTGGCATTAAGCTGCTAGTGTATGCTCTCTCCTGTTTCTTTTTGGAGGCACTCAGGGCTATGAATTTTCCACTTAGCACTGCTTTCATTGTGTCACATAAATTAGGGTATGTTGTGCCTTCATTTTCATTAAATTTTAAAAAGTTTTTGATTTCTTTCTTATTTCCTCCTTGATCAAGGTATCATTGAGTAGAGCATTGTTCAGCTACCATATGTATGTGGGCTTTCTGGGTTTTTTTTTGTTGTTGTTGTTATTGAAGACCACCCTTATTCCATAGTGATCTGATAGGAGGCATGGGATTATTTCTATCTTCTTATATCTGTTGAGGTCTGTTTTGTGACCAATTATATGGTCGATTTTGGAGAAGGTACCATGAGGTACTGAGAAGAAGGTGTATTCTTTTGCTTTAGGATGAAATGCTCTATATATATCTGTTAGTTCCATTTGGTCCAAGGCTTCAATTAGATTCACTGTGTCCCTGTTTAGTTTCTGCTTTCCTGAACGATCCATTCCAGAGATCTGGGTGTTGAAGTGACCCACTATTATTGTGTGAGGTGCGATGTATGCTTTGAGCTTTAGTAAAGTTCCTTTTACGAATGAGGGTGCCCTTGCATTTGGAGTATAGATATTCAGAATTGAAAGTTCTTCTTGGTGGATTTTTCCTTTGATCAGTATGTAGTGTCCTTCTGTGACTTTTTTGATGACTTTAGGTTGAAAGTCAATTTTATCTGATATTAGGATGGCTACTCCAGCTCGTTTCCTTGGACCATTTGCTTGTAAAATTGTTTTCCAGCCTTTTACTCTGAGGTAGTGATTGTCTTTGACACTGAGGTGTGTTTCCTGCATGCAGCAAAATGCTGGGTCCTGTTTACGTATATCCAGTCTGTTAGTCTATGTCTTTTTATTGGGGAATTGAGACCATTGATATTAAGAGCGATTAAGGAATAGTGATTATTGCCACCTGCTATTCTTGACACTATCTTTATGTTTGAGTGGTTATCTACTTTTGGGTTTGAAGCAAGAAGGTTACTATCTCGTTTTTTCCAGAATGTTGTTTCTCTCCTTGTATTGGTGGTTTCCACCTATTATCCTTTGCAGGGCTGGATTTGTGGAAAGATATTGTGAAAATTTGGTTTTATCATGGAATATCTTGGTCTCTCCATCTATGGTGATTGAGAGTTTTGCTGGGTATAGTAGTCTAGGCTGGCATTTGTGTTCTCTTAGTGTCTGCATGAGATCTGCCCAGGATCTTCTGGCTTTCATAGTCTCTGGTGAGAAGTCTGATGTGATTCGGATAGGTCTTCCTTTGTATGTTACTTGGCCTTTTTCTCTTACTGCTTTTAATATTCTTTCTTTGTTTAATACATTTGATGTTTTGATTATTATGTGATGGGAGGTACTTCTGTTCTGGTCCAGTCTGTTTGGAGTTCTGTAGGCTTCTTGTACGTTCATTGGCATCTCTCTCTTTAGGTTAGGGAAGTTTTCCTCCATAATTTTGTTGAAGATATTTACTGGCCCTTTAAGTTGCAAATCTTCACTCTCATCTATACCTATAATCCTTAGGTTAGGTCTTCTCATTGTGTCCTGGATTTCCTGGATGTTTTGGGTTACACATTTTTTGCATTTTGCATTTTCTTTGACTGTTGAGTCGATGCTTTCTATGGTATCTTCAACACCTGAGATTCTTTCTTCCATCTCTTGTATTCTATTGTTGATGTTTGCATCTATGACTCCTGATTTCTTCCCAAGGTTTTCTATGTCCAAAGTTGTCTCCCTTTGTGATTTCTTAGTTGTTTCTACTTCCTTTTTTAGATCCTGGATGGATTTGCTGAGATCCTTCACTTGTTTGTTTGTATTTTCCTGTATTTCTTTAAGGTATTTTTGCGTTTCCTCTTTCAGGATTTCTGCCTTTTGACCCAAGTTCTCCTGTATTTCTCTAAACGATTTTTGTGTTTCCTCTTCATGGGTTTCCATCTGTTGATCCATCGTCTCCTGCATTTCTTTAAGCAATTCTCATGTTTCCTTTGTAAGGGCATCTATCCCTTGATTCATTTCTTTAAGCAATTTTTGTGTTGCCTCCTTGTGGGCCTCCATCTGTTGACCCATGTTCTCCTGCATTTCTCTAAGCGATTTTTGTGTTTCCTTTGTAAGGGCTTCTAACCGTTGATTCATGATCTCCTGTAATTCTCTATGAGATTTATTTGTGTCCTTCTTGTAATCCTGTAATAGCATCATGAGAAGTGATTTTAAATACAGATCTTGTCTTTCGGGTGTGGTGGGGCATTCAGGACTTTCTGCTGTTGGAGAGTTGGGTTCGGATGGTGCCATATTACTTTGATTTCTGTTAGTAACATTCCTATGTTTGCCTTTTGCCATCTGGTTACCTCTGGTGTTAGTTGGTCCTGCTGTCACTGGCTGTTGGTTGGACCTCCTGTGAGCCTGCAAAGCTATTTCTGGCCCCCCTGGATTACCAGGATTCCCCTTGCACCGATTTCTGGGGCCTGCCCTGCTCCTGATTGAATTTGGAGCCCTGATGTGCCTTGCCCCCAGTGATGTTATATTGGGGAATCCCTGCACATCCAAAGGCTCAGCGTAGTGGATTCCCGGAGCAGAGGTTGCCAAAGGGAGGCTGGTAGGCTGCCGCCCTGTGCCGGGGTGTGTGATCTCTCCTGGGGGGGGGCAGGGGGGGTCCCTCAGCAGGGCAGAAGTCCCACAGCAAAGCTGGCGCGTCGGTTACTGCAGACCCGCCCAGCTCTTGGGAGCAGGGTGCACACAAGCTGCCTGAGACCCAAGCGATATTATGCCTGACTGTCCCTGTGTCTGGAGGTCCCAATTGCCCTGATGCTGGAGCAAAGATAGCGGAGTGCACTCTGCACTCTCTGGGCGCAGATCACTCTGCAGGGGAGATGGCCCACAGCAGAGCTGGCGCCCAGAGGACCTCAGCACTGTCCCACTCTTGGGAACAGATGGAAACCCAACAGGCTGTGTCCCAAGAGATGTTATATTGGGGGAACCTGGATACCTGTCTTCTCAGTGCAGTCGATCAAGGAACAGAGGTTGCCCTGTACTTGAAAGTTTAACGTAACACTTGAAGCAACTGTTTAATCTCACAGACATGTAAACAAAAGGCTTCTGTTTCTTTCTACTCAGACAAAACTCAGTATTGATTATTCCAATGATAAATGATATATAAAGAATTTAGAGAATATAACAATTTTTCAAATTCTAGATAATAAACTTATCAAGAAATTATACTTTATAATTAACTTATAGACGATGAAGTGCTATTTGAACAACTTTAAAAAGCAAAACATTTTCAGTCCATACCTAACAATGATGTATTCTTAAAGCATACTTTTACAATTAATACATTCTCATCTCAAAATCCATAAACTCGAAGACAGATACTGAGACAGTTTGACCTTCCCCATATTCTCTCATTTTGTTAAATATGTTCATAGTGTCTATGCATTTCCAAATGAATACAGACATCATAGTCTTACGTTCCCTTATTGCTGTATTTTAGATTTTGAATTACCCTCCAAAATCCCATGTGTTAAAGGCCTTGCCCCAGTGGATGGTGTTATTGGGATGGGAAAGGATCCCTACAATGTAGGACCTACTGGAAGGGAGTTGAATTGTTAGGAGAATGTCATTGAGGGATAAACTGGGAGCCTGAACCTTCTCTCTTTCCAGATACCATAAACTAAATAGCCCTCTCACTGTGATGGACTAGACAGACCCAACAAGGCAATGGTTCAAACAACCATGGATCCAAACCTCTTCTCAGAGTCTAATATAAATTTGCTCCTGTTTTAAGTTTTAAGTTGATTGTCTTAAGTATTAAGTCATAGTAACAGAAATCTGTGATGACTGATACTGATTATCAGCTTGATATGATCTAGAACTACCTACAAGACAAACCCCTGGTCATGTCCGTGCATTTCTCAATTGGGTGATTTAATTCTGAAGACTCACCCAAGGATGAGTGTCATCATTCAACAGGTTAGAGATCTAAACTGAATAAAAAGGAAAGGGCAGACGTAGCACCCACCTCCTCAGCATGACCCTCAAACTGTGCACCTAAATAATCCCTGATATTTCGGCATTTAGTCACAGAAGCAATAAATGGAACAAAAACACTAACTCACTTATCTCACAAAATGATGTAATTTATATGCGGCTGTGCAATTATTTTCCTTTTGAATATACCCATGAAAGTGCATAAATAGGTTTCTATATTGTTACCAAGAGATATCAGTCACATGTATTCTGTTACAATACTATAACTTGCAGACCCACAAGACTCCCACATCAAAATAATTCTGGCCCTGCCCAGCTGAAATCTGTACAGCCAGTGAACTTGGAAGCTTACCAGCATGGAAATCAAGACACTTGTACACTGAACAATGAATTGAACATTTAAAGAACTATGTATAGGTGTCTCTCTTTCACATTACTCAATACCCAAGAATGATAAAATATTGTTAACTAAGCTGCATAGATCATGGACCACACTACCCTCTAAAGCTTTCATCAGTAACAAAAGTCTTGCTGTACCAGCTGCAAGGCTTTTGGATTCCATACATTTTCATTCCAGTTTTGAGCATTTGATAATAACCTCACAATCTTTTTTTCTCTGCCTCAGTGACATTTTGCCATCAAGTCTCCTATCATATGAGATTCAATCACACAATTCTAGTTCTTAAAAAAAAATCACTGTATTTGGAAGTAGGACAAAATCGGCTGGCTCTAAACACATCAAAAAATTGACTTCTGTGGGTTAGGGTGTCAAAGTTTCAAATTTTCTTTTTGACATAATATGAGATTTCAGACATTTTCAAGAAAATGCTATAACTCCTTATTTTAAATTAATTCTTCAATGCCCCACATCAGACACAGCTGAGGACTAAATTCTGTTCAGATGTTTTTAAATAGATTTTAACACTCTAAGAAATAAAGGTCTGAATGTTGTAGTATCAGGCTCAAAGGTTTGACTAGACAGTAGGAATTTCTACACCAACACTGAAACTTGTATCATCCTATCATAGATATCCAGTGAGCGAATCTTTCTTTCTTTCTCTCTTTATCTGTGTCTCCGGCTCTGTCTCTGTCTCTCTCTCTCTCTCTCTCTCTCTCTCTCTCTCTCTCTCTCTCTCTCTCTCAATCTCTCTCTCTCAATCTCTCTCTCTCAATCTCTCTCTGTCTCTCTGTCTCTCTCTGTCTCTCTGTCTCTGTCTCTGTCTCTCTCTGTCTCTCTCTCTCTCTCTGTCTCTCTCTCTCTCTCTCTCTCTCTCTCCTTCCCCCTCCCTTTCCCTCTCTACCATATTCAGTAAAAATAGAGAAGAAAAGAAAGGCTAGGCCCTGGAGATTATTCAAACCATAAAATGTTTTGTTGTGGTCTGACCCCCCACCCCAGTATACCTGTAGCCATTTTGTTCCATGCCTGTCAGCTATTTCATATTATTGCTGTGACACACCTGCCAGTCATTGACACAGAAAGACTTTGTTCCTGTTGCTGTGATAAAATGCCCCAAACAAGAAGCAATTAAGGAGAAAGAAGTTTATTGGGCTTACACATCTAGGTTATGGTTCATCAATGAGGAGAAACCAAGCCACAGTCCAAGCAGCTAGTCCCATCACATCCATAGTCAGAGAGAAACAAATAGACCCATGTTGCCTGCTTGTGTGCTACGTAGACAGCTAGATTTCTTCTATTTTATATAGTTCAGGGCCCCAGCCTAAGGAATTGTACTGCCCACAGTTATCAAGGTCTTCCTATATCAGTTAAGGTATTCCGCTATAGACATGCTCACAGGGTAACCTAATTTAAACTGTTGTGCCAGGAAGCATCCATGAACCCCAAAAGACCACCAAGGAGCCAACTGCCGTTGCACTAGGGCCTTTATTTACAAGTTTGAGCTTGGGCTACACCACCTCTGACACAGCAGGACAGGAGAATGAAGCTCCTGGCCCTCCAGCATCCCTTTACACTGGGGCATCAAACCTCCACAGGACTAAGGGCCTCCCCTCCCACTGATGTCAGACAAGGCCGTCCTTTGCTACCTATGTATCTGGAGCCATGAGTCCCTCCACGTACACTTATGGGTTGGTGGTCTAGTCCCTGGGAGCACTGGGTGGTCTGGCCAGCTGATGTTGTTCTTCCTATGGGGTTGCAATCCCCCTCTGTTCCTCCAGTCCTTCCGCCAGCTCCCCACCAGGGTCCCCGAGCTCAGTCTGATGGTTGGCTCCAAGCATCCACATCTGCATTGGTCAGTTGCTGGCTGAACCTCCCCAAGGAACAGCCACACCAGATTCCTGTCAGCAAGCACCTCTTGGCAACGGCAACAGTGTTAGGTTTGGTGTCTGCAGACAGGATGGATCCCCAGGTGGGCGGTCCCCAGATGGCCCTTCCTTCAGTCTCTGCTCCATTTTTTATCTCTGTTCTTCCTTTGGACAGGATCATTTCTGGGTTAAAAACTTTGAGATGGGTGTGTGGCCCCATCCCACCACCGGGGACCGTGCCTATCTACTGGAGGTGGTCTCTACAGGTTCTATCTCCCCTTCTCTGCTAAAATCATTCCTGTTGGGTCCTGGGAGCCTCTCATTTCCCTGGTGTCTGGGACCCTCCAGTGACTATCCCCAGTTCCTCATCCCCACATGCTACATATTTTTATTCGATTTCCTGACCCTCTGTACCTCTCTCCTGTTCCCTCCAGTACCTGATACTGCCCCCCCCTTATTTTCTCTCCCTCTTCTCTCCCTCCCAGGTGCTCCTCTCCCTCCACCTCCTGTAATCATCCTGTTTCCCCCTCAATGCAGGACTGAAGCATCCACACCCTGGTCTTCCTTCTAAGTTCCCCTAACCTAGGAGCTAAACTGCTTCCAGCTTCCGGGCAATGTGTGAGCATCTACCACTGCATACAGGCAATGTCACCTGACTCCTGCAAAGGATCACAGCATCAGCAAGAGCAGTCAAGTAAAAGCCGGAGTCCACAGAAACCCTGAGTCCTCAGAAACCCCCACCCCACTTTGATTTCCACTAACCTGGTATCCGCCAGAGTGGCTCGTGCCACTGCCCAGGCCACAACAAATACCGCTGGAAATCCTGAAAACAGAAAAAGATTTGCAGCTCATATTTTACTTTCAGAGCAAAGATTGTTTTGTTCGCTTGTTTTTCCCCTCAGGTGACTATAATATTAGCACTTAGGAGAGGAAAATAAATAGATACACACACACACACACACACACACACACACACACACACACAATATTGTTTTCATTAAGAAAAGTGCACCTAATGCCCTCTTGTTCATTTGAGAAACAAGTGGCAGACTGAAAAACAAATTGCCCCGGAAGTCTGAGGGTGATGATGTTTCGTCAAGTTTTTCTAGCAGGGATGAAGGAGGAGACCACATTAGGAGGGGCTAAAATTGACAGGGCCATAGCCGTGCTTAGGGTGGTCCACTCCGACTAGCCACACGGAAGCCTGCAGAGGATCGTCCACCCTGACTAGCCACACGGAAGCCTGCAGAGGATCGTCCACCCTGACTAGCCACACGGAAGCCTGCTTTCAAGGAGCACAGCAACAAGGACAGAGAAAAGCTGGGAGAAGCTGTGGTCCTAAAATCATTACACTGTTCAGTCAACGGCACATTTAGAACACTTCCACATTCTAAAAGCGGAAGAGGAAGTCACCAAAATCTTCTGACGTCAGGAAGTTCAGAAAGAAAGTTTGTCCTTTCTTGAATCTAAGTCCAACTCCAGACAGAAGCATCTGTGCACACTCAGGGACTGGACTGACCACTCAGAAGACAGGCTCATTATAAAGTGAGCCAGGAATCCAAGGGGCCCACTCTTTTGCTTCCTCTCTCAGCATCCGCTCGCTCTTACAAAACATACTCCGCACTGGAAAATATCATCCTTAGTGAGGTAACCCAATCACAAAAGAACACACATGGTATGCAGTCACTGATAAAGGGATATTAACCCAGAAACTCGGAATACCCAAGACACAATTCACATATCAATAGATTTCCAAGAAGATGGAAGGAGAGACCCCTGGTCCTGGAAAGACTGGATGTAGGGGAACGCCAGGACAGAGAAGCAAGAGGGGGTTGAATGGGGAACAGGGAGAGGGAAGAGGGCTTATGGGACTTTCAGGGAGGGAGGAAACAGGAAAGGGGAAGTCATTCGGAATGTAAATAAAAAAAATATAGAAAATAAAAAAATAAATCTGTTCATCGGCTAAAAAAAAACAACAACAAAACATACTCTGCAACACCATGTCACTTGCCGTGAAGCCTGCACCGGAAGCAGGCATTCCCAGACCTCCAGATTGTTTGCTTGCTTCCGTTTAGTCTCTATCCAGCTTCAGCTATTTTGCTATAGCGACACAAAATGAACTAAGGTAGGGATGTTCACAAATACTTCCATATTTAATTTACCACCAAATGAACTATTGAAAACTATTTGCTAGACTGAAGTCACATTATATACAGGTAACACATTATAAACAGGTAATGACATGTTTCTATCTGCTGATGATTAAAAAAAAAACCACAGAATGTGAATTTTTTTTCTACACTGAGAGGATGGCAACAGGTCTACAACCAGATGAAATAACCAGAATAAGTACTTTATATACAAATAAACAGACACTGGCACCCTTTTTGACAGTTGAAAATTAAGTATATAAAAGTTAAGTATCATATACATAATGGTGAAAACTAGAACTGAAACCTTTTAAATTAAAATATAGAAAGATATGTAGATGAGAGAATGGATGGAAAGAAGAATAAAGTATCTGTGGGGAAACTGAGGCAAGGAGAGAGAGAAGTAAGGGTGTGTGGGGTTAAAAGAGAAAAGGTCATTATTTATGTTTACTCCTCTCTGCATTGTTTATAAAAAATTATTTTTAATTGTATGAATGTGTGTATGTGAAGTTGTGTGCTGTTGGTGGGGGTCACACAGCGGGCAGAGGCATTGGGTCCCTATAAGCTAGAGTCACGGGCTGTTATGAGCCACCTGGTATGAGTAATAAGAATTGAACTCAGGTCCTCTGGTAGAAGGATTTGAGCTCTTAACTGCTGGTCAGTCTCCTGTCCCCTCTCTGTATCTCTGTAATTAAACTCAGTATAAAAGCAGTCACTTTAATGTTTGTCTAATTTAATACTAGATTTAAAAAGTGACATTCAGATAAGCCTTGTTTCCTCTTCAGATTAAAATGTTCCTTTGAATTGTTTAAAATCAGTATTTTAAAAATTAATGTAAATAGAGTAGCCCAATATCACTACAAGATGAGTACTAGGTTTCTGAGTACTTGCCTAGCTGAAAGAGTTTAAAGCCATAATTGGCCCAAATGAGCAATAAACAAAATGCAACCAAGTTCCCTTCTACAATAAGCCCAATAAATCATGTCATTGAGAGAAGATATGCAATTGGATTCTCTGTGAATTATTTCTATAACATGCAAAGCCACCATCATGTTTTCAAGCATTGAAGAGTAGATTTGTAAAAATAAGATCAATCTCCTGGTTTTTGAAATATGAGGACAGCAATCTATTAATCAATGATGTAGATATGAATGTTTTTAAGAGTTTTGCTTTAGGAACCAGGAGTCAGTCTTAGATGGCTATTACTATTCTTTCATTAAATATGCCTAGAAAGATATTTCTCAACCTGTGGGTGGCAACCCCTTTGGGGATTGAACAACTCTTTCACAGGGATCACATATCAGATGTCCTGCATATCAAATATTTACATTATGATTCACAACAGTAGCAAAATTAGAGTTATGAAGAAGCAATGAAAATAATTTTCTGGTTGGAAGTCATCACAATATGAGGAACTGTATTAAAGGGTCACAGTATTGGGAAGGTTGAAAACCACCAATCTAGAGTATCTTTTAAGGACTGGAATTGTAAAGAGAGTCTGAAGATATACTTGGTACAGTATTTATTATTGTGTGGCACTGTGCAGATGAAACCAACCTAACGTTGGGTAAAAAGTGCTCATGTATTGATGCCTGTGAGAACCCTGTGTATGTTAGCGGACTCGAGCCTCTGTCATGAGATGGAATCTCAAAGGACCTTGCTCATTTATTCTTGCATCATCCCAATGACAAAATCATTGTGCGCAAATAAGAAAAAGTTGTAAAAAATAAAAGTTAGAAACCTACACTTGCATAAAAGTATAGGAGAAACAGAGAAATTTTATCCTTTTTCATTCCTTCAAGGTTTCACTGTGAGAAATTCCCAAATTTAATGGAACAAAGGTAGACTGCACTGAGTGTTCAGAGCTTGAGTAAAGAGTCAGTGAGGAGGCCTGACCCTCTTTCTTATCAAGCCATAAGAAATTAAAGAAAACTGAACTTAGAGTGCACATGATCAATGTAGAAATTCAAAAAATAAACATGTAAGCTGGGTTCAGAAACAAATATCCACAAACATCATTTCAAAATGAGTACAACATTACAGTTTGTCATCCTAAAGACCTTCAGTGAGTTAACCAAAAGTGTCCTATTCAGTATTTCACATTTTCAGCTGCCATGACAATTTTTAAGGCAAAATGGACAAAGGAATGTCCTGTTTCGTCAGGAGGGGGAAAAAAAGTCTTCCAATTTAGATCTGAGACTAAATTGTGTTCTTCTTTTATGCTGAGCTCCTCATAATTCAAACACTAAAGTAGCATCTTAGGTCTGTCTGCAGGTGTTAAATCTCCAAGCACTTCTCTTTTAACCACCTCTGAGTTTTCCTTACCCTAAAATTTTAACAAATACACAGAATCCTTTTCTCTGTCTCACGTTGAGATCCTTCCTAGTCCAATAATGGCTTCAGTCCTGGTAAGTCATTTGTAAAATGTGAACTGACTATCATGTTTTAAATTTACTCTACTGAAAGTAATTTGAATAATCACCATCCAAGAATGATAAGGCTCTGTAATTAGTTCAATGAAGTCAAAATATGCTTTTTTGACACTCTCATTATTTGACCTAGAAACACAAATCAGAGACACTGGTGTAGTCTATAAAGTCAAACTTCAAAACTGTTAGGAGGAAGTCATTGATA